>CM051004.1:26593117-26675617 GCA_027704905.1 Muraenolepis orangiensis
GGTGCAACAGTTGAAACAGGGGGAATAAATGCACACAAAATACACTAATACCTAAAAACTAAATAACAACAAACTAAACTAAACTAAACTAGTATAAACCAAAATATAACTAAATGAAATCTAAATGAAATCTAAATGTATTGACAGAAATTGAACTGCTATTATCATTAAACTCATTGTTCTTCTTTGATATTCATTTTTTGACAGGTCACCCGTCATTATGTGAGCGTGTGTTTGTGGATATTAGGTTTTGTTTTGTTGTTGTATATCAAGTTGTATATTTTATGTTTGATATAAATGAAACAAAATAAAACATTTGCAAGCACATGAAATGAGTATAGCACATGAGCGCATGAATTCATACAATATATAGATTTTTTATTTCCCAATCGGATAAATAGATTTAAGCCAGCTTAGCAGACATTACCCTCCACGGTCTGGTCATGCTTCCTGCTTCCTTCCTCTGACCAACAGAATGCTAACACCCCCACATGGCGTGTCCCTGAGAGCTCCATCTGCTCCACTCCCCGCCTCAGAGGACCACTTGAGGAACACTTCTGCCATTTCTATATTCCATTTCAATAGCCCAGCTTTCAAAATGTAAAACGTGATGATGTTGGCACTTTGAAACCCCTGGGAGCTCAGAAAGGGTCCTCCTCAAAGACAGAGCCTGATCTGAAGAGGGGGGGGGGTGAGGGGGGGTAACTGTAGCATTGCAGCGTTTGTAAACCTCAGCAAAGTCTGAGAGCCTAGCTCTCAACAGGATGGGACTCTAACCCTCTCACCAGGTCCCATTCTGATGAGAGGGTTAGAGTGACATCCTGATGAGAGGGTTAGAGTCCCATCCTGATGAGAGGGTTAGGGTTAGATTGAAGTTGTTCATGAACTGATGACATCCTGTTGAGAGCTTGGCTCTCAGACTTTGCTGAGGTTTACAAACGCTGCAATGCTACAGCGTGTAGGGGCGGAGCTGTAGCGTGTAGGGGCGGAGCTGTAGCGTGTAGGGGGCGGGGCTGTAGCGTGTAGGGTCGGAGCTGTAGCGTGTAGGGGCGGGGCTGTAGCGTGTAGGGGGCGGAGCTGTAGCATGTAGGGGCGGGGCTGTAGCGTCTGGGGTCGGAGCTGTAGCGTGTAGGGGGCGGGGCTGTAGCGTGTAGGGGCGGGGCTGTAGCATGTAGGGGCGGGGCTGTAGCGTGTAGGGGGCGGAGCAGTAGTGTGTAGAGGGGCGGAGCTGTAGCGTGTAGGGGCGGAGCTGTAGCGTGTAGAGGGGCGGAGCTGTAGCGTGTAGGGCGGAGTTGTAGCTTGTATGGGGCGGAGCTGTAGCGTGTAGGGGCGGGGCTGTAGCGTGTAGGGGGCGGAGCGTGTAGGGCGGGGCTGTAGCGTGTAGGGTCGGAGCTGTAGCGTGTAGGGGCGGGGCTGTAGCGTGTAGGGGGCGGAGCTGTAGCGTGTAGGGGCGGGGCTGTAGCGTGTAGGGGGCGGGGCTGTAGCATGTAGGGGCGGGGCTGTAGCGTGTAGGGGGCGGAGCAGTAGTGTGTAGAGGGGCGGAGCTGTAGCCTGTAGGGGCGGAGCTGTAGCGTGTAGGGGCGGAGCTGTAGCGTGTATGGGGCGGAGCTGTAGCGTGTAGGGGCGGGGCTGTAGCGTGTAGGGGCGGGGCTGTAGCGTGTAGGGGGGCGGAGCTGTAGCGTGTAGGGGCGGAGCTGTAGCATGCAGGGGGCTGTAGTGTGCAGGGGGCGGGGCTGTAGCGTGTAGGGGGCGGGGCTGTAGCGTGCAGGGGCGGGGCTGTAGCGTGTGGGGGCGGAGCTCCCCTCAGCGCTGAGCCGAGCTGTAGCGCGCAGGGGGCGGGGCTGTAGCGTGGAGGGGGCGGGGCTGTAGCGTGTAGGGGGCGGGGCTGTAGCGTGTAGGGGGCGGAGCTGTAGCGTGTAGGGGGCGGAGCTGTAGCGTGTAGGGGCAGGGCTGTAGCGTGTAGGGGGTGGAGCTGTAGCGTGTAGGGGGCGGGGCTGTAGCGTGTAGGGGGTGGAGCTGTAGCGTGTAGGGGGCGGGGCTGTAGCGTGTAGGGGGCAGGGCTGTAGCGTGAAGGGGCGGGGCTGTAGCGTGTGGGGGCGGAGCTCCCCTCAGCGCTGAGCCGAGCTGTAGCGCGCAGGGGCGGGGCTGTAGCGTGGAGGGGGCGGGGCTGTAGCGTGTAGGGGGCGGGGCTGTAGCGTGGAGGGGGCGGGGCTGTAGCGTGTAGGGGGCGGGGCTGTAGTGTGCAGGGGGCGGAGCTGTAGCGTGTAGGGGGCGGAGCTCACCTCAGCGCTGAGCCGAGCTGTAGCGTGCAGGGGGCGGAGCTGTAGCGTGTAGGGGGCGGGGCTGTAGCGTGTAGGGGGCGGGGCTGTAGCGTGCAGGGGGCGGAGCTGTAGCGTGCAGGGGGCGGAGCTGTAGCGTGTAGGGGGCGGAGCTCACCTCAGCGCTGAGCCGAGCTGTAGCGTGTAGGGGGCGGGGCTGTAGCGTGTAGGGGGCGGAGCTCCCCCCGAGTTGTAGCGCGCAGGGGGCGGGGCTGTAGCGCGCAGGGGGCGGGGCTGTAGCGTGTAGGGGGCGGGGCTGTAGTGTGCAGGGGGCGGAGCTGTAGCGTGTAGGGGGCGGAGCTCACCTCAGGGCTGAGCCGAGCTGTAGCGTGTAGGGGGCGGGGCTGTAGCGTGTAGGGGGCGGGGCTGTAGCGTACAGGGGGCGGAGCTGTAGCGTGTAGGGGGCGGAGCTGTAGCGTGTAGGGGGCGGAGCTCCCCTCAGCGCTGAACCGAGCTGTAGCGTGCAGGGGGCGGGGCTGTAGCGTGTAGGGGGCGGAGCTCCCCTCAGCGCTGAGCCGAGCTGTAGCGTGTAGGGGGCGGGCTGTAGCGTGTAGGGGGCGGGGCTGTAGCGTGTAGGGGGCGGAGCTGTAGCGTGTAGGGGGCGGAGCTCACCTCAGCGCTGAGCCGAGCTGTAGCGTGCAGGGGGCGGAGCTGTAACGTGTAGGGGGCGGAGCTGTAACGTGTAGGGGGCGGGGCTGTAGCGTGTAGGGGGCGGGGCTGTAGCGTGTAGGGGGCGGGGCTGTAGCGTGCAGGGGGCGGAGCTGTAGCATGTAGGGGGCGGAGCTCACCTCAGCGCTGAGCCGAGCTGTAGCGTGTAGGGGGCGGGGCTGTAGCGTGTAGGGGGCGGAGCTCCCCTCAGCGCTGAGCCGAGCTGTAGCGTGTCGGACCGTCACCGCCGGCCCCCTGTCACTTCCACCCGGGTCTTATTTGTGGTTATTAGTCGTTCTCGGGCCGTGGAAGTGAGTGGATTGTACCGTCCAGCCGCTCCGTGATGCGGACCGGGAGACCCGGAGGAGGAGGGTTTTAATGTATTAATGGTGGTGGAAACCTTCAGTTTGGAGGAGCTAGTGGCTAGCCGTCGTTAGCACCACGGCTGGCTCAGGGGAAGGCGTTCAGCGAGGATGATCCGATGGACCCGGCGGCAGCTGGTACGGTTTATACGGTTTATACGGTTTATTATACGGTTTATACGGTTTATTATACGGTTTAGACGGTTTATTATACGGTTTAGACGGTTTATTATACGGGTTTTATGGTGTATTACCTTTTATATGTTGTCTGTTCTGGTACACTATTCTGTTTATTACCTTTATATGTTGTTTATTACCTTTATATGTTGTCTGTTCTGGTACACTATACTGTTTTATTACCTTTATATATTGTTTATTACCTTTTGATATATGGTCTGTTGTCGTCCCAGTGTTGTGAATAAGTTTCTTTGTTGAACCCAGTCCACGGATCCCAATATGCTAGCTTAGACTATAGTTTACAATAAGTCCCCAAACCATGACGTTAGCTCTAGTCCTGTGTGGTTGTGTGAGTGTGGTTATGGTTTATTCATATTTCTCTAGCGATGATTGATGGTTCGTAAGCGGTTCATAGTCCCTTGAAGGGGACCCTCCTCTCGAATGTTCCACCCTCTCTCCGAGCCTGTGGGTCTCTGTGGACTACAGGTGACTACAGGCTGTCCATCGTTTCGTTCACTTGTGCTAAAAAGTGATCAAACTGAGTTGAGTTTCATCCCCTTAACCGTCACTCTGGTGTTTATATGTCGGCCATAGCACTCGACGGAGTTAAAGGTCATCAAGACTGTTGTTTACCCTTAACGTCGGAAGAAGACTACTGCATTGAGCTGAAAGTTGTTCACTGCGTTGTCAGATCAAGTTGAAAGCATGTGGTTGTACTGTTTAGATAAACCAGAATATATGCGGTTGTACTGTTTAGATAAACCAGAATGTATGCGGTTGTACTGTTTAGATAAACCAGAATATATGCGGTTGTACTGTTTAGATAAACCAGAATATATGTGGTTGTACTGTTTAGATAAACCAGAATGTATGCGGTTGTACTGTTTAGATAAACCAGAATGTATGCGGTTGTACTGTTTAGATAAACCAGAATGTATGCGGTTGTACTGTTTAGATAAACCAGAATGTATGTAGTTGTACTGTTTAGATAAACCAGAATATATGTGGTTGTACTGTTTAGATAAACCCAAATATGAAGCATGATGACCTTATGGAATCAGTGGTCCCATTTGAATGTGATGAAGGTATTACAAGCTAGTCTGAACACCGTATTGCAGAGGAATATTCGTCAACGATGAACGATGCACACACACTTTCTTTATATTGGAGTTAAATATAGAACACTATTTGAATTGGACTTTGTGCTTTTAATGAATGGGTTAATCAATACGTTGGCTTGTTGAGGCTAGTCACACATCAGTCAAGTTGTGACCAAGCCAACCAGATTAATCAATAATCATCCCCGATTTAAAAGACTGATTCGCACCCAGTTTTTTTGCTCATTAGAATGTTAATTTATTCAGCATTGACAGGTTCACTGCAGGCAGCGTTTTTTTCGGACACTCATTTATAAGAATTGCCCCAAACACCTTCCCTATAGGCCCAGTCACCTTCCCTATAGGCCCAGTCACCTTCCCTATAGGCCCAAACACCTTCCCTATAGGCCCAAACACCTTTCCTATAGCACCAAACACCTTTCCTATAGCACCCAATACACTTGCAGCAACTATCGCTAACGTCGTTAGTGAAGTAATCAAGTTGCTTTACATGTTAGGTTCTCAATGGCGACAGTGGAGGGTTGTTTATGAGGACGTGACCGCATTATACATCAGAAGGCACTCTGGACGGTGAACCAGTGCAGACACAGTGGAGGTCCTTCATTCAGTGGAGGTCCTTCACATGTGCTTAGCGGGTCGTTTGGAACGTGGATCATGTTGAGGAGGAGACAGGGCAGCAACTGGGGTGTTGAGGGAGCTCAGAGGGAGTGTGGAGCCCTGGGGCGTCGAGGGAGCTCAGAGGGAGTGTGGAGCCCTGGGGCGTCGAGGGAGCTCAGAGGGAGTGTGGAGCCCTGGGGCGTCGAGGGAGCTCAGAGGGTGTGTGGAGCCCTGGGGCGTCGAGGGAGCTCAGAGGGAGTGTGGAGCCCTGGGGCGTCGAGGGAGCTCAGAGGGAGTGTGGAGCCCTGGACACATTGCATTGATGGGTGCACTGTAGCAGGCTGTACAAGATACAAGATACTTTTTGATCTTGATCTTTGATGTTGAAGATAGACGATTTTTAGTACATAGAAACGCTTACTCCCCATTCCCTCCCGCAGTATATATCTTAAAAACAATACCATCAAATTAAAAATAATATGTTTTTAGTTATCATTATTATTTTTTTGAATGTTTCAAAAACATTTAAAGTGCCAGTAGTGCAGCAGCATCGTGACTACAATGCTGTACAGTGCAGTAACTGTGATGAGTCCAGATAGTCCAGCAAAGTATGTAAGTGTAATGTTAATGACAATGTTATGAAAGTGAAAGTGGCAGCACTCCTAGCAGTCCAGTAGGTCACTGCCTGTGGATAAAAACTAGCAGCGAGGCTGTTGTCCTCACACCATCGCGTCAGCCGGACCACCTCATCTCTGTACTCCGTCTCATCGCCCTCGCCGATGACTGTGGTGTCGTCTGCAAACTTGATAATCAGATTATTGCTGTGCAATAATCGGATTATCCCTCTGTATTCTGTCCCTCTGTATGCTGTCCCTGTGTATTCACGGCCGTGCCATCGCAGGAATAGGAACAGTGTTCATTTATAAGAGGACATGTATGGAAATGCCCATGGAATGGCTGTCGTTGCAGTTTTAACCACAACATTATGCTTATCATTAATTCATTTTGCAATAGAAATATGTGTATGTATAATTCATGAACAAGAAAAATATAAATCGTTTTGCTGGTGAGTTGTTAATGACGATCAGAGGTTTTTCTGTCTGTGTCATGAAAGGCATTATGAATAATCAGACAAGTCTTGGTCGTCACCAACGGAACATTTGAAGTGGAATAATATTTGGTATTAATTTTCGTTCACATGAGAACATTAGTATTATTAGCAGAATGCCTCTTTAGCTCTCTCTCTCTCTCTCTCTCTCTCTCTCTCTCTCTCTCTCTCTCTCTCTCTCTCTCTCTCTCTCTCTCTCTCTCTCTCTCTCTCTCTCTCTCTCTCTCTCTCTCTCTCTCTCTCTCTCTCTCTCTCTCTCTCTCTCTCTCTCTCTCTCTCTCTCTCTCTCTCTCTCTCTCTCTCTCTCTCTCTCTCTCTCTCTCTCTCTCTCTCTCTCTCTCTCTCTCTCTCTCTCTCTCTCTCTCTCAATGGAATTTTGTTGCTAGCCTATGACTTGATAGAGATAGAAGAGAACACAATGTTCTAAATATTTATGAATTGATCATTTATGAGCAGTAATTGATTATTTCATTGCATATGTGCTTCTTGCAACACTTGCACACATGTGTATTGTAAGTTGCTTTGGATAAAAGCGTCTGCCAAATGCCCTAAATGTATGTATTGTGTCGGACTATACAAGTATAGGTTATTGTACAATTGGAGGACTTTAGGTTGCTCATGTGAAGAGTCTATTTCAGGGTCATGTTGGGTTTCAGTTGTTAGTCTTAATGCATGGAATACTGCACCTTGAGGAGACTGTCATGAGAATACTACCTGGGTATGTATGAAAACCAGCACACCTGTGCTGATTGATTGAGTAAACTACTAGCATTTTGGTTGTCTATGTCTCAGAAGCTCTACAGGTGACATAAGATTTAATCTCGTAAGGATGTCTAATATTGACTGATTAATACTGGCTCAACTGGATCAGCCAGTAACTAATGTAGTGTTGATTTACCGTGGATGGTTGTTAGTGGCCTGTGCTATGTAACTGACCTCTTCTAAAAGGGAACACAGTCCATTTATAAGGGGCAGGATATAATCCACTATAAGACACCAGCAGTTTAGGTAGTGTGATCACACAAAGACTCATTCCACTCTTAAGTAATCCACTTCCAATTCTGTATCGATGTCCAAAATACATACATACATACAGTATGTTCACATCAAAAGCTACTGTAAACATTCAAGGCAATGAATCCAGCCTATACCCACATCTAGTCCATGTGTGAAGGATTTGGAGTTGTTAAAGAACTATTTCTCCTGGGGGAAGAACACAGGCCTACTTTGACATGTGTCAATTAAAATCATGTGACAATTAAAATCTCCATTTGCCAATAAGAATAACATGACAAATAGCAGGGTATACCACGACTGAGGAGACCGTGGAGTTTCTGGAGAGAGAATAACTATGACAGGAATGGTTCACATGTGCACCTCAGATGTGTGTGTGTGTGTGTGTGTGTGTGTGTGTGTGTGTGTGTGTGTGTGTGTGTGTGTGTGTGTGTGTGTGTGTGTGTGTGTGTGTGTGTGTGTGTGTGTGTGTGTGTGTGTGTGTGTGTGTGTGTGTGTGTGTGTGTGTGTGTGTGTGTGTGTGTGTGTGTGTGTGTGTGTGTGTGTGTGTGTGTGTGTGTGTGTCATTTCACAGGAATGTGTGACACAAGGTGTCACACAAGACAAGTCTTTTAAGGAAACTGAGCCAATGAGCGTGTGTAGTGGAATGGGGTTTTTTTGTTGTTGAGGAAGGAATTGAAGTGAATGTGCCTGTTTTCAGTGGAAACTTGAAGTATGCAGCAGTGCTCTCCCTCCCTTCCGTAATGCTGTCTCCCTGCAACCATCTGTAGCAGTGGGATGATGTAACCACCCCCCCCCCTCTTTAGTATCTTCATGTATTTTCTAAATCTCTCTAACGCTATCGATCCTACGTTTCCTCAACCTAACCTCTGACCTCACTTAGAAATAGCCGAGTCATGCAAAATCATTTTTTCCTCATCATGTGTTTCCGTCATTTAAGTGGTTAATTTGAGGTAGTCTTCTCTTGATTAGTTTGGTTATACGATGTGACAGGACCACCTGTTGACATCAGGAATGATTTGATCACGTTGAAGTTCCCCGTCTCTCACGATCTTCAGTCACTATAGTTACGCTGATCATCTGATATGGGCTAGGCTATTTCCTTTTTATTAGAATGGGGATGGGTTAGTATCTTTAGTATTTTAACTATCAACGCTTGGCACAGCACGACTGTAGCTAGACTATGTTGTTGCCATATGCTTGTTTTCTTGGATTCTGGCTATTGCAATGTAGTAATTTGAGTTATTTTCTGGTCTTTAAATGATGCCTTGTCGGAAAGGCGTCAGAGTTTCTGGGCTAATAGGCACAATCAATAATGAATTTTGCTTCGTCATGATATCTATATCCATATTCTGATGACCAGTTCCTTCTTATCTTCTCATGTGCCGTGAAAAGTTATTGATGTTGATCATTGCATTTATGGCCTAATAATGCTAAAGAATGCTGCTGATAAAATAATTTACACCAAATGGTTGTTCCAAGCTGTGGGAATTATATGGAACTCTGATCGTATGATCAACCACATGAAAGTTGGTTAGTTGGATTTGATTGGAGTGTGCAACAGTGACACACAGACCAAGCTGTCTGTTTTTGCAGTTTTTCTATGAGCATAAACGTGTTGAATTGGTGGACATTTTCAGTGATCACTGCATTCTTCTTGCTGTAGAGCAAATTGAAGCTGCTGTTTGATGACTAACCTCAGAAGAACATCATCTCCATCTGCTCTCCCTACCTTTCACCGCCATCGCTAAGTGCCGCGTTCACACACCTGTGGTACAACAACGACCATGGTTTCTCCAAACCAATCAGGGAAGAGATGTCCTGATTGTTCAGAAATGAGCTGTGAGGGGTCGACCTGAAAAGAGCATTTCACTCATTTATGGCTGACTGATGGCTATGGCATTTATAACTAATTACACTCAAATAAGAGCTCTTAAAACGTACCTACGGAACCTTTTTAAGTTGTAAGTCAAATAAAGAATACAAATAATTGTATTTCTTTTTGGGACAAACTTTGTTGAATCAGTGAATGATTTGACTAACAAGGAAATAGAACAAAATAAGGTTTTCTTCTGTCTTTTTGAGTGTACATGTGGATTAAGCATCATGTCTCCTCCAGGGCTTCGACCCTCCACACCAGAGTGACACCAGGACGGTGTACGTGGCCAACCGCTTCCCCCAGCATGGCCACTACGTACCTCAGCGCTTTGCTGACAACAGGATCATCTCATCCAAGGTACCACCATTACCATCGGTTGTCCCTGTCCGCTTCCAACTTCAACCGTGTTCTGGAATACTTTTTTTTTTGTTGTTTCTGAGTTTTCTCACATGTATTTTAACTTTCATAATCTGTAAAGTGTCACCTAAATTGAGCCGATTTGCTTAATTCCAAATGAATATTTGTGCATCCAGAAGGGGAGTTGGCTGGGTTAGCTTCATTGACTTGCAGAGTTATCGTAGCCTAGCTCCTGTTCATGTGAAGGGATTACACTTTGATTAACTTCTTAAACATTCCCAATAGTCTGCCTATGCTAAACCAGTAATGCCGGTAAAGGCACAACAATATTTCAGTTTGTCAAACACAAACACACAGATCATTTGGCACACAACAAAATAGTGTACACACTTAACATTTATCCCCCCCAAGCACAGGAGCTAGGCTACTTTAACTCTGAAAGTCAATGGTTAGCGGAAAGCAAACACTAGCCCAAACGCTAAGTGAACGAGCAAACTCCGAGTGAGGCATACATATGATTCCTGCCAATGTAAAGCACTACTGGGTGCATTGTGCTTTATAAATAAACTGGCCTTCCCTGATTTCATCATGAGAGAGGATGAGGCAGGTGGGCGGTACCACTTCTTTCTTGCTCCCCCTTGATTGGTCAGTTGATTTGATTGATACGTTGATGGACGCCAAGGTGATGCCAGGGAATGTTTTCATCTGTTATTGGCTACTGGGACTCCTGGATGGTATAAGACCTATGAGGCAGTAAGTCACTGTCCTCAGTGGGGTGATGGAGATCAGTCAGGCTGGTTCCTCCTTGGGTGCTGCTGGTGGTTTATGAGGGCGCTAACGCCGCCGTCATGGCAGAGTGAGATATGGTTACTGTGCACCTTCCCCACTCCACTCCACTTCCCTGGTTGTCATTCAATTGATCCCACTTGTTAACAACGGCTTCCTAACGACGCCACTTCAATTGATTCCATCATAAATCATTCTCCTTCAGTTCCTCACTGGGAGCATTGCGTAACCCAGGTGGCGTGGACCAGTAGGTGGAGGAGACTCAGAAAGCACACCGCATGGTCCGTATCTGTGTCCTAACCTGAAGGGCCGCTAGACTATTTTGCATATCTTCTGCTCAACGTCATCCTCCTGGTGAAGCCATCACCTTCAGGGCCCGGTCTGAAAGCCTGCTCTACTCCCTCAGGTTGCACGTCCACACATGAGTTATGTGGGCATTTGTTCTACAGGGAAATGTCTGATAAAGGTAATTGGATGCTGGGCCTGGACGGTCAGTCTTGTGGCGGCTGGATTCCTGTGTGTGTACTTTGTGTGTTGGGCTGTTTGGATAGAGAAGGTGTTTATTGGGGTGAAGCGGTTCACCAAACTCACACTTGGGTACCATGCGGTATGGGGGTGTCACAGTTTGATACGGTAAACAACATGGATAACTTGGCTTCCAGCAGCCCATGGAAACACAAACAGTATAGTGCCTGCTCTATAACAAATTATAAAATAGTTCCACAACTTCAACAAGGAATGCATAGATCAGCAGCATATGGAGGGTCTTAAACAAAATAGGACCACTTGAAACCATTAGTCTATCAACATCAAATCAAAGTGGGACTGGACTGCTGTAATGAGCTGTTACAGTAAGGTCACTCTGTAGCTCTAGACGTCCAACGGTCTGTAGTTGGCACAAGATCTAAATCTAAATCTGGAGGATTGAATCGTCTTTATTGGTCACACACATGTACACACACAGTGGAATTAGTTTCTCTGCATTTAACCCATCCTAGTCTTTAGTTGAGTTGTCTAAGGCAGGTAGGCTGGGGGTGTGGGTGTCATGGGTCAAGCAGTGTCAACATGTTTTTGAACCCCGTATTCTCGCCCAGAGAAGGGTCTCCTATCTGCCACTACGCTGCTGTGGTCTCTATGGCCCGGCTACTGGAATCAGCCACATTTAGTTGTCTGAAGGCTGCGGGGAGAAGTTGTTGTTGCTGTTTGGGAGCTGTTTAATTAGTTCACCTGTAGTCCCGCTGATTGTCTGGTCCATATTGTTTCTTAAGACTTGTTTGTGCGACCCCATGGTTCTCCCATGGAGAAAGTGCCGCAGCAATTTCAGGTAGAATTTTCTCTTCATTGTACTATTGAATCTGCGAGCGTCACTTAACTTTATGTCGATATTTTACCCTTGTTAATTGTTAATAATCCTGTATATGTGCCATTGGTTTGTGTCCATACGTAGTTTATTCGATTAAATCATTTGTATTTGACAATAACCTTTACAATGACTGATTCATGTATTGATCGGTTTGACACTACCGATTCCAATCCATGAAGTTTGAGTATTGGCCGATACCGATGTGGGTCCAACAATGTGCAATGCTTGCTCTGTTGGATGACCGTGAAGTGACGAAGGGAAGTTTATTCAGGCACCGTTTA
Source organism: Muraenolepis orangiensis (assembly GCA_027704905.1). NCBI lineage: Eukaryota > Metazoa > Chordata > Actinopteri > Gadiformes > Muraenolepididae > Muraenolepis > Muraenolepis orangiensis. The sequence goes on from CM051004.1 coordinate 26,605,126, forward strand.
CCGCAAACTGACTATTTAAAGTTACATTTTACAATTGTGATATTTGAGGATACTTTTGTTAATGATTTCTGTACTGACTACATGTATAATGACTGATATGAGTTATATAAAAAAAAGCATAACCCTACTTCTCGGTGCTCTGATCCCTGATCCGGGGTGTTGTCCAGTATCAGGTCCTGATGCGGAGTGTTCATCCCTGTAAAGAAGGCCTTGTCTAACGTCTCTATTGCCTACATTTGACTTGTGTTGTGTTTTTTTTTTCTCTTTTTCAGTACACCGTTTGGAACTTTGTCCCCAAGAATCTGTTTGAGCAGTTCAGGAGGATAGCCAACTTCTACTTCATCATTATCTTCCTTGTACAGGTAACGCACACACACACACACAGGCACGTGCGTGTGTCATGCTAGACCTCACTCACATAGTGGGTGAAGACTTGGGCTGTTGCTGCACTAGATTTTTTAGCAAAGACCTGCATCGGGTCAACCTCAGAACTGAACTGGAAGACGTGGGCGTCATCCAACCCCACCTCTTAAACCCACCGTTTGTCCTCCAGCGTGATGTGGAGGGAACTTTCATTAAATGTCCGTTTACAAACTAGACCTGCCACTTAACCTCACAGCATTCTCAATTCCACTTGTCCATGGAAAGACACATTTTAGTTCCAGTCCGACAACCTGTAGAAATCACAAAGCAATGTAAAACTAGGTTTTTAGGTCTAAAACTAGGTTTTGGTCAATGAATACAGTTTCAGCATCTCATTGAGGGGTGTGGATAGGGCCGGGGCGATAAAATGATAATTATTGTAATATAATTGTCCTTGATAAGAGATATAAAGACAATTCGATAACATTTGATATACCGTATTGACCCGAATATAAGACGACCCCGATTATAAGACGACCCCTCTTTTTCAAGACTCTTTTTTGGAAAAAAATATCTTTTTTTTTTTTGAAGACCAAATCTTTTTTTTATAAAGAAAATATTTTTTTTGGAAAATAATGATAACGCACATCACACATTGTGTTCAAATTTGCCTAACTTGGCAAACAAAAACAAAACAGGCTAGATAGATTGCAATGAAACAGTAGTGCAATAAAACAGTAGTGCAATCAAATAGTAGAGCAATGAAACAGAACATCAGTCTATTGGTCACATCACGTCTTCTCATTCAGCTCGTCTTCTACATCGCTGGTTGTTCCTCTCACTCCCGCTATCGTCACTCACGGTGTCTGCTCCCCGTCTCCTCCCACATCACGTCATCCTCGCTGCCATCCATGGCATTTGATACGCAACATTTCTTAAACCCATTAATGCTTTCTGGGGAAACGTAAGCCCATGCTTGCAAGATCCATTCACAGAGCAAACGTACTGCAGGCTTTTGGATTTTTCCAGACGGTGTCAGTGCGTGATTAGCAGCCAGGAGCCACTCTGTGGATCTCTTGTGCAGATGAACCTTGAATGGTTTGTTAACGACCACATCCAACACCTGCAGCTGGCTTGTCATTCCGCCCGGTATGATCACTAGGTCACTAGGTTTGACTGGCTCAGTCAAGTGTCCACTAAGGGCAGGCGCTGGGCTTGTCCTGTGTCGCAATGACAGGTGTCTGATGTCTCTGCTTCGTTTATCACCATTATCTTAAAATTGGCATCGTAACTTCGTCTCTCCTGTTTATTAACTTGCCCTACTTTTGAGCCACTTTTTTCAAGTTGGTCGCGGTGTCTCTCCATTTCTATCTCTCCAGGTAACTGTTTTTATGTACTGTTACTTTAAGACTTTGAGTTACTTTAAGTGTCGCGCGGTGTCTCGGAACAGTCGTTTGGCGCGATCTGTTGTTGCGCAATTACATGTGCAATTACGGTACATCGAAAAGTCTAAACCCCGATTATAAGACAACCCCTCTTTTTCAGATTTTCTTCTTGGAAAAAAAACCCGTCTTATATTCGGGTCAATACGGTACTTATTTTCTGTGGTTGCGTAGCATGCACCAAAACATGTTGATGGTTGCTACTGTAAACACTGGTGACACAAACTGAAAACTGTCTAACCACAAGTACTCATCTGTAGTGGGGATCTGCAACCTAATTTTACCATTTTAAAGTGACTTCATCATCAACAAATGTAATATGGCATACAATTCTCGACTGATAGGACAAACAAAATAAAATAAATAAAATAAACAAATATTATATGTAAATATTATGGCAGTAAAACATTTTTGGTCTATGTATCGCCTAGCCCTAGGATGTGTCTATGAAAAAAGATGACACTGATGAGGTTTCCTGTTTTGACACCTCACCGCTCGCTCTCACTCCACACTCTGCCCCATTGGTTTAGCAGGGTGTTGATCATTTCCACTAACGTGTGTTTCTCTCTCTTTAGCTGATGATAGACACCCCCACCTCCCCTGTCACCAGCGGTCTTCCTCTGTTCTTCGTCATCACAGTAACTGCCATCAAACAGGTGAGGACGGACAGCCGCGCTGAGCCTCACAATTACCATGGCAACGTAACAACGTTTTTCCTCAGGTTTTTTGCAGCAAATAGCATACCAAAAGTAAATAGACTTCTCAACCACTACAAGGGCTCTAATCATACCTGCAAAGTACACGCTTTTCCTCAAAATATGTATGGTGTGGATTCAAAGAGTCTTCACAAGTTATGGGGGTCTGAGGCCTGAGCCAGTCTGCCAGCAAGGGGCTGGCACTATTCCCCCTAGACTGGAGTGAGACCAGAGAGGGTTCAGAAAGTGGTGGTTCTAGAGCGTCTTTGGTGAGGCACATCTGGAGTCTTCTCATAACGGCTGGTTCAGTCAGGTTGGTCATTTGGACATTCAGTCAGAACCAAGGTATATACTTTGTCGTCTTTTCCGCCACGATCTTGCGGTACTACAACTATAATGGAGACTTGTAGTTTTGAGGTAGCCTCGTTTTTCTCCAGGCTAATATGCTGTGTAACAAACTTAACGCTAGGTTACTAGTTGCTAAAGTAACGTTGCCTTGCCAAATCAAAGTTGAAGTGTGTTGTGATGCATTCCTCCTAATGTTACCCCCATCAAATCATTCCCAACCATAACGGAAAGCTTGCCAGCTTGTTAGCACTTCAGGCTAGCTAACTAGCTAACTCTAGTTGGTTGTGTATTACAGCGTTACAGTTCAGAATCCAAATCATTAAGGCTGACCCCAACTGCATCTAAGATTCAAGAGTGCAACGGAAGTACAATGGAATGCTTACTCCCCGTTCCCATTCCGTATTGTTTTCCGATTTTAACGTTTTTAATATAAATATGTATCAATAAATCTATGGAATAGTGAATGAATGTATTTAAGGGGATGATGTCTAGAAATCACCCAGACTCCCCCCTCCATGGTCTGGGGTTCCAAAGCTCTCTCCCCTCTTAGGAGTGGGCAGGTCTGGATCATATGTCATCTTGGAACCAGAGGAAAGACTACACCTGTGAGATTATTTTGCAAGTGAAATGAAGGATGTGGCCTCCACCGGGTCAGCGGGTGAAGCTAGACGCCATCAATGGATCCTTTCTGCCTGAGGTTAATGGCATGTGTTTTAGAGTGAATCCCACCTTAGTGCGTTATCAGCAGGCAGTACAACAGAGTCCCGAGCACCACGGATCGGATGAGTGTCTGTGTCAAGCCTGGATGCCTATAAAGAGTAGAGCGAGTATAGAGGATTTAGTAGAGGAAGGTTTAGGTGGAGTCTCCAAATATAAACAACACATCCAATGCAACAATGACAATACAAACGGCTACTATACTATATTGATTGTAAACACTGTGTGAGCCTTCAAAATGGTGCTTTGTTCTTGATGGTTTTTAGCCTTGTTTGGTCAGCATCGCAGGGTCACTTGGAATCAGTGCAGAGTCAGCTTCTGCATGTGTTGTTCTGTGCTTATTTAGTTTAGTTTTATTTTTGGGTCGGAATTGTGTTTTAAATAAGGTCCCATTTTGTCACATGCCTTATGGGGGTGTGGTTTCCATAATTTGAGGAGGAAGAGGTTACAGTTGTGTGTGTGTGTGTGTGTGTGTGTGTGTGTGTGTGTGTGTGTGTGTGTGTGTGTGTGTGTGTGTGTGTGTGTGTGTGTGTGTGTGTGTGTGTGTGTGTGTGTGTGTGTGTGTGTGTGTGTGTGTGTGTGTGTGTGTGTGTGTGTGTGTGTGTGTGTGTGTGTGTGTGTGTGTGTGTGTGTGTGTGTGAGACCACATGGTTTTCCAATATGCTGCTGGTCTGATCGGAGCCTGCTGGGTTGACTGAGCGTGGTTCTGTTCTCCTCTCCTGCAGGGCTATGAAGACTGGCTTCGCCACAAAGCGGACAACGAGGTCAACGGGGACCCGGTGTTTGTGGTCCGCAGTGGCAGCCTGGTCCAGACCAGATCCAAGAACATCCGGGTACGACCGCTGACAACAACACTAGACAAGCTACACATACTCAATACTCCCCTACACAACGGTTTCACAGACAGGCGGGTACTGATTTGTCATCAACTGCCTTGCACTGTAATCCGAACTCTCTACCTACCTGTTTACATACCTGTATGATAGCCATGTACATTTGACCTGTACTTACCGTGTATATATATGTTAATCTACAACTTTTCACATGTCACTTTTTCAGTTGAGTTATTTATTAATATATTATTACTGCCAATTTGCACTATACGTATTGTTGTGTATTGTATATACCTGCGTATTACTGTAATAATACTGTAAATTTATCTTCATTTATCAATACATTTAGATTTCATTTAGAATTATTTTAACTATATTTTTGTTTATAATAGTTTTATTTAGTTGTTTTTTAGCTTAGGTATTAGTATTTTTGTGTGTGCATTTATTCCCCCTGTGTCAACTGTTGCACCTTAATTTCCCTCGGGATTAATAAAGTAATCTGAATCTGAATCTGAAAACTGCATACCCCTACTCACTTCCTGCTGTATATACATTTATATTTATTTATCTCGTTGATGCGTGTGTGTGTTACCAGGTGGGGGACATCGTGCGCGTGGCTAAGGACGAGACGTTCCCGGCTGACCTGGTGTTGCTGTCGTCGGACCGCTTGGAGGGCACGTGTCACATCACCACCACCAGCCTGGACGGAGAGACCAACCTCAAGGTGGGCCTCCGTCTGACCCCAACAGACAGCTGGCTGTGGATGTGAGACATAGACCTGATAATGGTCCAGCCACAATGCAAATACCCACTTGACGTTTCCCCATCATGGATATGTCTTCTAGAGCTTATGATTGATGTCTTTTCCTGCTTAACATAATTGGATGGGCTCCCGTATCTCATAGCCTGGCACCGCCGTGGGGCTGGCCTTAGTTTTGGCTAACGTACTCCTGTAATGTTTACTCAGTCCGTCCCTCACTCGGTCCTTCTGTCAACCTTCCATCCCTGAGGAGAGCAGAACAACATACCACAATCTCTGTCCGTCTGTCTGTCCTCTCCCTCTCTCTGAAAGTGGACATTAGCCAGGGCAGGTCATTTCTAGCAGTGACATGTCAAACCAGGTGTGTGCCTGACAGAGACTAATCACACACTTGTTGATTGAGTCATTACCTGCAGTGAGTTCAGTTCCCACATTGGAAATAGTGTTGGCTTTAATATTAAGCCGTGACGTGGCTTCTTGGATTTCTGCGATACAGTTGTGGTTTTAGGTTTAAGGTGGGAAATGTATTCTGGCCAGGCTCCAGATAAACTCACACCATGTCCATCACACACACAGGAGGAGCTGGGACACACACACACACACACACACACACACACACACACACACACACACACACACACACACACACACACACACACACACACACACACACACACACACACACACACACACACACACACACACACACACACACACACACACACACACACCACTTATTGCTTTGCATCTCCAGAATGATGTTTTAACTGCAACCTTTCCTCTAACTGATCTGTTACTGTTCGAGGAAATGAAGATGGTATCTGTGCTTAATCCATCTATTTGTGTGTGTGTGTGCTAGACACATTTTTCTGTGGCAGAGACATCCGTGTGTCAGTCAGTGTCCAGGCTGGAGTCCTTGCAGGCTGTGGTGGAGTGCCAGCAGCCAGACCCCGACTTGTACAGGTACACACCCACACACCTTATTGTACATGCTAAATCAGTCCAGCCCTCTAGTCCATAACAAGGCCTCCTCCCAATCTGCCAGCTGTCCAGTTCAGAACTAAATGCTTCTTTCATTTGTTTTTCTCTCTCCCTCTCTCCCTCTCTCCCTCTGGGCCCTGCCTTACTGGATGTCTGAATGCAGGTTTGTGGGGAGGATCACTGTGACTCAGCAGGACGAGGAGATTGTCAGGTGAGCCTAGAATCAATAAGTCTCAACATGGTTAATTGGCTTATAATGGTTGTAGCTGTGGGGTGTGTTCTGGGGAGTGTTCTGCCCATTGTATTATGTTTGCTTATGCTGTGTTAAAGGGATACAGTGGTGTTCTTGGTAATTATTGTGTTTGTGTGTGTGTGTGTGTGTGTGTGTGTGTGTGTGTGTTCTTCCATCAGACCGCTGGGACCAGAGAATTTGCTGCTGAGAGGCGCCAGATTGAAAAATACCAAAGAGATTTTCGGTAAGCCAATATTTCAGGACACAGATTAAAATGTCCTGTCTGTGTTTCTTCCATTTTCTATTGATGAAATCAAGCGGCCAGTAGCGGTTTCAGGTCACTCCTGTTCTCCATCAGGCCTCACCGATTAGAACACAGCTAGCTCCACCTAGACCTCACACGTCTCCATTACCGGCTGCAGAAATTCCTGCCACATCAGCAAAGCAAACATGGGGAAATGCCGGCCTGTGGACCGATGTCCCGTAGGAGCATGGGATGATGGGGATTCAGGTCCATCCATCCCTCAGGATACCGCCCCTCTGTTAGGTCCATGAGCAGGATGGTCCGTCTGTGAACGTTCAGACGTTGGTCTTGCACATACTTCTAAACATACTTCTAAAGACTTGGTAATATGCTTGTGGTTAGATCTACGATATTAAGTTGATGTTTGCTGTTTTCCTTCAGACACTCCTAATGCTCGCTGTGTCTAGCATAATGAAGCGCTGGTGATTGATCAATATTAATTTCCACGGTCTGCGCCATTGCAGGGGTGGCTGTTTATACTGGCATGGAATCCAAGATGGCCCTCAACTATAAATGCAAGTCCCAGAAACGTTCGGCGGTGGAGAAGTGAGTGGCGGTGTTATTGTCCTGTTTATGGGTGATTGTGTTGTATTGGCCTGATGTGACTGCTGTAGGTCTGTGTTTTCCTTATCTCAAAAACAAACAATATATTACACAACACATGGAGGGATGATACGATACAATGAATGACCAAGTCATCTCTCTGTGACTTGAACTCATGCTACAAATAGTAAGATAGTAGTGTTTTGAGTTTATCCCTGAATTAGGGCTGAGACGATTGATCTCACCCGGTCTGGGAGCAGTTTCAGATTGAGAGTCATTTCCTTGGTAGACATAGACACTTGCTACATACAGGACTAAGAACATCAGTATGACATACAAGACTTAACGTTTTATATGCAAGGTGCAAGAGTGAAATGGTGCAGAGATTTAAGTTCAGGCACAGTGTGACGGTCCATGGTAGTTAGCCGTTTAGTAGTCACATACATTTGATTAACATCTAAAGTGATGGAGATTAGGTCAAATCTTGCTGAACAGGGCCTTTTGATTATCTTTAGCTTTAAATTGATTTCAACCAATCGTATTGCTGGGGGCGGGGATCTGTAGTAGAGCTTTAATGGGGCCTGAAAACGTGAGCCCAACAAAGCCATGTTCTTGGTCATTAAGGTCTGGTCATTAAGGGGGGCGGAGGGCTGCTGCCTCAAACAATACAATAGTGAACATATAGTGAGCCTGTGAAATATGTGTGACGAAGACAGACCCCGACTGGAACCACCTGACTGGTAGAACCACAACAAACCTTCTATGAACCATTCATCTGGGATCCAGAAGAGGACTGATGACTTAAACACTAGCATCTTCTTTCCATAAGCCTTATCCCTCCTTGGCCAACAGCCAACACTAATCTGTCCAGCACTGGCACACTCAACTTGTCCCCACTAGACGCTGGAGAAACATATTTGTTAAAATCATCTTGTGGAGTATAAATTCATTTGTTAAAATCGTCTCGTGAAACATCCATCATGCCACTTGCAAATGAGTTTATCTTCAGAAGAATATATCCATAACAGAACAGGAAACACAGTGATAATCACAGGAAACACACCACTGATGGTTACCATGGATTTATCTATCCACTGTAGGGTTAGATTGAGGAAAAATCAATACCATCTCAAATTTGCCAATGATGTTGGCACATATGTGGCTCCCAGAGCCTGGGCCCCAAAGTTCAGTTATAGACTTGTCAAACTTCTTAGAACTGACATTGGCAGTTTAGCTTTTGAATACAATGTCCAACTTATTTTGGAATATACAGCTGTCTTCTTCTGGTTTAAAAGTGCTGTATGCAACAATGACACTGTGTTTGTACTAATGGGCCAAACTCACAATAGTGAAGATCAGTCTTCTCCCGCCCTTCTCCCCAGACTCTATCCTCACGCGTAGCGGAGATCAGTCTTCTCCCTCCCTTCTCCCCAGACTCTATCCTCACGCGTAGCGGAGATCAGTCTTCTCCCTCCCTTCTCCCCAGACTCTATCCTCACGCGTAGTGGAGATCAGTCTTCTCCCGCCCTTCTCCCCAGACTCTATCCTCACGCGTAGCGGAGATCAGTCTTCTCCCTCCCTTCTCCCCAGACTCTATCCTCACGCGTAGTGGAGATCAGTCTTCTCCCTCCCTTCTCCCCAGACTCTATCCTCACGCGTAGCGGAGATCAGTCTTCTCCCGCCCTTCTCCCCAGACTCTATCCTCAAGCGTGTTGCCAGGTTGAGGACACTGAATGCGACCGCAAGACAACACCACATGATATGAGAGGAGTGCAGGATGTACCTGTGTTTCAGCTGTGGTCATGGGGTACTTTGGAAGGGTTGGGTAGAATCGAGTTGATCCAGTTTGTTTGCTGTTTGCCGTGTTTGTGTGTCTGGCAACCCGGGGTGCTCAGTGTAGTGAATCAACCAGCCAAAACAAAAACAAAGACGTTCAGGCCCAGCTTTGACCTCTCAAAGGAGAACATACTGGCTGGAGCATTGTTGTCTAAACCAGTATTTCGGCTTGCCATGTTTCCTTAATCTTAATCTGATGACCTATGATGTTCATTTCATGATTTTAGTACAGTACATTTTTTTTTTACATATGGCACATTTTAATGGCTTGGATTTCCACATAAGGATGAATTCTCACTCATCCCATGATTATTTGTGACCCAGTGTGCTTGAATACATTGCCAGATTCTTGCAAATCGCTTCGTTTTATCCATGAGCAAACGGGGTTCCCTGTGAGTGCTCCATGATGTTCACATGCCTCTCCCATGGCAGGTCCATGAACTCCTTCCTCATCATCTACCTGTGCATCCTGCTGTTTGAGGCGGTCCTCAGCACCATCCTGAAGTACGCCTGGCAGGCAGAGAGGCAGTGGAACGAGCCCTTCTACAACCAGAAGACGGAGCAGGAGAGAAACAGCAGTCCGGTACGCCTCACGTGCTGCTGAGCCTTCCTGCATGACAATTCCCCCTTTATAGCCCGGCTTGCTCTTAGAAGTAGTGATGCTTGTCTGGATCCCAGATAAGTTGATTAGAGTCTCTCTCTCCCTCTCTCCCTCAAAGTGCTCATGAGTTCATGCCAAATGATGGTGATAACCCTGTAACACTGAATTAGAGAAAGTGCCTGTCACTTGGACTTGGCTGGCCTGTAAGCGTGACTAAAGACTACAGTTATACATCTCCATTTTTCTATTGGGTTGCTATCGGTTGTTTCCTCTTTCTCCTTCCTTATTTTCTTCCTCCTTCCTTTGCTTCTTTTTTATCTTTCTTCCTTTTCCTGTGGTTCCTTTTAATTGATTTCTTTGTTCATCTAAATAGTACTGCAAATCTATCCTACACCTCTCTGTTGACTCCCTCCTCTCCTGTATTCTAAGAGCTCCATCCACCTGGGCTAGGATCAGAGCTTAAACCAACCCGTTTAAGAAGGGATGCTCCGATCCATCGGCCACCGATCATTATCGACTGATCTTCACTCTAAACCCATCGATCGGAGCTCTCAAAAAACGAGTGATCACGATCAAGAGCCGTCGGATGACGCTAAATACATGAGACTTTTCTCAGTGCGCAGCAAAAAAACGTGTGTGAAGCAGAAATATCTGATACCTGAAAGCTACTGATAAATGCAGATCGATCACATTGGGCTCCTTGATCGTTTATTTTATTTTGGGTGGGTATGATTGCGCAAAATATGTGTGCTTTATCTCGTAGTGCCGCTTCACATTAACGCTTTTAATAATCGCCGCGGAACAAATGAGGCGTACTGGGTTTGAACTGGCCGTGGGAAGAACCAACATGGAGGAGTTTTCACTGTCTACCGCTCTGTTTTTATGTGAACTACTCCGACTTTTTCTCTCTCTGTCTCTGCGTGTGCGTGCGCGTGTGATCTGCTCGCTCAGCGACTGCCGCAATTTGATTGGTTGAGTAGCGTCACATGAGACGATATTATTGTGATATAGATTATATTTCTGCAATGCATTTCAGAATAGTTACTTTTATTGCTCTAAATAGTAATTAAATATATAATACTACACAATATATGGAACTTTAAATGGAAGATCCCCATAGCCCCCACCCACTATGTGATTAGAAATCAGCGATCGATATGGGCCAATTCAGTTTGGGGTGATGGGCGTTCGGCCCCAAATACCCTGATCGGAGCATCCCTAGTTTTAAGACTTGACCCGACAGTCCGATCTCAACCAGTATGAACCTAACCACAACCAGGTCTCCACCTGGTTGTGGTTAGGTTCATACTGGTTGAATATATATATTTTTTTATATCCAATGAAAATAACAAAAACAAAAATAAATGATTACATTGTACGTTTTAGTAGATTGATTATAACAAATTCAAAAAAAATCTCCGGTGTAACAATGAGGGCCCTCTCTCCAGATTCTCAAGTTCATCTCGGACTTCCTGGCCTTCTTAGTCCTCTACAACTACATCATCCCCATCTCTCTGTACGTCACCGTGGAGATGCAGAAGTTCTTGGGCTCCTTCTTCATTGGATGGGATATGGACCTGTACCACGAAGAGAGCGACCAGAAGGCCCAGGTCAACACCTCTGACCTCAACGAGGAGCTGGGACAGGTACGCACACACGCACACACACACGCGCACGCATACACACGCACACACTATGGAGAAATGCGTGATCATCATTGGCAATTTGAGATGGTATTGATTTTTCATCAATCTAACTAATGTGGATGGATAAATCGATGGTTGCAATCAGTAGTGGGTTTCCTGTGATTATAATGATGATGATGATAATTGATGATGATGATTCTTCCTTATTGCAGAGTACGTACATGTGTGTGCGACCATCGTCTCCATTTAAGGGGAAGATGAATGAATAGTGGGGCTAATGGTTTGAGATCAGCCTCTTGAATCCGGTGGTCGTCCAGGCTCCATAAGTGTTGCCTGTCTCACGTGTTCCAGGTGGAGTACGTTTTCACCGACAAAACGGGAACGCTGACGGAGAACGAGATGCACTTCCGCGAGTGCTCCATCAACGGAGTGAAATACCAGGAGCTGAACGGCAGGCTGGTGCCAGAGGGCCTGCTGGACGACTCACTGGACGGCTCCGACACCACCCTGGTGAAAAACAACACTCCATAATAATATAAACACATTTTGTACATGGATTTGGCTCATGGTGTACACACATGGTGTGTTTTCTGGAGATTTATTTTACTTCCCCACCCGCGCTTCTTCAAATCACGCCTACTTGTTCCCTCTCTCCCTCTCATATTGAATTATACAAAGATACATTTGCATTTGGCACGCGCTGAATTTCCTTAAGCCTAACGGCGCTTTGCAACATCCGCCTTAAGGAAATCCAGGCTAAGCCTTGTGGCGTGCCACTCCAACTGTCAGTGAGTTATGAGGCTTGGCAGAGGGAAAGGTCCAACCATCCATTGGGTCACTAATCCATGGCTACATCTTCTTAGCCTGCCAGCGTGGCTGCTAGCTCACAAGCTAGTCACATGAGGTATCCCTTTCCCCACGGCTGGTCTTTCGGAATTAACATGGACATTTTAGTTTGTCTCTGAAACTTAACCCTGCACATTTGCGGTCTATAACTTGCGTAGTCATGGACTTGTTTCAACTGTAATTAGTATCAGAGTATGCAATACCATTTCAACGTGATATTTGCAGGGGATAGCCGATCTTTTTCTTTAGTTTTCTTCAGCGTCCTTCCTTATACGGCCCCCCGTGCTTGCTTCCTGTCCCTCTAGACGGGCGAGGAGCTCCTGTTCCTCCAGGCGGTGTCACTGTGCCACACGGTGCAGATCAGCTACAACCAGCCCGACGGCATGGGGGGGGGCGCCGGGGACCCCTTCTCCCACGCCAACGGCTTCTCCACCAGCCAAATGGAGTACTACGCCTCCTCGCCCGACGAGAAGGCCCTGGTGGAGGCCACCAAGAGGTACGACCCTGTGAGACCTTGAACCTAAAGGGAAAGGTATCTTTAGTCTGAACCGGGCTTACAGTGTTAAGACCCGGTTCAGATCAACGCTTCAGGACCACACCAAGCGGTTTGAGATTGCAGAGAATGTGGCAGTAGCGTAAACTGGTTATCTGCGGGTGGTCTGAGGCTGTTGAGTGGTGTCTCAAGAGGTTTCCCTTGCCCTTCCCTTGCCAAATGGCACAGTGTGGCTTAAGAATGTATTGAGGATGTTGACGTATCTAATTAAACATGGTGTATAATAGACCACCACCTTGAAAACCCACACGGTCACTAGTTTGCCGCACACCAAAAGTAATTGATGTTCTTATTTTTAAAGGAGGAATTATAACACTAGAAATATCACTGCGTTGTTATTTTGTTACTCCCCTGTTGCCAAGAAGCACAGCATTATGATTCATGAAGTCTCTCCAGGTGGAGTACACTCCCTGAATGGTTTGATATGGAAAGAGCTGGCACATCCCAAGTTCACTAAGAGGGGGCCTTCACTGATCTGGGGTCATCTTCACACCCCGGCTTTTGTGTGCACCCCAGGCAGCTTTTAGGTGGCTGGCTTCAATCTTTAGATATTTGATATTCCTGTAAGCGAACGCTCCCTCATCCAATAGAAGCCCATTCGACATCAAACCACACCTGGACTCAGTGGAAACACACACACCTGGACTCAGTAGAAACACACACACACCTGCTTCTGCCTCTCATCACTGTCCTTCTAATCAACGTGTTGACCTTCATTTTGAAGATGAACTTATTTCCTTATGTTAATATTTGACACAGTTTTGTTGTTTTGCTTTTACCAAAGCATGAAGTAGACCCAGGCAGTTTAGTGTGGAATGCGATGTGCATCGTCGCTCCACAAAAAAAAGTATTGTTTTACTACTGGCTAGTGAAACATGTGAAACACGAAGAGTATTTAGTGTTGGATCAATCGATTCAAGTCAGAATACACAGAAGAAGAGACGGCTCATTGGATGAATCAGATTGAGCGAGAGCAAGTCAGGAGCGGATCGTGACTAAACTTAAAATAAAATAAGTAATCGAAATAATGACGGTCTTGGCTTGGGAAACAGAAGGTCACCGGTTCAAGTCCCTGAAACACCCGGGCACTGCCGAGGTGCCCTTGAGCACTAAGGCACCAGACCCCTCCCCTGCTCCCCTGTATGTACAATAGCTGATACCCACTGCTCCTCATACTAGGATGGGTTAAATGAAGAGGAACTCATTTCTCTGTGTGTCTGTATGTGACCAACCAATCCTCCAGAATTAGGTTTAGAAGGGCAATATCGTTCTTGAGAAGCAGAGATGTGTGTTTTAAAATGAGTAACATAGTTTGATATTGAAAGGGCTTCTATTGGGATGGGAGTTGCTCACGCAAGGGATCAAATATATTTTGTTTTATAGTGAAGCAAGCAGCCTTAAGGCGGTGTGAAAATGACCCGTGAAGTCATACAAGATACAAGACATTTATTTTCCATTTATTTATGATATTTACTTCCAAGTACATTGGAATGCTTGCTCCCCATTCCCCATTCCTTGCTCACTGCAGCTTGTGAACGGCCCAGTTTCACAACCTTACCATGGGAGTGTTTTGCAAGCGGTCCCGAAGGATCTTAACTGAGCATTAGAACTGTATAACATTTGAGTTTTGCTGCTATATAATACACATTGGGTCCTTCTTTCACCGCTTTATGTGTGTTATTCCGCTTTTCTGCAGATAAACTTGATTTCCTACTACTCACTAATACTACTCACTAATACTACTCACGCAGGGATATTATATTGCAGTGTTTTAAATGGGATTGATGAGTTGGATGTTTAGCATTGGTGGGGCCAGCTCTCTGTACTGTGTACTGTGTCTCTGTTTACACATTCAGTCTGAAGCCTTCCCATCTACTGGAAAGCTGGGTAATATCAAACATGTTTAATATCTGCCAGCCCCATCAAATCCTGTAGTGTGAGTTGCTCAGCGACGCAATCCGAGAACTCTGAGAATAATAGCTAAGGAAAAATTATCTTAACGTTTGACGCGAGAGAATTGAAATGTCAAACCCGAAAATCCACTCAAAAATTGACAAAGCTCTGACATTAGTTTTTTCTGTCCATTATAATAACTCCAAACTTTAATAAGTTGAATCTCCATGAATATGTTTCTGTTGACCGAGTCTCCTTAGTGGATGAGGTCTCTTTCAATCCTGAAAGGTTGGCCACTATTTAGTTAGCAGTCATGGTGTGCAGGCTCATTAACACAATGATAAACCATGTACAGTCCTGTACATGGTTTATCATTGTGTTACCAGGAGCCTGTACATGGTTTATCATTGTGTTACCAGGAGCCTGTACATGGTTTATCATTGTGTTACCAGGAGCCTGTACATGGTTTATCATTGTGTTACCAGGAGCCTGTACATGGTTTATCATTGTGTTACCAGGAGCCTGTACATGGTTTATCATTGTGTTACCAGGAGCCTGTACATGGTTTTCTGCAGGTGAAAAGTTATATTTAAAATGTCTTTTGTTTATTGGAATTTGCACAACTGCGGCTAATTTCTCATTTAAAATGCAAGATTTCTAAGGAGCAATGGGGAAATGACAGACTTGACAGACCTGCTGGGATACGACCTCTGTCACACATGAGAGACATTCTGACCTCTGGTTAGTGCAGAGGCCGTTTATATCTGAGCTTATGGTTTCCCAAAACCTTATCAATGTTTGCCTGATATGTCTCTTATCATTTTGTGTTGCATTGGTTCCTGGACTAGTTACAAAGGTTACAAGTGGAACAGAATAGTGTGAACAATGTTGAACTTATCTAATCTAAATCTGGAGGATTGAATCCTCTTTATTGGTCTCATGTCCACACAGTGAAATGAGTTCCTCCTCATTGAACCCATCCTAGTATCAGGAGCAGTGGGTATCAGCTAGTGGATACACAGGGGAGCAGGGGAGGGGTCTGGTTCCTTGCTCAAGGGCACTGAGGCAGTGCCCAGGCGTTTCAGGGACTCCTCGACGATCCTTCCTGTTCCAAAGCAAAGTCCTAACAGACTGAGCTACTGCCGCCCCGAATAAAATATGAATCTTAAAATCTAAACCCGAAGCTCAATAATGTATTGTGTTCCGTTGAGGACTCCTAGGGGTTCCTCTCAATGGTCACTGTGTGGTGGTTATGATGGAGACACTCCATCACTGCGTTATTCCCCGGTCGGTACAACGGCAACAACTTATACAACAGAACCGTGTTTTGAGGTCCTGGCTCTGACTGCGGCTTCTCTCGTGGGGCTAGTTCCGTACACGGATGCTTCCATTGACACGTGGTGCCAACCGGGGGGGTTGTGATGTTTCCCACACGAGCAGCGTCACTACAGTTCAGGAGGTGCTCACCGCTGTGCTCTCCTCCCCAGGATGGGTGTGGCCTTCACAGGGTGCAATGGGGAAACCATGGAAATCAAAACCTTTGGAAAGTCTGAAAAGTAGGTTCCGCACACCCACACAGTGGCACTCGAGTGCTGTTAAAAAGAACAAACAAAGTTGATTCAAATGTAATGGCCTTCCTTCAGATCAGTATATAGGGACATGTACCAGTACTCCCAAGTAATGACGTCAATGCTCTCGTTCTCTCTCTCGTTCTCTCCCTCGTTCTCTCTCGTTCTCTCTCTCGTTCTCTCTAGGTTTAAACTGCTTCACGTCTTGGAGTTTGATGCAAATCGCAGGAGGATGAGTGTGATCCTAGAGTCTCCCTCAGGTAGGCCTACTACCAGACACACACACACACACACACGTGTTCCATCTATATATCTATACGTATATATATCATACTGTTAAATGCATCATTCTCTGTACAAGAGAACAGTGAAACCTGAGCCAGGACTCTGTCCTGCTTCTGTTGACTCCCCAGGGGGTAAAGTGCTGTTCACCAAGGGGGCAGAGTCGGCCATCTTGCCTTTCTCCACCAGTGGAGAGATAGAGAAGACCAGACTGCATGTGGATGAGTTTGCTCTGGTGAGGAACACATGGTCTTCATGTTAGTCTTCATGGTCTTCATGTTGGTCTTCATGTTAGTCTTCATGTTAGTCTTCATGTTAATCTTCCCTTATTCCTGAACGCTACAAAGCTTTAATCAGTTAGCCTGGAGATATGTGTTAATTGAGCAGCACTGTAGAAGATTGAATAATTATAACAAAATGTACATTTTTAAGATTAGGCATTAGGCTAATATTTGTTGTGAGAACTGAATTTGATGTTTTGTTTGTATTGCAAAATAATTATCTATATAGTGCTACAGTTAAGTTAAAAACATGGCAAACAAACACAAATTAAAGTTACAAAAAATATTGAACACTAATTTAAACATTAAATGATTAGTATCCTAATAGATATAATAGATAGTGACCGCCCTATTCATGTTGTGTAATTACACACTCGGGGATTCCTTTCAACGGTGGTGATGTTATAATTAAACTATCCTTTACTTTTAAAGAATTATTTGACGAAGAATGTGTAGCTGATATTATTCATTATATACACTATTCATTATACATTGATATTTTCTACAAAAACAATATTTTTCCAAATGGTTTGCTCATGCAAACATGTATACCAAAACTGGTCTCAGCAGGAAGCAAAAGGTCAGGTCTTTTTATGTTTCTTGTTTTTTACTGTTGATACACACACACACACACACACACACACACACACACACACACACACACACACACACACACACACACACACACACACACACACACACGTTTAGTAAAGCAGGAGAACTCTAAATGTCTGAATGGCTTCTCTCTGTGGGAATGTTAGAGCGTTGGTTTAGAGTTGTGATTTGGCCAATGGGAGTCCTGTGTGTTCTATATGATGTTAGGTTTGCAGGGAGCTGGGACGATGTAAAGAACCCAACAGTGCAGGTTGCCAGCGGTCACCTGTTGTGTCTTGAAGCTCAGTGAAGCAAAGCAGCATCCAAACAAAACCGCAGCAAAGGAATTCTGCCAAACGGCAATTTCTCTCCTCTGCACGTTTCATGACGGGAACATTAATTTAGTTTAAGATGTTGCTCCTAGCTTGACTCCTAATCAGGGTTCACCATGACGGCCCCAGGAAAGCAAGCCGTCTTGGGACCCTTCAGGCTACATTGAAGCTCTGTCATAAACATTAACATTAAGTGTTAACATTGAGTGTTACATGGTCCATAATGATGATTGGTTGTTCTCCTTTCTGTGTCTCTTGCTTCCAGTCAAAGGCAAAGCCATCTAAATGAACCACAGAGAAGTGTGTGTGTGTGTGTGTGTGTGTGTGTGTGTGTGTGTGTGTGTGTGTGTGTGTGTGTGTGTGTGTGTGTGTGTGTGTGTGTGTGTGTGTGTGTGTGTGTGTGTGTGTGTGTGTGTGTGTGTGTGTGTGTGTGTGTGTGTGTGTGTGTGTGTGTGTGTGTGTGTGTGTGTTTCCTCTTCTTTTCTCTCTCTGCTGACTCATTCTTTTCTTTTATGCTAATCCTAACTCCTAACTCTTCTTTTGGACCTCGCCCAAAACGCCACACTTTCCTTGCGTCTCTCCCATGAATGTATAACAACTCTCCTCACATCTCTCTCTCTCTCTCTTCTCTCTCTTCTCTCTTCTCTCTGGTTCCAGAAAGGCCTGCGCACCCTGGTGGTGGCGTGCCGCCACTTCAGCGTGGAGGAGTTCTCTGAGGTGGAGCGGCAGCTGAGCGCGGCGCGCACCGCCCTGCAGCAGAGGGAGGAGCGGCTGCAGGCCGTGTTCTCCTTCATAGAGCGGGACCTGAGGCTGCTGGGGGCCACAGGGGTGGAGGACAGGTACACTACTGCTGGGGCCTCAGGGTGGAGACAGGTACACTACTGCTGGGGGCCTCAGGGTGGAGGACAGGTACACTACTGCTGGGGGCCACAGGGGTGGAGGACAGGTACACTACTGCTGGGGGCCTCAGGGTGGAGGACAGGTACACTACTGCTGGGGGCCTCAGGGTGGAGGACAGGTACACTACTGCTGGGGGCCTCAGGGTGGAGGACAGGTACACTACTGCTGGGGGCCACAGGGGTGGAGGACAGGTACACTACTGCTGGGGGCCACAGGGGTGGAGGACAGGTACACTACTGCTGGGGGCCTCAGGGTGGAGGACAGGTACACTACTGCTGGGGGGGGGCCACAGGGGTGGAGGACAGGTACACTACTGCTGGGGGCCACAGGGGTGGAGGACAGGTACACTACTGCTGGGGGCTTCAGGGTGGAGGACAGGTACACTACTGCTGGGGGCCTCAGGGTGGAGGACAGGTACACTACTGCTGGGGGCCACAGGGGTGGAGGACAGGTACACTACTGCTGGGGGCCACAGGGGTGGAGGACAGGTACACTACTGCTGGGGGCCTCTTGGGTGGAGAACAGGTACACTACTGCTCCCAGCCAACGGGGGTGGTGGTGTGTGTGTGTGTGTGAACCTTTCAATAAATGCCAACAAATCCATTGATTTCAAATACATTTTGAACTGAACATTGATTTGGAATCAAATCAATGAGGAATGTTGGTCCAAGTATAGTCTGCATATGCACACAACAAATGGAGAACAGATGGGTAGAGGTAGAAGACAGTGCTAAACCCCCCCCCCCCCACACACACACACACACACACTGCAGTGTTGCAGAGCAGGATGACCAGTGCCGCATGGGGTTCAGTACAACTGGATTGGAATTCATTAAGTTTTCGTGGCTCGTTCTTGTCAACACTATCTATTTATGCACGTTGTGGCACATTTTGATCTATTGACTAAGATTTGGGGCCAAAATGAATCCTTCTGGAGACATGGTTGGCCTGGGTTCTGCTTGCAGGTTCTGGGTGAGAGTGTTCTGTGCCAAGGCTCTGTCTCACTCAGCAGCTCAGGGTCCTATGCACTGTCCCTACCTCTAACCCTGAAGGCCCCAATCGGCTTCAACTAAATATAAACTGCAGTGTTGGCACAGGCTGTCGAACAGCCGTTTGATACAGTGATCTTGACGGGGTGCGATACGGTATTATATCATTTTTGGACTTTGCACCCGCCGCACACTGCAGAGATCCAAGTCCAGTGCTGCTCTTCCATTTAAGTCACAAACCAGCCATTTAGTCGGTGAAAATGCACCGTCTGAGTGTATCAGAGACGTAACCCTCACCCCCCCCCCCCCCCCAGGCTCCAAGACAAGGTGCAGGAGACCATCGAAGCACTTCGGCTGGCCGGCATCAAGGTGTGGGTTCTGACCGGGGACAAGCACGAGACGGCGGTGAGCGTCAGTCTGTCCTGTGGGCACTTCCACCGTACCATGAACATCCTGGAGCTGCTGCAGCAGCACACCGACAATGAGTGTGCCGAACAGCTCCGCCAACTGGCCAGGAGGTGAGACGGGGGGATAGCCTGTGTGAACGTGTCTTTCACTTCATATTTGTTTTCGACCAATCGTGTTGCTGGAGGCGGGTATTCTGTAAGCGCGTAATTGGCTAACGGTGAACACAAACCTCGGCTAGCACTCGTCTCAGCTTGTCTTTCCCCACAGGAAGACAAGCTGAACCTTCCTGTCAGGACACCGACGTTCCTGGAGAAAGTGTGTATAGAGTGATTAATATCAATACCTGGCCACTCTCAGAAGTTCTACAATAGCAGAGGACATCTGGATCCAAGATTTGTTCAGAGGGAGTCTGGGCTCCAGCAGGCCTACTGTGTTATAGCAGAACTTCTGGGGGTTACAGTAACAGTTGGGAGATATTCTACCCAAGAGGAACTAATCCGCACGAGTGGATGAAGCTTTGAGAATGGTATTGTAATAGGTGTATTTCTACAGTGGCCAGTCAATTTTTATAGACACGCTTACTAACGCCGGCCGGCTCCAGCAACATGATTGGTTCAAACTAAACCAAGAGATGGTCTGCTATCTGCCTTTAGATGATTCCTCTAAAGGCAGATTTGTGAGACTAGGTAAGGGGTTATATCCAAGTATAACGATGGGAGTACCAATAGTGTTCAGAAGTTCAAATGATCCTCTCACAAACGGGTGTAAATCAGAGTAACTTGAGGATACTATCACCATTCTGCAATACTCCATACGTTGGAAGACAATCCACGATACATCATGACATCTGTGTAACTGAAGAAGAAAAAATACCCCTAAAGAAAAAGGCTAAAAGTAATCAGCCATTTATTAAATGAATGTGAAGAGAGAGGATTAGGAACACACTGGGGTCATTTCTCTCATTATCTTCTTCATCTTTCATCTTGTCTTATTTCAGTCTAGTCTCTTCTGGTGTCTTGGTCACATCTCTGACTTCCTGCTGACCCGTTTCCCTCCCTGTCCGTTTGGACTCAATGTTCCACTCTTTACAGTTAGATCTCCCTCATGCCTCCCCCCCTCCCTTCATCCACTAATGACCTCTTTGATTTATCTCCTGCCTCCCTCCTCCCTCCCTCCCTCCCTCCCTCCCTCCCTCCCCCAGGATAAAGGAGGACCACGTCATCCAGCACGGCCTGGTGGTGGACGGGGCCAGCCTGTCTCTGGCGCTGCGGGAGCACGAGAAGCTCTTCATGGACGTGTGCAAGAACTGCTCGGCCGTCCTCTGCTGCCGCATGGCCCCCCTGCAGAAGGCCAAGGTGGGTGCCGTCACGTCGTGGGAAAGGTCAAAGGGCGTGATGCATACCCTCTGGCAAAAAGGTGATGTTTTCTCTCTGTTGTCCTGGTTCCGTGTGGCGTTCAGGTGGTGCATCTGTTCAAGACGTCCCCAGAGAAGCCCATCACCTTGGCCATCGGAGACGGAGCCAACGACGTCAGCATGATCCAGGAGGCCCACGTGGGGATCGGTACGCATGGGGCCACCCAGACACACAGCGTTCAGAGGGGGTTACCGTGGGGATGGGTACCCATGGGGCCACCCAGACACACAGCGTTCAGAGGGGGTTACCGTGGGGATGGGTACGCATGGGGCCACCCAGACACACAGCGTTCAGAGGGGGTTACCGTGGGGATGGGTACGCATGGGGCCACCCAGACACACAGCGTTCAGAGGGGGTTACCGTGGGGATGGGTACGCATGGGGCCACCCAGACACGGGGGCGTTCAGAGGGGGTTACCGCTGAGTGTCTCAGCGTGGTGTAACCCCACGCCGAGTGTCTCAGCGTGGTGTAACCCCTGTTTCTCCATCAGGTATCATGGGGAAGGAGGGCCGGCAGGCGGTGAGGAACAGTGACTATGCCATCGCCAGGTTTAAGTTCCT
Organism: Muraenolepis orangiensis; assembly: GCA_027704905.1. Taxonomy (NCBI): domain Eukaryota; kingdom Metazoa; phylum Chordata; class Actinopteri; order Gadiformes; family Muraenolepididae; genus Muraenolepis; species Muraenolepis orangiensis. The sequence goes on from CM051004.1 coordinate 26,627,048, forward strand.
GAACAAACTGCTGCTGGTCCACGGACACCTGTACTACATACGAATAGCTCATCTTGTACAGTACTTTTTCTACAAGGTAATTCTTCACACAGACTTCACACAGTAGTTTTAAGTAGCCAACCCATAGCCTCTCTTGTTAGCTGTAGTCTAATTAGTCATATTGGCCTTTATCTTAATGTTTCAAGAGGTTTTCATGCCCAGATTCAGTTCAGTAAGCAAACCTGCAGTACATTTCAACAAGCTGCTCTGTTCCACAAAATAGTGAGTTAATTGGATGTTTTATCCAAAATATGTGAATGACTGCCTCATTTCAGATATGAAGCTAATTGTGTTTACTTTGCTATGCTTCAATCTAGACATTGTCAGATGTGACTGTGCAATTGACGGTAGGTGTCATGTTGGTCAGATAGATGGTGAGAGTCCTCAGGGTAGATCAGTCTGATATAGACATACTGCACTACATGTTTATACTAGAGTTGGAATAGCTTACTGGCTATAATGCATAGGATGTTGAATATATGTATGCTGTGTAATGTTTGACCAGTCTCTCTCTCATTGTCTCTTTCTAGAATGTGTGTTTTATCACACCCCAGTTTTTATACCAGTTCTTCTGTCTGTTTTCACAACAAGTAAGTCTCGCTCTCGCTCTCTCTCTCTCTCGCTCTCTCTCGTGTTTTAATTCTCTCCCTAATTGGAATAATGTCATGACGGTTGAAGCGCTGATAGGTCCAAGGAATAGGTCACTATAGGTCACTGTGCAGCTAAATCCTTCTTCCTGTGTTAGTACCAACCCAATGCATGCGTTTCATCTTCTCAACACAAGACGTTGTGAGGGTTGTAATGGTCTTCTGTTGTCTTTCTCTGTCTCAGACCCTGTACGACAGTGCATACCTGACGCTGTACAACCTCTTCTTCACCTCTCTGCCCATCCTGGTGTACAGCCTGTTTGAGCAGCTGGTCCACCCTCACGTCCTCCAGACTAAACCGGCTCTCTACAGGTCAGGAGGACCCCCAAGGGAACCCAAGAGCTGTCCTACCTCTGTTCTCCTATGCCACTGGTCCCACACTTTGAATGAAATATCAGGCCCCTCCCACCACCTCCATGCACCCACAGGAAGACGCTCTCAGACTTGCTTGCACAGTCCTATAGAATTGGTTTAAAACACTGTCTGTAATTAACAAAGAACTGTAATGGTAAATTTAACCTCTATCATAACTCTGGTTATGTTTGGGAACCACTGTACTACCCTATGATAACTACTTTTTGCATTTTATTATTCCTACATTTACTATACATTTTCAGTTTTTGTCTTACTGGCAGATAAAGAGAAACAAATCGCGTCATACTGTAGGACAATGAAGACTGTGGAGTGTTTTTCTTAATGCGTAGTGTCTCGCCCCCCCAGGGATATCAGCAGGAACTCTCTGCTGTCCTTCAGAACTTTCCTCTACTGGACCCTGCTGGGCTTTGGCCACGCCTTCATCTTCTTCTTTGGGTCCTACGCTCTGATCGGAGAGGACACCAGCCTCATGGGCAACGGACAGGTGGGTGGGTGTGTGTGTGTGTGTGTGTGTGTGTGTGTGTTCTTTGGCTATGAATGTGCTGTCCAGATCTTTGCCAGTTATTGGGCTTGTTGCCTTTCTTGTCTTCCTTCCTTATGGTTTCCCCCTATACATCTCTCTCCCTGTATGACTATGTCTAACAAGCAGCCATCCAGCCTGTATAACCTGTGTGTAACCTGTCTCTCTGCCCACCTTCATGTCAGTCAATATGAAAGCTGTCTCACAGTATTTGTGTATCTCTTTCTGTATTCCTCCGTTGGTGTTGTGGTGTTTTCTGAATTTCCCCCAAACTAAACTAAACGACTCACTGTGGTTGCTTTCTCTGGCTGCTTTACTTTCCATCGGTCTTCATTTCTTCTTTTCCTTCTATTCTTTCCACGCTGTGCATGTCCTCAGATCTTGCGGGCTAACAGGCAGCTGGTAAGCAGAGTGGTTGAATGCATGTCTCCCCCATTTGGGAGTAGTTGACATTTGATCCATTCATTCAGTTTCCCTGGTTACTGCATGTTTTTCTAACCGTCTTTAGTTTAATAGTCTTAGCAAAGTGTCCTCAGCTGTCCTCAGCTGGGCTTATACCCCAAGTGTTCCCCGAAAAGATGAAAAACGACATATTATATTCATATATTCATATATTATATTCAGTTTCACAGAGACTAAATAAGTTATGTTTGCCCTGTGTCGATCCAAAACACACCTGTATGAACTTTAACATCTATATATGTTGTAGTATAGTGTTTATAGTATAGCATACCATAGGTAGTATATAGTGTTGTCTATATAGTAAAGTATTGTTTAGTATAGTTTTGTCTAGTAAAGTTTAGTATAGTATTGTTGTAGGAAATGCATACTGTGGGAGGGAATGGGGAGCAAGCATTCCATTTTGCGATCAAAATCATATTGACTATATACAGTATATATACAGTATATATATATATATATATATTTGGTAGCTTTATGTTTACTGCAATTTGCAAATTTAACGTTGGTGTTCCTATGCTATTTTGGTGTTCCTGATGGATGTGTGTCTGTTTTCAGATGTTTGGGAACTGGACGTTTGGAATGCTGGTCTATACCGTCATGGTCATCACTGTGACACTACAGGTACACACACACACACACACACACACACACACACACACACACACACACACACACACGCCCAACCTTCTGACCACAGATATGAAAGACATCTCAGACCTCATCCCCAGCACATTTCCCCAGGCTAATCTAAAGAATATGAACTATCTACTTTCTCAGTCTTATCTCTCCATGGTCTGGACAGGCCATCAATCACTTGGAAAACCATGGCTGGCTCAAATATAATGAGGCCAACCTCGGTCTGAGGGCATCCGGACCACTGGAGAACCAGACACTTTTGCAGTGGAATTACATTTAACCCACATTGTTACCCAAGTTGTGTGCAGTCATTGTGTGGGCCTGTAGGCAGGTTTTGGTTCGGTTCAGGACTGAGGTTCAGTTCATGGAGACAGAGTTAGTAGTGGGCTCAGAATGTCAAGCAGTCACCGCTAAGGTACAAAGGCCCCATATGTCTTCTACGCCTCTGTTAAATGATCGCCTACAAACACATTCACTTTTCACAATACGATGACGACAATGTGTGTTCATGTCAGCATCTGCATTCAATGTGACAAACTATAGGCTTCTATTAGCTTTATATAATATACTTTAATATAACCTAATATAATACATCGTAATTGATGATTACACTGACTGATTACACTTGTGTGTGTGTGTGCGTGTGTGTACTACTGCAGCTGGCCCTGGAGACTCATTACTGGACATGGATGAACCACTTTGTGACCTGGGGTTCCATTGCCTTTTACTTCGTCTTCTCGCTGTTCTACGGAGGCATCATCTGGTGAGAATCACTAAGAGCAGAGTGGGAAACGAGACCGTTGATGAGGCCGAGGTCTCTCTTGATGAGGCTGAGGTCTCTCTTGATGAGGCTGAGGTCTCTCTTGATGAGGCTGAGGTCTCTCTTGATGAGGCTGAGGTCTCTCTTGATGAGGCTGAGGTCTCTCTTGATGAGGCTGAGGTCTCTCTTGATGAGGCTGAGGTCTCTCTTGATGAGGCCGAGGTCTCTCTTGATGAGGCCGAGGTCTCTCTTGATGAGGCTGAGGTCTCTCTTGATGAGGCTGAGGTCTCTCTTGATGAGGCTGAGGTCTCTCTTGATGAGGCGGAGGTCTCTCTTGATGAGGCGGAGGTCTCTCTTGATGAGGCTGAGGTCTCTCTTGATGAGGCTGAGGTCTCTCTTGCACAATATGCTGATCATTGAAAGGATGGAAGTTGGGTCCCTGTTGATAGTCTCTCAAACAGGCAACATTGAGAGGCAAGAGATGCACGATGGCGCAGGATTTCTATACGGTTGATGCAACAGTGTTTCCTGCAGTACTAGATGCATTAGATTATATTTGTGGTGGTAGCTGAGGGGGGAGGCTTGGCTTGTTTTTGACCTGCTTTTTCCTGTTGTAGAGCTAGCAGAATTTACTTCTAAGCAGTAAATTTTAGCAGTGAATTTGTTGAAAGGTAGCGTATCCAATGTAATCACATTTTACTTTATACACCGCTAGACACACGCGACTCACACGGTGATTGCGTCTTTAGTTCACCGTGTCATAGGCTTATTCAGAGTGAGTATCTGTTAAATATACAATGTCTTTCTTACTTAAAAATGTGCCTTCCAAACTGCATAAGCTGTTATTGCTTTTTTTAATAACCATAGCAGAAGGATGCTTGCAATACACAACATAACAACATTTCAGTTGGGGCGTTCCTGGCTGGTCATCATTATTGTAAAAATAAAGCAGAGGAACTCCACCTACCCTGGCCAGCTACTAAACACTGGCAAACAAACCATGCCTTTAACCTCGTAAATAGTCAAATAAACTATAACACTTGACGACTATAATGCCCATTAGCTCAGTATAGCGGATTGATCTCATTGTACGGGTGATAGGAGCATAGTGGGCAGGTGGTTTGATGTGTCTCTAACCATCCCCCTGCAGGCCCTTCGTCCAGACGCAGGACATGTACTTTGTCTTCGTCCAGCTCCTGTCCAGCGGCTCGGCCTGGTTCACCATCATCATCATCATCGTCACCTGTCTGTTCCCAGACGTGCTGAAGAAGGTCCTTTTCCGGCACCTGCACCCCACGGGCACGCAGAAGAGCCAGGTACTGGGGAGGGGAGGGGTGGGGCTTTGCTCTCTTCTTCTCTCACACACTGACACGCCCATGATGTCACACAACACTGCTTCCTCTACTGCACTCAAACGAGACACTTTCCTTATCTTCAAGCTTCTGCTTTTTCTAGAATAGAAATGTGAACTTTGTGATGTGAACTACATTTTCAATGTTTCTGTTTGTTGTTTCTGCTTTAACCTTTGTCATGTTTTGTCCTCTCTCTGTGTGTGTGTGTGTGTGTGTGTGTGTGTGTGTGTGTGTGTGTGTGTGTGTGTGTGTGTGTGTGTGTGTGTGTGTGTGTGTGTGTGTGTGTGTGTGTGTGTGTGTGTGTGTGTGTGTGTGTGTGTGTGTGTGTGTGTGTGTGTGTGTGTGTGTGTGTGTGTGTGTGTGTGTGTGTGTGTGTGTGTGTGTGTGTGTGTGTGTCTCTCCTCCTGTTTGGGTACTTCCTCCCTGTATATCCCTTGTGTGTGTGTGTGTGTGCTCTCCTGTTTCCTGTCCCGGTGGTGTAGATGTACTCCAACCGTGTGGTCATAGGGGGCGATGACTTCATCGCTCTGCAGCCTCTGTCCCGAGCCAAGACCCAGCTGGGCAAGATTAGGTAGAGGAGAGCGGACCCAGCCGGTCCTATGATAACACACACATAGAACCTCTCTAGAACCAACGGTGCCTTCTGGTTGAAGATCCATAGGAGAAAAGGAAAAGACATGGACATGGAATTGGAATTTTATGTGTGAGGTCTCCTAAAGTAGTATTCAGGAATTATTATTCAGGTTGACCTTTTCCAGGGTTTCCCCCAGAAAAGTACTTTGGCCCAGTGCCAAGTGTCTTTTTTATTTTATTTTTTTTGACAGGCCATTTTAAAACGTTTACATTTATAATATAATATTTTTTGCTCTCTACAAAAAGATTGCCTACAGACTCTTACAGCCTGGAATGATGCGTCACACCACTAATAATTCAGAGTGTGAATATCTGGTGAACATCCAATCTCTTTCTAACTTCAAAACACAATGTACAAACTGCATTAAGCTGAAGTTGAGATGTGATATCTTCACCACGGCAGGCGTGATGCCGGGACGTTCCTGGTGGGCGCTCATCTTCACTATTATCAGAAGTCTAAGATGTATGGATGCTCTTAAAAGAGTAACAATAGACAGGAAAACCCCGTTGAGACACTCGGCCCGTTTCACATCCCCAACAGCCCTGTTGGTGTAGAACTGGACCGAGTGGGGAACTCCCCCTCCCCAGGCTAGCTACTGAACGCTGGTGAACTAACTAAATCTATGTAGAAAATCAATAACTTTCATTTAAAAGCATCTTAAAAATACATACAAAAACCCACAGCTGAATAGGCCCAGCTAATGATTAGGGGGTCAGCTGAAGTCTTGATCCACCGGGGGGAAACCTTGTATACTTGGTTTAAGCTAAACTGCAAACTAATATATTTTTTCATTGATAATGCTAAAGCATCAGCTAACAATATCTTTTTTTTCTATTCCAGTCATTTGTCACCGCCAATCTGGATAATTTCATGAATAACCATAGCTTGCAAATATAGCCATTAATTTCCCCTCTCTCTGCAATGCACTTTCATGAAGTAGAAATATTGATTTGTACAATGAGACCACACATTTCTAATTGAGTGTTCTTTCTCTTTTATGAATACTTAAACCTGCACTGTGCATGCTTTCCCATCAGCAGCCTCTAGTTGTAGCTTCAATAATTATAGCTACATCATTGGGTGGGGGTGGGCCAAAAAGTGGACCAGAGTGTAAACAATTGATGGAGAGAAATGGACTTTATTCTTCTAGTTCAGACATTATTTTAATGGAGTCAATTAAATAAAAATGGTGTGACCCCAGGTGTGGTATCAGGGCCAGATGTCTGGCCCCATGCAGCCTGCACAGGAGAGGGTCAGACTGCTCATGTTCAGGACTAAGACCCTCCAGCCCTGAGTCCTATCTGGCTTGCATGCATACATCTCTAATTCTTCTTTAAATAATACATAACCACCGCCATTGTGGTTATAGGCTATACCTGTAGGCGTGCGTGCGTGCGTGCGTGCGTGCGTGCGTGCGTGCGTGCGTGCGTGCGTGCGTGCGTGCGTGCGTGCGTGCGTGCGTGCGTGCGTGCGTGCGTGCGTGCGTGTGTGTGTCAGAATGCCTTTATTGTCATTGTAGAACAAAATGATATAGCAATCCTCAAGACACTCTTAAAAACAATTGAACAAATAGAACTTATTCCAAAACAATCTAAACAAAAATATACACCTTAAAGAATGTCCATATAGAAACGATATATATATATATATATATACACACGTATTGCGTTGCCCTATATACACGGTACTGCAAAGTGTATATAAATATGTAAATGAATGAATGATGGTAAGCACAGTGTGAGGCATGTTGTTGGTGTTGATATGGGTAATGTGTCTTTGTATGCATGTCCCTCTGGAAGCTATGGAAGCAACAGGAGTGGGACAGGGTCGAGAGAGTCTGAGAAATCCCAGACTCTTTCAACACGCCCTTTCCCAGCTGTATTATCCATCGGTGGGCTTGAGATATGACACATCATTATGGCATGTCTGGTCTCAAAGCAGTAAGTTGAAATGTCCAAATTGACTCCAGACTCCTCTTCATTGCTTATGCCTCCCATGGCATGGTATTCTTGCACCATTCCCCCCCTCCCCCCCCCCCCCCCCGGCATGAAAACAAAGAAAACATTGCAGAATGGAAAAAATAACTAAAACAAGAGTGACACTCCTTCATGAATCTAGAGACCGATGCTCCTTTATGGTCGTCATCGTGTCACCTAAGGACTCGCGTAACGGCTCCTGTTCTGGTGATTCATATCTAGAACAGTGTTCACGCTACTCGTATATTCTTCAAATCCCACCGGATCACCGAACGCTCCGTCTGAAGCCACGTTAGCTGGTTGTGGTCTCGGTCAGATTGCATGCCACATACTTTATGGTACCTGACATCCCTGCTGTCTTGATATGCAATCCTGCCTTCAGTAATGTGTCCCTAAGCCATGTTTCAATGGATAACAGGTCCTACCAAGCTCACTGTAGCATGGGTTCTACCGTCACCCTGTGGGTGGCCTGTACCCCAGTCCCCCCCCCCCATCCCCAGCATGGTGCAGTCCCCCATTCCCCCCCCCCCCATCCCCAGCATGGTGCAGTCCCCCATTCCCCCCCCCCATCCCCAGCATGGTGCAGTCCCCCAGTCCCCACCCCATCCCCAGCATGGTGCAGTCCTCCATCAATGGGCCTCACCGACCACCGCCACCAAAGTCCTTTCCTATCCGATATCTGACCCTGCTATCTGGTCCCGGTCATAGCGGCCTGCATGGAACATCCCTTAAGAACTATAGGCTGGTCTGACTGACCCGTTGCAGTGCATGTGTTGCTGTGTTTGCCCTCTTCACTCCTGGATCGCAACAGGTAGTGATGATTGACCAGTTGATAATGAAAGACAGCTGGAAATTGTACCTTATTGTGATTGCAAAAGCATCAGATTGTGCTAACAAATGGGATTTATAGGAAGGAATATGCTTCAATAGAGCTAGCTTGTCTTGTTTTGCCATAACTTGGCAACAGTGGCTTCCAGTCCATTGTATAAAACAATTAATGACCTCTTAAATCGTAAACTAAAGTGCCAATTGGTTAAGATGAAGATGAAGGTTTGATTAATTTTTCAATCCAATGAAGCCTTGTTCATTATTCAAATGTGCATGAAGCTGAACCTGTCCAGTCACCTGAAGGACTCTTACAGAGGGACATTCACTGCAAGGCCTTTGCTTGTATCTTTGAACCTTCTAAGCTGCTGTTCCCTGTGGGGAAGCTACTTCTACAGCTTATAGTGCGATGTATCTGTGCCTCAATTAGCCCAATGCAGTAATGAAAGGGAACAGATTGGATTCAAATAAAAGTTTATTTTAAGTAACTTTTATCCAAACCTAAGACAAAAATGAGCAGAAAAACCCAAAGCCATTTCTTGCAGTAGATCCTCCGTATTGACCCTGGTCCTAAATAATGGAAGACGTGATGCAGGGCAGTTACTGGATTTGGTACTTTTGCAATGAGTGGGAACTCAAACAGCACAAACTTCCTGGTCTCCAAGTTAATGCTTTTCTTAATGTATTCAGGTGCACTGAAAGCATTCATTTTTTCCCATTGAGTATTTATGCAAATGAGATTGTGGATGAGGTAATGTGAAGCGTTGCCAGGCCCTGTGGGTGTTGTGGTGTTTGACGGCTCCATGGTCTAATACTGTACTCGTAGCAGGTTAATTAACTTGGACTGGTGGATTTTGCTGCTGCGCCTGCGAGCAGCATCCTTGTCCCATGAGGAAAACCCTATTAACCCGATTTAAACCCTTTCCTATGGCCATTTAGTTTTCTGCTCATTTTTTCTGCCGTTTCTCAAATGGCTCGACTGTCTTGTTAAATGCCTTCGCCTGTCTCCTCTCCTGCTGGGAAATGAAAGCCGTTCCTCCAGTGACCCCATAATGACATTCAAATAGAGAAGGAATCACAGCTCAAATGGGCGGTTAGGAGTTTCTCATTAACACCTACCAGCCTTGTTGAGAGGAACATCAGATGTTTCCCTGGGGAACTACGATGTAACTTTCGTCAGGCTCTTCGTCTTTTTACATTTGTTTTTTAATTATCTTAATCCTTTAAATTTTTGGCAATATCACTGGAGAACTGCTTTAAAAGAGGAACAGCCAGTGTTCATGGTGGTTGTCTGCTGTATTGGGCTATGTGAATGCACACTAGATGGTGGTCTTGGAGATGATTAACAGACTGAACTGCTTTGAGACTTGGTGGTTCTGCTTGGATCTGCACAAACTACCCCGGCAGACCGCTGAGAGGTGCTTTTTTGTTCTGCATTGTCAACTGACCGGCTTACTGACTAACCGATGATTTAAGCCGCTTGCTCAGTGCTTAGCCAGCTAGCCGTTCAGCAGCGGTCCGACTGACCGATTGACAGGGCTGACAGTTAGCGTCTTGTGCCCTTCAGATGGAAGAGGATGAGGTTTCAGTCGGCCCAGAATCTGACCCTGTTAAAGCCCAGCGGAGCCAGGGGAGGACAATTGGCCCCTGCTAGCTGCTTATCCTCCCCGTGCCGCCCCTGGCCCAGACCCCTGCTCCCCTAGGTAGTACCACATGCAGCTCCCATCACGCTACCCTCCACTGTGTCCTCATCGCCCTCAACCACCACCACCACCACCACCACCCTTTACCATTAGCATGTTGGTTGATCTTATGGCTGCAACAGAAAGGGGCTGCACCAAAACCCAATACTTTGTCCCACACAACCACTATCCCCACTATCCCAACCCTATCCTAACCCTATCCTAACCCTATCCCAACCTATCCCAACCTATCCTAACCTATCCCAACCTATCCTAACCTATCCCATCCCTATCCCAACCTATCTTAACCTATCCCATCCCTATCCCAACCTATCCCCACCTATCCCATCCCTATCCCCACTATCCCAACCCTATCCTAACCTATCCCAACCTATCCTAACCCTATCCCAACCTATCCTAACCTATCCCAACCTATCCCCACTATCCTAACCTATCCCATCCCTATCCCATCCCTATCCCAACCTATCTTAACCTATCCCAACCCTATCCTAACCTATCCCCACTATCCCAACCCTATCCCAACCCTATCCCAACCCTATCCCAACCCTATCCTAACCCTATCCCAACCTATCCTAACCTATCCCAACCTATCCCCACTATCCTAACCTATCCCATCCCTATCCCAACCTATCTTAACCTATCCCATCCCTATCCCAACCTATCCCCACTATCCTAACCTATCCCATCCCTATCCCAACCCTATCCTAACCTATCCCAACCCTATCCTAACCTATCCCAACCTATCCCCACTATCCCAACCTATCCCCACTATCCCAACCTATCCCATCCCTATCCCCACTATCCCAACCCTATCCTAACCTATCCCAACCTATCCTCACTATCCCAACCCTATCCTAACCTATCCCAACCCTATCCCAACCCTATCCTAACCTATCCCAACCTATCCTCACTATCCCAACCCTATCCTAACCTATCCCAACCCTATCCCAACCCTATCCTAACCTATCCCAACCCTATCCCAACCTATCCCATCCCTATCCCCACTATCCCGCCCCAACCAGCCACGTTGTTTTAACCTGGAGGATGATCCATCCCCACTTCACATATTCACACTTTGTATTTGAGTAGGCGATGTTAAATTGAGCCCCATGCTTGCTGCCCAACGTTACCTTGTTAAGCTGGTCCCCCTAAGGCCATGACCTCCCCTGTTTAACCCAAACCCTGCCTCCATCACCCTGCCTCCAAGGTTTGTCCCCATGGTTCCTCTCCTTGGCCATTGATGTCATTCCTCAGAGCTTGGAGGACCTAAGCATGCTGCTGGTTGGTATGCTGGCTTCCATGTCCTCTCCACCTATCTCACTGTTGTTCTCTACTTTTATGTCTTTAAAGTATTCGGGAATAGGTCCTTGTTTGCCTTTTGTGTCATTCTTTCCATGTATTTGTATTCATTCTTTAGTGTTCCTTGTACGTGTTTCTTTCAAACGTTCAACTGTAACTTTTTGGATGCTGTAATCATTGGTCTATTCTGTGTCATCATGTCCTACAACCATTTAACACAGCAGTTATGTACGATAGTGGATTCCTACGCATTGTCCTGGCAAGTAGACCAGCCGTTATCTATTGGTGGGGATAATGATAATAGCATTGCACTAAACAAATTAACTGTTGACCCCTTGGAGTCAAGCCAAGTGTCCAAGCTGTAGAGCCCACACACACATAGGAGCCCTGGCTTTAGCCCTAGCTGTCACTGAGACCTTGGCTGCTCTATAATACAACGTCTATAAGTGCATTGAGCAATATGTTGGCCGTGTTCAGCTCTGGCTCTTAAACCCTGTAGCCGAGTCCTCTAATGGCTGTGGTTCAGAGTCTCGTGGTCTAAACGCACCATTCATTGGCAATGAGGTGCTTGCTTCTGTTTCCAATGATCGGGTACGGTGAGCCAAGACAGTGGTCCAGGGATAGGAATGGCTCCGTGTTTATCAGACCATTATACAGAATTGGCCTCGGCGACTCAAGGCCCACTTTGCTCACCAGTAAACAAAGTGTTTTATCAGCAGGCCGACGCTTTAGCTGTGAATCTGCTGCAGCGGCACTGGGGAAAGTCTCTCGCTTGCACCTATATAAAGCCTTTGAACTTTTTGTGAATCATTTACATTTTACATTACTACAACTCGTGGGCGTACTGTGTATATATATTTAATATATGTATGTATATATATATATATATATATATTTAATATTTTGTCTGTGTTTTACTTTTTCTTGAGAGGGCTGTTGACAATGGCAACAGTTTAATTAGTAGTCACTTCAGGAAAGTGCGATGTCAGCCAATAGGAGCCACTTGGGTCCTAACGGCGCATTAAGTGATTTATATGCCATCAGGTGACTGCTTATCCTGTTGGACTGCAGGTTCATTCGGTGTAGGGGGGTCGTACGCTAAATGATCACAAGCACTCGGAGACATAGAGGCGTTTCCTCCTCTCAGCACCTCTGCTTTGTTTTGTCATCGCTCTGTCTGTCTGTGTCTGTCTCTCTCTCTCCTTTACCCTTTTCTCTTTCCTCTCTCCCCTCCCTGCCTCAGAGTTGCTGACTCTCATAAACCGAAGAGGGAACTGATATCTCAGGTTCCCTGCCGATGTCCTCCTGCATAGCGCTACCTGCCTTGCTGGCTAAATTGTATTATTTGGCGGTAGCTGTGGAGCGATAAGAGTACAGCGGTTGCAAAACTTACCGATGAAGTGTAAGAGGTAGTGAGGTAGACCGGAGACCGGGCCAGGCTTGAGTCTGGTGGTCCGTGTCCAGGCCCTCTTGTGTGATGGAGGACGGTCCATCACCTCGAGTCTGGTGGTCCGTGTCCAGGCCCTGGTGTGGGTGATGGAGGACGTGGTGGTCCGTCTCCAGGCCCTGGTGTTGGGTGATGGAGGACGTGGTGGTCCGTGTCCAGGCCCTTGTGTGGGTGATGGAGGACGGTCCATCACCTTGAGGCAGAGCTCTTGTGAACAAGCCTGTGAAAATTCAAGGTTACCGAGCGCTTGTCCATAGAAAGTTACGGCCCTTTTTTTATGAAAACCGTTAAATGTAAGTTCATAGCGAACATGGACAGTGCTCGACTTGCAAGTAGATTGGAAGAGTTCCAAAGCACTGCTGTCACGGAGCCAAGAGAGAGGCATGAGGCTAAAAGGTTAGCCGAACAGATAGATACTGCTTTAATCCTTACATTAACCAGGAACTATATTGTAAGCTTCGATATGTGGCCGGGTCTACCATCCTTATAAACACCCCTACTCTGTCCCCTGTATTCACTTAGAGGGGATTTGGATAAACATGAACGCTGACCTAAATCTAAGCAGATTAGAATGTTATATCAGAATCTTCTGTATATCTAAGCACATTACTTTGATTCATCATTTTCTTGTTGTCTGTCATATTGTTTTATCTCCCGAGTGTTCTACAGGTTGTATATATGTTTGTGTATGTGTTTGGTGATCATTGCAGTATGATTTGGACATGCAGCCCACGTTTGTGTTTCAGCATGCTATCCATGGCCCTTCAGTCTTATCACCCCATATGATCCAAAATGATCCCTTGTTTGATTCTAATGATAATTTTCTGCTTCCCTCTCCCCTTCTCCTCCCTTGGGCCTCCTCAACCCTTTCCCCCCCATTGTCCCTCCTGCTGTCTCCTCTCTGCTCTCTCCTCTGATCTGGTCCTCCTCCGGTCCTCCTCCGGTCTCTCTCTGCAGTCTTTACCGGAGCAGCAGACGCAGGGCCTCAGCTGCGTGGAGTCCCTGTGCTGCCTCCAGCAGGGGCAGAGCGTCTGTGCCCGCCTGGCCCGGCTGCTGGAGCAAATGACCGGACGCTGCCCCACCGGTGTCACCCACTGCAACGCTACCGACCGCGGCGGAGACAACAGGTGTGGGGGAGGGCCGCGAGGCCAGGGGACCCTGGCCACCGCCACCGTTACTGACTGTTCTGATGATGATGATGAATTTCTTACTAACTCTTCCTCCTCTTGACGCACCAGCGACTCCTGAGCTGCAGAGTGTTATGGCTTGCAGGCTGGACTTGTTGCTTGCTGCCATCTGCGGGAACTGCTTGCAGCTTTAGTTGGGAGGTTTCAGGGTTAGGAGGTGAATGTCGGCCTTCAAGGTGTGGGATTGGGATAAAGAACCGCAGAAACCATTTGGTATTTGGCATTTCTGATAATCCCCTGATGTTGGGTCTAAACCCATCTCTTGCTTTATGGCCCAAAGATAGGTGGTCTTTAGCCTACAGGGATCACCAGCTCCTGTAGTCCATAGATTACCCATGGCCGTCTGTAGAATGTAATGGCCCTGCTCTCTGTGTGAACGTAGTCCATGGTTTCACTCTATGGGGACTAGACCTGTGTCGTCCTGTGATACTTTACAACACTCGAGCCCTGGCTTGGTAAAGGTCTCCATCGTAGCATATGTTGGCTTTTAGCTATGATGCCCATAAAGGTAAGGCATCTAGCCATCCATTGGGAGCATGTGATTTATCTCCCGTCTGGGCGTATCTGGACAGCGGTCAACTCTAGCTTTACGTCGTGTTCCGCTGATTCTGATGTTTTGGTCCTGGTTGTCAGGTTAACTTTGGGCTCTTCTTCCCTCCTACTCTTAACTTTAACTTTCTGTTACTTGTCTTTGTGAGGACCTCTCAACAAACAGATGGCTGCCAATGAGTGGCAGGCCGTCAGAGAACAAATAGAACCATGTAACTGATGAGCTATTAATGTGCCAGTCCCGTGTTGTTGATCCTGGTCCATTATAGGAAAGGAGAGGATGGGTGGTTGCTGCATGCTAGCCCATATGCTAACACTGGTTAACCATAGCAGTCCTAGCGCATGCTCCCTAGCTGTAATGTAGACCCTCTGTATGGTGATGGATAGCTCTGTTCTGTTCTCTGTCTCAGAGCCTCAGTGAGGCCAGCCCACTCAGCTGTTTGTCACAGTGTCGGCCTTTCTGAATGCCCGGACACCCAAGGGCTTTAGAGTGTCCAACACAACCAGCCCTTTCCCTGCTCACTAATCAATAACCCTAACAACACAACCAGCCCTTTCCCTGCTTACTAATCAATAAGCCCGATCAATAATCAGTCATCCCAACAACACTGTGTGTGTGTGTGTGTGTGTGTGTGTGTGTGTGTGTGTGTGTGTGTGTGTGTGTGTGTGTGTGTGTGTGTGTGTGTGTGTGTGTGTGTGTGTGTGTGTGTGTGTGTGTGTGTGTGTGTGTGTGTGTGTGTGTGTGTGTGTGTGTGTGTGTGTGTGTGTGTGTGTGTGTGTGTGTGTGTGTGCTCGCCCCCCCCCCCCTAACGAGGTGGTTTGTAACTCAGAACAATCTTGTAAGCCGTCAGTTGAAACATTTTGGAAAAGGGCGGGTGCTTTTCCAAAGTCCCTTGGCAGGTGATTGGACGAACCATCCGTCTATCACCAGGCCCGTAGCTCCTCACAGGACGCTGGTTGGTCTGAACCGCTGCTTGTCCGGATCAAGCCTGGCCAGGTGTGATCTCGCAAATCCAGCATCAGGTCCACATTGGGACCCCCTCCCCATTCCTGGTTACAAACAGCATCAGGTCCACATTAGGACCCCCTCCCCATTCCTGGTTACAAGCAGTGTCAGGTCCACATTGGGACCCCCCCCCCCCCCCCCACTCCTGGTTACAAACAGCATCAGGTCCACATTAGGACCCCCCCCCCCACTCCTGGTTACAACAGCATCAGGTCCACATTAGGACCCCCCCCCCCCACTCCTGGTTACAAACAGCATCAGGTCCACATTAGGACCCCCCCCCCCCCCACTCCTGGTTACAAACAGCATCAGGTCCACATTAGGACCCCCCCCCCCACTCCTGGTTACAAACAGCATCAGGTCCACATTAGGACCCCCCCCCCCCCCACACTCCTGGTTACAAACAGCATCAGGTCCACATTAGGACCCCCCCCCCCCACTCCTGGTTACAAACAGCATCAGGTCCACATTAGGACCCCCCCCCCACCAGCACCATGGTGAATGGCAGCAGCAGCCATCAGCCTTTGGAGCCAACACCTAGTCATCCCATGTCAGGCCCTCAGGGACACAGACCCCCTGGTGGCTGCCCACTGGACTGTGTTATTATGGGATGTTTGACGCTGGTCACCATTCCCACATCCTGACCCACTGGAAAAGGTTTCATCGCCTCACACTTCAGTTTACTGGCTGTGTTTCTGCGGCCCGGCTGAGATGGATCACCCCCCCCCGGCCTGAGTCACCTCCTCTCTCCTGAGCCTCTCTTTACTGCAGGAGAGCACATTTGGGCCCAGGTTTTAATATTCATGCCCTTTAATTATTGATGGGCCGCTGGTGGTGTCGAGGGAAGGTATAACTTCACAGAAGTATTTGAAAACACTCGCAATAATCTTTAGGTTTTTTTCTCCGGCGTCAATTTTCCATGAAGTGCATTATCCCGTGAAGTGAATTAAGAGTCTTGGGCCTCTTTTTGCCACCTCATCCCCTGACACAAGCAGAAATAACCAACTGTGAATGGTCTCAAATGTGCAGAGCGCAGCCACCTGGAGCTCCCTGTAGGCTAAAGAACCCAGAGTGTCAGCTACAGGAGGCCGGACCTGCTGCAGGTCCCCATAAACCAGGGACCCCACACAGTCCTGGGCTCCTGGTTCCTGTGGTCCTCCTACCTTCCAATCACTGTGTCTGGGCAAGGACGCTATTCCTTTGATTTGGTTCTAATGAAGTACTTTGATTTGATTTTCATGAAGTACTTTGATTTGATTTTCGTGAAGTACTTTGATTTGATTGTAATCAAGTACTCATTGCCTTAATGCTAGGATACTGCCATAGGGAGATGGGGATAGATACACACAGATATGATATATTATACACAGTTATATATCCACCCAGTACTATATAACATGCCTGATGACTGGAAGAGGATCTATATAGCAAGCGTATTTACAACTATATACAAGTCGTATATCTCTGGTATATATTTTAAGACTGTCGAAGCTAAATGAGTGTTATTATTCTGTTGAGAAGCAGAGATGTGTAGCCTGCATTACAAAGTGTCTTTGTGCACTTCTATCTCACACCACCAGGAGGCCACAGAGCAGAGAGGGATGGGAGAGGAACCTCTCTAGGTCTCTTTGGCTACTTCCTGTATCGCTCTCTTATAGTCTTGTTTTTCTACTGGATCCTGAAGCCTTATATACTAGAACTCTGAGAGGTGTGTTTGTTGTGAACCCCGGGGGTGTTCCAGGCGGGTGGAGTTCTTATTTCCCGGTGGTCAGAAGAGGTAACTCCACCCCGGGGCTCCGCGGGTTAGACAAACCAAGCGTTTCTCCAAACTATGTCTTGATGCATGGGGGCTGCTGTTGCCTTTTGGTATTTTGTATACAAAGTAAACCTGTATGTACGTGTGCTACTGAGCTAAGCTGCACTGGTCTCTGTCTGTCCACCCTTTGCCTTTCCTTCCTGTGTGCCCTCTGCCTGCCTGTCTGTCTGTCTCTCTGTCTGTCTGTCTCTCTGTCTGTCTGTCTCTCTGTCTGTCTGTATTTTGCATAATGGTGATGGACTTTAAGTTATTCACACATGCGTTGACGTGAGCTCGGACTTGCATGTTTTGTTCTGTCATGTGGGCACTATCCACTCCCAGTGTGTTTTGCATTGTGAAGCAAATGGTCTCAAATATTAATTTGATTGTGTGGCCGTGTTGAACCTGAGGCCGTGGTCTGTTTGAGTGTTCAGGGTCTCTACAAAGTCCCCCCTGGACCCGGTCAGTGTCCCCCCTGGACCCGGTCTGTGTCCCCCCTGGACCCGGTCTGTGTCCCCCTGGACCCGGTCTGTGTCCCCTCTGGACCCGGTCTGTGTCCCCCTGGACCTGATCAGTGTCCCCCCCCCCCCCCCTGGACACCGATCAGTGTCCTCCCCCTGGACCCGGTCTGTGTCCCCCCTGGACCCGGTCTGTGTCCCCCTGGACCTGATCAGTGTCCCCCCCCCCCTGGACCCGGTCTGTGCCCCCCCCCCCCCCTGGACCCGGTCAGTGTCCCCCCCCCCCCGGACCCCCCGGTTGTCTTGGAGCTCACAGAGAAGCCAGAAGGAGGAATTAGGAGAAGCTCCCAGCGTAGGCTGTTTGTGTGTATGTGTCTCTCTCGCTCGCTCTCCTGGTGCGGTTTAGAGGAAGGTAGCAGCTAGTCTCAACTAGTCTCCTCCATAGGTCTCATCCATAGGTCTTTATGAACCCTAAGAGTCCCTTACGGAAACTCTACTAACCAGGGTGGTGGATTAGGGCTGGTGGTGGGTTATGTCTGTTAGGGCTGGTGGGTTATGTCTGTTAGGGCTGGTCTGTAGGCCTGGTGGGTTATGTCTGTAGGGCTGGTGGTGGGTTATGTCTGTAGGGCTGGGGGGTTATGTCTGTAGGGCTGGTGGTGGGTTATGTCTGTAGGGCTGGGGGGTTATGTCTGTAGGGCTGGTGGGTTATGTCTGTAGGGCTGGTGGTGGGTTATGTCTGTAGGGCTGGGGGGTTATGTCTGTTAGGGCTGCTGGGGGTTTATGTCTGTGAGGGCTGGGGGGTTATGTCTGTTAGGGCTGGGGGGTTATGTCTGTTAGGGCTGGGGGGTTATGTCTGTTAGGGCTGGGGGGTTATGTATGTTAGGGCTGGGGGGTTAAGTGACCTTCTAAAGAGAGAGGGCCTCTGATTTATAAAGATGTTCTCTAAGTATAAATAACATACATGTTATATATTTTATATTAGATAATCTATTTATTTAAAGTAATAAAATATACATTTTGTAGAAGTGAAGTCTAGTTGACACCTTATGCTACGACAAGGAGGCCAAGGGTCTGGTTATTGAGTAGACCAGAAGGGGATAGATGTTGTGACTGCGATGACTGTTTGTTAATGACTGTTGACGGTTGTGTTGTTTCCAATAGTCCGTTGAGTAGCTCCACCTTTGCCCTGACTGCTCCCGCCTCTAAAGCCTACTCTGAGCTCACCGACGAGCAAGACTAGATCAGCCCTGTTCCCAATGCCCATGGTAAGCCAGACCGGACTGAACACAAACCTCACTGGGACTGCAGGGAGACCCTCGGGTCCTCCTCAGGGGGGGCTGACCTCTCCTCAGGGGGTGCTGACCTCTCCCCTTTTGGTTGGCAAGGACCATGAGGAGAGACTGTTGGTCCATCATTCACTCATTCAGCAATCCTCTGCTGTCAACACATCCATTTCCCACCTCCACCACTATCACCACAATCATCACCACCACCACCCAACCACCACCACCACCACCACCCCACCTTGCTTTTCTTTGTTCCCCACTCCTCAGTCTACCCTTCTTAGTGGTGTACACACGTGGTCTAACCTAGACCTGATGTGGGGAATCTGCTGACTCCTCTAGATGTTCCTTAGCAGTCCTGTGGCTCCAGGTCTTTCTGCTACGCTTCTCTCTCTCTCAGACTCTCCAACTCTCCACCACTCTCACTCCCAAATGCACCACTTCCACCACCCCTAGGGTCCACATGCTTGTGTACTTGTGTATACATTCACTTTTTATTATTTAATACAATTGGGACACTGGGACACACACACACACACACACACACACACACACACACACACACACACACACACACACACACACACACACACACACACACACTCCCAGCCAGCCTCTAACCCCCGCTGCCCTTTCAGGTGGTGGAGCGAGGGGGAGAACTTCTCCTCCAGTGACCTCAGTGTTCTGACCCTGACCCCCATGGAGGCCTCCAGCTGCTGACCCTCAGGGCCCGGAGCAGGACCAGGCTGTCATCCCCTGAGGAACTCACAAGCCTTTAGCCTCGCTAGAGGACTGAAGGAGCCTCTCTTTAACCTCACGAGAGGACTGAAGGAGCCTCTCTTTAACCTCACTAGAGGACTGAAGGAGCCTCTCTTTTACCTCACTAGAGGACTGAAGGAGCCTCTCTTTTACCTCACTAGAGGATTGAAGGAGCCTCTAGTAAAAACAAAAAGTAAAAGATAAACAGACAATGGAGAAACACTCCTTTAGATAGACCTCCAGACGTTTGTCTGTGCAGTGAAACACAATAGATTAGCTTCCACCCTCATTGGTTACTGCAGAGGCCAATCAGCAGACTCCCTGGACGTAAGGGGCGGAGGCTGCAGAGATGGGACCCCCGGTTCCCCCTCAGAACCCCCGGGTCTGCCAATAGCTTCTGATAGGAGCCTCTAGCTTCATATCACGGTACCAAAGACCAACGCAATGAGACTGGACTCTAAATAATAATAATAATATTAATATTAATAATAATAGAAAGGTTTATTTTTGTGCCTGATTGTATCTTAGATTCTAAGACGACTTTTGACTTGATAATATCCTCATTCTTCCTCAGACCGGTTTCTAAGCCATATAAAGTCCAATCATTTATTTGAAAGGAAGTTAACACAAACATGCTCACCTTTGACCAGTCCTCGTCTCTTGGTGTCTCTCCCTCCCTGGACGTCCTTCTCGTTCCCGTCTGTCTGTCTCCGTTCGGCCCGATGACCAAAAGACACACTTGCACTATAGAGGCTCAGCGGAGGCTGCGTTCAGCGGGGAGCCTCCGTTCAGCGGGGAGCCTCCGTTCAGCGGGGAGCCTCCGTTCAGCGGGGGAGCCTCCGTTCAGCGGGGAGCCTCCGTTCAGCGGAGTTCATTCTGACATCAACTGGAAAGACAGGTTTTAGTGTAAAGATGTTTTTTGCCGTGGATCTGTGTTCAGGTCGGAGAACGTCTGCACCGCTTAAATAAAAAAAAAAGAGAGAATTTAGTTTTATAAAAGGAAATGATTAACATTTTGCACATTAGCATCATCACATATCATCCCGTTCATATGATGTTGGGTTGGCTCATCCTGTCTTATTCATGCATTTTCCATCGCATTACTGTTCACCATTGCAATCATCTCAGTCATGTGACATCTGGTGTATTGTAGCTGGAAGCGTCTATCTCTGGCATGGCTAGCCGCTCTTCTCAAAGACGTTCTCACCAGGAAACGTCCACATCTACAGACTGATGTTCCTCCTCAGTACGGTCCTTGAGCTTCAGTCTGTGAGGAGGAGGAGACCAGGCGAGGAGACCAGGAGAGGGGCCTTCAGTTGAACCAAGCAGTGTAGCGGAGTGGAGACAACCTATCTTGAGACAACCGTTTTAAGCTCTCTGTCAGTCCTCTCATGTTACCGGTACAGTCACAGGGTGTTGTGGTTTCTATGCAAAGCGGTCGGAATGTTAAACGTTTCTAAAGCTCACCGATGATCGCACCCGGACCATCGCTCTAGTTCTGTGACGATGGTTACCTGTGTTCCTCTTGATAGTTACGTTTAATATGTTTAATATCACGGTGCATCTTGTTCTGTTTTACTGTGGTGCTTGTTCTTTGCATACGGCTTGGATGTGTCTACTATACCCAGAAGAATCGCTATGAAAATCAACCAGGAATGTCTCTTTTCTTTTTTGTAATGGTTTGGTTCTATATGACTCCCTGCTTCTTTCCTAATGGTCTGAGAACACGACGTATAGAAATGGAACCGCATAAAGATGTTCTTCATGTTCTCCAGCGCGTGGTGTCGTCTGAGGACCGCTCTGTGCTGGACTCTGAATGACGTCCTCACTCGGATCATTTCCAGCGCTTATTGCACTGCAGCCGTTGATGTGCTGCAGACGGCACCTTTTGTGCAATTTAATAGATTTAGGAACGCGATGGGGAATAATGTCCACAGAACACGTGGTTTTCTGGGTGGTTTATCTCTGGGTGACCTGTAGGAGGGATGCGGCATCATGAGGTTATCGTTTTATATTGAGGTGAAGAGGTTGAAATTAAGAGATTTCTTTTTTTTTTTTAAACGGTCAGTTTGAAGTTCTGCTAACGGAGGACTGTTTTGCGGGCACTTGGTTTATGAAAGCTTTTGGAAGAAAGTAGTGTAGCATTTTCACAGGCCTACAGTTTATCAAACCCGCCCAGGATAATGTTGACATTTATTTATTGTTGTTTTATTGACCGACATGTCACGTGACTCGGCGTCCACCAGGAGGATGAGGGTCTTCGGTACAATGGAACCATTTGAAATGTTTAATGGGTGGTTTTGAAGACATTTCTTTACCTCCCATCTGCAATAACGTGGTCCCTGTCCAGCCGTAGGTCAGCGTGTGTGTTTGTGTCTGGTCGTGTTTTGCTGATGTTTGTCTTCACGCTTTCTCTGTAATCTGTCTTATGGCTGACGGTGTTATTTGAAAATACTTATATTTACGGAATAAATTTTTCAAGAACTTGTACTTTTCTTTACTACTACATGAGTACACGTGTACCTTGACGAAGGGCACATGTGGGACCATCTAGAGCCCACAGCCTCCAAGGGGTCATAATCATAGAAAGATCAGATCATAGGTGTTGAGACAATATGCCACACATGTATTAACAATATTAACTTTTTATTACAGTGGTAGCAACGCTCAAGTAACCACTGGAATGAATAGCATTCACAGTCCCAGGGCATCAACAACTACCACTATATCACTATATCAAGGTCTGAAGTACATCCGTTTAAATTAACTTACAAAAGTCTTTCCTCAAATTTGACTAATTATTAGTCCGTCCGTCAGGCTGTTTATCAGGCTATAAATAACAACTAACTACAATAACACAAACACCAGTAAGCAGACATGGTGCCGTAAAAACAGGAAATAGCATGAAGCGTCTCAACCTTCCATCATCAGGCCTCATAACCGGTAGGACACACTGAGAAGACCAAGTAGGCTATGCCTTTAAAAATAATGACTAGTAACATTTAGTCCATAATAAAACAAATTGCAATTGTTACTTGATATGGTGCTTTAAACCAACTGCTGCCTCCCATCTGATCAGAGACGTCAGAGGGAGTTCATTAATAACTCCTCGTTATGTGGTGAGCTTTAGATTAGCTTGACAAACACAAAACACTAACATTCAAAAAAAAGGTACCAAACTATAAACAGATGTTTGGATGTTTTATTGACTTTTTACAGTATCTCCACTAACAAATAACATCTACAAAATAAACCGTTTGAGATAAATAAGTAATGACGTCAGGGCACATGGGTTAGTCACAGAATCAGCTGGTCTAAGGATCTTCATAGGAGCCACTAATCAGGACAGATTGGAGCTTATTAATGTGTTCATTTCTTGGCAGGACACGGACAACCACAACGGAATTATATTAACACCCATCCCAAGTATTAGAAACATCTCTGGCCTCAAAAGGCAAACGGTTCTCATCTGAATCCAGTAACTCTAGAAGGGCTTTGACTCTTCTACTGAAGATTCTTCAGAAGGCTGTGGAGTCTGACACGTGTTCCCTAACGGACAACCTACCGTCCTATTCTAACACCCAGTCTCCAACCACAGGTCTGTAATGCAGCAGGGTGGTACGGGGGGGGGGGGGGGGGGTTAGCCAGCATGCCACCCTGGAAGCAGAATAGGATATATAATGCCACCCTGGAAGCAGAATAGGATATATAATGCCACCCTGGCAGCAGAATATGAAATATATTGCATCTAGAGTCCAGGCTCTGAGTTATTAGTGTGACATGTCAGTACATCAGACACGCTATAGTTTATGGCCGCCGCTTTCAGCACCAGCCTTTCCTCATTTCAATTAATTAATAAGCGCTTTTAACAATTTTATTGCAAGACAACCCAAAGATATGAAAGAAGCTGGACTTTATGTCACAGGACAGGAGAACGGAGGAATCTATGAAGATAAAGCAACAGGAAGGGGAGCAAACGGACTGGAATGAGCTGTGAGCACAGATGGAGATCAACCGGGGAATATGCTAATCACAGTGAATTAAACTAATGAGATTATAAAGGAAACAACACAAAGTGAGGAGAACCGGGAGAGACGTTCGGAGATCAATACACAAATAACACCAGGAGAAGGCCAGGGAGAGTCAGGGGTCTGGGTCCTAGAAAAGGATTCAATTCTAAATCTATTCTATATACATCCAACCTAAAGGACAAGTCCAACACAACACGGTCATGGGTGTGTGGATCACATGTTGATGTGCTACTTGTTCAGTGGACACACACACACACACACACACACACACACACACACACACACACACACACACACACACACACACACACACACACACACACACACACACACACACACACACACACACACACACACACACACACACACACACACACACACACACACACACACACACACACACACACACACACACACACACACACACACACACACTTTGTGTGTTTGCAAATCTTTACATCAGTTTACATATGATGCAGCAGCACTTCACTGGCTGGCAGCCTCTCCTCCTGCCTCCGCCTCCTCCTCCAGTTCCACCAATGGGGCGTGGCGGTTGGCCTGGGAGCCCTCCTTGAAGAACACCTTCTTGATGACGCCGGACTTGGGGGCCCGGATGGTGTGCTGGAGAGAGAGTGAGAGAGAGAGTAAGAGAGAGAGTGAGTTGTTTTTTAGTTTGTTATTCACGACAATAAACTACTTTAAAATGATCTCCACCAGGAGACTTGACTGTTGTTCCTCACCTCCATCTTCATAGCGATCATGACCATGAGAGGGTCCCCAGCAGCCACCTGGTCACCTACCTTGACCATCACCTACACACACACACAAAAAATAGGGTACATGGACAACAACGAGGACCATAGGGCGATTGAACCAGTGTCTGAGCCAGTAGGCCAGACAGATGGGCGGCGGTGGACCTTACCTTCTCGATGGTTCCAGTCATAGGAGCCACGGCCCCCCCCTGGGCCCCGGACCCACTGACCCCCGCCAGGTACTTTGGAACAGGGACGGACACGGCGGCACTGCCCTCCTACAGGGGACAACACATGGGCTCACAGAGAGACAGGGAGCTACAGGCCGCCGGACGCCTCGGAACAGATCCACTGGGTCACCGGCTGGGGTTCCAGGGTGATGGAACGTACCATGGAGAACAAGGGGAAGGTACCATGGAGAACAGGGGGAAGGTACCATGGAGAACAGGGGGAAGGTACCATGGAGAACAGGGGGAACGTACCATGGAGAACAGGGGGAAGGTACCATGGAGAACAGGGGGAAGGTACCATGGAGAACAGGGGGAAGGTACCATGGAGAACAGGGGGAAGGTACCATGGAGAACAGGGGGAGAGAACAGGGGGAAGGTACCATGGAGAACAGGGGGAAGGTACCATGGAGAACAGGTGGAACGTACCATGGAGAACAGGTGGAACGTACCATGGAGAACAGGGGGAAGGTACCATGGAGAACAGGTGGAACGTACCATGGAGAACAGGGAGAATGTACCATGGAGAACAGGGGGAAGGTACCATGGAGAACAGGGGGAAGGTACCATGGAGAACAGGGGGAAGGTACCATGGAGAACAGGTGGAACGTACCATGGAGAACAGGGAGAATGTACCATGGAGAACAGGGGGAAGGTACCATGGAGAACAGGGGGAAGGTACCATGGAGAACAGGGGGAAGGTACCATGGAGAACAGGTGGAACGTACCATGGAGAACAGGGAGAATGTACCATGGAGAACAGGGGGAAGGTACCATGGAGAACAGGGGGAAGGTACCATGGAGAACAGGGGGAAGGTACCATGGAGAACAGGGGGAAGGTACCATGGAGAACGTACCATGGAGAACAGGGGGAAGGTACCATGGAGAACAGGGGGAAGGTACCATGGAGAACGTACCATGGAGAACAGGGGGAAGGTACCATGGAGAACGTACCATGGAGAACAGGGGGAAGGTACCATGGAGAACGTACCATGGAGAACAGGGGGAAGGTACCATGGAGAACGTACCATGGAGAACAGGTGGACGGTGTTATCCAGGATCACCAGTTTGGGACGTGACTCCACCCCGTTGACGGAGCAGTGGAGGAAGGAAGCTCCGCCCTCTGACTCCACCTCCCCGGTCACGTGATGCACCTCCTCACCGACCTGAGGGGGGGGGGGGGGGGGGGACACACACACACAACATGAGGGTGTGTGGAATCTCCAGCCTTTCTCTCCTCTTCCTTTGTCCTCCGCCTTCACCTCACAGCTCAGGCCGGTTGGGATCCTGTTTCCTTGTTTTGCGCGCTCTCTCTCTCTCCCCCCCTCTCTCTCTCTCTCCCTCCCTCCCCCTCTCTCTCTCTCCCTCCCCCTCTCCCTCCCCCTCTCCCTTCTCATCTTCCTTCCCCTGACTCACCTAATCTCGGTTTTCTGTTTGTCAAACTCAACAACCCCCACTCCCCCTGCCCCCTCCACCCAGACAACCCCCCCCCCCCCCCCCCCCCACACACACACACACACACACACCATGAGGGTGTGTCTTTGGTGAGGGTGTGTGTGGTTGGTGTGTGGTTGCCGTGTGTGTGTGTGGTTGCGGTTGCCGTGTGTGTGTGTGGTTGCCGTGTGTGTGTGTGTGTGTGGTTGCCGTGTGTGTGTGGTTGCCGTGTGTGTGTGTGGTTGCCGTGTGTGTGTGTGGTTGCGGTTGCCGTGTGTGTGTGTGGTTGCCGTGTGTGTGTGTGTGTGTGGTTGACGTGTGTGTGTGTGGTTGCCGTGTGTGTGGTTGGTGAATAATTCCATTTTTGTGTCTCTTTTTACTACCTCGACAGACTCCAGGCCTGTTTTATGTAGAGACATTCTGTATTTCTCAGCAAGTGTTTTTTTTTTCCAATATTTAAAGAGTTGACTTTCCCTCAATGCAGAGGAACAGACATAAGGACTGTCCCCTGCCAGGTCACCTGGCAAACTACTGCCCATTTGTTTCACATATCCATGCTTCTTCTGAAAGGGTGGCCAACCCATCAGTCAGCTCACCTGCATGGAGTAGCTTCCGTCCGGGTTGTACGTGACCACCACGTCCACTTCTACAGACACAGAAATACACAGGTGGAACAACAGGTTAGCTGCTGGTCTAACTTGGTCCTACTCCACTCCCCATCCCCTCCCTCTCTCTCTGAGAGAGGGGAGGGGATGGGGAGTGGAGAAGGTGAGAGGGGAGGTGATGGGAGATGGCTAGGACCATCCCATCCCCTCTAGAGGGAAGGTGATGGAGATGGCTAGGACCATCCCATCCCCTCTAGAGGGAAGGTGATGGAGATGGCTAGGACCATCCCATCTCCTCTAGAGGGGAGGTGATGGAGATGGCTAGGACCATCCCATCTCCTCTAGAGGGGAGGTGATGGAGATGGCTAGGACCATCCCATCCCCTCTAGAGGGGAGGTGATGGGAGATGGCTAGGACCATCCCATCCCCTCTAGAGGGAAGGTGATGGAGATGGCTAGGACCATCCCATCCCCTCTAGAGGGGAGGTGATGGAGATGGCTAGGACCATCCCATCTCCTCTAGAGGGCGCTAGAGGACCAGTGACCACGTACTTTTGTCTCCCACTTGTAGAGTCATGCTCCTGTTGAACAGAACGTTGAGTCTCCGCCCGCTGCTGGAGCCGAAGGGAGAGTAGGGGTCTGACCGGAGAACATCACAGGGTGAGAACATCACAGGGTGAGAACATCACAGGGTGAGAACATCACAGGATGAGAACATCACAGGGTGAGAACATCACAGGATGAGAACATCACAGGGTGAGAACATCACAGGATGAGAACATCACAGGATGAGAACACCGCAAGCCTGGTTTTATATTACTACACAGGACCTTCATGGCCATACAAACAAGATGTGAAGCACGAGAGAATTATTAATCCTTGACAAAGAAAGGAATGGATTGCATTACCATTATCAAATGGTACTCATCACCCCCTCCAGGTTACCAGCTACAGAAGGATGGACGATGCTCATAGAGCCACACCCTGAGACCTCCCAGGACCCCCCGGAGACTCACCGTCGGAGCGCCGTGTGAACTCCTGCGTGCGTCTCCGCTCCTGGAGCAGCAGCCCCAGGGCGGCCTGGCAGAGCGTGACCCCGGACGGGGCGCTGGGCGCGGGGAACAGGGCGGCGTAGTGCCGGGGGATGAAGCTGGTGGTCACGTTGCCTGCCTCAAACTCAGGGTGGGCAGACAAGCTCAGCAGGAAGTCTATGTTGGTGTTCAGACCCACGATCTGAGACAGACAGAGAGAGAGAGACAGAGAGAGAGAGAGAATATTTAAGTAGAAGAAAGAGCTGATCTTTTGAGAAAGAGTCCATGATATGCTGTGACTTGGGTATGGATGTGGTGTGTGTGTTACATTGTACTGTCGTAGGCAGTATCTCAGCTTCTTCAGGGCAGACGACCGGTCCTCTCCCCACACCACCAGCTTGGCTATCATCGGATCATAATGGGCAGACACCTCGTCTCCTTGAGAACACACACACACACACACACACACACTTTAATTCGCTGCGCTCAGGTTAAAGGGCCAAGGAGACACTTCTGCTTGTTAACTTCATGCTACTTTTATTAGAGGACATCAGAAACAGTTCAATCCACTCTCATCAGGATAAAGACTAACCACTAATTCACTCCAAAAGCGTAGTACGCTTCCTATAGACCGCCATGTTAAATTGACATTTCAACTCCCAGCTCCGCCCCTCATGACGCGAGGCTCCTAGTACCTTCCGTGGATGAACCCCCCTTGGTCCCCGGTCTCCTACCTTCTCTGACGCCCGTCTCGATGCGCGTCTCTGCGTCCGCCTGGGGGGTGGAGAGGTGCAGCAGAGGCCCCGCCCCCGGCATGAAGTCGTTGTTGGGGTCCTCGGCGTAGATGCGGGCCTCGAAGGAGTGTCCGTTGAGGATGATGTCATCCTGGAGAAGGGGCAGGCGTTCCCCTGCTGCCACCTAGTGGACCAACAGGAGAGGAGTCAAACGACATGACACTGGCCAAAACCAAACCAAAACACGGTGAAGCAGCTTTGAGTCACACTGTTTGTCGTGCTTCTGGGAAAACCCTCAAACTGGCCTTAACTCCACATTCAGAACTAGGCTTGGAACCTTCATGTTCAGCGTTATCTAGGACTTAACACTAGCACTTTTAGATTTGCTGTTATGGGTTAACTGCAAATCACCTGCAAATCTTTATTATTATTTTAAGATTTGAGTCATAAATTCAAATCTTTATTTATTTTTCTATGTTGTATGTATGTATTGTTATTGGTCTATACACCCCAGGTGTAATGTATTGTTATTGGTCTATACACCCCAGGTGTAATGTATTGTTATTGGTCTATACACCCCAGGTGTAATGTATTGTTATTGGTCTATACACCCCAGGTGTAATGTATTGTTATTGGTCTATACACCCCAGGTGTAATGTATTGTTATTGGTCTTTACACCCCAGGTGTAATGTATTGTTATTGGTCTATACACCCCAGGTGTAATGTATTGTTATTGGTCTATACACCCCAGGTGTAATGTATTGTTATTGGTCTATACACCCCAGGTGTAATGTATTGTTATTGGTCTATACACCCCAGGTGTAATGTATTGTTATTGGTCTATACACCCCAGGTGTAATGTGTTGTTATTGGTCTATACACCCCAGGTGTAATGTGTTGTTATTGGTCTATACACCCCAGGTGTAATGTATTGTTATTGGTCTATACACCCCAGGTGTAATGTGTTCCTACGGTATTTGCGTTCTCTTCCCTATTCTCCGCTTTCCCTCCTCCATCAAAGAAGGACCAGAGCTTTTGTTTTCAGCCCTGTCAGTTAGATAACTAAGGGGTCTTTTGGGGGTGCTCTACTGAGGGACCTCTAGTTCTCTATTTTTATGCTCAGTGTAAAACACTTAACACGCTATATTAATAAACTTGCCTTCTCACATCATTTCAGTCTATCAATTCCTTTGATATGGGAGGAGTCCATGTTCCCTCCTGGCTACGCAGCGAGGAGGGGGACCAATTAGAGAACACGGAATGACCACGGTGCTCAGACTCTGAGGAAAGGTTTTAGCTCCCGTTGTCCATCCCTTGAACCACAAGGTGAGCAGTGAGGTTGGGCTTTCCTCACTGCTCTGTATGGAGTGAGAACCAATGTGATTGGACCATACAATGTACCACCAGCTACACACACTGTGTGCTCCTCCCTCTCTCTCTCTCCTGCTCCAGTGTCTCTCTCTCTCTCTCCCTCCCTCCTGCTCCAGTCTCTCTCTCTCTCTCTCTCTCCCTCCCTCCCTGCTCCAGTGTCTCTCTCTCTCTCTCTCTCCCTCCCTCCCTGCTCCAGTGTCTCTCCCTCCCTCTCTGCTCCAGTGTCTCTCTCTCTCTCCCTGCTCCAGTGTCTCTCTCTCTCTCTCCCTGCTCCAGTGTCTCTCTCCCTCCTCCCTGCTCCAGTGTCTCTCCCTCCCTCTCTGCTCCAGTGTCTCTCTCTCTCTCCTGCTCCAGTCTCTCTCTCTCTCTCCCTGCTCCAGTGTCTCTCTCTCTCCTCCCTCCCTGCTCCAGTCTCTCTCTCTGCTCCGTCTCTCTCCTGCTCCAGTGTCTCTCTCTCTGCTCCAGTGTCTCTCTCTCTCCTGCTCCAGTCTCTCTCTCTCTCTCTCCCTGCTCCAGTGTCTCTCTCTCTCCCTCCCTGCTCCAGTCTCTCTCTCTCTCCCTCCCTCCCTGCTCCAGTGTCTCTCTCTCTCTCTCCCCTGCTCCAGTGTCTCTCTCTCTCCCTCCCTGCTCCAGTGTCTCTCTCTCTCTCTCCCCTGCTCCAGTGTCTCTCTCTCTCCCTCCCTGCTCCAGTGTCTCTCTCTCTCTCCCTCCCTGCTCCAGTGTCTCTCTCTCTCCCTGCTCCAGTGTCTCTCTCTCTCTCTCCCTGCTCCAGTGTCTCTCTCTCTCCCTCCCTGCTCCAGTGTCTCTCTCTCTCTCCTGTCTCTCTCTCTCTCCCTGCTCCAGTGTCTCTCTCTCTCTCTCCCTGCTCCAGTGTCTCTCTCTCTCTCTCCCTGCTCCATGTCTCTCTCTCTCCCTCCCTGCTCCAGTGTCTCTCTCTCTCCCTGCTCCAGTGTCTCTCTCCTCCCTCCCTGCTCCAGTGTCTCTCTCTCTCTCTGCTCCAGTGTCTCTCTCTCTCTCTGCTCCAGTGTCTCCCTCTCTGCTCCAGTGTCTCTCTCCCTCCCTGCTCCAGTGTCTCTCTCTCTCTCTGCTCCAGTGTCTCTCTCTCTCTCTCCTCCCTCCCTGCTCCAGTGTCTCTCTCTCTCTCTCCCTCCCTCCCTGCTCCAGTGTCTCTCTCTCTCTCTCCCTCCCTCCTGCTCCAGTGTCTCTCTCTCTCTCTCCCTCCCTCCCTGCTCCAGTGTCTCTCTCTCTCTCTCCCTCCCTCCCTGCTCCAGTGTCTCTCTCCCTCCCTCCCTGCTCCGTGTCTCTCTCTCTCTCTCCCTGCTCCAGTCTCTCTCTCTCTCTCTCCCTGCTCCAGTCTCTCTCTCTCTCCTCCCTGCTCCAGTCTCTCTCTCTCTCTCTCCCTGCTCCGTCTCTCTCTCTCCCTCTCTCCCTGCTCCGTCTCTCTCTCTCTCTCTCCCTCTCTCCCTGCTCCAGTCTCTCTCTCTCTCCCTCCTCCAGTCTCTCTCTCTCTCTCCTCCCTCCCTCCTCCAGTCTCTCTCTCTCTCTCCCTCCCTCCTCCTCCAGTCTCTCTCTCTCTCTCTCTCTCTCTCTCTCCTCTCTCTCTCTCTCTCTCCCTGCTCCAGTCTCTCTCTCTCTCTCTCCCTGCTCCAGTCTCTCTCTCTCTCTCTCCCTGCTCCAGTCTCTCTCTCTCTCTCTCCCTGCTCCAGTCTCTCTCTCTCCCTGCTCCGTCTCTCTCTCTCTCTCTCTCCCTGCTCCAGTCTCTCTCTCTCTCCCTCCTCCAGTCTCTCTCTCTCTCTCCCTCCCTCCCTCCTCCGTCTCTCTCTCTCTCCTCCCTCCCTCCTCCAGTCTCTCTCTCTCTCTCTCTCTCTCTCCTCTCTCTCTCTCTCTCTCTCTCTCTCTCTCTCTCTCTCTCTCTCTCTCTCTCTCTCCTCTCTCTCTCTCTCTCTCTCCTCTCTCTCCTCTCTCTCTCTCTCTCTCCCTCTCTCTCTCCTCTCTCTCTCTCTCTCTCTCTGCTCCAGTGTCTCTCTCTCTCCCTGCTCCAGTGTCTCTCTCTCTCTCTCTCTCTCTCTCTCTCTCTCTCTCTCTCTCTCTCTCTCTCTCTCCCTCTCCTCTCTCTCTCTCTCCCTCCCTCCCTCTCAGTCTCTCTCTCTCTCCTCCCTCCCTCCCTCCCTGCTCCAGTGTCTCTCTCTCTCTCTCCCTCCCTCCTCCCTCCCTGCTCCAGTGTCTCTCTCTCTCTCTCTCTCTCTCCCTCCCTGCTCCAGTCTCTCTCTCTCTCCCTCCCTGCTCCAGTGTCTCTCTCTCTCTCCTCTCTCTCCTCTCCCTCTCCCTCCCTGCTCCAGTGTCTCTCTCTCTCTCTCTCTCCCTCCCTGCTCCAGTGTCTCTCTCTCTCTCTCCCTCCCTGCTCCAGTGTCTCTCTCTCTTACCCGCAGCTGCCACTCCACCAGGTCTGTCCCGGTGATCATCTCGGAGACGGGATGCTCCACCTGCAGTCTGGTGTTCATCTCCATGAAGTAGAAGTTATGCTGAGCATCCATGATGAACTCCACGGTACCTAGAGGAACACACACACACACACACTTTCAGCCTACTGGGGTGCCTGATCTTCAGTTAATGAAAAGGGTCGTTAGTGCCTCTGATTATGTATTAGTGAGTGAGTTTACCTGCTCCTACATAGTCCACAGCCTTGGCGGCTTTCACTGCTGCCTCTCCGAGTTTTTTCCGAACCTCAGCGCTGATCCCGGGCTACGGACACATGACACGCGTGTAAGACCTACATTCATTTGCCAATTCAGGTCCACCCACACACCGCCCTGTGGCCCTCACCCCCGGAGCTTCCTCGATGATCTTCTGGTGTCTCCTCTGGACACTGCAGTCCCTCTCAAACAGGTAGACGGCGTTCCCATGCTGGTCCCCAAACACCTGCACCTCCACGTGCCTAGGGGGCGACAGAGGGCCCGGGAGGCGGGTCATTTGTAAACCCTATGTCTTATTAGTATTGCCGTTGTTTGAGCGTCAGTGTGTTTCCTCACCGGGGGTCCTCAACAAACTTCTCCACCAGCATCACGTCGTCGTTGAATGACTTCCTGGCCTCTCGTCTCGCCGACTCCAACTGCTCCAGGAAGTCAGAGTCGGTCTGAGCGATACGCATACCCTAAACACACACACACACACACACACACAATGAGACACACATCAAGGCAACATCAGGCCGAAACGTTGATGAGAAAACATTTGATGTGGACGTCGTACTTTGCCTCCTCCCCCACGGACCGCCTTGATCATCACAGGGTAGCCAATCAGGACCGCCTCCGCTTGAAGTCTCTCATTTGATTGGTCCTCACCGTGGTAGCCGCCAACGATCGGCACCCCGGCGGCAGCCATGATGTATTTTGATGTGCTTTGACGGCGGTAAACATTTAAAGTTACACTTGACGTATATGATATGGCTACTATATACACCTGTATATAAATATTTAGTTACGCTTTTGATTTAAATGCTTTATTTTAACACAGTTCATGGGATATGTCACATGTCAGAGTGTTACCTCTTGATGCCCATGTCTCGGATGGCAGAGGAAGGCGGGCCGATGAAGATGATGCCTTCCTGTTGACAGGCCTCCGCAAACTCTGTGTTCTCCGAGAGGAACCCGTAGCCTGGGTGGACAGCCTAACACACACACTGTGTCAGGTGGACAGCCTAACACACACACTGTGTCAGGTGGACAGCCTAACACACACACTGCGTCAGGTGGACAGCCTAACACACACACTGTGTCAGGTGGACAGCCTAACACACACTGTGTCAGGTGGACAGCCTAACACACACACTGCGTCAGGTGGACAGCCTAACACACACACTGAGTCAGGTGGACATCCTAACACACACCTGACACACACACTGTCAGGGACCTAACACACTGGTCAGGTGGACAGCCTAACACACACACACTGTGTCAGGTGGACAGCCTAACACACACACTGAGTCAGGTGGACAGCCTAACACACACACACTGTCAGGTGGACAGCCTAACACACACACCAGGTGGACAGCCTAACACACACTGTCAGGTCAAGTTTATTGTCACTTCAGTTTACACAAGTATAAAGCAGTGGTGTGAAAATCTTATGTGCAATACCCGACGACAGACAGCAGTTATAAAAATAAGATAAAATTGATAAAAAATAGAATATAAATAGAATAAAGAAATCTAAAAAAAGTTTGCAATTTATAAAATGCAATATATCGGCACAGAAAAAGAGCAATATGTATATATAAATCAATGTAATAAAATATACATTGTTATATGCTATACGCCCTTGTTCAGCAGAGAGTCTATGTTGTACAGCACTTGATACTGCGGTATCGCCTGCCTGACGGTAACAGTGAGTACAGTTCGTGGCTGGGGTGGGCATTGTCTTTTATGATTCCTTTGGCCTTGGCCACGCACCGCTGGTTGTATATATCCAGGAGGGAGGGTAGCTCACCTCCAACGATATACTGGGCCGTCCGCACCACCCTTTGAAGCGCTCTGCGCTCGAGTGCGGTGCAGTTCCCGTACCAGGCGGTGATACACCCTGTAAGAACACTCTCCATGGTGCCGTTATAGAATGTTCTCAGGATGCGGGGGCCCATGCTGAATTTCCTCAGACGCCTAAGGAAATACAGGCGTTGTTGGGCCCTTTTCACCACGTGTGTGGTGTGCGTGGACCATGTGAGGTCCTCGGAGATGTGCACGCCGAGGAACTTGAAGCCGCTGACCCGCTCTACTGCAACACCGTCGATGGAGCACGATCAGCTCCTTGGTCTTCTTGATGTTGAGGGCGAGGCTGTTCTCCTGGCACCACTGGAGCCAAAGTTACGCGCGTGTAGGGCAGCGCAAACATTGCCGTTAATCCACGGGTTTCTGGTCGGGAATCGACTTGGTCGGAACAACGTCATCTATGCACTTCTCGATGAACCCGACGACGCGTACTCGTTGATGTTATTGTCCGAGGCAACGCGGAACATGTACCAGTCAGCGCGATCAAAACAATCCTGCAGCATAGAGTCTGATTGGTCCGACCAGCATTGGACCTCCCTCACAGCGATCGGTTGCTGCTTCAGTCTCTGCCTATGGGCGGGGAGCAGCTGGATAGAGCGGTGGTCTGATTTGCCAAACGGTGGGCGGAGGAGGGCCTTGTAGCCATCACGGAAGGGAGTGTAGCAGTGGTCGAGGATCCGCTCGCCCCGTGTGTTGCTCGTTATGTGTTGGTAGAACTTCGGGAGAACATTCTTCAGGTTCGCCTTGTTGAAGTCCCCCGCCACGATGAGAGCAGCCTCGGGGTGTGCCAACTCCTGTTCGCTGATAGCCCCGTACAGTTCCTTCAGCGCTGTGTCCGTGTTGGCTTGTGGGGGAATGGAAACAGCGGTCACGGTAACCGCTGTAAACTCCCGAGGTAGCCAGTGTGGACGGCACATAAGCATCAGGTACTCCAGGTCTGGGGAACAGAAAGACTTGAGGGGATGTACATGACTTTGGTTGCACCAAGATCAGTTTATCATGAGACAGACCCCCCCTCCGCGATCTTTACCGGAGAGAGCCTTTGTTCTGTCCACCCAGTGGACAGAAAATCCCGTCGGCTCAATAGCTGCGTCGGTTACCCCCTCCGACATCCATGTCTCCGTAAGGCAGATGATACAATTGTCCTTAGTTTCCCGGTGGAATAGAATACGAGCCTGTAGCTCGCTTAGCTTATTGTCCAGAGACTGTACATTAGCCAGTAGAATGGTGGGTAGTGGGGGGCGATCGGATCGACATCTCAGCCTGACTAGCACGCCGGCTCGCTTCCCTCGCTTCTTCCTGCGACGCTTGTGTGTAATCGTGCCCAAGATGGTCGGAGATTATCCAGCTGTGACTTTGGGCGGGACGTCCGAGTCGAAAGAAAAAAACTCCGGTAGGCGGCGAGCGACTGTCGATCTGATCTCCAGAAGTGTGCAAAAGTTATAAATGAACGTGCTGCTAACTTCTTGAACAAAGATAGTTGCGATAAAAAGAATAAATAACAAAAAACTGCTTCGTTGTGCGGGAGCTCGCGACACGGCAGCCATCTCGTACGGTGCCATACTCCAGAACCATACTCCAGATAATGTATTATGATATGATATGTATTATTATGATGATGTAATGGATTGAATGAAGTCTCCCTCCCCATCTGTGTAAGCGTCACGCAGCAGGATGAACTCACGTGTGAACCAGACTTCTTGGCCACTTCCAGAACCTTCTCCATGCACAGGTAGCTCTGCTGTGACGCTGCTGGACCAATGTGGTACGCCTCATCTGCCTGCAGAATCAAAACACACCTTTACTCTACACACATAACACACCAACACCACCCCCCCCATCATGGAGGCTGCAGCCAACGCAAAGCAGGATAGTGATTAGCCAACAACAAACAGTATTGGTAGCTCATCCCTCACACACATAGCTAGCGCTCTCTCTCTCTCTCTCTCTCTCTCTCTCTCTCTCTCTCTCTCTCTCTCTCTCTCTCTCTCTCTCTCTCTCTCTCTCTCTCTCTTCTCTCTCTCTCTCTCTCTCTCTCTCTCTCTCTCTCTCTCTCTCTCTCTCTCTCTCTCTCTCTCTCTCTCTCTCTCTCTCTCTCTCTCTCTCTCTCTCTCTCTCTCTCTCTCTCTCTCTCTCTCTCTCTCTCTCTCTCTCTCCTCTCTCTCTCTCTCTCTCTCTCTCTCTCTCTCTCTCTCTCTCTCTCCTCTCTCTCTCTCTCTCTCTCTCTCTCTCTCTCTCTCTCTCTCTCTCTCTCTCTCTCTCTCTCTCTCTCTCTCTCTCTCTCTCTCTCTCTCTCTCTCTCTCTCTCTCTCTCTCTCTCTCTCTCTCTCTCTCTCTCTCTCTCTCTCTCTCTCTCTCTCTCTCTGAATAGAATAGAGTTATAGTATTAGAATAGTTATATCTATTAGAATAGAGTTATAGTACAGTGTTGTTTAGTATATAGCATACATATCGTATATCGTGTTGTTTGTGGTATAGTATTGTTTTGTTTAGTATTGTTGTGGAAATTCATACTGTGAGAGGGAATGGGGCCGTAAGCATTCCATTGTGTAAAAACATCTTCAATCTTAAAATGCCCCCAAAAAATGTCCATGTCAAAAGAATCCCAAAGAAAGCCCACATGGTCCGGGGTCTCACCATGGCGACATGCATGGCGTGTCTGTCGGCATCGCTGTACACGGCCACCGAGCGCACGCCCATCTTCTTGGCGGTCCGCATCACACGGCAGGCGATCTCCCCTCGGTTGGCGATCAGGACCTTCTCTATCCTCCCCACCCCTACAGAGAGAACACAGTGGAATGTAGTGTCATCGCACGCAAGGAAAGTACAGCGGAGATAATTCATTGGACTCATTGTCCACACAGAAATTATGCATCAGGGACTATGAAATATATATATAAATGGGTAACAGTAAAAGACATTCAGAATAGAACCCCAGATATAACAGGCATGTTCTACACATTTTTATTCAAACCAACGCATGTCGTTAGTGTACAGCAAGTCGAAGTGAAGTGTTTCCAAAGTTTGACATAAATGCAAAGTGATTTGAGTTGTCAACACTGATTAAAGGTTCCACATTCAGCGACACCCACCTCCTGAAACCAGCCTCACTCGACCAGTGGTCCATGACAGGTTTCTGATGGAGAGAGAGACACAGACACAGAGAGAGAGAGACACAGAGAGAGAGAGAGAGAGACAGAGACACAGAGACACAGAGAGAGAGACAGAGACAGAGACAGAGAGACAGAGAGAGAGAGAGAGAGAGAGACAGAGAGAGACAGAGAGAGGGAGACAGACAACACCGGGTCAAGAGAAATTCAGGGCAATGAGTAAGTTGAGGCTAGGGTGTAAAGACAAGTCAATAAGTAATCTTAACTGTAAAACCTATTGAAAACTATACTTTATACTATACGTTATATAGATAGATATATATCTATAGATATCTATCTCTATAGATATAGATATATATCTATCTATAGATATAGATATATATCTATATCTATATATAGATATAGATCTATATCTATCATAACTCAACATCCTTATTGACCCCATCACTAGTAACTATACTCTATATACTTTAACTTCATTTAACCTTGCCCAGACCTTTAGTGGCCGAGGGGTGAATGGTTCAAGAGCCTTGACATCAAGGCAGGCAAGGAGACGTGTTGTATTTAGGGGATAGTTAGTTAGGAGAAGGTTGTATTTAGGGGTTAGTTAGTTAGGAGAAGGTTGTATTTAGGGGTTACCGTAGTTAGTTGGGAGAAGGTTGTATTTAGGGGTTAGTTAGTTGGGAGAAGGTTGTATTTAGGAGTTAGTTAGTGGGAGAAGGTTGTATTTAGGGGTTAGTTAGTTGGGAGAAGGTTGTATTTAGGAGTTAGTTAGTTGGGAGGTTGTATTTAGGGGTTAGTTAGTTGGGAGAAGGTTGTATTTAGGGGTTAGTTAGTTGGGAGAAGGTTGTATTTAGGGGTTAGTTGGGAGGTTGTATTTAGGGGTTAGTAAGTTGGGAGAAGGTTGCATTTAGGGGTTAGTTAGTTGGGAGGTTGTATTTAGGAGTTAGTTAGTTGGGAGGTTGTATTTAGGGGTTAGTTAGTTGGGAGAAGGTTGTATTTAGGGGTTAGTTAGTTGGGAGGTTAGGGTTAGCTCTCCCTCGGTGAGTTTAGCCGAGTGGAGCTAGCTCCCAAACACCATCAGTATCTAGTTAGTTCGTAGAGCCTCAGTAGATAAGCCGCTCGGTGTACTCACCGAGGGGATGACCTCAGACCCTGGAGGCTGGAGCACTTCAGAAGAACAGCGGCCATAGCTCCACGCTACACGGAGGCGCTGAACGAGGAGGAACGCGAAAACGCTCCTGGAAGCGACCTAATAATACATTAAGTGTTTATGATTTGTTACACGTCGGACACACTAGTAGAGGGAATCAAGGGCCTACTACAATAGGGAATTTATTAGATAATTGTTATGTATTAGTTATGTGAATATCCGTCTGATACACTTGACCATATGTGTATTATTTTGTCCTTTACGAGTCTCCGTACTGTGATGAACCAATGGGAGCGTCGGGACGGAGGAGGCCGGTCCAGGCCACAGCAGCCCCCTCTAGTGGAGACTGGTGGTAATGCTCCGGGTCCAGGCCGCAGCAGCCCCCTCTAGTGGAGACTGGTGGTAATGCTCCGGGTCCAGGCCGCAGCAGCCCCCTCTAGTGGAGACTGGTGGTAATGCTCCGGGTCCAGGCCGCAGCAGCCCCCTCTAGTGGAGACTGGTTGTAATGCTCCGGGTCCAGGCCGCAGCAGCCCCCTCTAGTGGAGACTGATGGTAATGCTGCAGGAAAACCCCAGGAGCCGTCGACTCCCATTCAAGATGTTGTATCGTTGTTTGTACCTTTGTACGCTAATTGTCTTTCAGATGTCGCACTTTGCTCAATGTCCAATTTTTTTTAAAGAAATATTATACGTGTATTATATGGATAGATATATACCAGTGGAGGCTGGTGGTTTTAATAGTAGGGGAGGAAGGAAGGGGGCCTTGGTGACGCTTGGTGTAGTTTGGTGGTGGGTGGGGATGTTAGTTAGATTAGATTAGATTAGATTAGATTCTGATGGCATATGAGGACATGTAAAACCCAGACATTTGGAGCAGCACAAGGAGACTTTGTGTAACTAGTGAGCTAAACCAGAGGGAAACTGTGCTCCTTACAACCATCTATTCTTTGTCTTATCAGAAAGAAATCATCTCTTATTTATAGATTACTGAAGCCTGACCAGGTATCCTTAACCTTAGGAGAAGTAAGGAGCAAAATAATAGATCAATATATAAGACACACAGGCTCCTCTGGTCTTCCTGGTCCATCCGTTGCAGAGATATAACACATAATAACACATTAAGAACATTTGAGCATGTAATAAAAAGACAGCCCCCACCCCCCAATCTGTAGATAGAACTGCTCCTACTCCTGTATATACATATACATTTACATATGCTCACTTGTATATACATTTACATCTATATATTTGTATCCTGCTTTCAATAATAGCATACCCCTGATCACTACGTTAAATTATCACTTACCTGTATATATATATATATATATATATATATATATATATATATATATATATATATACACAATATACCTATTATTATGCTCATATCACATTTATACCTAGACTGTCTTTTAACCTGTAAATTTTAACTGTAAATTAGATTATATTACCTTGCACTTTACTGCAACATGTGCACTCTGGTTAGATGCTCAATTATTTCCGCTGTACTGTACTTGTGCTGTGAAATGACAATACATTAGAATCTATTCTAATCTAATGTAATGTCAAATTCAACCTGGCTCATCACTTTAGAAAGCACATTAGTGAAACCTAAAGGCACATTGAGATACCAGCCATACCCTCACTGACAGATGTCATGTCACTATATTCAAAACATTATTTACAAAATACAAAACACAAACCCATTTCCCTAAAGAAGTACTGATAGGGGAGGATGCAGCCAAGCCATCTCTTCAATAGGTCAACTGAAACTCTCTTTTCTGCTCTAATTTGGTAAATAAGGGTAAAATAATATTAAATAAAAGAATGCAGGCATTGCAACAGCAACATCGCATCACTGTTCTGTGTAAATATTAAAAATCTACAGTTGTTATAAGAATGTAATGGAAAGCGGCTCATTTGTAAATATATATCAAGGGTGGGCTTTTCCCAAAAATAGATATTTTTAGTATCTAAAATTGTTTCTATAGTATTACCTTGTCCCATAGATATATATACACACACACACACACACACACACACACACACACACACACACACACACACACACACACACACACACACACACACACACACACACACACACACACACACACACACACACACACACACACATTGCATTGGAAACTTGTTTTGGTCCCTTTGAGCACAAATATTGTAGTTGTATTTAAAAAATAAATAATATACTGTATGTACATGCATTGCTGTCTGTTTGCTGAAAATGTAAGTGTTTTGTTTCCTTGCGGTTAATCTCAGAGAGTCTAAGAGATATTCCATCAACCAGTGAACCAGTAGAAGCCCTCCCAGGTGGGTAGCGCTGGTCCCCTGGACCACGGGCAGATGGGGACTCACTGGAGAGGGCGAGGAGGTCCAAAGGACCAGCAGTCTGATGCTGCTGCTGCTGGGCTTGTGTCTCCATGGGGCCGATGACTCCTAAACCCTGGGGAAGAACGTGGGTGTGAATGGAGGACATTAAACATTAAGCATGACATGCTGTGGTTCATTGAGTCTTTAAGCACATGCTG
This sequence comes from Muraenolepis orangiensis, assembly GCA_027704905.1. NCBI lineage: Eukaryota > Metazoa > Chordata > Actinopteri > Gadiformes > Muraenolepididae > Muraenolepis > Muraenolepis orangiensis. The sequence goes on from CM051004.1 coordinate 26,668,294, forward strand.
TTATCCAGAGCCACAGCCAATCGATACTGGAGCCACTACGAGGAGTCCAGGGACCAGAAGGTGCACAGGTGTGTGTGTGAGATCTTTTTATTCTCTTGAAGTGTGAGTCACAACAGGAAAGACCAACACCGGTGATAGAGGCCGAACCACAGCAAGGCCCACCACCACAACCCCCAGTACAGAACCCCCAGTACAGAACCCCCAGTACAGCCCCCCCAGTACAGAACCCCCAGTACAGAACCCCCAGTACAGAACCCACAGTACAGCCCCCCCCAGTACAGAACCCCCAGTACAGAAGCCCCAGTACAGAACCCCCAGTACAGAAGCCCCAGTACAGAACCCACAGTACAGCCCCCCCAGTACAGAAGCCCCAGTACAGAACCCACAGTACAGCCCCCCCAGTACAGAACCCCCAGTACAGAACCCACAGTACAGCCCCCCCCAGTACAGAAGCCCCAGGGACCCCGGTCACCTCTGACCCTCCAGCCCTGTTGGATTGACACTGACCAGTTAACATTGTCTCGCTATACATTATTCTACCATTGATATGGTTTATACATTGCTGTGTTTGTATTTATACTTTTTGTTATCATGTATTATGTTTGCTCTATAAGGGCATTGCCTCATCAATACAGCAGATTTTAGAATGAAAGTAAAGTCTTTCATATGTTGATATCAACAATTGAAAAATACATACATGAACATTTATTATCAAGCATTGCTGTATCATAAATGAGCTCATACATATATTGTACAACAACATATTGTTTTATAGATATTTTAAAATATGTAAAATCTTTATTGTTGCTGTTCTTTACAATAGGCCTATATCACACTTCCTGCTTCCGGAGCCGTGAGCAGTGTACTCTTTCTTCCGGTATAGTTACCTGACAAATTATGGCCGCCTCCTCTCCTCTCTGTTATTGTAAATTGTACTGGCTGTTCAACGTCAAAACAAAGACAGCCCTACCTCAGTTTACACCATTTACCCAAAGACAAACTCCTCTGCAAGTCTTGTGTGAGGCTGATAAGGAGGATGAAGGTCCCTCGTTTCATGTTCTCAGGGGTAGCGCGTATGTCTGCAGTCTACACTTTGACAAGGAGAGCATACGCCAGGGTTTCCGCTAGGATTTTCTCTTGCCGGTCAAGTGTCCGGACAGATTTTATTTTACCGGACAAATTCTAAACTTACCGGTCATGTTTCAAAAACAGTCTATATTACAAACGTAACTATAATGTACACGTAGATTGACGAAAGAATGACAAAGACCTCAAATGACTATTTAATGAACAACACAACGAACAAGAACGATTGAGCAAAACCTCGTTAGAAATCGAGGCTATTTCAAAACCCCTGTAACATCTGTAGTTTCACGAGTGGGATTGTTCGGTGGGACCCAGAACGCAGACCAAGACAGTGGAGCTATAACATAAAGCTTTATTTAAAACACACACAACACAAGACAGTGGAGCTATAACATAAAGCTTTATTTAAAGCACAACACAACTCAAACACAACACGAGAGAGAGAGATCAGGGACAGTCCAGGGGTCCGGGACGGGAGAGGAGTCTGGGTACCGGGAGGTCGGAGTAGCGACAGGTACCAGACAGGTAATTATAATGACCGGGGAGCTCGTATAGACCGGAGTAACGCGGGACAGGCTGGTTCTGGATCTCCGGGACATCAGCGTGGCGATTCCGTCCAGAATGTCCGACGTAACGTGAACAACGTGTGACGTGCAGTACAACCTAACGCCGGGGTAACGGGAAGCCAGGGTCTATATACCCCAGGTGAGGGGATTAGCAATCAGCCACGCCGACAGGTGTGTGTGTTAGTGATGTGTCGGTCGCGAACGAGCCGGCTCAAAGAGTCGCGAACGAGCCGGTTTTTTTTAACGGGTGCTCCGCGTACATGCGCGTTTATACTGAAATAGAGCCCTGCCGTTTTGTTAGGGCTTTTTGTTTAAATAAAAATGTCAAATATACAAAAATACAGTAGCTGTCCTTTTTTAAAAAAATGTAAATTATTTTTTTAATGTATGCTTAACAGTGGCGGCTGGCCCATTGGGAGCGATGGGGCGCCGCCCCCCCTAAACCACACGCACAAACATTATTATTAATAATAAAAATAATAAAAATAATAAAAAATATATATATATAAATTGTCAATATGTGTGTTTAAAATATGGAATGCACCCAGAAATATGTGTAAAATATGATTTTAAAATAACTTGCGCAACATAATATGCTTTTCCTAGTACACATATGCCTAGTACACTGTATGACGATGCTGGGGGGCTGTTCTGTTTCAGAACAGCCCCCCCGGAAGACAATGCTATGAAGCTAGCCACGCTAGGCAGAGTGACCATTGCTACGCAGATGGACGACGGCCACAGGATTGCCGTGAGGAGGTGGACAAAAACACATCCTGTCTAAAAGAATAGACTGTGTGAAGTTCTGTGGTGCCTTTGAGCTGGCCTTGCGTGGCCATGATGAAGTGATGGACAGAAGGGTGACATTTCAATCCAAAAAGTAATTGTATATAATGTAATTAACAATATGTAATTGTAAATAACAAAAATGGTATAGCCCCCCCTGGTGAAAAATGCACCAGCCGCCACTGATGCTTAAGTTGTTCTAGGTGTTGCTATCTGCTGTGTGTAGCGTGGTTCTACAAGCAAGTCAGTGCATTCATTGGGTGGTATCAGAGGTACAAGGGTCTGTAAATGCATTGAAAACAATTGGCCACAGCTAATCATTTATATTAAATTTTAAATTTTTACTTTTGAATACAGTACTTCAGTACAAAGGATGTATTGAATAATTTAAGTGATATATGTGTACACATAAATAATTAAACTAAATTTAATTAAACTAAATTTGATTTAATTATAGGTATATGTGGTAAAATAGAAGAGTCGGAATTCCCATCACTAGTGTGGTGTTTAAAAAAAAATTGTTTTCCAGTTGGTAAGTGGCTGCACATGACTAAACGTGTCGCTCCCGGTAAGATGGGCGGACATAAAGCAGCCTCACCTTTCGTAAGCATAATACAATCTGCTGCTCTATTTGCCAAAGTTGTTTGCTCAACATCCTACAGAACACTGAACTTGAAGCACACCCATTAGGAAGAACTGTACAGAAACCTCCACAATACAGAACACACGTCAGGAACACTCACACTTGCAGAAAAATACAAATAACATTATTAAAGTAAAATAAAATACAATTTGAGACGATGCAGACGTGTTTTGTCAAGTAAGATCTTAAGAATGTCCTAGGTTCTTTTAAGTGTATCGTCGTCTTCGGCTACCCTAAATTAAAATGAAAAACATTCCATCAAGTAATCTTCTATGCCAAAACAAGTTTACCGGGTGTGGTGTTTTTTTTCCAGTTGGTACGCGGCTGCACATGAACAAACGTGTCGCTCCCGGTGTTGTAGTGATGGGTCGGTCGCGAACGATGCTGTGCATCACGTGAGGATAGATAAGGAGGGAGGGCCGGCGCGTGCTCAGTGCTGATTGCTGAACAGAGGGAGGAGAACACACGGGGATGTGTCAGTTTGCGTCGCTATGAGTGAAAGTAGGAAAAGAAGCAGCATTTGGCTGCATTTTAACAATTGTGCAAACACAAAGGCAGAATGCAGAATTTGCAACATGAAGCTCTCATATAGAGCAGGGTCCACAAACCACCTCCACAGGCACTTGAGAACTGTGCATCCAACAGTTCAGTTGGAAGAAAAAAGGCAGACTGCCTGCTTCTGCCAGTGGTCTACTCCACCTGTTGCTGCTGCATGCTGCAGCTACAGGATCTACCCCCCATGCGTCAGGTACCCAAACACCAACAGCTACACAGCTAGAAGAACAGGTTACAGTTTGATAGTTGACGGTGGTAAGTTCATTAGAGACACTTTTATACTGCTGTTTTGCACATTACAATACATTTATTTTTATTATGTTTTTTTATGATAGAGACTGTTATTTGCTGCTGTTTTGAGCATTGCAATATATTTATTTTCATTATGTTATTTATTTATGATTATTTATATTTTTTAAGATGGTCAGCTGTTGCTGTCTTTTGTTCTATAGTTTATACTGAAATAGGGCCCTGCTGTTTTGTTAGGGCTTTTTGTTTAAATAAAAATGTCAAATATACAAAAATACAATAGCTGTCCCTTTTTAAAATGTCTATGCTTAAGTTGTTCTAGGTGTTGCTATCTGCTTTGTGCAGCGTGGTTCTACAAGCAAGTCAGTGCATTCATTGGGTGGTATCAGAGGTACAAGGGTCTGTAAATGCAATGAAAACAATTGGCCACAGCTAATCATTTATATTAAAATTTTAATTTTTACTTTTGAATACTTCAGTACAAAGGATGTATTGAATAATTTAAGTGATATATGTGTACACGTATAAATACTTAGTCAAAATAGGGCTAAATTTGATTGAATTATAAAAGGTATATGTGGTAAAATAGAAGAGCCGTTTGGGAGCCGAAAGAGCCGGCTCTTCTTGGTGAGCCGAGACAAATGACTCAAAAGAGCCGGATTTCCCATCACTAGTGTGTGTGCGCCGCCAGCGCACGTGGCTTGGACGTTCAGTGACGTCGCTTGACGTCGATGAGATGTGCGGCAGCTGATTGGTCACTTCATTCGGTCACCATTCCGGGGGGGGAGGGGCAGTAATAAAGCTGTCAAAACTCAAATGTCCAGATCTAAGTTTAGTATGAGCATTATTACCGGACATTTTGACCGGCAGATTTTTAAATTACCGGTTTTTATCATTTTTACCCGCTAAAAACCGGCTAACGGAAACCCTGGCATACGCGTGTCGAAAAATGGGCGGAATATGCTACAAACCGGTGTGTCACCGAGCCGGTTTCCCTGGAATGGCTGGGGGGAGAATCAGCCTTTTCGCCAGTCAGTTTTCGATCACGTTAATGCTCGCCTTGGAGTAAGTGAGGAGCTTCAGGCTTGCGTGCTAGCGACTCAGCTGTGGAGGAAGAGCACGAACAACAGCCCAGCCGAAGACGACCGAGAACCCGCCTCAGACCACAACGACTACGCCCACAACTCCGCTGGTGTAGTGGATGCTGCTGCTGCTGCCGAAACCATCAGGCAACTGGAAGCTAAAATCATGAGTTTAGAAATTAAACTGAGGGACATTCCCTGTACACTGAACGTCAACAGGTTATGTAAGACTGACGAGGAATTCCGATTCTACACCCAGAGAAAGTGTTTTGGTCGTTTTGGGAATCCGTCGCCCCGTCAGCTTCCAGACTGGTGTATTGGAGCCCAGAGGACAAGTGATGCCATGGCACTAGAGAAACCGAGCCCTAACAGGAGGCTACAACTTGTGGATGAATTTTTTCTCTACTGCTGTCGAGTTGCCGTTGGCATGAAAGAGAAAGTGATTGCTGACATCTTTGGCATCAGTACCACTACAGTGAGCAGAGTGATAATAACATGGGCTAATTATCTTTACATTGTTTTGGGGTCAGCGCCAATTTGGATGACAAGGGAACAGGTTCAAGCAACAATGCCACAAAAGTTTGCTAGTTACTGTTCAAATGTGCAAGTGATTTTAGACTGCACAGAGATCAGATGTGAGGCACCATCATCACTCACCCTCCAGTCTGAAACTTTCTCCACCTACAAGAACACCAACACCTTCAAAGGTCTGATTGGCATTGCCCCGTGCGGTGTAATTACCTTTATTTCAAAGCTGTTCACCGGTTCAATATCAGACAGAGAAATTACACGACAGTCAGGGATCCTCCGCCTACTTGAGCCTGGAGATGTGTGCATGGCTGACAAAGGCTTTGTCATTGACCAGATGCTGTCTGAAGTGGGGGCAACCCTCGTAATCCCCCCATTCAAAAGAGACACCAGGTTCAGCAGAGAGGACACTGAAAAAACCCAGAACATCGCCCGACTAAGGATTTTGGTGGAGAGGGCCATCCGAAGGGTAAAGGAATATCATATCTGGGACACAACCATTCCTTTGACCCTTTCAGTCTCTGTCAATCAGCTATGGGCAACTTGTTGCTTAATGTCTAACTGTCAAGGCCCTTTAGATGTGAAGGGTGATGTCCCAGGGGGGGAAAAAAAAAAAAGGAATCAGTTTTCAAATGTTTATTACAGTACATTTTACAATTACTTGTTCTTCTAACAGTAGATTAAATATATATTACAATGTTATACAAATAAGTACATTTATTCCATCCACAAGTGTGTGGTTTTAGCAGGCCTATTCAATAAAAAAAATTAAAAATGTACCATCACACTTCTTGGCTACATTTATTTGAATTTCAGGAGGTATGTTTCCATGTATGTGTTAAAATAAAACAGATCTAGTTTAGCCTTCATTTCGGTAACTAGGGATTCATCAAGTCAAATTCTCTCTACCGTCAGGTCATTTTTTGTCGATGTAATGAAATCACACCATGGTAAACCAGTTATGGCACTTGCCAAAAATACTTGTGTTTTGTTTTGAGTTTGGCCTCACCACCAACTAACTTAACCTCCGCTATACTGTCTACATTTGGACATTTCACTTCAGCTAAGCCAAAGGGGGGATTTGCAGTGGGATCATATATCTTGGCATCAGGGCTAGCACCAAGGTAAGACGCATCAGGATGAACAACAAATCCAGAAGGCAAGACATTGACATTGCACATGTCACTATACTGCGGTAAAACCTCTGGCTGAAGGTCAATCCCCCTTTTCATGGCAGGGGTTTGCCGTACCCCCTTCATGATTCTCACTGCGAGAGCCTGAGAGAGGACTCCCCTCCAAGACTAAACACTTCACCAAATCTACTGGCAGTTAAACGGGGCGCTCGGACTTCCTTCCACATAGGATTCTCTGACTGCCCCCGTGTTTCCTCTTCAATTATATTTGCTAATTCACGGGTGACCTCTAAAGTCTGCATGTGATAAAACTGATGATAATTGGGAACAAACTGGAGGTAGCGTTCTAATGTATAGCCAATTAAAGGAAGTTGTGGGAATGAAGCTTCTGGATGATTAATGATTTCTCGGGGTACTACTGGTTGGCACTGGACCTGAACCTTGAAAGGGAGAAAGAACTGAACCTTGAGGGACTGGTCCAAATTTAGAGTCCACTAAAGTTAGGTCGGACAGGCCACACAAGATCTTGCATATTCCAGGTTGTGGTTGAAGGTGTCGTAGGTTGGCCCCTAAGGACAGCACTGCAGGGTCAGGAAGGGGTCCTACAAACACAAGTAACAGGAACCATTCATCAGTCAATTAAATCAGTAAAGCACCATCTGCAGGTTTTAATATTATGCCCATGTTCTAAAAAAA
>CM051004.1:26680617-26693117 GCA_027704905.1 Muraenolepis orangiensis
TCAGCTCCCAAAACACCCCAGAAGTGCTTGAGGAACTCTCCGGAGAGGCCATCAATCCCTGGGGCCCGCCCTGATGCCATCTGGTTAACTGCTCCAGTCAGCTCCTCCAGGGTCAGCTCGAGGTCTAGAGCAGCTTTCTCCTCCGGGCTGAGCTGGGGAAGACCCTCCAGGATCTCCTCACGGCCTTCGATGCTGCACTGCTCTCCCCCAAAAAGGTCAGTGTAGAAGTCCATGGCGTGGTCCCTCATTTCCTCCGGACTGCTGGTGACTCTTCCTCCCGGAAGCTTCAGGCAGCTCATCTGCTTCCTCTGCGCCACCGATCTCTCCAGGTTGAAGAAGAAGGGGGTTCCATCCATCTCCTTTATCTCCAGGAAGTGAGACCTGACCAGAGCTCCCTTTACTCTCTCCTGCAGGAAGGAGCTTAGCTCCAACCTCTTCTTCTGCAGCAGCTGACCAGCAGAGGGGTTAGAGTCTCTCTGTAGACCCAGCTCTAAGTCTCTTATGCTGGTTTCAAGGTCTTCCACTGCTGCTTTCAGTTTAGAGGTGTACTGCTGACAAAACACCCTAATTTGTGCCTTACCCACCTCCCACCACATCATTAAGGAACCAAACTCAGATTTTCTGAGTCCCCACATCTGCCAGAAGTGCCTAAAACTCCGGCAAAATGTTTGATCCCTCAGCAATTTGTTGTTAAAACACCAGTGTGACCTTACCCTTACCCCCGGGGAAATTATGAGAGCTGCAGCGACTAGGTGATGGTCTGTGAAGCCAACTGGGATGATTTTGCTGTCAACCAGTCGTGAGTGCTACATAAATCCTATCCAGACGTGCAGCACTCACCCTGTTGCTATTAAACCTCACCCAAGGGTACTGTCTTGCTTGTGGATGTTTAACCCTCCATGTGTCTATAAGGTCCGTGTTTGTGATGATAATATTCAACCTAGCAGATGACTGTGGGTGCGGCTCCTGACTGTCCAATGTGAAATCCACCGTGCAATTGAAATCCCCACCAATGATAATATTGTCATTCCTGTAATCTAGTAAATGTGTTTCTAACAAATGGAAGAGTCTAACTCTTTAATTTCCCTGATTCCCTGGTATAAATGTTTATGAGACAGACCACAGTGGAGTCTATCTCTGCCCTGACTATGAGCAGCCGTCCCTTCACCACTTCATTGGAAGATAAAATGGTGGCATTCGCCGCTGATTTGAAAAGGACGGCGACTCCTGCACTGAAGTTGGACCTGTGGCTTAAGACCTGCGGGCCCTCCCACCATAAGCCCCAATCCGTGTGCGTCAGCTGAGGTAGTGTGTGTTTCCTGTAGGAAGATCACATCTAAATGTTTCTGTGCAGCTACCTCAGATATTAATGCCCTTTTTAATCTATCCCTCCCACCATTTATGTTTAAGGTTCTGATGTTGATGGTATCCATTGAGAGAGAGAAAGTAGAGAAAGGACATGCACACCCTGTGTTGTATGATCAGGACCGCTTAGTGTTTTACCAGCTTCATCTTTTGCTGCTTTTCTTAGAACTGTGATGTGCTTTTTAAGACGGAAGCGTCTTCGTTTGTCCAGCACATCAAAACTGACTATTTTTTTATGTGTATGAATTTATCTGTATCACTAAAATAGTCCTTAACCGAAATCGACCTGTTAAAAGTTTCGTCCAGGAATGTTTTTATTTCCTCAAGGGTGTATAGATCTGTACTCTTCCTCCTCTGAGAGGAGAGGAGAGAAGAGGAGGAGGAGAGGAGAGGAGAGGAGAGGAGAGGAGAGGAGAGGAGAGGAGAGGAGAGGAGAGGAGAGGAGAGGAGAGGAGAGGAGAGGAGAGCAGAGAGTATTGTGAGTATCGCTGCCTGTTGGAGGTCTGAGCTGCATATGCATATATACACCAACACGCTGCTGCTGGACCATGATGACTCAAGAGGAAGTGGTTTTTACAGGTTTTCAGGAACTTCCTGCAGTCTCCTCGCTTAAAGAAGTGCAGCTTGTTCTTTCATGTTCCATGTTGTGTGTTTTTGGCTATAAGCAAATCCTGTCCTGTCGCTCACACTCACATATTTGCATGCCAACTCGTGGAAATGTAAACTATAGCAAAAAGTGTGATGCATGTGTGTGCGTGGAGGGAGGAGGTGGGGGTTGTATGTGGTAATGATCACAAGACGCTTGATTGAAAACATGCTGTTGACATTATAATCTCATAGATTTGTCTCCAGTTGGTAAATGAATAGAGGAAAACAAGAGCAAACATTCACTCTTTCCCCTCAGGTTGTCCCCCGGTTTGTGTGTGCATGTGTGTACGTGCGTGCGTGCATGCATGTCCGTGTTCTTGCGCATGTGTGTGTTTGCATGTGTGTGTGTGTGCGCCTACTATCCAGTGCTGCCCTCTTGTCCCCTGTGTGTTTGCAGAGCGGTGTGTCATCAGGACTCCTCCCCCCTCACCGTGGTTGAGTGTAGGGTCTGACTCCAGTCACCCTGGAGGAGAGCAGAGATCACCGCCCTCTGGAGACCAGCTCATCACACACTCAGCAGCCAGACAGGGCCATCTCTCCTGTGTGGAAACCGTAAGCCATGCACTCCACACACACACACTGCACATGTATCAAGGTCAACTCAACCCACCGACCAATGCTTACGGTGTGACTTTTGATATATATTTGTGTCTTTGGAATTAGGGCTATGGAACATTCGGTGGATTCCTGACACACTAAATACGTTCAATTGAATGCTCAGTTGGGAGAGTAGCACGGTGCAATCAATGCTCCTCAAATGATGAGGATTAGTTCATTCACCCACAAAAACCAACTAATAATACATGCGCCAAATGCAGAACATTGCAGAGAAGGTGGACGTGACCTGAGCTCAGGCTAACGTCCAGCGCTCCCCTGCAGAGAGGAGCATGAAGGCGGCCGCGGGGCTGTGTGTGTTGGGGCTGCTGTGTCTTCACAGCGGGGGTCTGCTGGGACAGGTGAGCACCAGGGAGGACCACGCGGAGGACCACGCGCACGCTCACAGAGAACAGGGGCTCCTTTAAAGCTCTCTGGAACACTGTACACACTGGCTTGGCATTCTTCTGTGTATTTCAATCTGGGTTGCTTTTACTGTGTCGTTTTATTATTTATTTTAAATGCATATTTACATAGTTAGATGTTTTCTTTAGCGTGTATCTTCTTGTTCACTGTTTTAGTCTTTATAAGGATCTTTGTAAAAGTAAAATAATAATAATAATAATGTATTATTATTATAAGTTAGGGAGTGGAAGTGTCATTCTCTGCTGCCTCCACACCAGGACCTCGAGGACCAGCCGGAGGTGCTGGTGTTCTGTGACGACCCGGCGGTGGATGCGGCTGCGAAGGCTGCCATGACCTCCTTCAACGAGAGGGTGGTCACTGGATACCAGCTGGCCCTCTACCAGATACTGTCCGCTAGCAAGGTGAGAGAGAGAGGGGGGGGGGGGGGGAGAGAGAGAGAGAGGGAGAGAGAGAGGTCAAATAGTTTCAAAAGAAGGGTAGAAAAAAGCAAAAGGGTCGTTTCTTAGACAAACTGTCTGCTTATCAAAGTATGGATTTTATCGGGGAAAAGTACAGAAGTACGGAAACCACCTACTTTGAACTGCCATACTGTTTGTGTGCGTGTGCGTGTGTATGTGCATGTTTGTGTGTGGGTACGTGTGTGTTTGTGTGGGTATGTGTCTGTCTCACCCACACATGTCCCTGCCCCCTCCCATCTGTAGGCAGTGAATGACTCTGGAGTCGTGTACTCGATGAAGTTCAACAGCAGGAAGAGTGACTGTCCAGCAGGGGGCGCTGTGCCCTGGAGTGACTGTGGCTACTTGGCTGATGGTGTAAAGGTAATGGCAAAGAATATATAACAATACTATATATATATATACTAGTTACAGATCAACCAATCCATCGATCTATTCATATACAGTAGATATTTATTTATCTCTGTCTAAATATTTTTAATTCAATAAAAAAAAAAAAATGTAAATCTCCTTAAATATTTTTGTAAAAATACAACTGTGTTATATATAATACAACTGTGTGTGTGTGTGTATGTGAACCAGCAGGAGCCAAGGCCGTGCAACGCCACCGTCTATGTGAGCGAGGGTGACACCAGCACACTGTCGGTGGAGTGTAGTTTAGGTGAGTGTGTTGTTCCTCTCTGACACCATCCCACAGTCACACACACACACACACACACACACACACCTCCTCACCCGTGGACAATCAAATGTATGTCTTTAGTTTTATGTCAAATTCAGTTTGGTTTGTACTTTGAGTCTGGGGTCTGTACAGATCTGTTGACTCAGTCCGGAGGCGCAGCTCTCATTCAGAAAGCACTGATTCATTCAGTGGGAAAGTACACAGGAGGGCAGCCTATCAGGAGGCCATGTTGTGTAATTTGTCATAGAAACAACATCAGTTTATTAGCTTATCGCCCCCGCCGCTGAAGGCTAGACTTTAATCCACCCCACATGCCGTGAGTCAGGGTCCTGATTTAGCAATGGATTCATGTTCACTCGTCTACAATATGTGCGATTGCCAGGTAAGTTTGGAAATACAAGGAGGGTACACAAGACAGCTAAATCTAAACCTGGAGGATTGAATCCTCTTTATTGGTCACATGTGCACACAGTGAAATGTGTTTCTCTGCATTTAACCCATCCTAGTATTAGGAGCAGTGGGCAGCTATTGGCTATACAGGGGAGCAGGGGAGGGGTCTGGTGCCTTGCTCAAGGGCACCCAGGTGTGCCCAGGTGTTTCAGGGACTTGAACTGGTGACCTTCCTCTTCCCAAGCCAAGTCCCAACAGACTGAGCTACTGCTGCCCCCCAACTGGACAGTATATGAAATATATACTGTATAAGATATGGAAATAATATAGACAATATCAAACATAAAGCGTAGCAATGACTTACATAAATATATAACTCTTTAGATATCAAACACTTTGCTTCATATAAGAGATAAGAAAAAGGCAGGACTCGGTTTGATGTTCAAATCGCAGCAGTTTGCAAACTAATTGAGGCCCTTTCCCTCTCTGTCCACAGAGGACAGTGTGGTGCCAGAGCGGGTCTCCTGCCTGGGCTGCCCCGTGGAGATCGACCCGAAGTCGGAGGACCTGAAGGGTCCCCTGGCCCTCTCCATCTCCAAGTACAACGGCATGACGGACACCACCCACCTGTTCATGCTGAACTCAGTGGGCTACGCTACGAGAGAGGTACGAGAGAGAGAGAGAGAGAGAGAGAGAGAGAGAGAGAGAGAGAGAGAGAGAGAGAGAGAGAGAGAGAGAGAGAGAGAGAGCGCTAGAGAGAGAGAGAGAGCGCTAGAGAGAGAGAGAGAGGGAGAGAGAGAGAGAGAGAGGTACGAGAGAGAGAGAGAGAGAGAGAGCGCTAGAGAGAGAGAGAGAGAGAGAGCGCTAGAGAGAGAGAGAGAGAGAGAGAGAGAGAGCGCTAGAGAGAGAGAGCGCTAGAGAGAGAGAGAGAGAGAGAGAGCGAGAGAGAGAGCGCTAGAGAGAGAGGAGAGAGAGAGAGAGAGAGCGCTAGAGAGAGAGAGAGAGAGAGAGAGAGAGGAGAGAGCGCTAGAGAGAGAGAGAGAGAGAGAGAGAGAGAGAGAGAGAGAGAGAGAGAGAGAGAGAGAGAGAGAGAGAGGGAGAGAGCGCTAGAGAGAGAGAGAGAGAGAGAGAGAGAGAGAGAGAGGTTCTTCCATACAGTAATGCAAGAAGATGAGCACAGGGTTTCTAAAGCGCAGCCTCGGGCCTCAAGGTTGAGCCATGGTGTTATCAGGAGAAAGTCCCTGTGAGGAACAAGGAAATCACTGCATCCACACTGAATGTGTCCTGTGCCCAACACACACACACACGTGTGTGATGACCTACATACCTGTGTCTCGTCACGCAGGTGATGGCTGGCCTGAGGTACCGTCTGCACTTTGACCTGAGGAAGAGCAACTGCTCCAAAGCTGATCACCCACAGCTCCACCCGGCCTGCCTCCACGATGATGACGACGTGGTAGGACACACACACACACACACACACACACACACACAACACACACAACACACACACAACACACACACACACACACACACAACACACCCTGATGAAACCATGCCAGGACATCGGGTAACACCATGCTGTGTGTGTGTGTGTGCGTGTGTACGTTTGTGTGTGTGTGTGCATGTGTCTGTGTGTGTCTGTGTGTGCATGTGTCTATGTGTGTGTGTGTGCATGTGTGTGTGTGTGTGTGTGTGCATGTGTCTATGTGTGTGTGTGTGCATGTGTCTGTGTATGTGTGTGTGTAGATGCTAGCTCACTGTAACTCTACAGTGGACATCGCAGACTGGAGACACGAGACTCCAGAAACACACGTCAACTGTGAGCCTGGCCCCATGGAGCCTGTGGTAAGAGACACGTATATATAAGTATATATATATATATATATATAATATATATGTGTATATATATATATATGTCCAGAAATGATGTCGAATGAGTTACAGATACAGTTGAAATTCATTGATTTTTAAACCGTAACCAAACAAGAAACTGTAGTAAACCCCAGGGATATGAGATTATGTTTATGAGTTTATGAGTCAACATAATGAGTCAACATTATGAGTCAACATTATGAGTCAACATAATGAGTAAACATTATCTAACAGAGTAAATATGTCTGTGACGATTGCAACCATGTAAGGAATCTAGCATAGTATGTTGAGATTGGTCGGTCATTGAAGAAGACTACATGCCATAGTAGGGTGACACACTGATGCCCTGCCTGAGGAGTGTGTGTGTGTGTGTGTGTGTTACCCAAAGCAAACGACCCTTAACCCCAACGGTAAACATGGCTCCCTCCACACTGGGCACTGCAGGATGAGTCGCTTCAGGCTTCACGTCTGAAGATGCTCACAGCCTCTCCCTCCCTCCCTCCCCCCCCTCCCTTCCCCTCTCCCTCCCTCCCTCCCTCCCTCCCTCCCTCTTCCTCTCTCCCTCCCTCCCCCTCTTCCTCTCTCCCTCCCTCCCTCCCCCTCTTCCCCTCTCCCCTCCCTCCCTCCCCCCTCCCTTCCTCTCTCCCCCCCCTCCCTCCCTCCCTCTCCCCTTCCTCCCCCCCCCCCTCCCATCCTCCCTCCCTCCCTCCCAGGGCTTCAGCAGGCGCCGCCCCCCAGGCTGGTCCCCTCTCAGGAAGGTGGTGGAAACCAAAGAGGTCCCGATCCCCAAGGCCTCGTCCTCCGTGTCCCCGGAGCCCTCCCCCGCCCTGGCCCCAGAGGAGCCCTCCCCCGCCCTGGCCCCGGAGGAGCCCTCCCGCGCCCTGGCCCCGGAGTCCTCAGAGGAAGAGGACGGCGCCAAGGAGGACCCCTTCCGCTGCCCCTCGCCGCCCTGGAAGACCTTCACCCCCGATGTGGTCTTGTCTGATACGGACCTCCTGGGCTAGTCCCCTCGGGGCTGGGGGCTCTAGAGTACTCTGAGGGGGGGGGACCAAGCTATTCTCAATAGATCCCCAGGGAGAGTTCTGTCTTTCTTGTTGTTATCCATGTGATGTGTGATAAATATCATTCCCCTTCCATCAGCGCCATGTCTGGATTGCCACTCAATAAAGCGGAGGGGAAGTGACAAAGTACATTGTGGTGTTTGCAGTGAGGTGAGAGAGAGAAGCAGAGCAAACAGCAGGCGGTCAATGTATAACTCAGCTTGTATTTGTATAGGTGGCGCTCAGTCAGGGTACGAAGCTCTACCAGGTAACCACCGAGCCAGGCATGAAGTGGAACAGAGGCCAAGCTCCTATTGGCTCACACACGCACACATTTATCACGCAGGTTAACACTCGGCCTGCTGAGCAGACCAAACACCAAACACAGGATTTCCTTTAAAAGAAAAGAAAAAAATGGATTTGCTTGTCTGATAGAAACAAACTAAAAGTAAATTCATAGTTGAGGTTAAGAGCATACAGTACAAGTGGCAATACATAGACATGGCGATTATCGGTCGTTCACATCAGAAAGTTCTCCATTTATGTGCTTAAAAAAGTAAAGAAGTGGGGGTTTTAAAAAATAATCTGGCAACTACTGATTAATACCAACATGGCAACGCCCAGGACTAAAGTAACAGCTCCCAGCCAGAGGTGGACCTTTGGTCCTGGTCACTTGGTCAATAAAAACAGAAAACAGAATGACGTGTGTCTTCGTGGCTCCGGCATCAGCGACAGGTCCTTCACATCCCACACGTGTTCCATCTCAGAGTGAGCACACAAGAGACTTTACAAAACACACTCCTCTAAACACGCTCCATCACAATCCCTGATGTGAAGTCATGAGCTTTAACATTAACATTCACACTATAGATGAAAAACTGCTTTCCCCCCACCCTAAAAAGTGTTCAACAAACATAAACGTTAAACATACAATCATTTTGACTAATCCTCTGGTCCAGGCCAACGAGTGACAGACCAGTGTGTCCAGTGCACGCACACACACACACACACACACCCACACACACACACACACACCACCACACACACACACACCACACACACGCACACACACCACACACACACACACACACACACACACAGAGTGTGCGTGAACTGAACCTGGAGCCAGTCCAGGTAAGCTCTGCAACCTGTACAGAGGTACGCACACGCACGCACGGACGCAAGCACACACACACACACGCACGCGCGCGCACGCACACACACACACACACACACACACACACACACACACACACACACACACACACACACACACACACACACACACACACACACACACACACACACACACACACACACACACACACACACACACACACACACACACACACACACACACACACACAGTAGGGCACATGGAAAAGCTGGCTATGGACAAAGGCAAATACTAATCCTAGTATTAATCACATTGGGCCAACTATAGAAAAGGTATAGAGACGGACTGCTCATGTAGCGATGCTAACCACTGCATCCCGTAGAACCCTTCAAAAACAAAGGCCTTATACAACCTGGAGAATGAAGCACTGACTCGCACAAGTGAGGACATGGGACGGATTGCGATGCTGACACAGCACTTTAACGTATACGGTGCAACAGAAAGGAAAAGTGCTTTCAGCTGAGGGGAGCTGTATTTCCCAGTGGCACCAAATGTGCCATGAGAAATTCAACTCTCACACAAAAACACACATACTGCCCTCACGGCATGGCTGTCAGTCACATTTGTGCTCGACCATTGATGTCATGTTGTTGACGGGTGTGTGTGCGGTTGAGGGCTGGTTGAAGCAGCCTCACCTGGCCAGAGTCAGACTGAATAGAGTCTGGGGCTGCTGGGTGAGGCTGCACACCTGTGGGGGAGGCATTGGTGATCAAGGTTAAACCAGGCACCACCACACACACACACGGTGAGCAGCGTGGACATGTCACGCATACACCACCCTGCATGAACCGTTCGTTACCCTGCAATAAACCGTTTGGTTTCCGGACTACCTGAGTCCAGGTGTTGGAGGAGCCCAGAGGAAGTCCCTTCAGTGGCTCACTGCACTGCCACACATCAGTCTGTGAGGCCATGGGATCCTATGGGAATATATATTAAACTAGCCAGATGCATTTCACCCAAAGTTCTGGGCGTAGGAATGGTGGCCGTGAAGTGTTATTTAACCCACACTACGGGGTCTGGATAAAGGATCGACCCATAAAAGCAGGGGACAAGATGCAGCAAGTATTGGTTGTTGGATTGGCCATTGGGGCTGAAGCTTCATTTGTCTGAGTGTGTGTGAAGGCCTTCATGCTCAACCAACCAAGGCAGACATGGAAGATACGTTAGCTTGTCACTCACGGCATCCACCATTCGGTCATTCCGGTATCAAGACAGTACTTAAAAAACAACCCCAATGCCACATGTGTACAAACATGTTACAACAGTTTCAACAAGTTCAGTTCTGCCTTCACAGAAACTGGATAAATACATTTTAAAAAGTCACAATAAATCTCTATTCTTCAGATGATTATAGATGCGTCGTTTGTGACAGTTGGATTTTTTTAAAGCGGTGCCACCATATGTCCACTAGGGGGCACGTCTGTCCCATAGAGAAGAAACGGCTGCAGATCTGTGTGCCACCGCATCCAAAATCCAAGAGTGTGGAGTGATTTCAGTTCATTGAATGACTTTAGATATGTTGAGGGATCTCCAGGGAAGTGTGGAGTGATTTCAGTTCATTGAATGACTTTAGATATGTTGAGGGATCTCCAGGGAAGTGTGGAGTGGCTCATGCTGGTCACTAAGTGTGATCATATATTGTGAGAGGACAGAATATATTTTCTCCTAATATTTAGCAGGTCCTGGTGTCCTTAAAAAAAAACTCTCTCTCTCTCTCTCTCTCCCCTCTGCCTCTCTCTCTCTCTCTCTCTCTCTCTCTCTCTCTCTCTCTCTCCCCTCTGCTCGCTCTCTCTCTCTCTCTCTAGTTCAGGGCGTGCTGTCTGATGGTGTGGAAGATCCAGTCCATCTTGGTGGTCCATCCTCCGTGATGCGCGTCGTTCATCTGCTTCATGAAGTAGTCCAACGCCTCCTGAGACCACCAGGGAAACAAGACACCATGAGAGAGAGAGAGAGAGAGAGAGAGAGAGAGAGAGAGAGAGAGAGAGAGAGAGAGAGAGAGAGAGAGAGAGAGAGAGAGAGAGAGACAGACAGACAGACAGACAGACAGACAGACAGACAGACAGACAGACAGACAGACAGACAGACAGACAGAGAGAGAGAGAGAGAGGGCAGTAGCTCAGTCTGTTGGCACTGTGCTTGGAACCCGGAAGGTCGCCGGTTCAAGTCCCTGAAACACCTGGGCACTGCCGAGGTGCCCTTGAGCAAGGCACCAGACCCCTCCCCTGCTCCCCTGTGTATCCACTAGCTGATACCCACTGCTCCTCATACTAGGATGGGTTAAATGAAGAGGAACTCATCTCACTGTGTGGACATGAGACCAATAAAGAGGATTGAATCCTCCAGAATTAGATTTAGAGAGATGTTTGATTGTACTACTTCTACACATTGTTATTTGACAGCTGTCTGTTAGTATGCAGAAAGAAGAACAATATGAATACAAAACTAAATAAATAAATACATTTAAAAACAATATCAGCCCGAGGACTTTCAGAACAGCAGTGGTTCACTATCCACAGAGCCCACACTATCCTCATAACCCCTCCTCACTCTCACACCAGTAGAACTGACACCTAGCCTCCAGCCTGGCCTCAAATGGCCCCTCTCACCCCCCCCCACACTATCAAGCAGCTGCCATCTAGTTTGCTTTGCATTCTGTAGCCTGCCCCAAACATACATTTCACCAGAGAAAAGGTTTTGCCAAAAAGGGATAGGCCATTGGCAAAAAAAGACAGACCATTGGCCAGAAGGGCGAACAAAGGACCAAAATAAAACTATCCCTCCGTCTCCTCACCAAACTGACATATATTTGACGAGTCAGAAAAGCCTTCCCAGCTCCGGCCCTTGTAGGACCCTCGGTTGGAGCTCAGTAGTTTCTATCTGAGAGGATCCTGACCCGTACTGTCCACACAGGCCTGACCTAACCCTGACACAATAGATAGGCCCTAAACTAAAACAGACGTGTGTGCCCGGCGTGGACATCCTCAAAGGACAGCATACTGGCTGCTGGTTGGACTGCTTCCTTAACCTCTGATCGCCTGTCATGGTCATTTTAGGATTTAGTACCAACCAATGAAAACATGTCAAGTGCTAGGACCAGCTCCTCTGCGAGGTTCACCTTCACACAGTGTTTACTTCTTCAGTCTGTAGACCTCCTGGTCAGAAACAGCAGACCGCTCTCTCTCTCTGCCCGGTGTGACGAGAGGCTGAAGTAATGAAGCTTCACACCCCTCAGGGTTCATTCATTCTGCAGCGTGGGCTGACTCTTCATGGCTGACTTTACATTCTGCCCCATCACATAAACCTATGGCCTCCTCTGGCAGCGTGTCTTCTCTCTGACCCTCTCCCCATCACCCCCCCCCCCCCCCCCTCCATCTGACATCTGCCTGTGTCCTCCACCTGCACCTGTCTATCTGTCTCCTGCACCTGTCTATCTGTCTCCTTCACCTGTATATCTGTCTCCTCCACCTGTCTATAGGGCTCTTGTACCTGTCCATAGAGAGATAGAGACACAGAGAGAAGAGAGATCATGAGGAGAGAGGGTAGCGAGAGATAGAAGAGAGAGAGAGAGAGAGAGAGAGAGAGGAGAGAGAGAGAGAGAGAGAGGAGAGAGAGAGAGAGAGAGAGAGGAGAGGAGGAGAGAGACCGAGGCCCAGTGTACCTGCTCGGTCTTCTCCAGGGCCAGGGTCTTGCGGATGTAGGCGATGTCGTCGAAGGACTGCAGCTCCGGCATGCCAGAGCCCAGCATCATGGAGAACAGGTTGATGAAGAGGTTGGCATGCTGCCGGATGGCCAGGTAGGCCTTGTAGCACATCTCCTGGAACCTGGAGGAGGAGGAGGAGGAACAGGAG
>CM051004.1:26705617-26713117 GCA_027704905.1 Muraenolepis orangiensis
ACATGCGATGTGGTCATGAATAACCCAGCGAGCCACGGATCAGTGGTTTGCCATTACAAAATACCTGCTGGAGTGTGACCACGCCACACCGACAACTTAACACATGATCACATCCTGGACTGATGGCCCCATCACCTCCCTAGTGCACAGAATTATCTGAACGGACTGCACCGCATCCTGCCACATTCTGGAGTCTGTGCCACACAATGTGTCCTTGTGACAATGAATGCCGTGGCTAGCCGCTGGGTCCAACACTTGATCAAACTATGAACTGCGTTCAGTCAAAGAGCGATTGTGTTGCAAGAGAGGGTCCGTGTGGTCAGGTCAGGCTGTGAGTGTGTGTGTGCCGGGTCACCTGTCCAGACAGGTTGTAGCTGAAGCCCATTTCCCGGGAGATGGACCAGTTGGCGTGTTCCTCCACGGAGCTCATGTCTGGGTACTTGACCAGGCTGCTAAAGTGGTCAAACTCCAGCTCCAGACAGGGCGTTTCCTGGGAGGCAAAAGGAGTGTCTGGCTTGGTTCTTAATGGAAACGGTGTCTTCACTGGAGGATAATGGATGAACATTATTCTGCTCTGCTACTGTGCGCTACAGTAGAGCAGAATAATGTTCATCCATTATCCTCCACTGAGGCATTTGCACGAGTAGATGAAGGGGATGCTAATACTAAACATGTATTTCAAAGTGGCCAGTCTACCTCACAGAACCTTATTCTAAGAGTGAAGATGATTTAGCTTGTCTTCCCAGGGACACGTTTAGTAGAGCCTGCTGAGTTAGTTAATTAAGTTCTTACAGATTCCCGCCTCCAGCGTCGCTATTGGTCGAGAAGAATAGGAAGCGAAAAAAATAAAACTGACACAACACAACCCACTTAACCAGATATGAGCTGAGTCTGCTGTCAGAGTTGACATATTAATATACGTCTGACTACATGTTTCTTATCATCTCTGTGGGTGTCTCAGCTATAGACCCGATGTGATGAGTTGAAACACTCAGTTATATAGAGAGCTCATGTCTACCTTGTTGGGGTTGGAGCCGGTGACTCCGATGGGGTTTAGCAGGTCCTCCAGACCGTGAGGCACTGGCCAGAGGTTGAGGGCCATCTTGTTGGCCACCAGGGTATGTGTGTAGTCAAACAGGTTGATGTTCCCCCACGCCAGGGGACAATGCTCCTACCGAAGGGAGACCAGGGAGGAGCATGGAACAAGTACTGTACATGACACACACAATGGGGGCGGCAGTATAGCTCAGGAGGTAGAGCGTCGCCTCACAACCGGAAGGTCGCCAGTTCGATCCCCGCCTCAACTGTCGAGGTGTCCTTGAGCAAGACACCCTAACCCTATCTGCTCCTGACGTGCTAGCTTTCTCCTTGCATGGCTGACTCGCCGTTGGTGGTTGAATGGGTGAATGTGAGGCATGACTTGAGTAACCACTGGTTAGAAAAGCGCTATATAAATTTCCATTTACATAATGTCCAAATATCAAATAGAAAAAGTTCCTCTTTGAACACAAACTGTGTCGTCCTCATGACTTGATGTGTGCTCATTAGATAAGACTACAACTGTTTCATACCACGCTTGACATATTATACTGTATTTTACTACATTACCTCGTAACATATTCATCTCACTGCACCTTTATGTATGTACAGTTTATACACTTGTCATTTGTAAACTGCGTGATCCTTTTTAGGGCAATTTTTTTTTTGTTTAGTTTAGTTTTCTTTTTACATAATTTACATTTGATATTGTTTGTTTGAGTGTCTTCAGGATTGCTTACACTTTTGTTGTACTTGAAAATGACATTAAAGGCATTCTGATTCAGATTCTGAAATGTATGTTGTTAAATCCCAGGCCTCCAAAAAGTCTATATAACACACTAGAATAAAAAATACACATTTATTATTATTTCCATCCAATCCTACATTCACACTCGCACAAAGCAAGCAATTTATGTACATGCCTTGAACCAGTTGCTACTGAAATGAGACAATTAAATGTGATTTGTGTGTGTGTGTGTGTGTGTGTGTTGTTCAATGAGCACATGAATGAGGAAGGGGGTGGAGCACATGGTCGCCCTGCTGAGCACAACAACAGCCGACTTAAAACATGTGCAGTAAAGTCTCCCCTGTGTTTCACAGACAAGCCTAGCTTAGCTTAGCTTTAGCGCAAGTATGTCAAAAGAATCAACCTGGTTTGGGTTCCAGACGGTGACTTTATCTCGGGGGGGGGGGGGGGGGGGGGGGGGGGGTGGGGAGGGGTGGGGGGGGGGGGGGGGAGGGGGGGGGAGACAGGGTTACACGCAGACCGACGGCGTGCAAAAGCGTGACACAGTTTAGAGGAAGCAGTGGAACACAGAGAGCCGTCTGGAGCCGCCCGTTTATCTTTAATTCAGCTGTGAGAGCAGCAGCCGCTCACCTGACGGGGAGCTGCAGGGGGCCGGCACACTCACAGCACTCACAGGTGTGTGTTACAGTATCCATACCAGCCGGAGCATGGACACACACACACAGGCACGCACACACACACACGCACGCACGCACGCGCACACACACGCACACACACGCACACGCACACACACACACAGGCACGCACACGCACGCACAAGCGCGCGCACACACACACACACACACACACACACACACACACACACACACACACACACACACACACACACACACACTCACACACACTCTTTCACTCTTTCAGGTTCACCCTGCACTGGAAAGGGAGAAGGGACCAATGAAGCTGGGTGTCCGTTAGCCGTATCATCACGACACTTACAGACTCTCTCTCTCTGTCTCTCTCTCTCTCTCTCTCTCTCTCTCTCTCTCTCTCTCTCTCTCTCTCTCTCTCTCTCTCTCTCTCTCTCTCTCTCTCTCTCTCTCTCTCTCTCTCTCTCTCTCTCTCTCTCTCTCTCTCTCTCTCTCTCTCTCTCTGAATATTACATAGGGCTGAAGGAAGTAATGGGATATATAGGTTATTTGACTGGAGCTTTGATTAGTCGGGCAAGAAAAAGAAAAAAAAAAACACACACAATCACGTATAGAAAAACACACACAATCACGATAAAACCGTTCACTATTGTCACTGACCACAATAGGTGGTTTTCAGTCCAGTCAAACCCATGTGGTGCAAACTTCCAATGGAGGGCAGGAAGTGAAATGGAGCAGGCCAAGCAGCAGGACTCTACTAACTGTATGTAAACAGCGGGGAACCAAGGGTTCCAGAAAGATTCCAGAAGAATATTCGAACATATATTGATTTATGGCCCCGATATTAAAGAAGCCTTTTTCTGCTCGAAAGCCCGGTGCTACACGACCAGAGAACAACAGCCCCTAGAGAGCCGCTGACCAATTTGCAAAACTGAATGCTGGTAAAAAAAGGATGGGGAATTCATTTGGAAAGATCATAGTTCATTTGTATATGCTACCCACATTGAAAATGGTACAAAGCTGTATTCCTTGGATGTCCTGGATGTACCCTCTATGGAGTCAGTAGACACAGTAGATTACGTTGTACTGCAGACCCGGTACTTCACCTCAGATCAAGGGAAAGGAGGCAAATCCCTTTTTTGTGTGTGGCTGTGATCACACATGATGATAAGGATGGGTATAACAGAGCATCCTATCATTAAACCCTCAGGACACATATCCTAACTTATAGTACGTGTATATATCTTAAGTTAGATCCAGTGAATATATGTATGTTAAGTTATATCCAGTGTATGTATATATATATATATTTCGTTATATCCAGTGTATGAATATATCTTAAGTTATATCCAGTGTATTTATATATCTCCATTTATATCGATAGATATATCTTAAGTTACATCCAGTGTATGTTTATATCTTCAGTTATATCCAGTGTATGTTTATATCTTTACTTGTATCCAGTGTATGTATACAGTATATCTTAACTTTACCAGTGTCTAAATATATCTTAACTTATATTCGGTGTATGTATATATCTTTAATTTATATCCAGCTTATGTATATATCGTAGGTTATATCCCGTGCATTTATATATCTTAGTTTATATCCAGTGTATGTAAATATATTAACTTGTATCCAGTGTCTTAAGATATATCCAGTGTATATGTTAACTTATATATCTGTTAATGTATATATCTTAACTTATATCCAGTTTACGTATATATCTCACTGGATCTTGTATATCCAGTGAACACTCCCTGCCTTGCATTACATGGTCGCTCCACTGGTGTAACATCATCTGCAAACAGCCTATTGTTCAGGTCAATCACTATTAATCACTTATTTACTAAGTATTTACACGGTCAATACGTTGCACAGTACACGGCACATTAGTGCACGGCACATTAGTGCACGGCGCATTAGTGCACGGCGCATTAGTGCACGGCGCATTAGTGCACGGCGCATTAGTGCACGGCGCATTAGTGCACGGCGCATTAGTGCACGGTGCATGTGTACTGTCTGCTCACACTTAGCACCAGCGATGTGAGAGATTAGCAATCAAACAGCAGCAAAGATGACACCGCAGATACGCCGTGGCTACTGTGTATATGGGTGTGCAGACAGACATGACCAGAAACACGTGCATCAACACCCACACACAACCACAACCCCCACCGCAACACACACACACACAGTGCATGGGTTAGCATGTCATTAGAATTAAACATTGGGACAGTGTCAGTGTACCACCTCTGTGAACGTCCATTTAGGCTGTTTTAACCGTTTAGCGGCTTAAAACATGCCATCGTCTCCCTGTGAATGCCTTCATCTAGCCGTGTGGACTAGCCTGCTGGCGAGGACAGCGTCTGGGCCGTGGAGAGTGAAGCCGCTAGTAGCGGAGTCGATGTGACGTTAACTGAGCAGTCAGGTGACTATCAGTCACCTGAGTACTGAACTCCATTCAAAGGAATCAACACACTCTTCTATGAGCACGTCTTTCAACCTTTTTTCTGATTTGAGTTTAGGGCAAAATAAATATATTCCCACTTTTGTTAATGGCCCTCAAGTGTGAAGTGTGCATTAACCTCAACAATTGGTGAATGAACGACAAATGAATTGTTTTAGTGAGTCACAATAATGTATTCTTCGGACCAGAGGGGTGATAATAAACTGGTAATGACCCTCCCCCCCCCCCATCCCTCCCTCCTCCTCCCACAGACCTCAGCTCAGAGAAAAGATGAACACGGAAAGCAGACCTCATGGTGCTGGGAGGTTGGAAGAGGTAAGAGACAGACTGAACAAAAAAAGGAAAAACTAAAAAAAGAGAGACTTAATAACTCACAGTAGAACAGATGAGATAGCATCAGGCTGGTTCGCTGGTGGCTCAGGGTTGTGTGAGTAGGACACCGTAGCAGAATGACACCTTTTGATGGCATGCAAGCATAGTGTGCAGGGAGGGTTGTGACAGTGGAAAGATTAGTGCAGTTTTCCTTTTATTAATCGTGCAGTTTTTGTCAACCTTACGCTATGGGTCTGTATCCCTACCACCCTGGTGCCTTATGTTGTGCCAAGCTATGAGAAACACTGGACATCCCCCAGCATGTGGGTAACAAGTACTAAGGGAAATGATTGACACAAGTAGAGACACACACACACACATACACACACAGATGGAGTAACTGAGGGTGGAGGTACCTTGCTCCACGGGGGGCTCCCTTACCTCCTTGGCTCCTTTCCTCCCCTTGACAGAGCAGATGGAGAGGCAAAGGCGGGCTGCACGGGGGATGTCCGGGATGTACATGTCGTAGGTTAGCCACTCATTCCATCTGTGTGTGTGAGAGAGAGAGAGAGAGAGAGAGAGAGAGAGAGAGAGAGAGAGAGAGAGAGAGAGAGAGAGAGAGAGGAGAGAGAGAGAGAGAGAGAGAGAGAGAGAGAGAGAGAGAGAGAGAGAGAGAGAGAGAGAGAGAGAGAGAGAGAGAGAGAGAGAGAGAGAGAGAGAGAGAGAGAGAGAGAGAGTAGGGGTACACATGGAGTCATGACAGATGTACTCTCTATGTAGCCATTGGAAATGCAAGGGGACGAGTCTTCTCAAGCAAACCTCAGAGGACACAAAGTCTTAATTAGCGGTTGGGATCTGTCATATGAGAGAATGTGACTCCTATTAACTAATGCAGGGGCATAGGTGGGCAGGAGGCATGGGCAGGCAGGCTGGCACTGGCTAATAATTAATTGCTGCAGAACTTCACCACATGTATAGGGAAGAGAAAATTAATGGTTTTTACAAGGCTACATTATTTAAACCCCAGCCTTTCTTCTCTGTCCTATTAATAACCTCTGTTCATTTTCATAACTGTTTCATAACAGCTTTTCAGACAGAGGAGAAATAATATCCATACTTTCACTTTGCCTGTGCAACAAACTGTAGTCAGGTTTATTTTGGAGTAAACCCTTGATATTTTATGGTGCATCATCAAACCCTGCTATATGCATGGCTGATCAAACGCACCCTGGCGACATATCAAAAAACAAAGCTATTAAAAGTTTGGAAACAAGATGGGCTAAACACGCAATTCCAAGTGGAATGGCTGAAGGGATGTATAGTGATTAAACCATGTTGTGTAGTGAGTTTCAAAGCCATTACCCACTCTCCACTGAAAGGAGAAAATCAAGGGGATCTTTGGGTGATTAGACAATAATTAGTAGATGGTGTTGACATCGCTGTGAGGTTAACACTGTTTTAAAAAGGAGACCCAGTCATACGGAGGTAAGCCAACGCTGTGCCTTGAAGAGAGGGAGAGACCCTCCAGGACCCATGAGCTGGGAGGATGGCAGTGAGGTACCTGGGGTTGGAGCAGGGCACCCTCTGTGTGTTGACGTTGTCACACATCTGCTCTCCTCCGTGGTAAAGACCCGTCCTCACGTAGATCTAGAGGTCATCAAATCACTGTTACGACCCATAAGCACCGATTAAATACAGGTCTACTGAAGAGTAGAGAACTACACCATCACTCGTACAGGGCTTTGAGTGGCCACTGGTTAGAAGGGCTCTATATACATGAAGTCCATTTACCATTTACCATTTACCATTAACCGAGACCAGTGCACTGGGGACATATTGACGTATTGACGTGTTCCTTAAAGGAACACAGTGACTATTGGGGATATGGGTAAAGTCTAAACAAACAAACAGACATTTCCTTTTTTTTTCTATTGTTTTTCTATCCGATGGACGTTCCAATATTCTGTATTTAACTTGTATTGTGATGTATTGTAGCTCATACGTCAATGCGGTGTGTATTTCCTATTGTTCTGGGTGTTGACTATATTCTCTGAATTCTACCCTTTGTTAGTTATCACGGGAGCAGAGCCGTCGTCCGGCTCCGGGACGTCCCTCGGTCGGCCCCCACCTTGTCGATGTCCCGTATGTTGACGTTCACGTAGGTGGCACAGAGAACCCGGATGCGGAGGGTCCCGTTGATGGTCCACAGGGACTTGGCGGCCATCTCTCCGTTGTAGGCCGTCGCCGTGGAGATGCGGCGTGAGTAGGACGGCATGACGAAGGAG
>CM051004.1:26718117-26725617 GCA_027704905.1 Muraenolepis orangiensis
ACACGCTAACCTTTATCATCCTTCTCATTATAAATGATTCCTCATTCACTTTTTCCATGGCATTTTTAATGATGTCACTGTAGCAAGAAATCAAAAAAGAAAATGTCCTGTCATCTGAAAAAGGTCAACACTAGAAACAAAAGACGATTGAATTACACAAGCTCAACAGGTGGGCGTCTCCCCCAGGCCTCAGCCCCCCCAGACCTCCCTGCCTCTTCCTCTCCTCCTCATCACCTGGGTGACGCTGATGAAGATGTAGGAGGTCTGG
The DNA here is from genome assembly GCA_027704905.1 of Muraenolepis orangiensis. NCBI lineage: Eukaryota > Metazoa > Chordata > Actinopteri > Gadiformes > Muraenolepididae > Muraenolepis > Muraenolepis orangiensis. Next base: position 26,718,386 of record CM051004.1, read on the forward strand.
TCCTGCAGCAGGTGGTGGAGGGGATGCTTCCTGGCCTCTCTGAACAGCTCATGTTTGATGGTGATGAGCGTGGCCTCGCGCAGGCACTCCAGGGTCAAAATCATGCCGTTGGGGAGCAGACAGTCCACCAGGATCCTGCAGAGACACACAGCAGTCTGCCCTCACTAGCTAGACACACTATGAGTACCATGGGGGGAACTTCCTCAGTTTCCTCTGTGTTCCTCTCTATTCAGGTATCTGTATGAAATGGACGTGAATAGTATAAATATAGATCTAATGTGCCAAACAATACATCATATATGTAATCATACAAATACTGAATCTGCAGTGCATACAAACTGTTGGTAAAGTCGTAGGACTTCTACTTCTATTTCCTGTCTGAGAAGTATTTTGTGAAATAAATCATAATTTCAATTGGAACATATCATTATTATTGTATTATTATTGTATATTATTGTATATTATTATTGTATTGTATGATATTGCACTCATTTATTGTTTATCATTAATATGAGCAATTAGCTTTTCAGTAGCAGGATTTAGAAGAGATATCCTGTTCTAAAAAGACATCATAATGAGTTATTTATAATAATGACGCTTGTTCATCACCCTGTTAATAAAATATGCTCTTCTTAAGCACATATTTACACAGCGGTGAATCAGCTCACACCGCAAAGTAATAGAACCTTGTAAGAGGAGAGGTGAGCAGAAAGACGCCCAGGTGAGGTCACCTACCTGGGGGGCATGAGGTGGATGCCCCATAGCTCCCCGGAGGACGGTCTGGGAGCCATCTGACCTCCAGCACACACTCAGCACCCACCGTTCTCCACGGGACGCCCCGCCCTGTGGGACAAGACCAGAGTCTTAGGGTTTGTTGGACATAAAGCTTCAGACGAAAAAGCATATGAAGTCGATGCTTTGGGTGCTTCTCTTCTCTAGTTGCTCACACATCTTGTGTCACATCTGTGGACACCAGCTGAACCAAACTTGAGGACAGCAATGAAGATGGAACAAAGCATTAAACATTTACCCGTGGACACTGAGCCTGTGCAGCGTGCGGTGGATAAAGGAGGAACAAACAGGCTTCCTCCTTCAGCTGTATTGTTTCCTGTTCAATGTAGGCTGGCTAACGCACGACTAAAACACATCAGACTGGAACCAGGCTTCAAATAGACATTACTATTACACCGTCTTCTTTCCGGGTGTAACCAAAATGTTCTCATAAGCAATCCAAATGAGTAGTTTCCTGGAAGCTGATACATATATATCTATATATATATGGTGTATATGATAATATATGGTGTATATGATGTCTTTGTTAATATTTCAGTGCTATACTACCGGTTTAGCACAGAAGTAATACATGTTTTCATTATGTTGTACTAGATAATTGCGTGCCATGTGACTATCTTTCTCCAAGTTGAATATATCATCTTATTTCTTCCAAGATGGAGGCAATTATTTGGGAACAAAGTATTGTTTTTATCCTGATGTATCAAGTAAGTGGAAATGTTGGCTAACAAACTGCAAATATACTCCAGTTTGAGTCAACATATGCCCACAGGCAAGTAAACGGAAGTGTATCCAGAGAAATAACCAGGAATAAATCTGTGTGCTACTGTGTGTGTGTGTGTGTGTGTGTGTGTGTGTGTGTGTGTGTGTGTGTGTGTGTGTGTGTGTGTGTGTGTGTGTGTGTGTGTGTGTGTGTGTGTGTGTGTGTGTGTGTGTGTGTGTGTACAGTATATGTGTGCACTATCCAGCACCCACAAAGGCATTTGACATCAGAAAGTTGAATCAGAATATTTGTAAGCCATGCAACTGACACCAAGCTCGACACCAAGCTTAGAGGTCTAGGCGTGCCCCCATCCACGTGCAGCTGGATACTGGACCTCCTGTCGGACCGCCGCCAGGTGGTGAGGATGGGCAGCACCACCTCAGAGCCACTGACCCTCAACACGGGAGCCCCCCAGGGATGCATGCTGAGCCCTCTCCTCTACTCCCTCTACACCAACGACTGCATGGCTATGCACAGCTCCAACGTCATCATCAAGTTTGCTGATGACACAGTGATGGGCCTGATCACCGGCGACGACGAGACAGCCTACAGGGAGGAGGTCGGATCGCTGGAGCAGTGGTGCCAGGAGCCTCACCCTCTACGTCAAAAAGACCAAGGAGCTGATCGTGGACTTCAGGAAGCAGAGAGGAGAGCACAGCCCTATCTCCATCGACAGTGTTGCAGTAGAGAGGGTCAGCGGCTTCAAGTTCCTCGGCGTGCACATCTCCGAGGACCTCACATGGTCCACGCACACCACACACGTGGTGAAAAGGGCCCAACAATGCCTGTATTTCCTCAGGCGTCTGAGGAAATTCAGCATGGGCCCCCGCATCCTGAGAACATTCTATACCGGCACCATGGAGAGTGTTCTTACAGGGTGTATCACCGCCTGGTACGGGAACTGCACCGCACTCGAGCGCAGAGCGCTTCAAAAGGTGGTGCGGACGGCCCAGTATATCGTTGGAGGTGAGCTCCCCTCCCTCCTGGATATATACAACCAGCGGTGCGTGGCCAAGGCAAAACGCATCATAAGAGACAATGCCCACCTCAGCCACCAACTGTACTCACTGTTACCGTCAGGCAGGCGATACCGCAGTATCAAGTGCCGTACAAATAGGCTTAGAGATAGCTTCCACAGACAGGCCATCAGGCTGCTGAACAAGGGCGTATAGCATATAACAATGTATATTTTATTACATTGATTTATATATACATATTGCTCTTTTTCTGGGCCGATATATTGCATTTTATAAATTGCATTTGAATTTTTTTACTTTTATTCTATTCAGTTTTATTCTATTTTTATCTATTTTTATCTTATTTTTATAACTGCTGTCTGTCGTTGGGTTTTGCACATAAGATTTTCACACCACTGCTTACTGTTTACTTGTGTCAACTGTGAAGTGACAATAAACTTGACTTGACTTGAACTGTTTTGCTCTCTTCTGCTCTTTGTTCTCGGCTCTTTCTCTTTAAAACTCTCAAATATATATATATATATATATATATATATATATATATATATATACATATACATATATAGATTGTTTATTTGTTATTATTAACTTTAAACACCTTCCCATTAATCACAAGTCTTTCAAATAACAATGGATTTAAAATATTCCATAAATAACATCCAGTACATAATATACTACACCAAAAGGGTGACAATCCATCCACCATCCACGGTTTAAAGACCAACATATGAGTTGGTTATTAACATGGGTTTGAGATGAACAGGTCACCGTGTTTAACAACAAATGAATGACAAAGGTCTCAGCTGACTCTAGTGCCTCTAATCAGAGGCTCGGGTCAGGATGCAGTGAGCCAGCGAGGAGGGACAGAGGAAGCTTCCTCACAACACAGGATGTGAGCAATGGGAAAACACTGACCCAGACACATGGGCCATGGGCAATGTAAAAACACTGTGGTATAATAATAATAATAATACAAAAAAGAGGCTTCCAGTAATCACTGGTCTAGAGTTCAACAACAACAGTGTCTGTTTATAGAAGGCCTCTAACAATATCCGTTTGGTTTGTTGGTGAACTGCTTTCAGACAACACAAATGCAATCTGGGATGCCTTTACAATAGGGTTGACCGGTGACAGCGATAGAGTCTAAAGATGATCGCTTAACACCGTTATGGAACTTTAAAAACACACTGGGAAGAATGGAGCACCAATAAAGTTTACTTAAAGTTTCTCAATATTATGATCTACAATGTCAACATTAGAACCCATAGATAGATAGATAGATAGATAGATAGATAGATAGATAGATAGATAGATAGATAGATAGATAGATAGATAGATAGATAGATAGATAAAATATAATCTAGTAATATTCAAGACAAAGTCGTTGTTGTGTTATAGCATTGTATGCATCCTTTTCTAGACACTTAAAGACACTTCACAGAGGCAAGAGTCTCATGTTGGCTCATAGTAGGCCTACTAACACCCGTCAAGATGCTGCTAGATGATTAAATGAGCAATCGGGCCAGTGCCAGAAAACACTTGCTAATGAAACCAGCAGTGTTGTATTAAATATGTTTATTAAATACCTGGTTTGTCTCCAACTCATGAACGTCTCACTCCAAGTCGTATTTCACTCTCCATCCACTCCCCAGCAGCGTTGTTACCGTAATGCCTGGTGGTGGCGGCGCAGCGGCGTATTGAGCTCCGGTGTGTTGTGGGGACTTGGCGGCAGACCTGACCGCCCTGCTTTGATCTATTTCCATTTAAACCCTCGTCTTCCGGTTTAGAGCTCGAGGACCTTCTTTATATCGGACAACTTTTAGTTTAGATTTAATGTGCAAATGTTAGCTTTTTAAAATGTATTTGCCGGTTTAAACGAACAGGGCGGAAATGATAGACGATATAAATCAATAAAGCCAAACGTACCGCCTGTCTGTCTTCCTCTAGGATGGAGAAGTTTCTAGAAGGAACGAACCGTTAACCGTTAACCGTTAACCGTTAACCGTTAACCTTTAACCGTTAACCGTTAACCAGGATGGAGGCTCCTAACGCCGTGAACCATCTCTCCCGGTACCGGAGAGCGGGGGACGGAACCGTTATTACGGTACGACCTGAGAGGAAGAGGAAGATGAAGAAGAAGCCGCTGGAGTGTTATCAGGATGTCAGGACATGTTTGATTAGCTACTAGCAAACATAGTCCTCACGCGACCCAAACCACGCTGTCTGTGTACGCACGTACACACACGCACAGACACGCGCACGCATACACACGCGCGCGCGCACACACACACACACGCGCGCACAGACACACGCACACACAAATACACGCACACACACAAAAACACACATACACGCACACAAACACACATGCACACAAATTAGGGGGCTCTGTGTGGGTGTGCGTGCGTGCGTGCGTGTGTGTGTGTGTGTGTGTGTCCTCGTTCTGATAGCCACTAATCAATATGAAGTGAGTGACACATGTCACAAGTTATTGATTTCACAATGAAGAGCTTTCTGTGTATATGCTATAAACTGCATCTCACATTACATTTGACTGTCCCTACTATTGCGGTGCGTTATAAGAGTCTTTACTTTTTGTTTATAAACGTGCCCAGTATTAAACTATATATATATAATATATAACTATTAAACTAAATATATATATAACATATAACTATATTGATCCATCACATTCAAGTACCAATAAGTGTCATAATTGCCACCAATGCAATGCATGCTCCGTGGTTTGGGAAGCAGACCGTACCAATCGGAACCGGGCTGTCCCCGAAGTGATCGATACGTGGATCCGCCGATAATCCCCTGTTCCTTTGATCTGTTCCGTTAGAACTCCTCATGTTTTCAAATCACATCATCTAGTGATCCGAGGGGGAGAGGGAGGATCACACCATGACACATTAACCCTTATCCTCCCGGGGTAAAACATTACACCCCCCCGTAGATGCGGGCTAATGGTCTGACCTGACAGCCGCCGCTGAGCCGCTGCCGAGCCGCTCGGTTCGTTAAGAGAGAAGTTGAGCGAAGAGGAGGGATGAAGAGGATGATGATGGCGTTGCACATAAAGAACATGCGAGATGCGCCGTACTACCAAAGTGCTGCACAGTTCTGCAGAAATCCTTTCAGTTCGCCGCCTCCCCTCAGCTTCACGGACAGGGGCCATTATCTCTTCCCAGGTAAGGAGTGGTTTGTGTTTCTTTGGAAGAGGAGATCTTGTTTGAACATTTCTGTTGGCTGATTGTTAAAAAAGAACATCGTTGAGATGAGCATCTAAGCCGGTGACACGGGCTGATGAGACACGCTGTTTAAAACTGGATTTCATTGGATTTGCTGTCATCATCCCAGTGATCTGGGGACGTGCCACTGTCCGCTGTTCTAACTCTATCCGTGGTATAAATCAAGACATGGTCGCACAATTGTCAGCTTGTTCTCGGGAGAGATGGAGAGATGTAGAGATGTGGAGATGTGGAGATGGACAGATGGAGAGATGTGGAGATGTAGAGATGTGGAGATGGACAGATGGAGAGATGTGGAGATGTAGAGATGTGGAGATGGAGAGATGTGGCGATGGAGAGATGGAGAGATGTGGAGATGGAGAGATGTAGAGATGTGGAGATGGAGAGATGTGGAGATGTGGAGATGTGGAGATGGAGAGATGTGGAGATGGAGAGATGTGGAGATGGAGAGATGTGGAGATGTGGAGATGGAGAGATGTAGAGATGTGGAGATGGAGAGATGTGGAGATGGAGAGATGTGGAGATGGAGAGATGTGGAGATGGAGAGATGTGGAGATGTGGAGATGGAGAGATGTGGAGATGGTGAGATGAAGGCTGAAGATGCGTGCAGGTTCACTTGCGGGGAAACCTAAAGATGTTTCAAACGAGTGACTGGACTCTCAGGTGACTGGTAGCCCATACCCTTATACCCTATATATCTATATATATATATATAGATATATATATATATCTATAGTTCTATACATCTATACCTATACCCTTAATATCCTTAAGACGCGTGGAGGAGCCTGTTCTCACTGTTCTGCCTCGGTCGGTTCGCTTTTTAGTCAACTTTGCACTATTGCTTTTCTCCTGCTGTGACTTCCCAGCTGATGGAGACATGTGCTAATGTCCACTGAGTGGGAGAGGGTGTTCATGACACCTCCGACAGGAGCCATGCTGTCAGGGTTTTAGCGCCATAACACAACATAATACATATGCTATAAATATGGATCTAAAAAAAGTGTAACCCGTGTGTGTTATTATACAGAATAATAATGCAAATAGTTCCCATTTCAATAGTACGGTTAATGAACGTGCGTTAACAAAACACACATAATCGTTGGCCACTGCTGTTGTATGCGAGATTAATGATGACTAAATTCATTGTGAATTGCAATGGAGAGTAACTGTCAAGGTCTTGGATTGTCCATTAGTGCACAAGCTAATATTTCAAGCAATCTCTTAAGTGTACAAGCAATGTTGTCATTGATCACAATGTTCCTGTGCTCAAGAGTCCAACACTTCTCGCCCCACTTCAAGCTCCACAGCAGTCTCTCTCCTGCGCTGCAGGGCTGAACAGAACCAGTGTAACCTACAGTATGTCCTCCATGAAGGGCCCAGAGGAGAGGATGGTTCTACAGTATGTCCTCCATGAAGGGCCCAGAGGAGAGGATGGTTCTGGGCGTG
>CM051004.1:26730617-26770617 GCA_027704905.1 Muraenolepis orangiensis
ACGGGGACACAGGCAGACAGGTGAGGTCACGGTACACAAGCGCTACATCAGCACAAGCTGAGAGGTGTCACATCCACTCAAGAAATGGTTGACAGATGAAGGAGCATGTGTTCTAAGATACAACAAGATAGAACCACACGTGTGACCCCATACCTCCACGTATTAGCATTTAGGTCATGGAGAAATGTATATATTATTATGAAGACCAAGCAGCAGGATGCATGCTATTCATACACACCACTATAACGTTGTATAATGTTCAGATCATTCGTTTTCTTAAATGTAGCTCTTATGTAAGACCAGGAATAAAAGTCTACACTTTATACAAGCATTATACAGACATTACTTTGCGTGAAAAAATGTCTCTAAAACTAAATATTTAATACGATTTAATATGAACATCTCAGCACCTTCTTGTATCATCCCCAGCGTCCTTTAACCCACTTATGAGTGTGTGTGTGTGTGTGTGTGTGTGTGTGTGTGTGTGTGTGTGTGTGTGGTATGTGTGTGTGTGTGTGTGTGTGTGTGTGTGTGTGTGTGTGTGTGTGTGTTGTGTGTATGTGTGTGTGTGTGTGTGTGTGTGTTTGTGTGGTGTGTGTGTTGTATGTGTGTGTGTGTGTGTTGTATGTGTGTGTGTGTGTGTATGCGTGTTGTGTGTATGTGTGTGTGTGTGCGTGCGTGCGTGCGTGCGTGCGTGCGTGCGTGCGTGCGTGCGTGCGTGCGTGCGTGCGTGCGTGCGTGCGTGCGTGCGTGCGTGCGTGCGTGCGCGTGTGTGTCTCTCTGTCTATCTGTCTGTAGGCTCTGTGTAAGGCAGTTACGAGGATCATTCTGGCCACAGAGAACGACTACTGTAAGCTTTGTGACGCGTCCTTCAGCTCGCTGGCCGTGGCTCAGGCCCACTACCACGGGAAGAACCACGCCAAGAAGCTACGGCTGGCAGAGGCCCAGCAGAACCCCGGTCCCACGTGAGTGTTTCACATGGGCGTTCACATGGGAACAAACCAGCAGGGAACTTCTCCTCCAGGGACTGTGCTGCTCGTGGTGGCTTTAACATAACCACCCATCTCTTGTGATGTTTGATCATGTATGACAGATGACCTCTGACCTCATTCACTCATTAGGGCTGGAAGGTCGGCTGTGTGTGTCGAGGGGCGTGGTCAGTCAACTATACTTGCAGCTGATTGGATTAGATTCAGCCAGTCGGATGACATACAATACATGTATATTGAGGTTTCCTATTTACAAAGTAAACATTCACAAACGTTACCGCTACCATTTTAAAGGTAGAAAGAGGTTAAAATGTGTTGCATTCAAATTAAACAAATTCTAAAAACCTTCGTTACTCACTGGAGTTTGCTGATTGGCCGACTAAATGTTGCCCTGGTTCCAGACTAATATCTTTAGGCCAAAATAGAGGTGAGCTCGTGAGATTATGAGCGGGTATAAACTGCAAGAATATAATAGAACAGAATAGAATCATATTTTTGGTCCAAACAAGGCTAGAAAATTGTGACACTATTGAAATGTGATTGCTGATAAATGGGATAAGAAAATGGGATTTATATCTCGTAATACAAAGCCAATCGTTATTTTCTGTCGGTTAGAATCGGTTGACATATCCAAATGATATATTTTGCAAGGTCCAGTTCAATTTAATTCAATGTTTTATAGGATTGAATATTAATGTTTATGGTGATAAACTAGTACAAGGCGGGCATTCAAGTCTGCCCTCAATGCTCAAAATATAGATCATTTGTGCTGCAGGTTTCAACCAATGGCAACACTCGATAGAATGGCAATTATACTCCCTATAAACGGTTGAGTGACGCCCATAGATGCTACGTCCATATGGTTGACAGACTGACAGTTTGACTCCATGATGAAATGGGTCTGATGAAGCCATGCTATGTTGGTTACAGGGATTGCAGCGAGGCTCCTCAGAGAAGACACAGCAGGAAAGACAGCAGCGAGTACAGACTGATGAAGAGCCGGCGCCTTGCACAGCTGCTCCCGTTGATGCCAGGTAAGACTCACATCACCAGGAACAGCTGCTCCTGTTAGTGTAAGACTCACATCACCGGGAACAGCTGCTCCTGTTAGTGTAAGACTCACATCACCAGGAACAGCTGCTCCTGTTAGTGTAAGACTCACATCACCGGGAACAGCTGCTCCTGTTAGTGTAAGACTCACATCACCAGGAACAGCTGCTCCTGTTAGTGTAAGACTCACATCACCGGGAACAGCTGCTCCTGTTAGTGTAAGACTCACATCACCGGGAACAGCTGCTCCTGTTAGTGTAAGACTCACATCACCAGGAACAGCTGCTCCTGTTAGTGTAAGACTCACATCACCGGGAACAGCTGCTCCTGTTAGTGTAGGGCTCACATCACCAGGAACAGCTGCTCCTGTTAGTGTAGGGCTCACATCACCAGGAACAGCTGCTCCTGTTAGTGTAGGGCTCACATCACCAAGAACAGCTGCTCCTGTTAGTGTAAGACTGTAAGACTTCAATCTCTAAATGGATGGTCTGTTTAGAGCCGTCTGCTGCTGGATGAATCAGTCGGCCATGTTGGCTGCAGCCTGGCTGTGCTGAATTATCCTCTGTTATGTCAGGGAAGAGGGAACAATGTCTCCACTTCAGAGGTGGGCAGACAGACAGACAGACAGACAGGAAGTGACATGTGAGAAGAGAAACAGTCATGGAGAGAGAGAGGAAGAGAGAGAGTCAGCTCCTGTTAACTGCTGTGAAACTTGACGCAATGAAATTTACTTGCGGTTGCTTGGTGTGTGTGTGTGTGTGTGTGTGTGTGTGTGTGTGTGTCTAGAGCGTGTGTGTGTGCGTGTGTGTGTCTGGAGCGTGTGTGTGTGTGTGTGTGTGTGTCTGGAGCGTGTGTGTGTCTGGAGCGTGTGTGTGTGTGTGTGTGTGTCTAGAGCGTGTGTGTGTGTGTGTGTGTGTGTGTGTGTGTGTGTGTCTGGAGCGCGCGTGTGTGTGTGTGTGTGTGTGTGTGTGTGTGTGTGTGTGTGTGTGTGTGTGTGTGTGTGTGTGTGTGTGTGTGTGTGTGTGTGTGTGTGTGTGTGTGTGTGTTTGTGTGTGTGTGTGTGTGTCTGGAGTGTGTGCGTGTGTCTGGAGTGTGTGTGCGCGCGCGCGTGTGTGTGTCTGGAGCATGTGTGTGTGTGTATGTGTGACCAGGCTTGAATGTGTGAATGTGAGTGAAAGGGATACAGTAACTAAGGTGAAATCTTGTCTGACAACATACCGATCATATGATGTTGGGCACATTTATTTATACTCACACACACACACACACACACACACACACACACACACACACACACACACACACACACACATACACACATACACACACACACTGTAGTTGTATGTCACACAAACACTTTGGAAAGGTCTTGACCCTCACACTTAAACTCCAACACACACACACACACACACTCGTGCACACACACACTGTAGTAGTCGTATGTCACACAAACACTTTGGAAAGGTCTTGACCCTCACACTTAAACTCCAACACACACACACACACACACACACACACACACACACACACACACATGTACACACACACACACACACACACACACACACACACACACACACACACACACACACACACACACTGTAGTAGTCGTATGTCACGCTAACACTGTGGAAAGGTCTTGACCCTCTCATACTCAGAAAGGGGTCACACTCATGATTAGGGTTTAGTTAAGTAAATGCTGATGTGTTGGTTTGATTTGAGACAAACGAGAGAAAGAGCGTTAGTGAACTGGTGTTGAGTTTCATCCCTTCTACGCCCTGAGGATGTGGTAAAACACCTACAGGCATTTTTCATGCTAATTAAGTTCACGCAAATGTGGCCACGCCCGGCGGACGCCTGCTGTGTTGTTCTTCATGTCGATCCTCCAGACGAATTCCAGACGGGTTCCAGCGGAACCCAATCCATCGCAGGGTTCTGTGTAGGACAGGAACTTAATTATATTTGAATTATAACTTAGAACCTTGCAATTCACCCCCCAAAAAGCTGCACATCTGTTATTGGCATAAAAGTATCAACAGTGATAACGCCAAAGCAATTCCAAAAAGAAAAGTCTGTTTATGAGAATAATTGTAAGTTTGGCAACAAAAGATAGCACATAGCACATCTCTCTCTCTCTCGCCCTCTCTTGCTTTCTCAAATCAAATTCTACCTCCAAATGCTTTATGGGCATGAAAGTTCAAACCCTGTTATCACCAAAAGCAATAACAGTAATACTAATACCAGTGCAGTGTAAAACAAAGAAACAGGGTAGAAAAACAATGAAAGAAATAATGACAAATGAATCCATGTCCATCCCTCCACTCTTCTCTCTCTCTCTCCCCCTCTCCGTCCTCCTCTCTCCTCCTCTTCCTCTCCCCCTCTCCCTCCTCTCTCTCCCCCTCTCCCTCTCCTCCTCTCCCTCTCCCTCTCCCCCTCTCCCTCCTCCTCTCTCCTCCTCTCCCCCTCTCCCTCTCCTCCTCCCCCTCTCCCTCTCCCCGTCTCCCTCCTCCTCTCCTCCTCTCCTCCTCTCCTCCTCTCCCTTCTCCTCTCTCCCCCTCCTCCCCCCTCCCTCTCCCCTTCTCCCTCCTCCTCTCTCCTCCTCTCCCTTCTCCTCCTCTCCCTTCTCCTCTCTCCCCCTCTCCTCTCTCCCCCTCTCCCCCTCTCCCTCCTCCTCTGTCCCCCTCAGGGCCGTACTACAACCCCCGCCCCCGTCAGCGGATCCCGCGGGACCTGGCCATGTGCGTGACGCCCAGCGGTCAGTTCTACTGCTCCATGTGCAACAGTGGAGCCGAGCAGGAGGCCGAATTCCGCCTGCACCTGGAGAGCAAGCAGCACAAGGCCAAGGTGTCAGAGCTGAGGTACCGCCACGAGATGGAGAACCTGGGCTACAGCTGAGGGGAGGGGGCCGGAGGGGGAGGCCGGGGGAGAGGCCTGGAGACCGTGGGGGAGGGAGGGGAGTGGAGGCCAGACATCGGGTGGTCTGGATTGATGGTGTATTCGGAGGAGGAGGAGAAATAGGAGATAGGAGACGAGGAAGAAGATGTTGAGATTAGAAGAAGAGCACAATGAACCCAAGGACACAATTGGAGAGAAGTGAGTGGAGAGTGTGTGTGTGTGTGTGTGTGTGTGTGTGTGTGTGTGTGTGTGTGTGTGTGTGTGTGTGTGTGTGTGTGTGTGTGTGTGTGTGTGTGTGTGTGTGTGTGTGTGTGTGTGTGCGTGCGTGCGTGCGTGTGTGTGTGCGTGTGCGTGTGTGGGAGTTACAGACTGGAGCAAGGGAAGCTGAAACAGTAGGCCTTCATGTGCTGTTCCCCAGAGAGGCCGACTGAGACCAAAGCCAGTGAGAGACGTAACACTGGAGCTCCACAGCCTCCATCCTCATGGAGAAGGAGGATGGATATGTTCACCACAGAGAAGGTCCCTCTTTCATGTCCTTGCAGGTGAAAGAGTTTGTACTTCTAAAGGCGTCTTATGGGAGTCCAATGCTCCAATGTACACATCACGGTAACGTAGGCCAGGCTAGGTCACACCCCAAACATCGATTCATCTTATTTATCAATGAATATGAAAGCACAACCATTTATTGTTTTGTTTTTATATATATGAATTCAAGTTTGGAACGGACCTTGCTAGACTGTCTGACTCTGGCTCTGCTGAGGAATTCAGTCCAGTCGCATCCTAACTTCGCGGGCTGTACTTGCCAGTGATTTTTGATTTCTCTACAATGTCAGTATTTTTCCTGTGTTAAACTTATGTGTATTTAAGAAAATAAATAGAGATACAGTATGTAAATATAATATATGCTCCTGATGCTTAAGTTAATATTATGCTGATGATGTAAAAAAACTAACATTTTATTTGACATTTTGTGTGCGTGTGTGTGTTTGTGTTTATGTGTGTGCGTGCACACGTGTGTGTGTGTGTGTGTGTGTGTGTGTGTGTGTGTGTGTGTGTGTGTGTGTGTGTGTGTGTGTGTGTGTGTGTGTGTGTGTGTGTGTGTGTGTGTGTGTGTGTGTGTGTGTGCGTGCGTGTGTGTGTGTGTTTTGCTTGCCATGAGATAATTGTATACGGTTACTGGGTTCACATCTTTTCTTCAAGCCCTTCAGGGAACCCAGTGTTTAAGTGTCCGTTAAACCCTCTGGTCTGTCCCCTTGGCCCTCTGGTCTGTCCCCTTGGTCCTCTGGTCTGTCCCGTTGGCCCTCTGGTCTGTCCCCTCTGGTCTGTCCCCTTGGCCCTCTGGTCTGTCCCCTTGGCCCTCTGGTCTGTCCCGTTGGCCCTCTGGTCTGTCCCCTCTGGTCTGTCCCCTTGGCCCTCTGGTCTGTCCCGTTGGCCCTCTGGTCTGTCCCCTTGGTCCTCTGGTCTGTCCCCTTGGTCCTCTGTCTGTCCCCTTGGCCTGTCCCCTTGGCCCTCTGGTCTGTCCCCTTGGCCCTCTGGTCTGTCCCCTTGGCCCTCTGGTCTGTCCCCTTGGCCCTCTGGCCTCCAGTGACTGTGAGGTCAGCACCGTCAGCACCGAGTTCTCAAGCCATACCTGAACCAGCGGGGTACTGGGCTTTGACTCAGGCTACTTTCTGTGAAGCGCTGCAGAGAGGACAGATGACAAAGACTGGGTCGGGGCTATGTTTAGCTTGTTTAAAAATATAATCTAGGCCTATCGGTATTATGGATTTTTTTTTTCCTTCTTCTTGGCTTCGGTGGTAGCATCGACATCTAAACGCCCGGAGCAGCCACACTGCAATCTCTCCTCACCCCCTCCTGGAACCTCATCCTCCCCTGAGCTAGCCACTGTAGCTAGCTCCTCGCTCAAACACTGGTCCAGATTGACTGACTATGCCTTCTACTCCACAAAAAACATTTTCCACGTGTGGAATAACAGAGTTCTTTGTGGTTCCTTAATGGAGCTCCTCGGTTCTGTGTTCTCCTGAAACTGGGTCTAGATGTTCTCTTATCATTTGCACTGGAGTTTTGCACAGGTCCTCCTCCGACACGGACAGTACCAACGTGTGTGTTCCCAGCAGGACAGTATTAAACACTGCTTTAATGTTCCTCCTTCAGACCTTGTTTTATTGAGCGATGTGTTCCTCAGGTCTGCGTTACGTCCACAGGGAGCTCGGCAAGCCTCAGTCAGGTCAGTTGTGTGTGTGTGTGCTCACTGAACCAGGTGCTTTCTCCTAACTCCCCCATGTGTGGCTGGTGTAGTTGTAAGCATTTGTTTAGGAGTCACCGTATGCCCAAGAGCACACACACACACACAAATACACGCCAACATGCGCGCACACACACACACACCAACATGCGCACACACACACACACAAATACACACCAACATGCGCACACACACACAAATACACACAGACACACACACACAAATACACACCAACATGCGCGCGCACACACACACACACAAATACACACCAACATGCACGCACACACACACACACACAAATACACACCAACATGCGTGCACAAACACACACACACACACACACACAAATACATGCGTGCACACACACACACACAAATACACACCAACATGCGCACACACAAATACACACCAACATGCGCGCACACACACACACACAAATACACACCAACATGCGCGCACACACACATACACACAGCAACATGCAGACACACATACCAACATGCGCACACACACCAGTGTGTGGATCCTGTGGGTTGTATTAAAGAGAGGGAGGGCGCTCTGTTAGAGAACGGTTTAATCAGAGGTGAGGTGAGGATGCTCTCACCTAACACCTAACTGTACAGTTAGGACTGTTATGGCTCTCCTCTTGGGAGAGGCTGTACTTTGACTCACTAAACAGATGTTGCACAGTACAGTATGGTATGAAATTCTTTCTTAAATGTCTTCTGTATTAGATTTGGAGGAGAGGGTCACTCAACCCACCCGCCTCTAGAGCGAGTTGGGGTTAGGGTGTCTCGCTCATGGACACCTTGACAGGTTTTTGCTAGGAGGAGCCGGGGGATGGGTTCGGGTGGTGAGGCGACCGCTCTATCTCCTGAGCTATACTGCCGCCTAAACAGGCTGGAGCAGCTTCCTGTGACCGACGGGCTCCTTGGATGATGCTCTGCACCACAATGGACTTCATGAAAAACACGATTATAGCGTATTTGTTCTGAAGCCCGGATATGAAATGTTGAACCTTTTTACACCAACATCATCAAGGCCAGTTTGAGTGCTTGGTTTGGTCTGGAGTCACGGACGTTCATGTGGGTTTGTTTTGTTTAAAGGGACAAAACGGCTCAGATATCCTTAGGTACTATTTTATGTTCTCTAATAATAATTATAACTTATTTGGATTTGGCTCACCGGTTCTGTTTTGTTGCTCTTTGTCAAACAGTTTCTAATGTGTAGATGTTATATTTTGGTGAACTTGTTCCATAATACATGTACAACTGAATACCGTTACACCATATGACAATTCTGATTTATTTTACGCATGAAAAATGTAATATTTGTATGATAGCGTTATATACAGAATACACAGAGAAGGACGATTGTTTTAGAAAGAATCTGAATCTTCTCTGGCCGCAGTGGAACTGAGTCTGTGAGATGACTGACATGTATGATGAGATAACATGTATGATGAGATGATAACATGTATGATGAGATAACATGAATGATGAGATGATAACATGTATGATGAGATAACATGAATGATGAGATGATAACATGTATGATGAGATAACATGAATGATGAGATGATAACATGTATGATGAGATGATAACATGTATGATGAGATAACTGATGATAACATGAATGATGAGATAACATGTATGATGAGATGATAACATGTATGATGAGATAACATGAATGATGAGATGATAACATGTATGATGAGATGATAACATGTATGATGAGATAACATGAATGATGAGATGATAACATGTATGATGAGACACTAACACGTATGATCAGATGATAACATGTATGATGAGATACTAACATGTATGATGAGATGATAACATGTATGATGAGATACTAACATGTATGATGAGATGATAACCTGTATGATGAGACACTAACACGTATGATCAGATGATAACATGTATGATGAGATGATAACCTGTATGATGAGACACTAACACGTATGATCAGATGATAACATAACATGATGACTCTGCCACATATCTTTTGATGAGAAAATTAATGCTCTGATGCAATTGTAGTTGAAGCATTTACATTTTTATTATGTAAAAAAAAAAATAGATATTGTATACAAATATTATATAGAGTAGCTTTACGTTTACAAAGGAGAGAAGACGTGCTGATGGACACCATGTGATGCATTGTGTATTTATTCTTATACTGTGACCATCCAGGCCATGGACACACTGGGGGGGAATAAAGGGGGAAATACGGAACGAGATGTGAGAGAACCAATTTGCTAATCCTCCTCTCCCTTAAGTAGTTCAAACCAATAAAGCTCCACTCTACTATTCAAGTACACCACCCACAACACCACCACAATCACCACCATCACTACCACCCACCATCACTACCACCGCCTCCACCCACCCCCTCCACCATCCTACCTGGCCTACAGACTTATATTATAGAAGCTTCTAGCCTAGCCCACTTTATCCTACACTCTGCAAAGACCTCAGACCACACACACACACACACACACACACACACACACACACACACACACACACACACACACACACACACACACACACCACACACACACACACACACACACACACACACACACACACACACACACACACACACACACACACACACACACACACACACACACACACACACACACACACACACACACACACACACACACACTGCCAATAGAAGTGAATGGGTGTCTGGCCGACTGGTTTTAAGTGTGTTTGACAGTTGAATAAAACAGATGATGCTGATAACTTGAGGGTCAGCTTGGTGATTGCTGAGGTGAATACTGCAAAGTGCATCTAATTCGGTGTCCTGACAGCAATAATCCCCCAGGGGGCGCTAAGCCTTTGTGTTCTGTGGGTCCTAGTGGATCACTGCGGATGAATGCGCAGTACAGTGAGGACATTATGTTTTAAAACAATGTTATCATTAAATCTAATTGATAATCATATTATATAACCCCTTTGACTTACTCTTTAAGCCCACTGTTTACACAACAGCCAAAATAAACAGGATTTTTCTACATGCTGACACAAGCTAAAGAGTTTTTCCTTTGGTTGCTATTGATTTGAGATGCATGGTTTTATGTGAAGTAAATGAGAAAAGATACAGGTGAGGACATATATAAAGTAAGGCAACATTTAGATAAATGACAACACATTAGTAAAGTAAAGTAACAATCAGTGCATTGACTTTCAAAACAGCTTGGTTTGCTTTGAGTTTTTTCCAAATCTTGAAAATTATCTTCTGGCTCCACCAAATTCTCTAAACACCAGCAGTTCATCAAATTAAGTTAATTTGAATTACCGTTCATCCAAACTCAGAGGTCTGCTTCCCAGGCAGAATAGTTCACTAGGAGGTAGACCCTGGTAGACCCTGGAGGAGAGGAGTAACCTTTAAATAATGTTTAATAAGCAACACTTAGGCATCCTTCATCCACGTGTTTGAGAATCCATGCTCCCAGAACGCGTCCTTCCGCCTGCTTGGAAAAGGTTCACATTCAGTTCACATGTTTCAACAGTAGTATTACACCTTTAGTCAACCCACAGACATACAAACATGAAGGTTGTTTTGGGGAGAAGGCAGTAAAAGTCATTGAGAGAAGAATATTGAAACCAATTCCAAAGTGATCTGTACTATGCTCATATGCTCATGTAGGCCCGACATTAGAAAACCTCAGTCTCACCTGCTCTGGTCTAAGCAGCTCTGGTCTAAGCTGCTCTGATCTACACAGCTCTGGTCTAAGCTGCTCTGGTCTATGCTGCTCTGGTCTAAGCTGCTCTGGTCTAAGCTGCTCTAGTCTAGGCTGCTCTGGTCTAGGCTGCTCTGGTCTAAGCTGCTCTGGTCTAGGCTGCTCTGTTAGCCCATGAGAGCAGATGTCCAGACCTTTAGAAGGAAGTGGAGACCCCTGCATGGAAACTGCAGTTTCCCCCAGAGACGTGAAACACAAACGACCACAAGCATACACACAAACAAAGGGTGAGGAGACGGAGACAGAGCGAGGGATGGAGCGATGCATATCTTGGATCAACAGAGCAGACAACTGTGATATGGGTCATGTGCAAGTTCTCCTTTTGTTATGATCCTCAAGGAGACACAAATAAACATATGCTCGGTAAAAAGGCAGGAAACTCTGGGACCAAATATAACTGATAAAGCCCTGCCCCCCACACACACACACACACAGCCCCCCCCTCCCCCCAACCTTTGAAGAACAACACTGAAAACGTTTGCCATGTCCCAATCCACAACCATTCAGCGGAGCTATATCCTTGTACTGCTCAATGGACCTGGAGCACAGCTCCGAATAGCAGAGTGACTTCTTAGATATAAGGAGTCCTAACACCTGAACATGAACCTTGGATATTTTCTGTCGTTCAAAAACACTTTGTACCGAAAAAAGTTATGACATGATAGATAACGTGACATTTACAGACTCATTGAGTCCCTTCCCTTGGCTTTAGTTCCCCCTGCTGGCCATCACAGGACATGACAGAAAACGTGAGCACAGAAGCCAAATGTCATATTTCGATTAGAGTTTTTCTTTATTATGTCGCTAGTAACATTTACAGACAGCTTGTTTGATGATCAAATTATAAATACATCCACATATCTTATACATATCTTGACAATCCTTTATTTAACTTACTTTAAATGGCAAAAACAATTAATTCTAGGTCTCTTTCCCCATTTTAAATCGATTGTCTTGCCTTTTTCTGCATTGATAAAAGTGTGTTTGTTCAAGATGGAAATGTGTTTGTTCTCTGGGTTGAAAATATTTTTATTATGGCTGCAGGATGACTGGAAGTGTTATTTTATAGTGCATAGTCATCCACAATTCATTAAAAATCACACACAATTCCAAACTAGTTCTCTTTGGTTCAGGTTACTTCAATAAAACGATATAGAGCTAAATAAATAATATGATAGTTCAATGTAGATATTTTTCATATATTTGCACCCAAAAATGTATTTGTGTTTACTTCTGTATTACGTAGTTATGATACATGGCCTGCACTGTCGCTAAAATGTGAAGTATTCCGTCCAATTACATTGCTCTATTGTCAACTCCGTCCCGTATTCATGATGCTGCTGCACTACTGGCACTTTAAAAGGCTTTTAAATGCATTTTGCAGAATTCAACGCATGTACATATCATCCTTCAGTCGCTTTTATGTTCATTTTTATTGTGTATAGTATTTTTTATAATATTGTATCTTAGAAATCCATACTGCAGGAGGGAATGGGGAGTAAGCATCCCATTGTACTTGCTAAATAAAAATCTTGAATCTTGAACTGTAACTTATAGCACATTGATTGACAGCTAGCTTTAGATCAGTTGCTTATAGCAAAACTGCTGTAGCAAAACTCTACCCTAGCCACTGCAATAAAACCCTCCCACTATTTGAAAAGCTATGTCCCGCCCCAAACTCTTCACCTCATGAAGGACGTTCTCAAACCCCGTCTACCTTCCGTTGGAGAGGGCCTTGAAGAGCTGACCGCTTAGATGGGATCCCACAGGAAGCTTCTATCGCACATGGCACAATGCATATGGTTGCAACCACCATTTTTCTGTATCAATTAACAAGGACACAGCAGTTAGTATACTACTACTATTGCAAGTGTGTTGATGAAAAGGGCTTTGTTTTGTTTGAGAGAGAGATGCATGCATGCATTTGAGAGAGAGAGCGAGAGCGAGAGCGAGAGCGAGAGCGAGAGAGAGAGAGAGAGAGAGAGAGAGAGAGGCATGGCTGTATAAAACTCACCTGTATAGTCACACTGCACTGTGGGCAGTTCTTGGTCTCGTTGTTGAAGTACCAGCCGTCATTCAGATACTCCGACATGGTGGTCCTCAGGACGCGGACTCCGTAGCGCTTCTCCAGAAGCTTCTTCCTCTGAGCGCTGCCCCCGCTGTAGTCATCCCAGAGCGCCATCATACCCACTAGGAGACGGGTGGGAGGAGAGGGGTCAAAGACCAGAGAGAAAGGTAACAGAACCATGGACTGTCTGTTTTACTGCCAGCAACTGTCTGTTTTACTGCCAGCAACCAGACTCAAGGTCTGGTGCCTTGAGCAAGGCACCAGACCCCTCCACTGCTCCCCTGTATATACAATAACTGCCCACTGCTTCTAATACTAGGATGGGTTATGGGTTAAATGCAGTAACTAACAAATTTCACTGTGTGTGTGTTCATGTGTGTGACCAATAAAGATGATTCAAAATATTCCAGAGAGTAATAGAGTTAGTAAGTTAGTTAATTAGTTTAAAATAACAACTAGTTAATAGAGTGCATGTAGCTACAGGAAAGGGTCTACTCATATTTAGTTTTTTAGTATCCATGGCAGAGAACCCCCCCCACACACACACACACACGCCTACCGAGGGAGTGTGGTATGTCGCTGTAGCCCAGCTCTTCTTGGTTCTCCTCTGGACGGCGGTGGGGCGGGGCGGTGGCGGGACAGAGACCAGCCCCGTGGGAGTTCTTTCTGCAGGTCACACAGAAGGCAAAGCCGCACACAGAGCACTGGGCCACCTCGCCGTCAGTGATCACCGCACTGGCACAGAACACCCGCGGGCAGTACACCACATCTGGGGGAGAGAGGGGAGAGAGAGAGAGAGGGAGGGGGGAGAGAGAGGGGGAGAGGGAGGGGGGAGAGAGAGGGGGAGAGAGGGGGAAGGATTACTTTAAAATGTGTGTGATCCCCATGATTAAGAGTGTTGTGTTTGGCTGTAGGTCTGCAAGCTGTTCAAATGCTAATTGGCGTAATCCTTTGTTCTAGTCGTTAGCTTTATGTTCTGTTTACACTTTACAAAGCGCAGAGTAGATCCATACGTCACACACACACACACACACACACACACACACACACACACACACACACACACACAGTGTAATGAGGCAACCCCACGTACCGCTCATGGAGTCCAACGTGGCCTGGAACAGAAGGCGATCGTAGCGGTCGAAGAGCTCGTCTCCCACCAGCTTCTTCACCTGCAGCGGAGGGTCGGACACAATGAAACTTTGAATCCTATAGCAAGTAAATGTAAAAAAAAAAACCCAAGTCAACACATATCATCCATCAGTCACTTTATTGGCCTTTTATGTTCATTTGTTTATGGTCTACAGTATTTTTTATAGTATAGTGTTTTACAAAATGCACACTGCAAGAGGGAACGGAGAGTAAGCATTCAATTATACTTGTTTCAAATGGAAAATACAGATCTTGAATCTTTAATTATAAATGTGTGTGTAAGGGGGGGGGGACGGGGTACCTGTGCAGGTGTGGGCGTGGTCTTGCATCCGGGCTGTGCGCAGGTGACTCCGCGTACGTTCCCCTCTGAGATCAGCCCTCTGAGGAAGCGGGCGAGGCAGCGCTCACAGTACACGTGGCCGCAGTCCCCCAGACGCACGCAGACCGAGCCCAGCACGGGCGCCAGGCACACGCCGCACTCCAGCACGCTCGCCGCAAACATCCGCCGCTTCTGGGCCTCGTCGTGGACCAGCAGGGAGGACAGGAGGCTCTGGGAGGACGCGGGAGAGGGCGGAGCCGCCCCCGGAGGCGGAGGAGGAGGGGGGCCGGAGGAGGATGATCCCGCTGCCACATGGCAGCTGCCACCTGAGTTTGCGAGATGTACCGTGGCATCGTCATCTTCTTCATCATTATCACGACTTTTCACAATCTGACCGGCTCTCCGGACCCCGTGGGAGGGCTTCTCCTCATCAGAGAGAGGAAGGATCAGAGAACAAGCATTCAGGGACGGTGCGAGGGAAGCTGCTGCATCATCAGTGGTCCCCTTATCTGAGAGGGCCTCGGTCGGGGGGGGTGGATCGGAGAGAGGCGGGGTTAGATCGTTGCTAGATGGTTCCGAGCGGTCGGGAGTAGCTGGGCTGTTTTCATTAGAGGGAAGCACCAGCAGAGAGTTGATGTTTAGGAAGCTCAGGGTGTCTTCTTTGAGGAACTGCACCCAGGAAAAGAGCACAACATCGCCCCCGGTGGCCTGGTACAGACCTGCTAGGTGAGTGTCCAATGCACTGATCTGGGGTGGAGACAGGAAGACAAGTTTAGATGTGAATGGTTGCATTTTTTTTCATGAATATTTAATACATTCCTGAACCTAATCACCCACATAATATTCAAACCCTAATTCACATAAAAGATCTACATACAAAGGAATCATTGTAAGATATATAACAGATTTATTAGAATATATATATTTTATATTGTAAGATAATAGATACATAAATGTTATCTATATATATAGATATATATCTATATAGATATCTATATAGATATAGATATATATCTATATCTATATATAGATATATATATATCTATATCTATATATATAGATATAGATATATATATATGATCCATATAGTAATGAGGACCTGTGTGTCGGTCAGCCAGCTGCAGGTGAGGGCGGAGGCCGGGCCGGCGGAGGAGGGGTACCCCCCGGGGAGCTCGAAGCTCACGGTCAGCGGGGGGAGCGACGAGACCCCGAAGTACACGAAGGCATCGCCTGCGTTTCAACATGTTAAATAAGGAGTAGTGGTATCAGTGTGTGTGAAGAACAGGGAAGTGAACAAGGAGCCGGTCCTTGTGTTTGTTTACCGTCCTTGACAGCCACAAAGAAGTCTCCGGGCAGCTCCACGGAGACCCGCAGCTCCCCGCAGCGCCGCGTCCCGCCCGCCGCTCCCCGGGCCACCACCACCTCCTCCGGGCCCAGGATGCTCTCCAGGGCCAGCAGCTCGTCCTCCTGGGCGTCCGCGTCCTCCTCCATGACACGAAGTTCACAGTTGGTCCCAGAAACTGAAACTAAAACTAAAACTAAAATCTCCACCCTATCTCCTCTGGTAACCGCCGGGTGGGTGTTCCCTCGCTCACTGTGTGTTGTGTTGTGAACGGCTGTCCGCTCCACCCTCTTTCTGATGCAAACTTTGCACCGGGCTTTGTGTTGTTGCTGCTGTCAGACAGGACTGGCGAGCCGCGCCTGGATGAGTCATATCGATCACTTCCCGGATCCAGTGGCCGATCTGGGGCCGAGGACCCACTCGGCGGGTCCTCGGCGGGTGCTTTGCAGGCGTGGCCCCACAAATAATCATAATTAATACACTTTTCTTTTTTTGTTTTAACACAGAGGTGTTTAGCCTACTAACTAACTCACAAACAGAGCGTCCCTTTACCTGAAAAAAATACATGGGGGGGGTATCGATTAAGCTCTGACGTCATTCTGTGAGTAGTTGATTTGGTATCGCCCCTTTGACAAGAGTCGTTCATGATAATCGAATGTAGAATATGACTATATATATATAACTGGTATATGAGAGTATGGGCCATATGTTGGTCGATGTCATATTTGGGGTTTTAGGTAGGACTCAAAACATTTGCCCATAGCAGAGAATAATTATTTGACAATGTGGGGATGAAGACTAGCCTAACAAATGGGTTTGCAGGTTGTGAGGGTTGTATTATATGTACTTTAATGAGGTATTATGTATTTGATTTTATCCATCGTTTCTCCTTTGGGCATCCACATTTAGCGTTGTGAAGAAGGGGTATTGTGATAGTGCAGGATCATAATACTACTACTCTCCTGTGTTATGTCAAACAACGTCAATGCGTTAGAATTTGATGATGATAATAATATCAATATCAATAATAATATCAACATGCGGTCATTGAGGGTACAACATGCCTTCAGTAACAGATGACACTACTGGAAACAGACCCATTGGACACCAAAGGGAGGGGGGCCCAGCTCATCGCCAAGGAAACCAAACCACACAAACCACACAGTCTGCTTTGACTTTTTAATAAGAAACATACGTTTGCTGCCAGCATTGACATCATTCAAAAGTAATGTACAATAATGCAAAAATGTATATTAAAGCGGAAAATAGACCTATATTTCTGTAAAAATCAAAACAGACACTCGCGTTACGAGGCGAGTGCACCACCAAACAAATCACTCCACTGTTAATCATCAACCATGATCATTCTGTATGATGATCGGCTCCTTCATTTGATGTTATGCCCCTATTCCTGAACATGGGTCACTGTTCAAATAAACACACTTTAGTTAAGCAATCGAGCCCTTGTGTCCTGATCACAGACACAATTGCACTCCCACAATAGATATAGAAATTAAACATAATTCAAACTACTTAAAATGTAGTTTGTAGTTATGTTTTGACTTTGGCAAAGCTGTTCCACTGCCTCTCTGCAGTGCAGCGGAATTCATTCCCACCTCTGAAGTGCTAATACAAGATATATTGTGAACATACATTTGATTGACATAAGTGTGTCCCTTATGCTCAAGAAATTAGAAATAAATCAGAGAGCCTTTCATTGTCAGTTTTTAATCTAGGCCTTTCATAAATTTGGAATTTTATAATTCAGTCATATAGACTGATATGATCTACAATCATTTGACTGTTTCAGGGCAGCAGTAGTCTGTTGGGACTTGGCTCGGGAACCGAAAGGTCACGGTCAGCCCCGAAAGTGCCGAGGTGCCCTTGAGCAAGGCACCAGACCCCTACACTGCTCCCCTGGCGCTGTATATACCATAGCTGCCCACTGCTCCCAATACTAGGATACTGTACACTGGGCGGCAGTACAGCTCAGGAGGTAGAGCGGTCGCCTCACAACCGGTTGCTGGTTCCATCCCCGGCTCCTCCTTGCCAAAAAAAACTTGCCACGGTGTCCTCGAGCAAGACACCCTAACCCTGACTGCTCCCTGGGCGCTGTATAAATAGCTGACCGCTGCAAATTTTGAATAATTATTATAATTACTAGGATGGGTTAAATGCAGAGAAACACATTTCACGGTGTGTGTATGTACTGTATGTGACCAATCAAGAGGATTCACCCTCCAGATTAACACCAGTAACCATCCAGACTGCATTGGTCCAACAGCCCCCCCCCCCCCCCCCCCCGCAAACCAGCCTGGGTGGGGGAGGACCGCTGAAGCCAGTTGGCTTGAATTGATACTGGCATTTGAAGACCTCAAAGTGATCAATACAAGTCTAGGTAAAAACAATAAAGCCAGGGAAAGAAGGGAATAACAAACACTACACTACTACTACTGCACGTATTAATCCTGTTTCTTAGCAATTAATCATGGCTGGCAAATGTACATTTTCTGAAACCTGACACCTGAGCATTGATTTGATTCATTCATTATTCACACATATTCTGCGTGTAAATATATGTGATGGTATGTACATTAGTGTACTTGTGTACTTTTACTTAAGTGATTTTACTTGTTGTATTCTTGTCCTGTCTTAACAACCGCTTAACATGTAAAGCGTCTTGGGTCCTGATGAAAGGCTCTATATAAATCGAATGTATTACCATCATTATTATTATTATTATTATCATGTGTGTTTACCTTAGGCAGTCTTGCACAGGGTCACAGAGGAACCAGAGGCGCACAGCCCAAAGCCAAAGGCGGGGTAAAGCCGCTCAGTGAATTTGGTCTGAAAGGTGTAGATGTGTCTGGGAGATGGGGGTGACACTCTGTAGAAGGACAGCGTGCCCGCCTGCATGTCCAGGAACACTCCCATTCTCTCTGAGCCAGGCACTGACTCCGACCCCCTCGGTGTCGGTGAGGGCGTCGGCGTGGACGGCGGTGTCCCCGGTATCAGCACCCCCCTCTGGTTGTGACAGGCGGTGTAGTGGTCTGAGGAACAGTACAGGGCCCAGGACTTCTCGTTCCCGCCCAGGCAGCAGTCGTGGCTGTCCCCTTTCCTCTCGATACCCCTGTAGGTCATTCCGACGGAGACCACCCCCGTCCACTCCACCTCCCAGTAGCAGCGTCCGTTCATGCCCTGCTGACACAGCAACTGCCTGCTGTAGTCGAAGCGGTCTGCGTGGCGGACGCAGCTCTGCCTCTCGTTCACCAGGGTCACCACCTTGCGGTCCCTGGACAGACACAGCTTCCTGTACACCGACTTGGGCTCCACTGTGAGTTCACAGCCATCTGATGGGGGGAGGCCAGACAGAGACAGTATTCATTAATGCACCGTGATTGGTGCATTAACTGTGCCATTTAAACAGATTGATGAAGATGAACGGTGTGGGCTATCATCTGAATTCCCATGAGGGACTGAATGAGGGTACCTGGTGTCTAGATGAACAAGATACTGGAGTTACTTACATTTACGCAGACCAAGCCTTAAGCTCTGCTCTTCATTGTGCTCCACACTGGGGGGGAGCAAAGTTAGAAAACATGGACATTAATAAACATAATCAATGAACAATTATAAAGGTTCTTCCATGATTCAACGATGGCCTCTCACCCGAGCGTGTGTAGTCTCCAGCCTGGGTTCTCCAGTCCAGCAGAGAGCAGCAGCGTTCCAGAGTCTCCTGGGCGATTCCAGCTCAGGTCCAGCTCCCTCAGATGGGAGGGGTTGGAGCTCAGAGCCGAGGCCAGGGAAGCAAAGCCCTCATGTGTGACCAGGCAGCCGGACAAACTGCACGTACAGAAACACCGCACAATACTTATTATATACTTATACTACGGCAATATTGTAGCCCATGCTGAATCTGTACATCAACATTTGTTACACTGACCTCAGAATTGCCAGTTTACAATGAGAGCTGGCTAGTCCAGCAGAGAGCAGCTTGACTCCTGAGTCCTGCAGGTTATTGGAGTTGAGGTGCAGCTCTCTCAGAGTGGAGGACTCTGAGCTGAGGACCGAGGCCAGAACCTCACAGCAGCCATCCGTCAGATTACAGCCATTCAACCTTTAAAATGAAAAACATTTGGATGCCTTGTATTGCAGTTGAACACGTCTTTTCCCTTTTCTATACGTTTACATAAGCATATAACACTTGACATATACAATGAGGATTATTAGGATTGAAATACCTGTATGTCCACATGCAAATAAATATTAGTGTGAATTGTATATGGTCAATTTACAATTGCTATATCTAGGAAGTCTGAAACTTCTGGTGGTCAAGGGTTTCATTATTTGCACATTGAGAAATACAGACCTCAGAATTTCCAGTTTACAATGAGCACTCAGTAGTCCAGTTGCGAGCAGCTTCATTCCTGAATCCTGCAGTTGGTTGATACTGAGGTCCAGCTCTTTGAGATTAAAGGAGGTGGAGCCCAGAACCGAGGCCAACGCCTCACAGCATCCCGCTGACAGGTTACAGCCAATTAACCTTCAAACAATCACCATTTGGAATTAGGTGGGCGCACACACACACACACACACACCACACACACACACACCACCCACACACCACCACCACACACCACACACCACACCACCACACACCACCACAATCCAGTAAACAATGTTGATATATGATAAATATGTTTTGAAAAAAAAGAAACAAATAGCATTTGGGGTGCCCAATATATATATAATAACTATAATGGGAGGAGTGTGTGTGTGTCCTCTGATTTCCTGGTCAACCACTGAACCAGGAACCAAGGAAGTGTGGTGTCGAGTGTGCAAGTTGTTTGGATGAGCGGTTCTCCAGTATTACTAGTGGTACTATACTAGTATGGTACCACTTGTCCTGTTCCCATCAGGCTATCACAAAACAATTAGATTTATTCTGAGTTTCGGAATTATACGTAATTATATTATAAACCGTGTACCGTAGTACCAGTCCAAAACTTAGAAAAGTATATTTAAAAACACACAGACACACACAAACATATATCTACACTGTATATATTAATGTGTGTGTGTGTTTTTTTATAATGTTGTATACGTTATATACGTATATACTGTATATATACTGTATATATATATATATATATATATATATAGCTACACTGTATATATTAATGTGTGTGTGCTTTTTTATAATGTTGTATACTTTATATCTAAAGTGGCACTAGTAATCCCGTGGTGGCTCTACACCACTGCTGAATGAATGTAGGGGAAACTAAAGTGACATAATGTATGATATGGCATTCGTAATATGTAACGTAATACATCAATTATCTGTGCACTTACAGAGCAGTATTGCAGGATTTGACCAGTGGCATCAGTTTTCGGAGACTGTCCTCTGAAGCAGAGTATTTCTTGAGGTCAAACACAGCCAGCTCCTTTTCTGAGGACAGCAAGATGAAGACCAGCGCTGACCATTGGGCCGGGGAGAGGGTTCCTCTGGAGAGCCACGCTCTGAGGTACTGCTGCATCTCCACCACCAGGGTAGGGTCGTTCATCTCCCTCAGGAAGTAGAACAGCTTGACGATGCTCTCCGGAGGCAAGTTCTCTCGGATCCTCTTGTGAACGTAATGGATGGTGTTCTGATTGGTCATCGAGGTGGTCTGCTTCACCACGCCTCGTAGGAGTGTCTGGTTGGACTGCACCGAGAGGCCCAACACGAAGCAGACAAACGAGTCGAGGTGTCCGATTTCACACATTAAGGCCTGATCGATGGCGCTCTGGTAGATGAGCCGCACATCAGGAAGCTGTCCCCGCACCAAGGTGGGCTGGGTCAATGACAACAGATTGACTCCGGTGTTGATGAAGGCTGCAAATACATACACGGCCGCCAGGAATTCCTGAATGCTCAGATGGCTAAAAGAGAACACTTCGTCATGGTAAAGCTGCCGCTCCTCTCTAAAGACGTGGGAAAAGATTCCTGGGTAGATCTGAGCGTCTTTGATGTCCACACCAAACTCTTGCAGGTCTTCTTCATAGAAGATCATGATGCCTTTATTCACCTGGTCAAACGCCAGTTTTCCCAAGGCCATAATGACCTTCCTGATCTTGGTTTTCCAGTGTGGATCTGCCCCAGCTTTACTCGGATTCTTTGCATTTCCCTGCAAGGAGTGGATTGCCAGGAAGTGGATGTAAACCTCAGTCACGTTCTTGGGCATCTCGTCCAAATGGGTGGTTGTCATGGCGTTCTCCAGAACCGTGCCTACGATCCAACAGAAGGCAGGGA
Organism: Muraenolepis orangiensis; assembly: GCA_027704905.1. NCBI lineage: Eukaryota > Metazoa > Chordata > Actinopteri > Gadiformes > Muraenolepididae > Muraenolepis > Muraenolepis orangiensis. The sequence goes on from CM051004.1 coordinate 26,752,731, forward strand.
CGCGACACATGTTGTACAGACTTTGCGATGTCTTGATATGGGAAAGCATTCTGTTGGCTAGGCGCTTCTTTTTGAATCTGCACCTGAAGTACTCTTCCTTCTGTTGGTCGGTGAAGCCTCTCATCTCCGTCACCATGTCAATGCACTCCGGGGGGATCATATTGATCACCGCCGCTACAGGCTGTGTGGTTATCCAGATGCGAGCAGAGGGAAGCAGGTTGCCCTGGATGAGGTTAGTAACCACCGCGTCCACCGAGACTGTTTGATTGACATCCGTACAGATCTCATTGTTCTTAAAGTCCAGAGACAGTCGACACTCGTCCAGACCGTCCAAGATGAACACAACTCTGTACTTGTCAAAGTTGTCCACTTCAGCTTTTTTTGTGACGTAAAATGAGTGATGAAGAAGTTCCACTAAGCTGGACTTCCTATCCCTTAGCAAACTTAGTTCTTTAAAAGAGAAAGGAAATATGAAATGTACGTTTTGGTTGGCTGTTCCTTCAGCCCATTCCATAATGAACTTGTGTGTAAAAACGGTTTTACCAATGCCAGAAACTCCCGTTGTCAACATTGTTCTGATAGGTTGATCTTTTCCAGGTAAGGGTATAAAAATCTCTGAACTTTCCAAGGTGAATCCTTCAATAGATCTGATCTCTTTTGTGTTGTTGAGATCAGTGCTGGACTCCGACACATAGAGTGGATTGTCAAGTATTGGCTGTCGTTGTTTAAAAAACGATCGCATGAAAGAGTTGGACTTGTCCTTCAGACTGGACTTGAGATTACGTTGGCAAGAAACGGCCAGGGTCTCTACAGGGGAACACAGACAGAAGAAGACATCAGGGACACGATACATCCCTGCTTGATGTTCTCACTGACAAGCTCCTCCCAATCCGCTAGATCCTCACTGGGGAACAGAAACACCCAGGTACTCCTGGGTGTAGCATATCGCCAGATATGTTACATAGAGACTTTTATAATATTATGCATACAAATAGTCATATTAATTATAGCATATAAGAAGTTTGTGAAAGGGTGGAAGGTTGTAACAGAACATAGCAATGCAGACCATATTGATCACAGGGTTAATGATGACGATGACTGAAACACTACCCGTATCCTTCCTCCTTCCTAGCGCATCCTCTTATCACTTTTTACTAGCGTCTTGCTAAGGAGACTGTCCAGGTAGATTGTCCGTTAGATATTGTTCTATTACTATTGTTCTTTACCTTAACTTATTTTACTTTCAGCTTATGGTACTTTTACCTTAACTTATTGTACCTGTGCACTGGAGACTTCTTCTAGGCTAGAATGAAATGCACTTTTGAAGTGTCTGCTTAATGACTGTAATGTAATGTAATGTAATGTAATGTAATGACAGGGACAATATAAGACTCTTACTACTGTGCACGTTCTCAGCGATCTCATCTTGGTTCATGTTCCTCAGGAAGCCAAGCGCCAACTTCACCACTTCATCTCTGGCGCCCCTGGTGAGGTCACTGTCCTCGCCTTCTGACTCCTCCTCCACCTCCTCCTGAGGCTCCTCCCCCCCCTCGGGGGTGGGGCCACCCATGAACTTCCCCATCTTATGCAGCTCCTTCATCACGAAAGAGATGATCTGCCCCTTGCGTTGCTACACAAGAAGAACATCCATGGAACACTTTCAATGCCCTGAACAGCACAATACATTCTAACATTTTTTTTAAATGCTTAAATTTAATTTGTATAGTTAGATAGTCCTGTGTAGTAAATATTCATATTTGATTTATTAAATCCCAAAACCCCAATGTGTCTTCAACCCATGTGTAGTCAGAGTGTGACTCTAGTTCAGTCTTATAGTTTGTACTTTAAACACACCTCGAACATGGCCTCCATGGCCTGGTGGCGCTCACAGTCGCAGTGGGGGACCTCTGCACCTTGCTGGCTGTGGATAAAGCAGGTAGATGTATGAACTGAACTGAGGCAGGGGCCAATGTCTCTTGGTAGAAAGTAGAAATAGAGTATGTGACATGATCAAACACCACCTCATACCTATTCACAGTGCAGGAACAGTCCTCCCCGGGGAATGGGGGTTCTTCCACGGAGGTGTTACTTGCCATGGCTGCACGCCTCAGTCCAGGTCCGGTTCAAGCTGCTGGCCTCAAGTGAAGAACCTGAGGGAACAGCGTCATATTAAATCACGCTGATTTCCAACTATCATTTGCAATTGTTGTAACGTGGGTTAGTTTTCAAATGGTAGTGCTCAATAATGTTCAATATAAATACACATATCTGAAACACAATCACACATGCATTTCTAGTGGCTATGAAGAGTTGTAGTGTGTGTGGAGTGCTGTAATCACATATGACTGTGTAACAACAACATGACTACAGGACAATCAGAGGGGAATTACAATGAGGAAACTGAAAAAGGTAAGTGACACTCACTTAATACTGGAAAACTCATATATATGCTAATATACCATCAGAAAAGCATGTGCTGCATAAAAAAAACTAAGCCGTTCATGCTATTGCAAGATCAATAATCCATACAACTCAATGAAAAAGCCACCTGTTACTACGCACAGAAGATGACAACACCAGTGACGTTATTCCAGCTGCACAAAAACACCCCGGAGTAAGCTTACCACCTGCTGCAAAACAGTGTGGCCATCATAGATAACAAACTAACCTTTGAGGCCAACTGGTATATGGTGCATGCAAGTGTCTGTGTGCCTGTACTTTGTCCTTAAACCCAGGGTAATTAAAATGAGCCACTGAGCATAGCCAACATCCATGATTCCTTGGGGCAGTGCTTCAGGTTCCACTCCCTAAACAAAACACAGACTGGAGGGGGTGGTGAGAGTCTCCACAATCAAGGAAGGACTGTCTATTAGGACTGTCTATTGGTGAGAGCTTCCTGGGCCGTAGAAGTATGTAGTATAACATGTGGAATGACAAACAACTCTAGCCTACGACATTCCCCATTGAGAGGACAACGATAACTGATAGTTAGGGGGGGCAGTAGCTCAGTGGATAAGGACTTGGCTTCCGCAAGGATCAAGGTTCAAGACCCAGAAACACCAGGTTACTGCCTAAGTGCCCTTGAGCAAGGCACCCCCTACACTGCTCCCCGGGCGCTGTACTAATGGCTGCCCACTGCTCCTAACACTAGGATGGGTCAAATGCAGAGAACTAATTTCCCTCGGGAAAAAATAAAACAATAGTTAAGAGCGATTGCTGACAGGGCATGAGGTAGGGGTGTATCCAGTAGTTAGACTGGTTACTACCTGGTTAGTGAGGTAGGAGTGTATCCAGTAGTTAGAATAGGTAACAACCTGGTTAGTGAGGTAGGGGTGTATACAGTAGTTAGACTGGTTGACTACCTGGTTAGTGAGGTAGGGGTGTATCCAGTAGTTAGAATAGGTAACGACCTGGTTAGTGAGGTAGGGGTGTATACAGTAGTTAGACTGGTTGACTACCTGGTTAGTGAGGTAGGAGTGTATCCAGTAGTTAGAATAGGTAACAACCTGGTTAGTGAGGTAGGGGTGTATACAGTAGTTAGACTGGTTGACTACCTGGTTAGTGAGGTAGGGGTGTATCCAGTAGTTAGAATAGGTAACGACCTGGTTAGTGAGGTAGGGGTGTATACAGTAGTTAGACTGGTTGACTACCTGGTTAGTGAGGTAGGAGTGTATCCAGTAGTTAGACTGGTTACTACCTGGTTAGTGAGGTAGGGGTGTATCCAGTATTTAGACTAGGTTACTACCTGGTTAGTGAGGTAGGGGTGTATCCAGTATTTAGACTGGTTACACCTGGTTATGAGGTAGGGGTGTATCCAGTATTAGACTGGTTACTACCTGGTTAATGAGGTAGGGGTGTATCCAGTAGTTAGACTGGTTACTACCTGGTTAGTGAGGTAGGAGTGTATCCAGTAGTTAGACTGGTTACTACCTGGTTAGTGAGGTAGGGGTGTATCCAGTAGTTAGACTGGTTACTACCTGGTTAATGAGCTAGGGGTGTATCCAGTAGTTAGACTGGTTACTACCTGGTTAATGAGCTAGGGGTGTATCCAGTAGTTAGACTGGTTACTACCTGGTTAATGAGCTAGGGGTGTATCCAGACAGGACGATCAGGCTCAACCGAAACAGACTAACTTGTATGCGGAAATACACTTCCTCGTTAAACATGGAGCCTACCTGACCTCCTGCTGTTCGTCGCAGACCAAAACAATGCTGTTTAATAACAGCGTAGTGAAGTAGTAAGTAATAGTCATAGTTTACAACGTGTTTACAGACATATACCATGTAATAACACAATAACACAATAACATATGTCTAGTATGTGCCCACTGCAAACCAATACACCCATAATAGAGACGCGAGTGACTAAACGAGTGAGTGTTAAGTGAGTTAAGTGAGTTAGGTGTGTGTTAAGTGTGTGTTAAGTGTGTGAGGGCTACCTTGGTGTTCCGTGGTGATCAATAAAGCCTCCAACCGTCCAGCTAAAGTAAAGCGAAAGTAACGAGGAGCTTCGTCTGCCTGGTCGACCTGAGCCCAACATGGAGGAGAGAGAGGAGAGGGAGGGCTAGGCCCCGCCCCCCCCCCCTCCCGCTCCGCTCAGCCAATGGGCTCAACGTGGAGTCAGAGAGCGGAGAGAGAGAGCTGCTAGGCCCCGCCCCCCACACCGCTCAGCCAATGGGCTCGCTTCAGTCGGTCTTCCGCTCCCTCTCTTCATTACTACCCCATGGTGATCCGACCCGTTGATCTGGTTCCCCTCCAGGTCAAAGGTCACCACCTTATCACCCTATCGCTTTAGATTAGATTACATTAGATTCTAATGTATTGTCATTTCACAGCACAAGTACAACACAGCTAAAATAATTTAGCAACTAACTAGAGTGCAAATGTTGCAGTAAAGTGCAAGGTAATATAATATACAGTTTAAATGTACAGGTCTACTAGGTATTAAATGGGATATGAGCATAATAATAGGTATATATATTTAGGGGAGAGGGCAGTATTTAACAGGTAGTGATCAGGGGTATGCAGTTATTGAAAGCAGGATAAATATATATAAATGTAAATACAAGTGAGCATATATAAATGTATGGCATATATAAATGTATATACAGGAGTAGGAGCAGTTCTATCAACAGATTTAAATATATATGGCAGGTACAGTAAGCAGGTATCTTAGTAATACATATATATAATAAATATGTAAACTATAGAGAGGTGGGTAGTTGTGATACAGTTGGTTTTTACAGTTAGTCAGAGACATTGGTGGTGATTGTTATGATAGGTGTTAGAGCAGAGGGGGGGGGCAGCAGAGGGGGGGGGGGGACATTACATACAAGATATAGTGCAGATTTTATAGTATACATAACATACATGTGGACATGCAGGTGGAAGGGGAGTCTGGTTCTCTCAAACAAGCGCACATTGCATTCTGAAATGAATCCATAAATACGCAAATGTGAAATATGAAAGTGAAAGTGACAATAAGGCAACAGGTGGCTTGATCAAGTCTGATGGCTGCAAAGGATGTCAGTGTCAGTGTTCTGTGATCTACCATCCTATCCTGGTCTCATCTATCCTACTCTTTATGCCTGTGTGGAGCTTGATGGAAAGCAAGGATGCAGCCTGAGGTTAGCACTTACCGTGACCACTTGAGTGGTAACCTCAGGCTATGCATCCTAGCTTTCCATCAACTTCCTTGCTCTGAGACTTGGATCACCCCAGAAACCACCGCCTCGCCCCCAGCTGCGAGGCAAGGCGGTGGTCTGCTGATTTTCTGCAAATGGAAATACTCTCCTTTTTCCATTTCACAATTATTCCTCCTTTGAATTTCAGCTGTTACTGTTTCATTTCAGGTCACCAGACACGGCTCTCCTGCCAACCTCTGTCTCTTCAGTGTGTTGATCTGAGCCCCTGAGCACTCAGGTGCAGTCATCCAAGGTCATGAAGCTGTTGTCCAGGGGAGGTGCCGTCAAGGCTACGCCGTAACACGGGTGTGGTATCCAAACGAGGGCACTGAGTCGGACTGAAATGACGGCTGTTGCTTTATCTGGAGGCATGGCAACGGAGACGGAGCGGTCGGAAAGGCCTCGCCATTTTTACTTCACTCTACCGCAAGGTACGCTTCACCAGGTGGCATTGACCTGTCCACAGCTTGGGTTGACCTGTCCACAGCTGGGGTTGACCTGTCCACAGCTGGGATTGACCTGTCCACAGCTGGGGTTGACCTGTCCACAGCTGGGGTTGACCTGTCCACAGCTGGGGTTGCTATCAAATGGAGTCACATGCATGCATCATTACCAGGTATTGTACAGATTACCCTAGAACTGGAATACTGCACATTCTTATTTTGGTAATTGAATTATCGGGAGTCTAACCAGTGCCATCATCGATTCAGGAAATCATCAGTGAACTGGAACCAAAGCAGCTCTGGAAAAAAACATGTATCCCCCCCCCATTCATGTATAATAATGTTCTGCCAATGTGTAAAAGCTTGTCTAACTTTAGTTTGTACTCTTTTCCCACCAGGTGTGAACCATTGAGAAAGTTGTTGATTTCGTGGATGCATATCCCGTTGGTGGATACGAGGCCAAAAGTGCTTAATACATAATGCATCGTTGTTCTAGAAACAATTGAACGTGTGAACTGCTGCTGCACAAATAAATAACTTCATTTGTTTTGTGTATTGATGGATATAATTGATGTAATAATTGATATAATGTTTTATTAAAGGCCAATCATTCTATTGGTCCTGCCAACCTCTGTCTCTTCAGTGTGTTGATCTGAGCCCCTGAGCACTCAGGTGCAGTCATCCAAGGTCATGAAGCTGTTGTCCAGGGGAGGTGCCGTCAAGGCTACGCCGTAACACGGGTGTGGTATCCAAACGAGGGCACTGAGTCGGACTGAAATGACGGCTGTTGCTTTATCTGGAGGCATGGCAACGGAGACGGAGTGGTCGGAAAGGCCTCGCCATTTTTACTTCACTCTACCGCAAGGTACGCTTCACCAGGTGGCATTGACCTGTCCACAGCTTGGGTTGACCTGTCCACAGCTGGGGTTGACCTGTCCACAGCTTGGGTTGACCTTTCCACAGCTGGGGTTGACCAGTCCACAGCTGGGATTGACCTGTCCACAGCTGGGGTTGACCTGTCCACAGCTGGGATTGACCTGTCCACAGCTGGGGTTGATCTGTCCACAGCTGGGATTGACCTGTCCACAGCTGGGGTTGACCTATCCACAGCTGGGGTTGACCTGTCCACAGCTGGGGTTGACCTGTCCACAGCTGGGGTTGACCTGTCCACAGCTGGGGTTGCTATCAAATGGAGTCACATGCATGCATCATTACCAGGTATTGTACAGATTACCCTAGAACTGGAATACTGCACATTCTTATTTTGGTAATTGAATTATCGGGAGTCTAACCAGTGCCATCATCGATTCAGGAAATCATCAGTGAACTGGAACCAAAGCAGCTCTGGAAAAAAACATGTATCCCCCCCCCATTCATGTATAATAATGTTCTGCCAATGTGTAAAAGCTTGTCTAACTTTAGTTTGTACTCTTTTCCCACCAGGTGTGAACCATTGAGAAAGTTGTTGATTTCGTGGATGCATATCCCGTTGGTGGATACGAGGCCAAAAGTGCTTAATACATAATGCATCGTTGTTCTAGAAACAATTGAACGTGTGAACTGCTGCTGCACAAATAAATAACTTCATTTGTTTTGTGTATTGATGGATATAATTGATGTAATAATTGATATAATGTTTTATTAAAGGCCAATCATTCTATTGGTAAAATATTGTACATTTATTATATCACTGCTACATTCATACCATGCTACATAATCCAACTGTCATTATTAAATAAGTCCAGAATGACTAATTCTGAATTACAGTCGAGATTTTCTATTTTTTTTTTTTTGCAAGTCCACATGGGTGTGTTTGATTTGTCTGTAAACAAGACCGTAAAATAAACTTCATTCATTCATTCATTCATTCAGAATGTAAGTAATTGTGGCTCCCATGATATCTTTGGTCTATTTATTTTAGCCTGTAAAGCCTTCGGAATCCAGTAGGGGGCAGTAGTCGACCACATAAAGGTATGTCTAAACCATCCCGCAGGCCTTGCGTAGCAACAAGCACACGTTGGCGACATGTCATTACTGATGTGTTCGCAATTTCCATCTGACAGTAGTTAATAGTGATAGTAGTGGCATGTGTATTTGCATGTGGTGAGTGTAAAGTGATATCCATTAGGCTACATTATAATATTTTTAGTGATGGCAATTTCAGGAATGTAGACAGTTTGAAAATTGCATGAATGTTCCTCCAGCTCCAGTTCCATGGCTGTGGTCATTCTATTACATTGTGTGTAAACCATTTAAATACGTTGTGCTATATATATATATATATATATATATATATATATATATATATATATATATATATACATACAGTATTTGTACTATGTATGCAAACATGTACTCATTGTGTATCCAATAGATTGATGACATTGACATTAACATTTGACTTGTGTTGCAATAACACCAAATGGTACAGGCTACAACCAACTGAGAATACAATAGAATGATTTAATCAGTCAGGTCACCCATTAGTCAGACTACAATAGAAATCTAAGACATGTTGTTTACACATTTACACTTTCTGAACAAGGTTCTGCAGAGAGTTATCCTATTTTAGTATCGTAAGCTTTCTTATAACTCTCATTAACTTGCTTTACTTTGATCAATGTCAAGTTGTATCCCTATTAGCCCATATATCTTTTTCTTCTGAACCAGCCTGCCATGTCCCACTGAAGACCAGCCAGCGCCCTCGCTGTGCAGCGGTGGGACAGGAGGCTGCACTCCAGGACCTCACGGTAAACTGGTGATTAAGGAGCCATCAGAACTCTGAGGAACTCTCCCACCGGAACCCTGCTGGAGAGTAGACCTACTGCGGGCTTTACTTACCTGTCTCTCACATGTCTTACCTGTCACATGTCTTACCTGTCTCTCACATGTCTTACCTGTCACATGTCTTACCTGTCTCTCACATGTCTTACCTGTCACATGTCTTACCTGTCTCTCACATGTCTTACCTGTCACATGTCTTACCTGTCTCTCACATGTTTAACCATAACATAACCACTACTATCTATCTATCTATCGATCTATCATCTACCTATGTATGTGCGTGCGTGTGTGTGTGTATTGTATGTGTGTGTATATGTGTGTGTGTGTGTGTGTGTGTGTGTGTGTGTTGTATGTGCGTGTGTATGTGTGTGTGGGTGTGTGTGTGTGTTGTATGTGTGTGCGTGTGTATGTGCGTGTGTGTGTATTGTATGTGTGTGTGTGTGTGTGTGTGTGTGTGTGTGTGTTGTATGTGTGTGCGTGTGTATGTGCGTGTGTGTGTGTTGTGTGTGTGTGTGTGTGTATGTGTGTGTGTGTGTGTGTGTGTGTGTTGTATGTGTGGCGTGTGTATGTGCGTGTGTGTATTGTATGTGTGTGTGTGTGTGTGTGTGTGTGTGTGTGTGTGTGTGTGTGTGTGTGTGCGTGCCTGTGTGTGAACGTTCTGTTATTTCTCACCTGTGCAAGCTTACTATGGCTATAGAACTAAAGGTAATAGAAGGCATAGAACTATGAGTATACATGCCTATACAACACAATAACAAACCTATATGTATATCTCTCCTCGTTGAACAGTTGAATTATATTTATGATGGAGGTAATGTAGGCTATCCTAGCATCTATGGAGCAGCAACAGTCTACACAGCTGCTGAAAGCCGAAACGTTCACTAACCAATCACAGCTCTGACAGTGGCCGATGAGGAGGAGGAAGAGGAGGAGGAGGAGGAGGAGGAGGAGGAGGAGGAGGAGGAGGGAGACACGGAGCGTGAGTGCAGGAATTCCACTCTCATTCTCGTCGTGCACATCTCTCCACTGTCTCTCTGCAACACGCACACTCACATATTCTCACCGTCTGTTGCTAAGCAACTGTAAAATAAAGCGGCATGGATGGGGATGGAGCGGGCGATAGAATGAGCCGGACGGGGGGAGGACAAGAGACCAAGGCAGCAGTGGATGGAGCGAGGGGCAGAGAGAGGGATGGCGTTATGTGATCCACACGTGTTTTTTTAGCCTTTACACATAATCACGCAGGGGCTGTTGGTCCCCATATGTGTGCCGGTTAACCACTTCTGACTTATACTGCGATCCCGCGCCGTTTAACCAATCGGCGATGGCTAGGGGGGCGGGCTCGGTGGTTTCCACGGTTACCTGAGTGATTGACGCCCGGACTCCTGCGGTGGAGCGCGCAGCAGTGTGTCACCGGCGCTCCTGCTGTCCTGGGAGGTGGTTGACTGAGGCGGAGACATCTCGGAGAGGGGAGACAACACAACAAGCCCACATGTAAGTCAATGGGGCAGATGATGTAAAGCAGCCGCTCCTACGCCTCTTCCCCACTCCCTCCCTGACGTCTGATGGAATGGACGGAGCCGGCTGAAGAGGAGGAGGAGAGAAGGACCAGGAATTTGACAGAGAAAGCCTCTCGCCACTTTCTCTTGGCTGTGGTGACTTGTTCTTCGCCAACACTGTGAATCTGAGGATACAGATAGCAAGCCAAACACAGGTTAGTGACCGTGTGTGTGTGTGTGTGTGTGTGTGTGTGTGTGTGTGTGTGTGTGTGTGTGTGTGTGTGTGTGTGTGTGTGTGTGTGTGTGTGTGTGTGTGTGTGTGGGTGTGTTGTGTGTGTGTGTGTGTGTGTGTGTGTGTGTGTGTGTGTGTGTGTGTGTGTGTGTGTGTGTGTGTGTGTGTGTGTGTGTGTGTGTGTGTGTGTGTGTGTGTGTGTGTGTGTGTGAATGTATATTATGTATGTCACTGCTGTGAATTGTACCATAGCTGCTAGATACTTTTTGTAATGGCTAAAGGATTCTGACTCCAGGCCAGTGACAGCTATACCATATAGAAACATGCAGAAGTACTGCTTAAATCGTATTCCCTGGAATACATTTCTAGTCATCAGTAGAGAGTATAGAACTGTTGAGGCTGGCTCTGGCTGACTGGTTTCCCACTCCACACTGATGTGCATAGGAGGGGGCAGTATATTAATTATATAACGGTGACAGTATGAGGGTTATGGATTCATGCTGCCTCACTGGTACAGGGATGTGATGTCAGCTCAGCTCTATCCGTGGTTGGTCATTAAGTTACCTGACTTTGTGGTCAATTATGAAGTAACATGTCGTAAAATAACTAAATCAGTTTATTTGTCCGTCTGGATTCATATATTAATGATATTAATATATCAAATTATTATCATGTTTTGTGTCGTGTGTGGAGATGGTCCTGCTTGGCTAATGAGTGGGTATCAGGAAGGTAACAACTATGAGAATCATCTTTAAAAGATTGGGGGCAGTCTTCAGACTGACCTACATCTATGCTTATGTGAGTGGAAAGCCTGCTTGAACTAACTCACTTTATTTACTTTAACAATTGAATCATAATCTAATTCGTAGATAACCCTTTCTAGCATTCAGGGGCAGAAGCACCATAAAAGTCCATCTTATTTAATTTTGTGTTCACTAATTTAATATGCGCACAGATTAGTATTACTACTCCACACACTGTTAATGTTTTAACACTGTTCAAACATGATAATATGATAATGATATTCATTGGATTGAGTCGTGTATGCCGTGGCTGAATCAACCACCAGACGACCAACCAGGGACCACTGATTGGTCCACTCTGTTCTCGTCTCCCGTACCATCCACTTTGAGGCCTTACGAAGGTTTCAGTTGTAACTTGGTGAAGCTCTTTCGCTTTCTCTTCCCAAATATTTTTTCGTCCATATACAAATGAGCAGGATGTGTGGAGGAGATGGTAGTCGTGGAGATTACATCCATCTCCATCGGACCTTCCACCACATGGATACTTCCATGATTGAACTGGTCAATGGTACTAGCTGCTGTCCTGGGGGGAACATGCATCTTGCGATGAGAGGCTGTTTTTTGAGCCTGGAGATTTGGTTCTATCTGCGTAGGAGGAAACATCTCACCTTACTGCTATCCCTGCATATATTAAACATGGAAATCAATATCTGCTTTATGAGACATTTCAAAGCTAATTTTCAAACTGTGCTATGCAGAGCAGGAGAGTGGCCAAGCATTCCTCACATGGATAATGGATATGATCTGTTAAACAATACATTCATTCTTAAGTTGTTTACTTTACTATTGTGATTAGGAATACTTTTGAGAAATTCTCTCCAGATAATTGAGAGAATTGACACACACACACACACACACACACACACACACACACACACACACACACACACACACACACACGCACACACACACACGCACACGCACACACACACCTCAACCAGGGGGCTCAGCTGTACGAGTGTCTGCTTCCACAGTTTTCCTTCTTAGTCATCAAGTCTCAAGCCAAACATCATTTAAGATTTGCCCCTTGCTGTATTCTCTGGAAATACTCCATCACCTTCTCGGTATTAAAGTTAGATGTAAGTACAATTAGCAAGTAACGCTGTTCACAACATCGATCTAACTCTATTAGCCTAGTTGTAGTCTACACGACCGACCAATGGTGGCACTTAAGAAGGCGGGACTTAAGGAGTGAGTGTCAAAGTCATGTAAAGTGATGATCGTGTTCTTTGGGTCCCGTCTGGTCACCCTAGTTTACATCCTTATTTATGTACAATAGATACAACCTTATATCACAAAACATTGATTTTCATAACTAACCATACCACTCCTTGGACAATACAATTGATTTAATTTAGTCTGAACTATGTCAATGTTTTACCTGTGGGACATTTCTGATGGAGGGCCTGACCTAGCTTAGCCACCAGCTCTGTATACTGTACTTTGAAAATAAAAGCACAGAATTGAACATTTGATACACTTCAAAACACCCCAAAAGTGGACTGGGAACAATCTGTAGACCACTGGAAAGGGACCTGCAACCCACTTCAGGGTCCTGAGCCACCAGCTCATGAGCACCTGGTCCTGTTCTCATGTTACATTTACATTTAGGGCATTTGGCTTTTATCCAAAGCGACTTACAAGGTGTACATTTGTTGAAGTAGACAATAGCATAACGCTGAGGTACGTGAACATAAAAATAGAGCAGTTGACAAGCATTCATATTAACAAGATGAATAACACAATTTGGTACTGCCAGGTCACCTGCTTAAGTAGCTGTGATAAGAGCGTGTTATCAACATTAAGGATATACACTTGCTAGAATATACAACATGCTAAGAGCTATTAATGTCAGGACTTAAGCAAGTTAGAGGTTCACAAAGGAGAAGGAGGGTTCATGGAGAGTCCAGGTGGACTCTGAACAGGTGGGTCTTGAGTCTCTTGCGGAAGCTGGCAAGGGCCGTCCTGACATGAGACGGGAGTTCATTCCACCACTGTGGAGCCAGAGCCGTGAAGAGCTGGGTCTTGGAAGAGCTGGGTCTTGGAAGAGCGATGCTTGGTTGTTATCAGTGAAGGTCGACCAAGTCGCCTGGCAGAAGTTGAGCGGAGCGCTCTGGCTGGGATGTAGGGCTTGACCAACGTTTGGAGGTAGGTTGGGGCAGATGTGGGTGTGAGGTCACCTTTGATTCTGTATGACAAAACACATCTCATGGCTATCCTCAATCATGGCTTTATCTCCAGGATCCGCTGTCAGCCCATCAACCATGGTCCGACCAATCAAATGGGGGAAAAGCGAAAAGTTAATTCATGATTTCTCTAGATCAGGGCTCTTCAACCTTGTTCAGCCCAGGGACCTCTTGGTGGATTGAGAAACAGCCAGGGACCCCCTATATAATGTTTCAATAAAATGCTGTAGTATTTTATCCCAGGCTTATAGGCCTAATAATATATTTACATTGCCTTATTATCTTCTTTATATATCCAGCTTTGAGGCTTAGTTATAAGCCATGTCGACATCATTAAAATCAATGCATCAGGGTCAAAGTTTGAGCTCAAACCAAGACTGACCGTGGTGGGCAGGATCAAGAGGATTCTGAGGCCCGGGTCTATCTATAGGTCTATCTATAGGTCTATCTATAGGTCTATCTATAGGTCTATCTATAGGTCTATCTATGGGTCTATCTATGGGTCTATCTATAGGTCTATCTATAGGTCTATCTATGGGTCTATCTATGGGTCTATCTATAGGTCTATCTATAGGTCTATCTATAGGTCTATCTATAGGTCTATCTATAGGTCTATCTATAGGTCTATCTATGGGTCTATCTATGGGTCTATCTATGGGTCTATCTATAGGTCTATCTATGGGTCTATCTATAGGTCTATCTATAGGTCTATCTATGGGTCTATCTCTGGGTCTATTTATAGGTATATCTATGGGTCTATCTATGGGTCTATCTCTGGGTCTATCTATAGGTCTATCTATGGGTCTATCTATGGGTCTATCTATAGGTCTATCTATAGGTCTATCTATGGGTCTATCTATGGGTCTATCTCTGGGTCTATCTATAGGTCTATCTCTGGGTCTATCTATAGGTCTATCTATGGGTCTATCAATAGGTCTATCTATGGGTCTATCTATGGGTCTATCTATGGGTCTATCTATGGGTCTATCTCTGGGTCTATCTCTGGGTCTATCTATAGGTCTATCTATGGGTCTATCTATAGGTCTATCTATGGGTCTATCAATAGGTCTATCTATAGGTCTATCTATGGGTCTATCTATAAGTCTATCTATAAGTCTATCTATGGGTCTATCTATGGGTCTATCTATTGGTCTATCTATGGATCAATCTATGGGTCTATCTATGGGTCTATCTATAGGTCTATCTGTGGGTCTATCTATGGGTCTATCTATAGGTCTATCTATAGGTCTATCTATGGGTCTATCTATAGGTCTATCTATAGGTCTATCTATAAGTCTATCTATAAGTCTATCTATGGGTCTATCTATGGGTCTATCTATGGGTCAATCTATGGGTCTATCTATGAGTCTATCTATGGGTCTATCTATGGGTCTATCGATAGGTCTATCTATGGGTCTATCTCTGGGTCTATCTATGGGTCTATCTATAGGTCTATATAGGTCTATCTATGGGTCTATCAATGGGTCTATCTATAGGTCTATCTCTGGGTCTATCTATGGGTCTATCTATAGGTCTATCTATGGGTCTATCTATAGATCTATCTATAGGTCTATCTATATGTCTATCTATAAGTCTATCTATGGGTCTATCTATGGGTTTATCTATGGATCTATCTATGGGTCTATCTATGGGTCTATCTATGGGTCTATCTATAGGTCTATCTATAGGTCTATCTATAGGTCTATCTATGGGTCTATCTATGGGTCTATCTATAGGTCTATCTATAGGTCTATCTATGGGTCTATTTCTGGGTCTATCTATGGGTCTATCTATAGGTCTATCTATAGGTCTATCTATGGGTCTATCTATAGGTCTATCTCTGGGTCTATCTATGGGTCTATCTATAGGTCTATCTATGGGTCTATCTATGGGTCTATCTATGGGTCTATCTATGGGTCTTCTGTATTATTCATGTTTGCGGACCCCCTGCAGTACCTCCGCAGACTGCCTGGGGGTCCGGGACCCCTGGTTGAAGAACGCTGCTCTAGTCCATGCACAGACACCTCTGACTATTTGTCCATCTCAGGCAAAGATCTGTTTCTATCCTCTTGACTTTGGAGATTGATCCGTGTAAAGAGGAAGTCAGGGACTGTGTCTTTGCAGAGTTGGCAGATACATGGATGACACTGAGAATAGATGGCTGAATAAAACAGATCATATGAATGTAGGTCCGGGAGGAACTGGGCCACAGCCTATATTCACAGGCAAGCCTTTGTGTGTGTGTTTGTGTGTGCGAAAGAGAGACCCTGTGTATGTGTGTGTGTGTGTGTGTGTGTGTGTGTGTGTGTGTGTGTGTGTGTGTGTGTGTGTGTGTTTGTGTACATGCATGTGTGTGTAACTGTTTGCCTCTCTGTGTAAAG
The DNA here is from genome assembly GCA_027704905.1 of Muraenolepis orangiensis. NCBI lineage: Eukaryota > Metazoa > Chordata > Actinopteri > Gadiformes > Muraenolepididae > Muraenolepis > Muraenolepis orangiensis. Next base: position 26,768,742 of record CM051004.1, read on the forward strand.
TTACTGTATGGTTGCGTCACCCACAGTCGGATTATGAAACCGATAGAAATGAGAAGAGAAAATAGAGAAAAGGAGAGATGCAATTTCAAGTGAGGAAAGAAATGCTGATGAAAACCAAAGCGTTTCTGAACTGGACGTCCTTCCATCGGCGGGTGTCAGATTAAATGCTAGGCGTCACACCGCGGAAAGACTGCGTGTTCATTTTGCTGTCATGAAAAAATTAACATCTAAAAATAACCTGAAAATGTAGAGCGTGGAGTGTATTTTGGATGCATGAAAAGCCCCACATGGTCTGGAGTGAGATGGCCATTTATCAGGGGAGCAAAGACAGAAGCCTGGCTGCTTTGGGGAACACTGTGTCTGTCACAGGCTCTGACGGAGCAAAGACTGGGCCCTCAGGGCCAGGGGGCTATCTGACATCCACACCGTCTGACCCAACTCTCCGTCAAAATGCATCCCCACAGAATGCATACTGTGTACAGAGGCTCGCCAAGCTACTGCTTTACCGAGACCGTCCCCACACTGATGGTACTGAGGCTGCTGAGGTGTCCAAACTCTTCCTGTTAGAACTTGTGCTGTCCTAACACTTCCTGTACTAACTCTTCCTGTCCTAACACTTCCTGTCCTAACTCTTCCTGTCATAACTCTTCCTGTTAGAACTCTTCCTGTTAGAACTCTTCCTTAACTCTTCCTGTTAGAACTCTTCCTGTTACAACTCTTCCTGTCCTAGAACTCTTCCTGTTCCAACTCTTCCTGTCCTAACTCTTCCTGTTAGAACTCTTCCTGTCCTAACTCTTCCTGTTAGAACTCTTCCTGTCCTAACTCTTCCTGTCCTAACTCTTCCTGTTAGAACTCTTCCTGTCCTAACTCTTCCTGTCCTAACTCTTCCTGTTAGAACTCTTCCTGTCCTAACTCTTCCTGTTAGAACTCTTCCTGTCCTAACTCTTCCTGTCCTAACTCTTCCTGTTAGAACTCTTCCTGTCCTAACTCTTCCTGTCCTAACTCTTCCTGTCCGAACTCTTCCTGTTAGAACTATTCCTGTTAGAACTCTTCCTGTTAGAACTCTTCCTGTAGAACTCTCCTGTCCCAACTCTTCCTGTCCTAACTCTTCCTGTCCAAACGCTTCCTGTTAGAACTCTTCCTGTCCTAACTCTTCCTGTTAGAACTCTTCCTGTCCTAACTCTTCCTGTCCTAACTCTTCCTGTCCTAACTCTTCCTGTTAGAACTCTTCCTGTCCTAACTCTTTCTGTCCTAACTCTTCCTGTTAGAACTCTTCCTGTCCTAACTCTTCCTGTTAGAACTCTTCCTGTCCTAACTCTTCCTGTCCTAACTCTTCCTGTCCGAACTCTTCCTGTTAGAACTCTTCCTGTTAGAACTCTTCCTGTCCTAACTCTTCCTGTCCTAACTCTTCCTGTCCGAACTCTTCCTGTTAGAACTCTTCCTGTCCTAACTCTTCCTGTCCTAACTCTTCCTGTCCGAACTCTTCCTGTTAGAACTCTTCCTGTCCTAACACTTCCTGTCCTAACTCTTCCTGTCCTAACTCTTCCAGTTAGAACTCTTCCTGTTAGAACTCTTCCTGTCCTAACTCTTCCTGTCCTAACTCTTCCTGTCCGAACTCTTCCTGTTAGAACTCTTCCTGTTAGAACTCTTCCTGTCCTAACTCTTCCTGTCCTAACTCTTCCTGTCCGAACTCTTCCTGTTAGAACGCTTCCTGTCCTAACTCTTCCTGTCCTAACTCTTCCTGTTAGAACTCTTCCTGTTAGAACTCTTCCTGTTAGAACTCTTCCTGTCCTAACTCTTCCTGTCCTAACTCTTCCTGTTAGAACTCTTCCTGAATTGCCGTGTCTGAACGTATTGTAACAGAGGCTCCAAGCTG
>CM051004.1:26775617-26778117 GCA_027704905.1 Muraenolepis orangiensis
TGTATCCCTGTACCCCTCTACCTTGTTCCCTGTACCCTGTACCCTGTATCCCTGTACCCCTCTACCTTGTTCCCTGTACCCTGTACCCTGTATCCCTGTACCCCTCTACCTTGTTCCCTGTACCCATGTACCCTGTACCCCTCTACCTTGTTCCCTGTACCTCCATACCTTTGTAGCCTGCACCCCTGTACCCTGTACCCCTGTACCCTGTGCTCTGTACCCCTGTACCCTGTACCCTGTACCCTGTACCCTGTACCCTGTACCCTGTACTCCTGTACCCCTGTACCCTGGACCCCTGTACCCTGTACTCCTGTACCCTGGACCCCTGTACCCTGTACTCCTGTACCCCTGTACTCTGTACCCCTGTACCCCTGTACCCTGTACTCCTGTACCCTGTACCCTGTACCCTGTACCCTGTACCCTGTACCCCTGTACCCTGTACTCCTGTACCCCTGTACCCTGTACTCCTGTACCCTGGACCCCTGTACCCTGTACCCTGTACTCCTGTACCCCTGTACCCTGTACTCCTGTACCCTGTACCCTGTACTCCTGTACCCTGTAGCCTGTACCCTGAACTCTGTACTCTGTACCCTGTACCCTGTACCCCTGTGCCCTGTACCCTGTACCCTGTACCCCTGTACCCTGTACCCCTGTACCCTGTTCCTCTACCCTCTACCACCTAATAATACTATACATTCCTCTGCGTCTCAGCTTGGCAGGTCACTAAAGGGTGGCAGTAGCTCAGTCTGATAGGACTTACGTAGGGTCGTCGGTTCAAGTCCCCGAAACGTACGGAGTGAGAACTGGTACTTTTCCTGGGCACTGCCGAGGTGCGAAGGCACCAGCACCCCCCTTACACTGCTCCCCGGGCAGCTGTATATACAATAGCTGCCCACTGCTCATAACACTAGTATGGGTTAAATGCAGAGTAACACATTTCACTGTGTGTATGTGACCAATAAAGAGGATTCAATCCTCCAGATTTAGATTTAGATTTAGATTTAGATATGGTTTTAACAGATCTGACATGCATGACACAGAAGGCCAGGTGCATTCAGATCAGCATTCCACAGTACACTGACAGGGGGAGGAGGAGAGAGCAGGAGAGGTCCTTCAGTGTTCTCTCTGGTGTTTCTGTTTCACATCTTGCACCAGGTGGAGCCCTGTTTCCAGCGCTGAAAGCTGTGTCTGCGTGTGCGTGTGTGTGTGTGTGTGTGTGTGTGTGTGTGTGAAAAAGAGAGGGAGCTAGCGTGAATGTGTGAGTGGACGATGTAATGATGTAAGACACAGAGCTTTTCCAATGAATGCAGTGTAGTGCAGTCATGTGATTGTGATGGTTATGGTGTGGTCTCTTGGTGAGGGGATGGTTATGGTGTGGTCTCTTGGTGAGGGATGGTATGGTGGTCTCTGGTGGGGATGGTTATGGTGTGGTCTCTTGGTGAGGGGATGGTTATGGTGTGGTCTCTTGGTGAGGGGATGGTTATGGTGTGGTCTCTTGGTGAGGGGATGGTTATGGTGTGGTCTCTTGGTGAGGGGATGGTTATGGTGTGGTCTCTTGGTGAGGGGATGGTTATGGTGTGGTCTCTTGGTGAGGGGATGGTTATGGTGTGGTCTCTTGGTGAGGGGATGGTTATGGTGTGGTCTCTTGGTGTCATTACCTGTGCTAGTTCAATCAAATACACAATGAATGCATTACCTCATTGCATTGTCATAATGATATGACCATGGCATGGAGCGTTTCACACACACACACACACACACACACACACACACACACCACACACACACACACACACACACACACACACACACACACACACACACACACACACACACACACACACACACACACACACACACACATCTAGGCATACATTTCTTTCCTGCCTCTCTGTCTCACAGTCATTTTCCTCCACGCTCATTAGTTTCCATGGTAACGAGTGTTGCCGGGCTGGTTGTCAGGCAGCCCACTCAGCAAGCAGGGTTCTGAAACACGCACACACACACATGCACACACACACACACGCACACACACACACACACACACACACACACACACACACACGCACACACACACACACACACACACACACACACACACACACGCGCGTGCATGCACACACTCACACATTCATTCATTCAGTCAGTCATTCATTCACTCATGTATTCATTCACTCACTACTACACGCCGAAATGGACACATACAGCGGCCTCTTCTCCAGTCCTATCAGCTGGCCGATGGTTTAGTATCTGAAGGAGAGGAAGGCGTTGGAGTCTCAGCCGCGTCATCTGAATGAGTGGAGATTTTAGACCATTTTTAAGGGTGCTCAAGCACTCCTAAATTTAATCTCAGCATGCCTAAAAAAATATTAGTATTTTGTAAATCATTTAATTTTTTATTTTTTCATTATTATTTTTGGAATTTTGTTTCCCCAGAATTCATCAGATGTTCCCTTTTCAGGGATTTATTTTTCAAAGTTCTCTGGGTCACTAAATGACT
>CM051004.1:26785617-26795617 GCA_027704905.1 Muraenolepis orangiensis
TTACACTATACTATACTACATTACACTATGCAATACTATACTATACTACATTACACTATACTATACTACATTACACTATGCAATACTATACTATACTACATTACACTATACTACATTACACTATACTACATTACACTATACTATACTATACTACACTACACTATACTATACTATACTATACTATACTATACTATACTATACTATACTATACTATTACACTATACTACATACTATACTATACTATACTATACTATACTATACTATACTATACTATACCATACTACATTACACTATACTATACTACATTACACTATACAATACTATACTATACTACATTACACTATACAATACTATACTAAATTACACTATACTATTCTACATTACACTATACTATACTATACTATACTACATTACACTATACAACATTACACTATACTATACTATACTATACTATACTATACTACATTACACTATGCAATACTATACTATACTACATTACACTATACTATACTACATTACACTATACTATACTATACTATACTACATTACACTATGCAATACTATACTACATTACACTATGCAATACTGTACTATACTACATTACACTATACTATACTACATTACACTATACTATACTATACTATACTACATTACACTATACAATACTATACTATGCTACATTACACTATGCAATACTGTACTATACTACATTACACTATACAATACTACATTACACTATGCAATACTATACTATACTACATTACACTATACTATACTACATTACACAATGCAATACTATACTATACTACATTACACTATACTATACTACATTACACTATGCAATACTATACTATACTCCATTACACTATACTATACTACATTACACTATACTATACTACATTACACTATACTATACTACATTACACTATACTATACTACATTACACTATACTATACTACATTACACTATGCAATACTATACTATACTACATTACACTATACTATACTACATTACACTATGCAATACTATACTATACTACATTACACTATACTACATTACACTATACTACATTACACTATACTATACTATACTACACTACACTATACTATACTATACTATACTATACTATACTATACTATACTATACTACATTACACTATACTATACTATACTATACTATACTATACTATACTATACTATACTATACCATACTACATTACACTATACTATACTACATTACACTATACAATACTATACTATACTACATTACACTATACAATACTATACTAAATTACACTATACTATTCTACATTACACTATACTATACTATACTATACTACATTACACTATACAACATTACACTATACTATACTATACTATACTATACTACATTACACTATGCAATACTATACTATACTACATTACACTATACTATACTACATTACACTATACTATACTATACTATACTACATTACACTATGCAATACTATACTACATTACACTATGCAATACTATACTACATTACACTATACTATACTACATTACACTATGCAATACTACACTATACTACATTACACAATACAATACTATACTATACTACATTACACTATACAATACTATACTATACTACATTACACTATACTATACTACATTACACTATACTATACTATACTATACTATACTATACTATACTATACTACATTACACTATACAATACTATACTATACTACATTACACTATGCAATACTATACTATACTACATTACACTATACTATACTACATTACACTATGCAATACTATACTATACTACATTACACTATACTATACTACATTACACTATGCAATACTATACTATACTACATTACACTATACTATACTACATTACACTATGCAATACTACACTATACTACATTACACTATACAATACTATACTATACTACATTACACTATACAATACTATACTATACTACATTACACTATACAATACTATACTATACTACATTACACTATACTATACTCCATCCATCCATCCATCTTCTCCCGCTTATCCGTAATCGGGTCGCGGAGGTAGCAGCTTCAGCAGGGGACTCCAAACTTCCCTCTCCCTGGCAACATCGACTAGCTCTGACTGGGGGATCCCGAGGCGTTCCCAGGCCAGTGTGGAGATGTAATCACCCCACCTGTACCTCGGTCTGCCCCGTGGTCTCTTCCCAGTTGGATGTGCCTGGAAAACCTCCCTCGGGAGGCGACCAGGAAGCATCCTTACTAGATGCCCGAACCACCTCAACTGGGTCCTTTCTACGCGAAGGAGCAGCGGCTCTACTCCGAGCCTCTCACGAGTGACTGAGCTTCTCACCCTATCCCTCAGGGAGATACCAGCCACCCTCCTGAGGAAACTCATTTCGGCCGCTTGTATTCGCGATCTCGTCCTTTCGGTCATTACCCATTGCTCATGGCCATAGGTGAGGGTAGGAACGAAGACTGATGGGTAGATCGAGAGCTTTGCCTTCTGGCTCAGCTCTCTTCTGGTTACAACGGTGCGCCAAAGTGCACCCAATACCGCTCCCGCTGCACCTATTCTCCGGTCAATCTCACGCTCCATCCTCCCCTCACTCGAGAACAAGACCCCGAGATACTTGAACTCCTTCACTTGGGATAAGGACTCCCTCCCTACTTGGAGTAGACAATCCACCGGTTTCCTGCTAAGAACCATGGCCTCAGATTTGGAGGTGCTGATCCTCATCCCAGCCGCTTCACATTCTGCTGCAAACCGATCCAGTGAGTGCTGAAGGTCACATACTGATGACGCAAACAGGACCACATCATCTGCAAACAGCAGCGATTCAATCCTGAGCCCACCATACTGAAACCCCCCCCTCCATGACTACGCCTTGAAATCCTGTCCATGAAAATCACAAACAGGATGGGTGACAAAGCGCAGCCCTGGCGGAGGCCAACACCCACTGAGAACAGGCCTGACTTTGTACCGAGAATCCGGACACAGCTCTTGCTTTGGGAGTAGAGAGATTGGATGGCCCTCAACAGTGACCCCCGCACCCCATACTCCCGCAGCACCCCCCACAGTATTTCCCGAGGGACCCGATCATATGCCTTCTCCAAATCTCCAAAACACATGTAGACCGGATGGGCATACTCCCAAGCCCCCTCCAGGATCCTTGCAAGAGTGAAAAGCTGGTCCGTTGTTCCACGACCAGGGCGGAATCCGCATTGTTCCTCTTCAATCTGAGGTTCGACTATCGGCCTAACCCTCCTTTCCAGCACCTTGGAGTAGACTTTCCCAGGGAGGCTGAGTAATGTGATACCCCTGTAATTAGCACACACCCTCTGGTCACCCTTTTTGAACAGGGGTACCACCACCCCCGTTTGCCACTCCTCAGGCACTGTCCCAGACTTCCACGCAATGTTGAAAAGACGTGTCATCCATGACAGCCCCTCAACACCCAGAGCCTTTAGCATTTCTGGACGGATCTCATCAACCCCTGGGGCTTTGCCACTGCGGAGATGTTTGACTACTGCAGTGACTTCCTCCAGGGAGATTGATGTTTGCCGTCCTTCATCCTCCAGCTCTGTCTCTACCATTGAGGGTGTAGTTGGGTTAAGAAGTTCCTCAAAGTGTTCTTTCCACCGCCCGATCACCTCCTCAGTTGAGGTCAGCAATGTCCCACCCTTACTGTACACAGCTTGGATGGACCCACGCTTCCCCCTCCTGAGGCGCCGGATTGTTTGCCGGAAACGCTTTAGTGCCGACTGAAAGTCCTTCTCCATGGCTTCTCTGAATTCCTCCCACACCCGCGAGGCTGCCGTCCTCTTGGCCTGTCGATACCTCGCAACTGAGTCCGGAGTCTCACAGGCTAACATAGCCCGGAAGGCCTCCTTCTTCAGCCGGACGGCTTCCCTGACCACCTGTGTCCACCACGAAGTCCGAGGGTTGCCGCCCCTTGAGGCACCAATGACCTTGAGGCCACAACTCTCAACCGCAGCTTCGGCAATAGAAGCTTTGAACAATGACCACTCTGGCTCAATGCCCCCAGCCTCCACAGAGATGCCCGAAAAATTCCGCCGGAGGTGTGAGTTGAAGGTCTCCCGGACAGGGGCATCCACCAGATGTTCCCAGTTCACCCGCACTACACGTTTGGGCTTACCAGGTCTGTCCAGAGGCTTCCCCCACCATCTTACCCAACTCACCACCAGATGGTGATCGGTTGACAGCTCTGCCTGGGAGATCTTCACCCGAGTGTCCAAAACATGCGGCCTCAGGCCAGATGATACGATAACAAAATCGATCATTGACCTTCGGCCTAAGGTACTCTGGTACCATGTACACTTATGAGCATCCTTATGTTTGAACATGGTGTTTGTTATGGCCAATCCATGACTAGCACAGAAATCCAATAACAAAACCCCACCACACACCCCACACTACCCATGTGTGCGTTGAAGTCTCCCAGGAGGACTATAGAGTCCCCTTCAGGAGCCCCATGCAGGACTCCATCCAGGGTGTGCAAGAAGGTGGGATATTCCGAACTGTTGTTTGGTGCATAGGCACAAACAACAGTCAGAGTTTTCCCTCCCATGACCCTAAGGCGTAGGGAGGTGACCCTCTCGTCCACCGGGGTAAACTCCAACAAAGCGGCACTCAGCCGGGGACTTGTGAGTATCCCCACACCCGCCCGGCGCCTCACACCCTGAGCAACTCCAGAGAAGGAAAGAGTCCAACCCCTATCCAGGAGTTTAGTTCCAGAGCCAGTGCTGTGCGTAGAGGTAAGCCCCACCAGATCTAATTGATAGCGCTCTACCTCCCGCACAAGCTCAGGCTCCTTCCCCCCCAGAGAAGTGACATTCCACGTCCCCAAAGCCAGTCTCTGTTGGCTGGGTTTGGTCCGTCGATGCCCCCTGCTTTCACTGCCGCCTAACTGGCAGTGCACCCTACCCCAGCGGTTCTTCCCGTAGGTGGTGGGTCCGCGGGAAGGAGAAGTGGCCACGTTGCTTTTTCGGGCTATGCCCGACCGGGCTCCGTGGCTAACCCGGCCACCAGGCGCTCGCTTACGGGCCCTCTTTCCAGGCCTGGCTCCAGAAAGGGGCCCCGGGCATCCTCCGGGCAGGGTATCCTCACTTCTAGTTTGTTTATCCATTGAAGTCTTTGAACCATTCTTAGTCTGGCCCCTCCCCTGAGACCAATCTGCCATGGGAGACCCTACCAGGAGCACTAGGCTCCAGACAACATAGCTCTCAGGTTCACAGGGACACCCAATACTATACTGCAATACTATACTATACTACATTACACTATACTACATTACACTATACTATACTACATTACACTATGCAATACTATACTATACTACATTACACTATACTACATTACACTATACTATACTACATTACACTATGCAATACTATACTATACTACATTACACTATACTACATTACACTATACTATACTACATTACACTATTTAATACTATACTATACTACATTACACTATACTACATTACACTATACTACACTACATTACACTATGCAATACTATACTATACTACATTACACTATGTAGTACTATACTATACTACATTACACTATGCAATACTATACTATACTACATTACACTATACTATCCTACATTACACTATGCAATACTATACTATACTACATTACACTATGCAATACTATACTATACTACATTACACTATGCAATACTATACTATACTACATTACACTATACTACATTACACTATACTACACTACATTACACTATGCAATACTATACTATACTACATTACACTATGTAGTACTATACTATACTACATTACACTATGCAATACTATACTATACTACATTACACTATACTACACTACATTACACTATGCAATACTATACTATACTACATTACACTATGTAGTACTATACTATACTACATTACACTATGCAATACTATACTATACTACATTACACTATACTATACTACATTACACTATGCAATACTATACTATACTACATTACACTATACTACATTACACTATACTACACTACATTACACTATGCAATACTATACTATACTACATTACAGTATGTAGTACTATACTATACTACATTACACTATGCAATACTATACTATACTACATTACACTATACAATACTATACTATACTACATTACACTATACTATACTACATTACACTATACTATACTACATTACACTATACTACATTACACTATACTATACTACATTACACTATGCAATACTATACTATACTACATTACACTATACTATACTACATTACACTATGCAATACTATACTATACTACATTACACTATGCAATACTATACTATACTACATTACACTATGCAATACTATACTATACTACATTACACTATGCAATACTATACTATACTACATTACACTATGCAACACTATACTATACAATACTATATGCTATAATATATGTAATAATAATATATCCAGATGTTTCAATGTCTAAAAACATACATTTAGTTTCTGTAGCCCGGTGCAACTTGTTTACAGAGACATTAATAGAAAGGAATCAAATCACTATTGATTTAAACGTTTCAGAATCCCCTGTCTCTCATTCAGTGTGTGAGTGTTCAGAGCAGCCCTCTAAAGGACCAGACCACTCTCTCTCTAACCGCCTCTCCTGGCTTCAAACACCTGTTACATGCAGGGTGGATCCAGTGTGTGTCGTGTCAGTACAGAGTGGGTGGAAGTACTTTGGAACTCACACAGAGTCCTTTTGACCCATGATATTCATGAGGGATGTTTGAGTGAAGCCAGGAGAGACCAGAGATGATTATGATGGCTTCATTATCCAGACCCGTATATCCTTGGAATAACCTGCATCTCCTCCCACAGTTAGGCCATTAGCTAATACATCAATTAGCTTGATTATTATGTTATATATGAGTCATGTTCCATGTTCCAACACATGGAACAATGCAATGTTGGAGAACTCATTGTTATTATTAGTAACATCATTCGTCACAAGGAATTACACATGGTACATTCCTAGAATCCCCCTCCATTGATGGAATGATCCTGCCCTGGTTTGGCAGACTAACAAGACGTAATACACAGTCACACACAGTCACACACAGTCACACACAGTCACACACAGTAACACACAGTCACACACAGTCACACACAGTCACACACAGTAACACACAGAAACACACAGACACACACAGTCACACACAGTCACACACAGTCACGCACAGTCACGCACAGTCACGCACAGAAACACACAGTCACACACAGTCACACACAGAAACACACAGTCACACACAGTCACACACAGTCACACACAGTCACACACAGTCACACACAGAAACACACAGTCACACACAGTCACACACAGTCACACACAGTCACACACAGTCACACACAGTCACACACAGAAACACACAGTCACACACAGTCACACACAGAAACACACAGTCACAAACAGTCACAAACAACATTTAGAAGAGGATTTGCAATTGTTTATTTGTTAACTATGAAATGATGTGTCTGAGCTTTGTATGATGTGGAGGCTGCATGGCGGAGGGAAGCAGGCCTGATGGTCTCTAACACTAGAGCTTCTGTTGAGGTCAGATGGTTTAGTTTCATTGCGTACCTGCCCTGTTACATTGAGTTTTCACTTAAACAAATTTGTTGATGAATAAAATCACAGTTGTACAAAAAATAATCTCAGAGTGCTACAAAGCAAACAAACACAATACAATGACTAAGAATAGTGAACACTAATATTAATCATTTAATATTAATATTAGGCCTTCCTCAAGGCGTGTCTTGGTAATTGGTGGTCCTAAAGGACAGATGAGTAGACCAGTACACACCTCCATGTCTCTGGGTTATAATAGTCAGCCAACTTCCCTTTGTGGAAGTTGTTCACTTTGCTTCAGTTGGTGTCACCTGTGGTCCGATGTGAGTGTGTGTGAGTGAGTGTGAGTGTGTGTGTGTTTGTGTGTGTGTGAGTGTTATTTGGTCTTTTGTGAGGGTATTTGTGTGAGTTTTATAGAGCAAGAAATTGGCTTAATATGAAAGCGACTCAGTTGACTTAAACTCTCTGTTTTTTCTCCCCTTCCTTCCTTTCCCCTTTCGTTCTTACACAGGAGCTCTTTGGGAGCACCTGGTCAGGTGTACTGAGAGGCCGTCCAGCTACTCGTCCAGCAGGCTCCCAGCAACATGGTGACCGGCTCTTAGTCCCTACGCCGTGCAGGGCCCAGGGGGCGGAGTTATAGGGGAAGCCGAGATGATCTTGGCCAATTGCAGGTCATCACCCAGGGATACAGGCTCCACCTCCCACTGATCTTCAGGGTGACGGACAGCTGACACCCAGTGCCTCGCACCACCCAGCCACCAGCAATCAACCCCCCGCTGTACAGGTATAGGGACGACACACACACACACACACACACACACACACACACACACACACACACACACACACACACACACACACACACACACACACACACACACACACACACACACACACACACACACACACACACACACACACACACACACACACACACACACACACACACCACACACACCACACACACACACACACACACACACCACACACACACACACACACACACACCACACACACACACACACTCACACACACATACACATACACACACATGCATGACACACTCACACTATCAGACAGACATATATGCGCTCACACAAATTTGTGCCCACACATGTACACACACACACACACACACTTTGCTCTCTGTGATTAATAATTAATCAGGCATTGATGGCATGTTCCTTCTGGCTAACAGGCTCTGTGAAGGGCTAAGATGAGTGGTTACTCACAGACACGTTTACCTGTATAGTGTGAGTGGGCCGTTTATGTACCTGGGAATCTTTTCGCGTTTAGATCTTAATTGCTTTTTTCTAGATTAAAATAATTGTCTTCCTGTGTGTGTGTGTGTGTGTGTGTGTGTGTGTGTGTGTGTGTGTGTGTGTGTGTGTGTGTGTGTGTGTGTGTGTGTGTGTGTGTGTGATTGCTTCTCCTCAAGTGTTTTTTACAGAGAGAGATAGGAGAGAAAGAGAGAAGGTGGAGATAGGACAGAACATTGAGTGACAAGATATAAAAAGAGTGGCAAAGGAGATGGACTAGAGAGGGGAGAGAGGGAGAGAGGTGAGGAAGGAAGACTGATGGGGAGAGGGAGAGAGGGGAGGAAGGGAGACTGGAGGAGATGGAGGGAGACTGAAGGGAGATGGAGGGAGAGAGGGGAGGAAGGGAGACAGAAGGAGGGGGAAGGAGAGAGAGGGAGAGAGGGGAGGAAGATAGACTGATTGAGAGGGGAATAGAGGGGAGAGACAGCAGGAAAGAGAGGGAGAGAGGGGAGAGAGGGGGACATAAGGAGAGAGAGTGAGAGAGGGGAGGAAGGGAGACGTAAGGAGAGAGAGGGAGAGAGGGGAGGAAAGGAGACGTAAGGAGAGAGAGGGAGAGAGGGGAGGAAGGGAGATGTAAGGAGAGAGAGGGAGAGAGGGGAGGAAGGGAGATGTAAGGAGAGAGGGAGAGAGGGGAGGAAAGGAGACGTAAGGAGAGAGAGGGAGAGAGGGGAGAAAGGGAGACGTAAGGAGAGAGAGGGAGAGAGGGGCGGAAGGGAGACGTAAGGAGAGAGAGGGAGAGAGGGGAGGAAGGGAGACGTAAGGAGAGAGAGGGAGTGAGGGGAGGAAGGGAGACGTAAGGAGAGAGAGGGAGAGTGGGGAGGAAGGGAGACGTAAGGAGAGAGAGGGAGAGAGGGGAGGAAGGGAGACGTAAGGAGAGAGAGGGAGAGAGGGGAGGAAGGGAGACGTAAGGAGAGAGAGGGAGAGAGGGGAGGAAGGGAGACGTAAGGAGAGAGAGGGAGAGAGGGGAGGAAGGGAGACGTAAGGAGAGAGAGGGAGAGAGGGGAGGAAGGGAGACGTAAGGAGAGAGAGGGAGAGAGGGGAGGAA
>CM051004.1:26803117-26808117 GCA_027704905.1 Muraenolepis orangiensis
GTGTGTGTGTGTGTGTGTGTGTGTGTTGAGCTTGCTACAAGGCAGTAAACAGGTTGGGAAAAGACACAAACAAGCATTCTGGACCTGAGCCACACATGTGTGTCCTGATGGGGTGTGGGCAGCGACCCCTTCTTAAAGCTGACCGACGCAGCACACAGCGGCAGTAGAGAGCAGCGTGGTCACATTGTGTAACCAGCTGATGGTCTGTCATGGTTACATAACGGAGGGGAAACCCATGCACACCTCTATGTCTGGTGTAAAGTGTAATTACTTTGAGGAACATTGGGTGCTTCTTCTTACACGGCCATTGTCACTCACCTGCCGTGCTCGTCCCCCTGGGAGGTGACACGTAGGCCTGAGGTTACTATCAAAGGGTCTTCTGGGAAGAAGAATCTTTTCCTGCGCTAGTAAGTCTCGTGCCAGTCCCATATACATACTATCTATATATGTACTATCTGTATATCTATATATCTATAGCATGCTGTTCCTGTCTCTTACAGAACGGTGTGTGTGTACTGCCCCCGGTGGACAAAGACACCACCACCTTGGATCATTAAGGAGTGTATTGTACATCAAGGCTTTTCCTCAGCGCTGTATATATAGCTGCTTTCTCCCGTCAGCGTGTTCCACTGATTTCCCAACAGCCTTCTAAAGCGGTGAGTGCTGGAGAATGGTGTCTTAATGATCTCCTATGCAAGAACCAATTGACTGCACCCCAGTTACCTAGCAACGCCCATTCACAAAATACCATATAAGGCCTAAGGCAGTATGGTGTAACGGAGAGCCATAGAGAGAGATCCACATTACTTTCCCCTCACTTCTTGGCTCCTAAAGTGGAGCTGGCGTCAGTGTCCGTCCAGTCTTAATAATAATAATAATAATAATAATAATAATCATTATACAGTTTCGTAAGAGAGCAGATTTGAAAAGCTAACGGTTGAGTTAATATTGTGTTGACTGTCGATGATAACTCATCCCTTTATGTTCACCATAGCAACCTGGTGGTCTGCCTTGCTCATGGGTGAGTCGTGGCGCCGGCTGGAACATAACCAGAGAGAGTTATGGTTTAAGAGATTAATATAACCAGAGAGAGTTAAGAGTTTAATAGATGAATATAACCAGAGAGAGTTAAGAGTTTAATAGATGAACATAACCAGAGAGAGTTAAGAGATGAATATAACCAGAGAGAGAGTTACAGAGATTGAATGATATAACCAGAGAGTTAAGAGATTAATATAACCAGAGAGTTAAGAGATGAATATAACCAGAGAGAGTTAAGAGATGAATATAACCAGAGTTAAGGTTTAAGAGATGAATATAACCAGAGAGAGTTAAGAGATGAACATAACCAGAGAGTTAAGAGATGAATATAACCAGAGTTAAGAGATGAATATAACCAGAGAGAGTTAAGAGATGAATATAACCAGAGAGTTAAGAGATGAACATAACCAGAGAGAGTTAAGAGATTAATATAACCAGAGAGAGTTAAGAGATTAATATAACCAGAGAGAGTTAAGAGATTAATATAACCAGAGAGTTAAGAGATGAATATAACCAGAGAGAGTTAAGAGATGAATATAACCAGAGAGAGTTAAGAGATTAATATAACCAGAGAGTTAAGAGATGAATATAACCAGAGAGAGTTAAGAGATGAATATAACCAGAGAGAGTTAAGAGATGAATATAACCAGAGAGAGTTAAGAGATGAATATAACCAGAGAGAGTTAAGAGATGAATATAACCAGAGAGAGTTAAGAGATGAATATAACCAGAGAGAGTTAAGATATGAATATAACCAGAGAGTTAAGAGATGAATATAACCAGAGAGAGTTAAGAGATGAATATAACCAGAGAGTTAAGAGATGAATATAACCAGAGAGAGTTAAGAAATGAATATAACCAGAGAGTTAAGAGATGAATATAACCAGAGAGAGTTAAGAGATGAATATAACCAGAGAGAGTTAAGAGATGAATATAACCAGAGAGAGTTAAGAGATGAATATAACCAGAGAGAGTGAAGAGATGAATTTAACCAGAGAGAGTTAAGAGATGAATATAACCAGAGAGAGTTAAGAGATGAATATAACCAGAGAGTGTTAAGAGATGAATATAACCAGAGAGAGTTAAGAGATGAATATAACCAGAGAGAGTTAAGAGATTAATATAACCAGAGAGTTAAGAGATGCATATAACCAGAGAGAGTTAAGAGATGAATATAACCAGAGAGAGTTAAGAGTTTAAGAGATGAATATAACCAGAGAGAGTTAAGAGGTGAATATAACCAGAGTTAAGGTTTAAGAGATGAATATAACCAGAGAGAGTTAAGAGATGAATATAACCAGAGAGAGTTAAGAGATGAATATAACCAGAGAGAGTTAAGAGATGAATATAACCAGAGAGAGTTAAGAGATGAATATAACCAGAGGCTGACTCATCAATCAATGTCTTAGAGAATCAATCATGTCGTTCCTTTGTCCTTTGTTCCTGATTTTTTCTTCCTTTTTTGATATTGATGACACGTGTGTGTGTGTGTGTGTGTGTGTGTGTGTGTGTGTGTGTGTGTGTGTGTGTGTGTGTGTGTGTGTGTGTGTGTGTGTGTGTGTGTGTGTGTGTGTGTGTGTGTGTGTGTGTGTGTGTGAACGTGTGTGTGTGTGTGTGTGAACGTGTGTGTGTGTGTGTGTGTGTGTGTGTGTGTGTGTGTGTGTGTGTGTGTGTGTGAACGTGTGTGTGTGTGTGTGTGTGTGTGTGTGTGTGTGTGTGTGTGTGTGTGTGTGTGTGTGTGTGTGAACGTGTGTGTGTGTGTGTGTGTGTGTGAACGTGTGTGTGTGTGTGTGTGACGTGTGTGTGTGTGTGTGTGTGTGTGAACGTGTGTGTGTGTGTGTGTGTGAACGTGTGTGTGTGTGTGTGTGTGTGTGTGTGTGAACGTGTGTGTAATTATCTCTTAATTTGACCCAATATCTCGCCAATACTCGTATTAGCAGTAATAGGATGACGGCTGGAGGGACATGATTGCCCTCACCAGTGATTCCCTGTATTTTAGACCCAATGTTGTGTATTATTATACCACTTTTTCTACATTGCACAGAATCATCTTACTATCATGTTTCCTGTATTTATTTTTTAACATAAAAACATACATTTTTTTGCATTTATCTTCATGTATACAATAGTCTAACACTACTTTCACCACGATGGAACCAATCAAAGCGGGTTGGTCTACACACACACACACCGGTACACCAACACCACATGAAATGTAAAATCACTGAAATCAGCATGATTTTAAATGTCAACCGCCTCATGACAGCCTCCTCTCTGGCCCGTTCTCACTCTCTGCTCTCACCTGAGGGTTCTCTGATCACCGTCCAGACGGGCTTCCAGACCGGTCCAGACGGGCTTCCAGACCCGTCCAGACGGCGGTGGGTAAATGTCCCGCAGCACGATGACAACTGGGTGACCAACACCTCGGGGTGGTGGTGATTGCTTATTTTTTGTGAAGACTTTTGTGAATCAAGTGTCTGGAGGTTTCTCTGGAATGATGTGGTTCTACGGGCAGCAGAAGGTGGTCACTCTGCTCTCTTGAGGTACAAAGAGGTTCAACGCCATGGCGCTGGTTCCATAAATCACCATGAGTCATGTTATGGCAAGGACCAATTTAGACAAAGCTTTCAAATGAAAACGTTAAGGAACAGAGAGCAGCGGTCTGGTAAAATACAACCCTACACAGAACACAGGTGGGCGTTTATTCATTCTTATTTAAGATCTGAGGTGACAGTATCCAATTCATTGTATATTCAATTGGATATTGGCCATGCAGCTCAGCCAATCAGGGGCCTTGTCTCCACACATTCCCCATCCCAGTTATCAGTACTCGGGGATGGGGGGGGCTCAATGCACACCACACCTTTATGCTACGTTTGACCGGAGGAAAAAAAGATGATTTATGGAAGCATGTTTCTATGGCAACCATGGATATTTCCCAAGACCTTTAGGGAAGATTGCCTGCTGTTCTGTCCTGCTGGGTCTCTAGTCTATCATAACTATATTCTGACATTATGCTGGAATTCAATAAGACGAAAACTACTGGGTCAGCGCCCTCCGACAATACTGTCTTTACAGTTTACAGACTGGACTCCCTGTTGTATCATCCTTGATTATAAAGATGGCAGAACTGTTTCTCTACTAGACCTGTCGTCAAGTGGTCTTTGAAACCAGGCATGTTCCCTATCCCAGGAACTGTGCTCTATGGGTCATCTGATCCAATCATAAACTACTACAATCACCACCCAGAGCACCACTGAGAGCGGGAACCTGTGCCCTCCAGCCTCCCCTTGCCTGTGCATGAAGTGGCAGCTCACCTGCTCAACCTCCTCTCCTCTTGTTTCAATTGTTTTTCAAGGAATCCTTCGTTTTCAATCACGGGTGAAACAAGCCTGTCTCACAACCATCTGAATAGAATACCATTTTTAAGTTTTGTAAGAAATACACACATTGGTGTGTTTTCTCACCAGTTCCTGTCGGCTTGTGTGTATCATTTTATCTGTTTTTTTCTCAGTATATTTTCATCATTTCATCAGACCTCCTCAAAATCGTAACACATACGCTTAATACCATTTGTACTCTTAGATGCCTTTGGAACTATTTGTAACTAAAACTTTTCAACCTAAATACTTCAGACCTGTTTCATAGTCCAAAACATAAACCAGTTCAATTTTAATCATGTTTATACCACTTATATTATATACACACACTTAAATAGAGGGTCATTTTATTCAAATTGTGTTTGGACTCAACTTGACAGCATTCATACTTCCATCCATCTATCCATCCATCGTCTCCCGCTTATCCGGGTCGGGTCGCGGAGGTAGCAGCTTCAGCAAGGGACTCCAAACTTCCCTCTCCCTGGCAACATCGATTAGCTCTGACTGGGGGATCCCGAGGCGTTCCCAGGCCAGTGTGGAGATGTAATCACCCCCCCTGTACCTTGGTCTGCCCCATGG
>CM051004.1:26815617-26843117 GCA_027704905.1 Muraenolepis orangiensis
TCTCTCTCTCTCTCTCTCTCCTCTCTCTCTCTCTCTCTCTCTCTCTCTCTCTCTCTCTCTCTCTCTCTCTCTCTCTCTCTTTAACGTCTGAGTCTCTTTCCTCCGGGGGAGGAGGACCCGGAGTAGCGGACCCGCTGCCCGTAGTGATGTGAGGTCTATGCTTGTGATGGAGCCGATGCGTGGAGGTCTTATTGGATTGATTTGACATTTTGAGGGGAGGGACTGTTAGTTAACTGAGCTGCCTTTCAACGAACGAAGGAGTCATCTAGACATCTAGACACCACTAGGTTTAGAAGGACTCTCCTGAACGCCTTAATGTAGTCTCCGGACGGTGGACCATGGGCCGTGCGTCCCGGCCGCGGAGGGCTCTCACCGCGGGGGAGCGTCGCTGTGTGCGGGGGGAAAACGGCTCGGTGCTAGGTACCGTTGGGTCCTAACAACCGATCGGTGGTTCTCCATCACGGTAGACTGAAGAGAGAAGAACCCCCCGGTACGAGGCGGTGTATATAGGGCAGACCGAGAGGAGGGAGGGGGGGGGGGGGGGGGGCGGTAGTACCGGAGGACCGCAGAGCCGCCACACGGAGGATGGATCATTACTCTACTTTACAACGTAAGTGACCGGGAAGGACCGCTTCGGTGCATCGTTTATGCTCTGTTTTACGGATATTTATATTTCATATAGTCAATACATCAGATCATGTTTAGGCGCCGACGGACATTTCAGTATGCGCCAAACATCGGTGCCAACGCGATGGCACTACTCTGACCATGGACGGTGGACGGTGGTGTGTAGTGTTAATGGAGGTGGCTACAGGTTTATTTAGGGGTATATTTTCCTCAGGTTCTAAAAACAAGATGGTAGGGGCAACCAGCCCCTTTGAATCTGCTGCTCCGCCATTCAGAAGGCCTATCAAGCTTCTCTGATCAGGGGCCACTAGTCTCAGCAAGCAGCTCTGGTTGCAGGGAGGAGAGGCAGGAGATGGAGAGAGGCATGGAGAGGCAGGGATATGAAGGAGATGGAGAGAGGCAGGGGGAGGCATGGAGAGGCAGGGATATGAAGGAGATGGAGAGAGGCAGGGGGAGGCAGGGAGAGGCAGGAGATGGAGAGAGGCAGAGAGAGGCAGGGAGAGGCATGGAGAGGCAGGGATGTGAAGGAGATGGAGAGAGGCAGGGGGAGGCAGGGAGAGGCAGGAGATGGAGAGAGGCAGGGAGAGGCATGGAGAGGCAGGGATATGAAGGAGATGGAGAGAGGCAGGGGGAGGCAGGGAGATGGAGAGAGGCAGGGGGAGGCAGGAGATGGAGAGAGACAGGGGGAGGCAGGAGATGGAGAGAGGCAGGGAGAGGCAGGATATGGGGCAGACAAGTGAAATGACATGCACACACGTTTGTGTGTGCATGTCATGCATGCATGTGTGTCGCCTGTATGGCGTGTCATAAGAAGCTATGAAGCTCTACCTGCAGACCTTCAGAGGGATGTCTGATAGCATCATACTCCATCCTCTCAAGCCCAGTATGCACTCACACATACAAGGGCACCTGTTAAACCCTCTCCAGGTGCTTCAGCCATTCGTTATTTGGTATTTGTTATAGCTCATTATATACATATTGCATCATTACTTAATCTGAGTTTATTGACCCGTCTTGTTTTGTTAGAGACAATACACGATAACAAGACAATACACTATATTGACGCTGGCTAAATGGTTGGATACGTCCAGTACACTTGGCTTTAGAGGTTCTTGAATCGTTTTCTGTAGTCCTTCTAGTTTTGTTAATATTTAATATTTATTATTCAAGATTTTGATGTCACGAATGGGATTGTTCAGTGGGACCCAGAACGCAGACCGCTTTATTTCAAGCACAACACAACTCAAACACAACACGAGAGTGATCAGGGACAGTCCAGGGGTCTGGGTACCGGGAGGTCGATCCGCGGAGTACCGGCAGGTAGTAGACCGGCGAGTAGTCCGGGACGGGAGAGGAGTCTGGGTACCGGGAGGTCGAGTAGCGACAGGTACCAGACAGGTAATTATAATGACCGGGGAGCTCGTATGGACCAGAGTAACGCGAGACAGGCGGGTGACGCGGGACAGGCAAGGGATCGGGATCTGGCTCTCCGGATCTCCAGAATGTACGACGTGCAGTAAGACGTACGACCTAACCCTGGGGTAACGGGCAGCCAGGGTATATATACCCCAGGTGAGGGGATTAACAATTAGACGCGGCAATAGCTGACAGGTGTGTGTGTGTGTGTGTGTGTGAGCGCCGCCAGCGCACGTGGCTTGGCCACGCCCCCTGTCAACCACCGTAACCGTGGCATTTGAATTGCCATATGCAACAAGTACAATGGAATGCTTACTCCCTATTCCCTCTCCATGTGCCATCGACAGTCTCCCCGAATGAGACCCTCTGTCTAAAATGGAAGTAAGATAAGATAAGTAATACTTATCTTATCTTACTTCCATTTTGATGGGCCGATCAATAAAGGGAGATAAGTTGAGGAGATAGTTACTTATTAAGTAACTATCTCCTCAACTTATCTCCCTTTATTGATCGGCCCATCCTGGAACAATGAGCAGTACTTCTGTGAAAGCATCCTCACTTCTCATGCATCGTCTAGTCCTGTGGGGAACACTTACTTAACATGGCCGTCAATGAACTTACTTTTGTTAACCAAAGTTAAACACGGCCGGCCATCACTGGATCAGAGAGCAGGAGAGCACTTTCTGCATCAGTCATTGAATGCAATTCTGCTCTAGACAGCCAAAGGGTTCCATCACTTCTCTGCACATAGTTTGTTGTCATAGGGATTCCTCGCCCAGCCCCAGTTCATCATCTAACATTAAATCGGGGGGATTGAATTCTCTTTATCCTATTCATGTGCACACTCAGTGAGATGTGTTTCTCTCATTTAACCCATCCTAGTATTAGGAGCAGTGGGCAGCTATTGGATATACAGGGGAGCAGGGGAGGGGTCTGGTGCCTTGCTCAAGGGCCCCTCGGCAGTGCCCAGGTTTTTTGGGGACTTGAACCGGGGCCTTCCGGTTCCCAAGCCAAGTCCCAACAGACTGAGCTACTGCCGCCCATAGACTTGAACTGCAGGTGTTCACACCAGTATCACACACTATGTACTAATGATGCAGCATGCAGCTC
This sequence comes from Muraenolepis orangiensis, assembly GCA_027704905.1. NCBI lineage: Eukaryota > Metazoa > Chordata > Actinopteri > Gadiformes > Muraenolepididae > Muraenolepis > Muraenolepis orangiensis. Next base: position 26,818,771 of record CM051004.1, read on the forward strand.
AGAGATGAATAGTGTACAAATATTGAGGATACTACTTAAAATAGCAGACCCACACACTCATGTAGATATGTATAATTGATTGCATTGAATTTGATAATATAGTCATTGTTCTATGTTGCAATGTGTTGTACAATGTTTGCTCATCAGAAAAGAGTGGGAAATAAGTGACAAAAATATAAAAAATATATATATACGTATACATAGTTTCAAGAGTTTTTAAGACAGTGTGGGCAGATGTTGTGGAGGAGAGCACGTGTGGAACGCTCTGCTGCTGTAGGGACTCTGCTGCTGCTGATGATGCTGCTGCTGGTTGCCTAGTGACAGTATCTAGGAACCGGCTGCCATTGTCATGGCGATGGTCCGGGGTGAGGGAGAGGACTCACTGAGGGAAGGGATGATTGATGGTGTTACTTGGGGGGAGGAGGGTGACGAGGATGACAGTGGTTATGTGTAGGGTTAGGAGGTTTAGGAGGATGAAGGTGGCCGTGATGAATCTAACAGATGAATCTAACAGCTGGTTCATGATCATCATGATAATGGCTGGCTTGTTGATGATGACTTGAACAAAAATATACTGTATATAACCATAAGAGAGCTGAGCCAGAAGGCAGAAGGCATCATTCCTACCCTCACCTATGGCCATGAACAATGGGTAATGGTATCTCCCTGAGGGATAGCGTGAGAAGATCATCTCCCTGAGGGATAGCGTGAGAAGATAATTTCCCTTAGGGATAGGGTGAGAAGCTCAGTCACTCGTGAGAGACTCGGAGTAGAGCCGCTGCTCCTTCGCGTAGAAAGGAGCCAGTTGAGGCCAGTCCTGGTCGCCTCCCGAGGGAGGTTTTCCAGGCACATCCAACAGGGAAGAGACCACGGGGCAGACCGAGGTACAGGTGGGGTGATTACATCTCCACACTGACCCGGGATCCCCCAGTCAGAGCTGGTCCATGTTGCCAGGGAGAGGGAAGTTTGGAGTCCCTTGCTGAAGCTGCTACCTCCGCGACCCGACCCGGATAAGCGGGAGGCGAAGAATGGATGGATGGATATATATACTTTATGTATATATACTGCATATATATAAATCATTTTTTTTATTTTTTATTAATTAGAAACTCATCAGCGTTAAATTGCCTTTGTGAAGGAGAAACATATAATAATTTAATGTACTGAGGCAACATTTCTATTAGGTATGTACCACTGGTTCCTTTCTGCTCAAATTACTAAATTGGAAATAATGAAATGATAATTTTTGGGACTCTCTGGAAAGTTCCATCAGAGTTCATACCTAATACAATTATTAGTTTTAGTCTTCCAGTTATCCAGCATGTAAAGCATGGTGGTCCATAGCTGCTCAAGCCTTGGGCCTGGCTTTAGCTAGTCTATTCACACTAGGCAGTGGGCTCAGTGTGTGTGTGTGTGTGTGTGTGTGTGTGTGTGTGTGTGTGTGTGTGTGTGTGTGTGTGTGTGTGTGTGTGTGTGTGTGTGTGTGTGTGTGTGTGTGTGTGTGTCGTAGCTGTTTGTCCAGGTGACACCTCCACGCTGTGAACCCCTTCACACACAAGCACCTTTGCCGTTGGTGTGAACGAGGAGTCATCATTGGACAAACACCGTTACACCGTCCCATAACACTAATGATGGGTCTGCTACGTTGATGTACCAGGACCCAGGTAGTAGACTAAACCGGTGGAGATATCCCACCTGACCACGGGACCTAGTGAGAGGACCAGACCCATCGTTAGTAGTGTTATGAACAGCACTGGTTTGAATATCCTTAGTGTGTGTATATTTGCATATATATTTACACACTTAGTTATTAGTAAGGGTAGACTCAGTATTATTCCCTACACTCTTTCTTTTAAAAGGTATTACACCGAAGTATTTAATATACATTTGTTTGATATACCTACAGGTAGGCTCCTAGAGAGTCCTCTCAGCTGCAAGGCATCTCCCACCCACTACGCCGCCTGTCTGTGGCTATGCAATCATATGGCTATGCTATTTATTATAACAAATTACACTCAAATAAAAGTACTTACATCTTCCCTATAGCACTTTTAAGTACTGGATGAATGTGTTACACGGTTTCTAAAGGTTTCCATTGTGGGTTAGGGTTAGGGTAAGGTCATGGTCTTGGTTATGTTTACAATGTCTTGTGATTTACTTGTTTGAGTTTGTCTTACCATTATCTTACATGAGGAGGTATGTGTATTCCTTGGTATCCATCACCCGAGCCTTAATGGACCTCTCATGGTCAGACTTCAGCACGCTGTCCCTCCTGACAGCAGCATCCACACCTGAACACAGATTAACAGATTAAAAATCTTGTCTTTTCAAAAGCAGGAATTCATATTAATATAATTGCTACTTTTTAAAGGGAGAATACTGCTGGGATGAAACCATGTCCACACTTTTAAAGAGTCGTTCCACAGATTTTCAAAATTGTAATTTCCATAACAAAAGCCTACAAATCAATTAGAAAATGCATATAAATGCATTCTGTGGATCAAAGAATAGACATATGTATAATATTCTATATATATATATATATATATATATATATATATATATATACAGACAAAAGTAAACATATGTTTATGTTTTATACAGTGTGCCAACCATACCATGGTCTTCGTGGGAGTCGATGGATTTGATCAAATCAAACTTTGGAGTGAAGCTTGATTTCTGCCTGCAGCGCCACCACGCTCCGGTGGTCACGGCGAGAATAGCATGCATGTCGGTATCTACGACGGTGAATTAATGAGCAATCATGAATAACACATCAAAATAGACTCATTTTTTACGCACAATATCAAAACAGAAAATTGGAAAAAAAATAATAATATATATATATATATATATATATATATATATATATATATATACATGGCAAAACAATTAATTGTTAACAAAAACAAAAACATTTATTGTCTATATTTTGGAGAGCCGCCACAGTTTCGCAAATGATGTTTCCAGGGGAGCCCATGTCTCCTCATTAAGGGGAGCCATGGCCCCCGTGGTTCACACCCTGCTCATATATACAGAGACTAAAGTATATCAAGTATATGACAACTACCAGCTCTTTCTCAGTGTGGCCCGTCTGCCAGAATCAGCCTGCAGTTCGGCTCTGTGAGATTCACTTACTGTGTGGTTGTTGTTGTTAGCCGGAAGAGACACACAAATTAGGACTATAACTGCAGCCAAGTCTCACTGAGGGGAAGGAAGGAGGAGGTGTATTTCACCTACAGCAGATAGAGCAGTGGCCTGCCGTATAGCATCTCTCATAATCACCTATCACCACATGGACCTTTGACTAATAGTTTACAGCTAGCATTCAGTTGACTATAGGAGCACTGCTCATATCAGGGGAGGGGGTGGGGGGGCAGTAGCTCAGTCTGCTGGGACTCGGCTTGGGAACCGGAGGGTCCCCAAAACGGACCAAGTACGGAGTGAGAACTGGTTCTTGTAAAAAGGTGCCAGTTCCCCTCCTGGCCACTGCCCAGGTGCCCTTGAGCACTGCTCCTAATACGAGGATGGGTAACTAATGTCACTGTTTGTGTACATGTGACCAATAAAGAGGATTCAATCCTCCAGTTTTAGATTTAGATTTCTGGCGATTTATTTTCTGTTTATTTATGCAGTATTGCCGTAACTAAACTACAATTATCAGAGTGTACTCATTTAGTTTTAGCACAAACGAAACAACAGCAGACTCACAAATGATGTGGACCTGAACAATCTCCTTTATCACCTGTTCCAGACCGTGGATATATCATAATAACAGGACAGGACTGACATGTTGAGGACATGTTTCGTTATGATATGTGCAGGAATACGGCAGGCAACTAACTATGGCAAATACAATGGTATAGATACAAAGCTTTTTGTTATTATTTAAATGCTCATACTGCCTGCCCATTAGGCCATATGTCGTTGGGCTACATTACAGCAAACCACTGTTACAAACGTTTAATGGTTACATGTGAAATGTGATGCCTTGATATCTGCACAGAGCACAGAGCAATGAGACGGCAGGAGGTTATTAATCAGGTTATCCACGTATTAGACCAATGAGCGAAGAGCCCTAATGTATGGCTAGACACACGTTGAAATACATAGAATCACAATCAGAATACCTTTATTGTCATAAAGGCTAAACAATTGTCTACCAATCCCACGACACTCATACAAACAACAATTGAAAAATATATATAATATATAATATATATTATTTTAAAAAACTAAACTAAATATACAGGTTAAAATGATTGCCATACACAATTGTATGTATACATTTATCCAGTAGTGCAAATTGTGTCTGTAGTCAATTTTGACAGCTTGTAACACTGTGATCACACTATGATCACACTATGATCACTCTATGATCACACTATGATCACTCTATGATCACTCTATGATCACACTATGATCACTCTATGATCACACTATGATCACTCTATGATCACACTATGATCACTCTATGATCACACTATGATCACTCTATGATCACACTATGATCACTCTATGATCACACTATGATCACACTATGATCACACTATGATCACACTATGATCACTCTATGATCACACTATGATCACTCTATGATCACACTATGATCACACTATGATCACACTATGATCACTCTATGATCACACTATGATCACACTATGATCACACTATATGATCACACTATGATCACACAATATTTGATCACACTATGATCACACTATGATCACACTATGATCACGCTATGATCACACTATGATCACACTATGATCACACTATGATCACTCTATGATCACACTATGAGTTAATATCATGGCTGTGCTGGAGGAACGTCACTTTAAGGAAGTACAAATTAAGGCACTTTAAAATGTGTTTGCTCTTCATGTGAGCGGGTTTTGTGTTCCATGGTAGTGGTGAGGGGTGTGGTTAGTGGTGGATGTGGTGAGGGGGTGTGGTTAGTGGTGGATGTGGTGAGGGGGTGTGGTTAGTGGTGGATGTGGTGAGGGGGTGTGGTTAGTGGTGGATGTGGTGAGGGGGTGTGGTTAGTGGTGGATGTGGTGAGGGGGTGTGGTGGATGTGGTGAGGGGGTGTGGTGGATGTGGTGAGGGGGTGTGGTTAGTGGTGGATGTGGTGAGGGGGTGTGGTTAGTGGTGGATGTGGTGAGGGGGTGTGGCGGATGTGGTGAGGGGGTGTGGTAAGTAGGTGTGGTGAGTGGGTGTGGTAAGTGGGTGTGGTGAGTGGGTGTGGTAAGTGTGGTGAATGGTGGATGTGGTGAGGGGGTGTGGTGGGTGTGGTGAGTGGGTGTGGTAAGTGGGTGTGGTGAGTGGGTGTGGTAAGTGTGGTGAGTGGGTGTAGTGAGTGGGTGTGGTGAGTGGGTGTGGTGAGTGTGGTGAGTGGGTGTAGTGAGTGGGTGTGGTGAGTGGGTGTGGTGAGTGTGGTGAGTGGGTGTAGTGAGTGGGTGTGGTGAGTGGGTGTGGTGAGTGGGTGTGGTGAGTGGGTGTAGTGAGTGGGTGTGGTGAGTGGGTGTGGTGAGTGGGTGTGGTGAGTGTGGTGAGTGGGTCCACCCCACCTGAGCCGACTCTGATCAAGCTGGCCAGAAGATATGTGGGGCTCTCTGGCTCACCCTCAGAGAGACTATTTAGTAAAAAAAAAGTAACACTATCAATCTTGTTTTGATCTGTTATGAATCTATTTTGATGGGCTTTTCCATATATCTTTCTCATTTACATATGTTCAAGAATATCACAATGAATATCGATATCACAAAGATATCGCATATTCAATCGTATTTGGTCAATATCGTCCCCCCCCCTGGAGGGGATGTTCAGACGGAGAGATGAAAACACGATACCTGATCTTACATGGCTCACACTCGTCCTCAAAGGACCAGCGCTGGTGATGAAATGCATCAGCGCTGTGTTGCTGTTTTCTGTGAGTGTGAAATGATGAATCCTGAAAAGCCATCTGTACTGATGGACTGTCCGACTCAGAGAAGAACAGGGATATGTAATAGCTGCTGTACACTTTATTATACAGCACTATGTACAACGGTTATTAGTAGTAATTATATGAAATACCATGGCCTGGTCATTTAAATGTGCTGGATGCTGGTTGTCACTGAGAACCGTGTGTCCGAATGAGACACAGAGACAAGTAAGTGATTATATATACAAACAAAAGGGACGTCAAGGCAGTGGGAGAGAGAGATAAGGGAGGGAAGGAAACCATTAGGACCAGATGAGATCACAAGAGAATGAATGGGAAGTGCAAAACAGGAAGGGGATAAGGCGGTCTCACACAATCCTTCATAGAATTGTGTCCAATTAGGTTAGATGATGAATAACATTGAGTTTTAAACGAGGATCGTTTGTTATAAACCATCTGCGGTTGTCAGATAACAACCAATTAATATACAATAAATGATCATGTTGTTTATCCACTCTAACAACTCACTGCAGGGGCATGGAGTGTGTTACACTAACCAGAGGGCATTAGCCAGCCCGAAGGTTTTGGGTTTGATGTCCACAGCCATCGGAGACATGGAGACATGGTAGACATGGAGTGAGTTGTTCACAGCTACCACCTACCTGCTCCTTAAGTCTATTTAGTATCGGCTAAATAACTTAACACTAAATGTATATCAATTAACCGAGCAGGGTACCGTTACATCATGTGGCCTAGTGGAAAATAATTGGAGGATCCGTCTTGGATAATAAAGGATCTTTTAGGTCTCTTTCCCGTATCCATTTGAGCCCCAGTGTCAGGGCTCGCTGTGAGCACTGATGTGTGAACACATGCTAAAGAAGACTCCTATAGCTACACGCCACTGACATTACAGTCCAGGGAAGTTCTTTAGGTATGCATGTGCTTGTGAATGTGCATTTGACCAGGCACTTGTGTGTGTGTGTGTGTGTGTGTGTGTGTAGATGTTACGTGTGCAGCATAATGACATGTTGAATGTGTACGTGTGTTAAAAATAGAACGGCTGAGGGATGCACATGTCACCAGAGAGAATAGGAGTGTGTTTAAGGACTCCAAGGTGTGTGTGTAATATGTGTATGTGTGTGTGTGTGTGTGTGTGTGTGTGTGTGTATGTGTGTGTGTGTGTGTGTGTGTGTGTGTGTGTGTAATGTGTGTATGTGTGCGTGTGTGTAATGTGTGTATGTGTGTGTAATGTGTGTATGTGTGCGTGTTTGTGGAATGTGCGTGTTTGTGGTATGTGTGTATGTGTGTATGTGTGTGTGTAATGTGTGTATGTGTGCGTGTGTCATGTGTGTTTGCGCGTGTGTGTGTGTGTGTGTAATGTGTGTATGTGTGTGTGTGTGCGTGTGTGTGTAATGTGTGTATGTGTGCGTGTGTGTGTAATGTGTAATGTGTGTATGTGTGCGTGTGTGTAATGTGTGTATGTGTGTGTGTGTGCGTGTGTGTGTAATGTGTGTGTGTGTGTGTGATGTGTGTATGTGTGTGTGTGTGTGTGTGTGTAATGTGTGTATGTGTGTGTGTGTGTGTAATGTGTGTGTGTGTGTAATGTGTGTGTGTAATGTGTGTGCGCTTACAGTACGTGTGGCCATACATGAATATGAAGTACAGCTGGATTAATACATATTAGGCTAGTTTGAATGAACGTTTGTACGTGTGAGAGTGTACATGAGTGTGTATGTGGTAGACTGAGGGTGATAGCCCCCCTGTACAATGTGTTATTTCTATTCCAACGCATTTGGAATTCCAGCTGTAAACCCCCCCCCCCCCTTTTCCTAACTCCCCATCTTCACGCCACGCCTTTCTATGAGTGTGTGTTTCTTTGTGTGTGTGTGTGTGTCTCTCTTTGTGTGTGTGTATGTGTGTGTGTGTATGTGTTTACAGCAACTCTCCTCTTGGTGTATTTTAAGATCTGTCACACTTTCACTTCTCCCTCATTACCATGGTAGGGTGCCTGGCTCTGTCTGCCTCTTTGAGCTTTATGTAGGCCAGCCCCCGGGGGTCCTGCAGGCTCTTTATGGGCTCCGTGGTGCTGCCCGGAGCGCTGAGCCAGCATGGCAGAGCGTGGCAGGCTAGTGGACTACTCTAGTGGACTACTCTAGCATGCCACAGCCAGGGCTCATCAAGTATTCATGCAGTCCCTTTGCACACGCACGTCGCCTACGCCTCGGAATCTCACACCCCTTTAGTCTCTGTATATATATATATATAAACTGTACACACATACTGTGTACATACATCTACTGATGCCTAGTCTGGACACATCTTCAGTGATGTTCCTATATATATATATATATATATATATATATATATATATATATATATATATATACAGTATATATATTTACCAGTCATGTGGTCTACCTGCTGAGTGATGTCATAAGTCAAAGAGTTGGGCGGTGTATGTATGCACTGCTTCACTGTTCTCTAACACAGTTGTTATTGTCCTTGAGGAGGTCCATGCGTTAGGAAAACACAAGGGGATGTGAGACCCTGTCTGAGGCCGGGAGGAGGTTGACCTGCTGAGGGAATATGTGTGCTGCTTCTACAGGGTTGGTTCAAAGTAAGGGAAGATGGAGCTGTTGCCATCATCTGACTGGGGAACCACTCTGAAGCCAGTTGACGCTACAGAGCGAGAGAGAGAGAGAGAGTGCTTAAAGGTGCTCATAAGATTTAAGAGCTTATTATTTGAGCATAGTGTGTTTGGGAATGGCCTCGCCACCTGTCAGCTATTGGTGAGTGAAAGGTGGTGTGGGAATATCGGTTTCAAATCAGCTGTGCCTGCCTCTGTGTGAGACAAGCTAGATGTTAAGCCGCTTAAATCCCGGTTAATTTCTGACCAGTCAGGACATTTTTCTGACGTGATTGGTTCGGGGAATCCATCTTGCTTGTCATCACAAGCGATGGTGTGTGAACATTTCTCAATGATGGAGAAACATGGGGGGTGGGGGGGCAGAGAGGGAGGGGACCTTTCTTTGTTTGTTTAGTTTAAAAATATTGCTCTCTTCTGAAAAAGATTTATGAAAAAGATCTAATGGCAAGAACTGAAATAGAGAGAGCGAGACGGAGACAGAGACAAAGACAGACCCTTACCCTCATTAATGTGAGGCTGGCTGTTAAGAGGAGAAGGCAACATTTGTCCAGGTCCTTAACACTGTGATGGGAGTGTGATGGAGGACCTGCGTGGCAGAGTTAAGTGTCTTAACCCGCGACTGACTGACAGACGGGTTTCAATTTGTCTCCGGAAGCCCGTGGCGAGCGTATCCTTCTGTCACGACTTGAGAGCGACTTGAGAGACTAGAAGCACCATGTCCTAGAAGCACCATGTCCTAGAAGCACCATGTCCTAGAAGCACCATGTCCTAGATAAGACTTACTCAACAGCGCATCCGGCCCGCAGACGCTTATTGTGTGGCCCCCAACATGCCTGGTTATGGATCTACTTATGTGTGTGAAAGCTCCTTCTCTGCCATGGGAATAATAAAATCAAAGCAGCGTTCCCATATAATTGACAGACATTTGGCAGACTATCTCAGAACAGCTACAACTGAGCAACAACCAGATCTGAAAGTACTTATCTGAAAAGAATGCAGACTTAGAGCTCTCACTAGGAATAAGTAACAACTGTTTGTTATATTGTTATTGTTATTAATATTTGTGAAATGCAGACTCAGAGCTCTCAATAGGAATAAGTAAAAAGTTGTTTGTTATATTGTTATTGTTATTAATATTTGTGAAATGCAGACTCAGAGCTCTCAATAGGAATAAGTAAACATTTTTTGTTATATTGTTATTGTTATTAATATTTGTGAAATGCAGACTCAGAGCTCTCAATAGGAATAACTAACAATTGCAAACTTTATCAATGTCATCAATGCAAAGCTATTCACTCCAGTGTTAATAAAACATCAGCTTGACCAACACTTGACACTACATTTGTTACTCAAATTGAGAATATTTTTTAAATATTCCATGATGCTTTGGAATGTATTAAAAATGACATGCAAGACAGCATATTAAACAGCAGTAGTAAATACAGCGAATAAAATGGTACAAATATATGTTAATAATATTTTGTGGCCCTTTGCACCTGTTGTGGTTTAAATGTGGCCCTCTTGGCCTCTGAAGTTGAGTACCCCTGTCCTAGATGCACCATGTCCTAGAACCACCATGTCCTAGAAACACCATGTCCTAGAACCTCCATGTCCTAGAAGCACCATTCACCATAGTTGAAGACAATGCAGCAAGAGTCTGCATTTCCCGTCGACTGGTCACTGATCCTCTATGTGTTAAATGGACCATCTGACTATCCGTACAAGTTCAAGCACTTGTAGCTATAGGTGAAGTGAGTGTGAGAGAGAGAGAGAGATCGCCCAAAATGTCTGAGATCTGGCTTTCCTGCAGTCGCATTACTTTACATAACTTTACATTACTTACCGGTAATATGACATTTCCCCTTAAGTCCCGCCTTCTTGCCGTTCCCCCATTGGTCAGTCATGTAGGCTACAGCTTAAGCCCTGCACGCAAACATTGGTCCAACTGCATCTCAAGGTCTGGTGTCGTGGCAGTGCTACTGGGCCCAGCATGAATTGTCACCGAGCCAATCGCCGTCTCACAGGCAGGACTTAAAACTTATGTAATCCAGAACACCAGGACTCCAGAGGGAAACCCTGTATGTATGTATGTATGTATGTATGTATGTATGTATGTATGTATGTATGTATGTATGTATGTATGTATGTATGCCAAGTCAAGTCAAGTTTATTGTCACTTCACAGTTTACACAAGTATAAAGCAGTGATGTGAAAATCTTATGTGCAATACCCGACGACAGACAGCAGTTATAAAAATAAGATAAAAATACATAAAAATAGAAATAAAAATAAAAATAAAAATGCAATTTATAAAATGCAAAATATCGGCACAGAAAAGTGCAATATGTATATATAAATCAATGTAATAAAATATACATTGTTATATGCTATACGCCCTTGTTCAGCAGCCTGATGGCCTGACTGTGTAAGCTATCTCTAAGCCTATTTGTACGGCACTTGATACTGCGGTATCGCCTGCCTGACGGTAACAGTGAGTACAGTTCGAGGCTGGGGTGGGCAATGTCTTTTATGATTCGTTTGGCCTTGGCCACGCACCGCTGATTGTATATATCCAGGAGGGAGGGGAGCTCACCTCCAACGATATACTGGGCCGTCCGCAACACCCTTTGAAGCGCTCTGCGCTCGAGTGCGGTGCAGTTCCCGTACCAGGCGGTGATACACCCTGTAAGAACACTCTCGATGGTGCCGTTATAGAATGTTCTCAGGATGCGGGGGCCCATGCTGAATTTCTTCAGACGCCTGAGGAAATACAGGCGTTGTTGGGCCCTTTTCACCACGTGTGTGGTGTGCGTGGACCATGTGAGGTCCTCGGAGATGTGCACGCCGAGGAACTTTAAGCTGCTGACCCTCTCTACTGCAACACCGTCGATGGAGATAGGGCTGTGCTCTCCCCTCTGCTTCCTGAAGTCCACGATCAGCTCCCTGGTCTTCTTGACGTTGAGGGCGAGGCTGTTCTCCTGGCACCACTGCTCCAGCGATCCGACCTCCTCCCTGTAGGCTGTCTCGTCGTCCCTGCCGATCAGGCCCATCACTGTCGTGTCGTCAGCAAACTTGACGATGACGTTGGAGCTGTGCATAGCCATGCAGTCGTGGGTGTAGAGGGAGTAGAGGAGAGGGCTCAGCACGCATCCCTGGGGGGCTCCCGTGTTGAGGCTCAGTGGCTCTGATGTGGTGCTGCCCATCCTCACCACTTGGCGGCGGTCCGACAGGAGGTCCAGTATCCAGCTGCACGTGGATGGGGGCACGCCTAGACCTCTAAGCTTGGTGTCGAGCTTGGCAGGAACTATTGTGTTGAACGCTGAGCTGTAGTCCACAAACAGCATTCGCACATAACAGTTCTTTCCCTCCAGGTGGGAAAGGGCAGTGTGGAGGGTCATGGCAATTGCATAGTCCGTGGATCTATTTAGATGATATGCAAATTGCCATGGGCCCAGCGTGGCAGGTAACACGGAGCAAATAAAGTCCTTGACCAACCTCTCGAAGCATTTGCTGACAATCGAGGTGAGGGCTACAGGTCTATAGTCATTCAGGCATGTTACCTTGGGTTGTTTAGGGACAGGCACGATGGTGGACATCTTGAAGACCGCGGGGACAACAGCCTGGGACAGGGAGAGGTTGAAGATGTCTGCAAAGACTCCTGCCAACTGGTCTGCGCATGCTCTGAGGACGCGGCCCCGGATGTCGTCGGGGCCTGCCGCCTTACGGATGTTCAGCCGCTTGAAAGTGCAGTGTACATCCGCCTCCGAGATGCTCAGCAGGCTGGTCTCCTCAGGCGGCACTGGCTTCGGCGGGCTGCCGTTTACGTCGAACCGAGCAAAAAAAGTATTTAGCTCTCCTGGGAGGGAGGTAGAGGAGTTCTCTACACAACTGGTTCTCCCTCTGAAGTTCGTTATCGTCTGCAGCCCCTGCCACATACCCCTCGCGTCGTGGCTCTTGAATTTATCTTCCACTCTGTCCTTATACTCCCGCTTGGTAGTGACGATGGTCTTACGGAGGTCGTAACGGGCTCTCGTATATTTCTCCGTATTCCCGGAGCCAAAGGCGGCGTTACGCGCGTGTAGGGCAGCGCGAACGTCGCCGTTAATCCACGGTTTCTGGTTGGGGTATATCGGAACCGACTTGGTCGGAACAACGACATCTATGCACTTCTTGATGAACCCGGTGACCGACGACTCGTACTCGTTGATGTTATTGTCCGAGGCAATGCGGAACATGTGCCAGTCAGCGCGATCAAAACAATCCTGCATTATAGAGTCCGATTGGTCCGACCAGCATTGGACCACCCTCACAGCGATCGGTTGCTGCTTCAGTCTCTGCCTATAGGCGGGGAGCAGCTGGATAGAGCGGTAGTCTGATTTGCCGAATGGTGGGCGGAGGAGGGCCTTGTAGCCATCACGGAACGGGGTGTAGCAGTGATCGAGGATCCGCTCGCCCCGTGTGTTGCTCATTATGTGTTGGTAGAACTTCAGGAGAACCTTCTTCAGGTTCGCCTTGTTGAAGTCCCCCGCCACGATGAGAGCAGCCTTGGGGTGTGCCGACTGTTCGCTGATAGCCCCATACAGTTCCTTCAGCGCTGTGTCCGTGTTGGCTTGTGGGGGAATGTAAACAGCGGTCACGGTTACCGCTGTAAACTCCCGAGGTAGCCAGTGTGGACGGCACATAAGCATCAGGTACTCCAGATCCGGGGAACAGAAAGACTTGTTAAGTTGTTAAGTTGACTTGTTAAGAGTGTTAAGTTGTTGAGCGCTGTTATTGAGAACGGGCACTGCACTAGTAATAGTGTAATCATTAATGATGATTAATATTGGTACCCATAGTATTGATTTTAATACTCATGGATCATGGATAATGGATCATGGATCATGGATCATGGATCATGGATCATGGATAATGGATCATGGATCATGGATAATGGATCATGGATCATGGATCATGGATCATGGATCATGGATCATGGATCATGGATCATGGATCATGGATCATGGATATTGGTTAATGGATAATGGATCATGGATCATGGATCATGGATCATGGATGATGGATAATGGATAATGGATAATGGTTAGGGTGTCAATCATTTTGCCTCGTGAGACCATCATGGTCGAGACTCACACTTCCAATCCACAAAGTGGACAGGCCAGTTAACACTAGACTAGTTTTGGATTCTGGGTTTGTCGTATCCTTGAGTAAGAAGCTTTAAATCCTTGTATGTCGTACACTAAATTACAAAATAGTCTGAATTGCTACATTTGTCCAATTGTGTACTTTCCTCACATTCCTACAAAAATAGGGAACATCCCTTGAGTTTAGGGTGCTGCCAGACTCCTGTATTGATTCATCCCTACACAAACCCTTAGTCTCTCATCCCAGACAAATAGCCAGAGTTAAAGTTAGACCTGATCTCCCTTCCCCCTCCTCCTTCTGCTTCAGAGCATGTTGGACTAGCTGCTGGGACACCAGCAGGCCAAGGTGACCTAAAATACAACACACACACACATGCACGCACACAAGCACACACACATACACACACACACACAAGCACATGCACACACACGCACACACACGAGCACACACACACCGCACACACACTGATTTTCTAAGTAGACCTCATCTGTCCTCAACCTAAATTTGTGAGTCTCTCTCTCTCTTCTCTCTCTCTCTTCCTCTCGCTTCCTCTCTTTCTCTCTCTCTCTCTCTCTCTCTCTCTCTCTCTCTCTCTCTCTCTCTCTCTCTCTCTCTCTCTCTCTCTCTCTCTCTCTCTCTCTCTCTCTCTCTCTCTCTCTCTTTCTCTCTCCCTCTCTCCCTCTCTTTCTCCAGCTTCGAGTCATTCTTCCACAGTCCCTTAGTCCAAGATGTTCTAATAAGAAGATATGCCACTTAGAGTTAGTTGAGTAGAATATGTTGTATCCTGTTGTAGCAGCTAGGTTCACATGTTTAGAGCTGCAGTCTAATTCATCTGATAACCTTCAGGCGAGAGTTATTATCTGAGATGCTAAATATGTCGCCTATTTCAAGAAAACTGAAGCAAATTAGATCCCACTGCCTGCTGCTGCTCATGTGATGTAGCTTGTGGGATTGCTCTACAATGGAGATCATAAAATGTACATAAATTGTGTATGTGCTAATAGTTGTGCATTCATAATAACCCGTAGATTATGGTATTTGCACAGTAGCAGTGAATAGCCCATGCATAGCTGATATAGACGGAGATTCTCATTTTATAGCATTTAGCTCAGTTCACCCCCACGCATTCTACACTGTCAAACACTCTGCCCCCGGTGCTCAAGTGTGGTACTGCAGTTTTCTTCAGTTACATTACGGCCACTGGAAGTGGCATAGCTCTATCTCTATAATGGCTCTGCTAAGCAATAGTTGATGTACGTATGATGTCCACACAGTAACACGTAACCCCGGATGGGAAGGGAACCACCATATGGGTCATGATGAGATGCATTCACACATTCCTCTGGCTCCTCTAGACATGTATATGTTGTCCCAACGTCCTCGGAACCTAAACCTAAACACTCCTAAATGACAGTTGATGTGACTTGTGTGATTGATGAAGCCCCCAGCTTCATGAACTGAGAGGAGTGTGTCGCCCATAGAGATCACAGTGTGACATTGAGGTGGACGGAGGCCGCCCGGGCCCATGGGGTAATACAGTAATACATACTGGTCTGGAGGCTGACCTCAAAAGGGAGTGAGACCTCGAAGGCAAATCACAGCACATGCTTGAAGACCTGCAGGTTCAACCATCAAAAAGATACGGAATCACAGCAGTTACTGTATTTGTGTGAGAAGGGCTCAGCATTGATGAGTTTGAGACATTTTGACACACACTCAATATGTGATGTTATAATTATATATAGGGGTCAGGGTGGGGGGGGGGAGTCAGGGTGGTGGGGGGTCAGGTGGGGGGGGGGGTCAGGTGGTGGGGGATCAGGGTGGTGGGGGTCAGGGGTGGGGGGGGGGGTCAGGGTGGGGGGGGGTGAGTCAGGGTGGTGGGGGGGATCAGGGTGGTGGGGGGGGGGTCAGGGGGCAGTGACAATAAGAGGCACTGAAGAGAACAGAGAGGGAAGAGAAGAGAATGGACCACAATTATCATAAGACATTGCACAGCATATGGATATACTGCAGTTGTAATGCTTGAATTCATTTCACACCTGATGTTAGATAGACCTACATTTGGTTTGTTACATTGAACTACAACATACTTGAAGTGACCCTATGTAAGATTTACTATATGTACTGTATTAAATTTTTACTGTATTCATATGTTTTTTTTTAAAGTAAAACAATCTAGGTAGATACAGTGTATACCGCGGTGTAGACCTGCCCAGGAGACGGTGAGTCCTGTGTGTCTAGCGTGTAGACCTGCCAGGAGACGGTGTGAGTCCTGTGTGTCTAGAGGTGTAGACCTGCCCAGGAGACGGTGTGAGTCCTGTGTGTCTAGAGGTGTAGACCTGCCCAGGAGACGGTGTGAGTCCTGTGTGTCTAGCGGTGTAGACCTGCCCAGGAGACGGTGTGAGTCCTGTGTGTCTAGTGGTGTAGACCTGCCCAGGAGACGGTGTGAGTCCTGTGTGTCTAGAGGTGTAGACCTGCCCAGGAGACGGTGTGAGTCCTGTGTGTCTAGCGGTGTAGACCTGCCCAGGAGACAGTGTGAGTCCTGTGTGTCTAGCGGTGTAGACCTGCCCAGGAGACGGTGTGAGTCCTGTGTGTCTAGCGGTGTAGACCTGCCCAGGAGACGGTGTGAGTCCTGTGTGTCTAGCGGTGTAGACCTGCCCAGGAGACGGTGTGAGTCCTGTGTGTCTAGCGGTGTAGACCTGCCCAGGAGACGGTCTGAGTCGCACTGTATGAGACGGAAATCGCTAGGCAGCAGCACTCCTCTCTATAGGGCTATCGTTTGGTCAATATTTCTACACTCAGTGAATTCCACACAGAACTAAAAACCCAATTCAACTAGGTATGCCATGTTAAAAAAATTCCCCAATGGCTTTAACTTTTAAATGATTGTAGTATCCTGCTAGCTCTACAACAGTATAAATCAGGTCAAAAACTGTCGAGCTCCAGGGTATCGCACATTAAAATACTGGTTGTAATGGTTAAAAATGACTTTCGATTTGTGTACATTAGTGGAATCTAATTATCTAATTGGAATCTCATTTTTTTGGGCACCTTGGTGCAGGAAAAAGAATGACTTGATTAAGTCTACTCTGAGATTTGGGCGTGTATTGGAGTGTCAATGTTGGGGAATTTCTTGCATTCCTAGAGGTGCAGTCCTTACATATTGTCCCTTTAATGGACTGAAAACTACTTTTCTCAAATTAAACTTCCACAGTAAAACATTTAATGGCGTATTTTGTAATTATTAACTCAATTACTGGTGAAAATCTTTCATCCGCTGAATAAAGACATTTTTTAAACTAATTAATAAATTATTGCTAGTGAACATAAAATGACAAATTCATCTATTTTACTAGCTAACGATGGCTTATTAAATCTAGCAAAATACATGTTTTGCCATTCATTGAATATATGCAGACATTCCACCCTAGAAAAACATATTTCTACGGGGTTACCTGACAATATATAATCATATAATAATACTTATCTGAGATTACACCAGTTTTGGTAAATACTGGACTGGTCAATAACGTTCCAATGGTGTGCATTGTTTCCAACGATAGGACCCCTCTGGGCAGCAGTAGCTCAGGACGTATAGTGGGATGTCCGGAAGGTTGCTGGTTCCATCCCCCGGCTCCTCCCCCTAGCAAAGGGTCCAGGTGTCCCTCCGCTGTCGGTGTACACATGTGGGACTGAATGTGTGTTTGAATGTGTGACTGAATGTGTGTTTGAATGTGTGTTTGAATGTGTGTATGAATGTGTGTATGAATGTGTGAATTAATGTGTGAATTAATGTGTGTATGAATGTGTGTATGAATGTGTGTTTGAATGTGTGTATGAATGTGTGTATGAATGTGTGAATTAATGTGTGAATGAATGTGTGTATGAATGTGTGAATTAATGTGTGGATGAATGTGTGGATGAATGTGTGTTTGAATGGGTGAACGTGAAGCACAACTTGTAAAGTGATTTGTTAAATATAAAGCAGTCCATTTACCTCTGCATTTTACCAGTTCTGAATCAATGCGGCACAAATCCAAACATGATCTATTATTAGATGATCTATTTATATAATAAGTGCCTTGAGTATCCAGAAAAGCGCTATATAAAATTGAATTTATTATTATTATTATTACTAAATGTAATCCCTATTGGTAACTGGTGTAAGTGGGATACCCCCCTGTCTCTTGCCAGTACGTTCCTCCGAGACCCTCTGATCCGGGTGTTTCCATACGTTCATTGTAACGGCAGCCTGTTGGCTTCTGGTTTGGATCACACTGTAGTCAGTGTGGTGATTGTGTATTTCTTGTACCACCAATACTGTAATAACAGAAAACTAACTAGCGAGTAGCCATCAACTATACGGAATGTTTTACTTTTGTTTATGTGCTGTCATTGTTTATGTGTCACAACTTAGCTCATTAGTTGTATAATGTACCATTACCATATCTTTATATATCTATATATCTTTTTGTTGTCAAGGAGAAGGAGCCAGAGAGCCAGAGGGAGGGTTAGAGACAGTGCTCTTGGGGTATATAAAGTAGATAAAACTGCACTTCTGAGAACCAAATATCCATCCTTAATGGCAGAGAGGAAGCGATGAAGAGTAAGAGACAGAAAAAAATGGGTAAAAATAGAAAAACACAACCAAAAACACAACAGCTTAAAGAGAGGCAGATAGGGAGCGAGAGCGAGAGAGAGAGAGAGAGAGAGAGAGAGAGAGAGAGAGAGAGAGAGAGAGAGAGAGAGAGAGAGAGAGAGAGAGAGGAGAGAGAGAGAGAGAGAGAGAGAGAGATGTGGGTAAGAAAATACACCTTGCATTGGGGACACAGTCTCTATGGCTGCAGTTGCCATGGTGACGGTGATTCTACGCATGAAGTCATGACTGCGAGGAGACCCTTGAGAATTCATCCTCTGGAGCTGAGCTGCTGAGTAACACGTGCTCAACACACACACACACACACACACTCACACACAATTGAATGGAAGGAGGCCATTTCCAACAGTATATTATTGAAACTGGCTTGTGAGTGCACACACAGTGAGGAGGAGAAGGGAGGGCGGGGTTAAGTGTCTGCCAGGTGGAGATGCCTTAATTGAATTAGTTTGTGCGGCCTTGTTATAGTGATGACATGAACCTGCGATAATTATTGTGTGTGTGTGTGTGTGTGTGTGTGTGTGTGTGTGTCTGTGTGTGTGTGTGTGTGTGTGTGTGTGCGTCCTCTGCGGAGTCAGTCTGCTCCATCGTGTTGTTTCCATAGCAGCAACACAGCCAACCACACTTATTTCAGTATTTCTCTCTCTCTCTCTCTCTCTCTCTCTCTCTCTCTCTCTCTCTCTCTCTCTCTCTCTCTCTCTCTCTCTCTCTCTCTCTCTCTCTCTCTCTCTCTCTCTTCTCTCTCTCTCTCTCTCTCTCTCTCTCTCTCTCTCTCTCTCTCTCTCCCTCCCTCCCCATCAGTGCTGATAGGGCCCCAGTGCAGTTGAATCTCATTTAAAGCGTATGTGGTAAGTTGTTATGTTATCTGAAAGCCATCTCAGCCTGAAGGAATAACATAAGTTTGGATTATTGCTCCATTATTATAACACCTAAGGTGGTCATTAGAATATAATTCCTTCACCTCCTCTGTTTAATAACAGAGGAGGCCTTGGACACTTGGTGATGGTGACCAGTCCATAGCCAGGACAGTGAGTTTGAATACGGTAGGGGGTAGAGGGATCAAACTTAAAGGTGCTCCCTCCATACCTTCTCACAGAGCATTTCCCTCACTAATCGCTGACTGATGGCTATGGCATTTTGAACAGAATTCACTAAAATGATAGCTCTTACATCTTACCTACAGCAGCTTTCAATGACCTCTGTGTGATGGTGGAAGCATGGTCCCTGTGCATCCAACTGTGGATTGAGATGAAGAAGGTTTTCAGCTGAGCAGATGAGCAGAGTGACACATCTCATAGCATCATTTAAAGAGCTATGCTGTATTGCTCTGCACATTTCCCTCATCATCTCAGCATGTTCTCATATTTCAAGTGTTTTCTTTGAACCCAGTATTCATTACATTACGTAACAGTCATTTTGCAGACGCTTTTGTCCAAAGCGACTTACAATAAGGTCATTCAACAGAAAGGCAAGAGAACTAATGTTCACCAGAAGTCATAAGTGCATTTCCTTCCTAGTAAGCCTCGGAGAGCAGAACCAGTGCTCAGGTACAATCATTTGTCTCCCTAGATTTTACGCCATAATATTCCAGGCCTTGTAAGAGCATACACTTACATATAACTGTCCATTCAGCAGCTCAACTCAAACCAGGGAGACTGAGCGGCTGTCTCTCTCTGAGGAGTGATTCACAGATACCGTTTAACACGTCCATCGTGGTCCCAGATGGGCGGCTGTCCATCTCTTTGTGTCCATCACGGCGAGGGGAAATCCATATAGAGAGAGCAGAAACAATCAGCAATAAGTAGCGGACCCTACGGTAGTAATTCCTTCTGGTTGAAGCGGGTCCATTCAATCACAGCTTGTACTCATCCCCGTGGGGAAAGGGCCCTGGGAAGACAGAGTCCTTACACTTCTTACGTTTCTTTTGTTTCTTACACTGAATTGGAAGGACAACAATGAGTGTTGATGTGACCTGTCCTACGTGTTTTCCTGTGTGAGCGCTGAGCAGATGTGCTGTGTGTGTGTGTGTGTGTGTGTGTGTGTGTGTGTGTGTGTGTGTGTGTGTCTGCTAGACCCCCTGAGGTCACAGCTTCAGAATCATCCCTGACTCCTTCCACACCTCCTGCTCCCCTCAACAGCCCCTTCTCCCCATTCCCTGGTGTTCTTCTCTCCACATCTCCGTATTCTTTTCATTTAGTTTCCTTTCCTCTTTCCTCTCTCCTCCTCCTCCTCCTCCTCTCTCCTCCTCCTCCCCTCCTCTCTCCTCCTCCTCCTCCTCCTCCTCCTCCTCCTCCTCCTCCTCCTCCTCCTCCTCCTCCTCCTCCTCCTCCTCCTCCTCCTCCTCCTCCTCCTCCTCCTCCCCCCTGAGTCTGAGCTCACCACTGTACATCAAACACCAACCACCGAGCCACGATCAGATACCCAAACACAACAGTCTGTTGTTCCATTGTAATTGATTGGCATTCAAGATCGCCTTTTTTTTTAATTTGCAGTTGGGTCGGCCGGTGCTTGGTGCTATTGATGGGCGTTTGGAATAATAAAAGATAATTCATCACTGTGTGATTCCAAATCCCCTCGGCAGGCCTACTTACTCCACCCCAGTGGCCGCCGACTGCACTAATGGCTCGCTGTAGTCGAGTGAAGGCTGGATGGTTGTCTCCATTTTACCACAATGGATTCATTACGCTTATCTGAGTTTGGCTCACGCTGCCACTGTGCTCACTGTGCTGTGTGTATGTGTGTGTGTGTGTGTGTGTGTGTATGTGTGTGTGTTGTGTGAGTGTGTGTGTGTGTGTGTGTGTGTGTGTGTGTGTGTGTGTGTGTGTGTGTGTGTGTTGTGTGAGTGTGTGTGTGTGTGTGTGTGATAGCTGCTGGTTGGTGCAGGGCGACTGCATTGGCCATCTGCTCAGGGTTTAACACCTGCCTGGCTCAGCACCACTAGAGCAGTCCTCTGTGCTCCTGGCCCAAGAACTGACAAACGCATTCAAATGTTGAGGAAATAAAAGAGGGTTTTTACCAGCAGCAATACAAACATTTCTGTGGACTAAGTTTGACCTGAATGAACCCTCACTGGTCTGGCTCAGGGTTCATTCACTGAACCCTCGCTGGTCTGGCTCAGGGTTCATTCACTGAACCCTCGCTGGTCTGGCTCAGGGTTCATTCACTGAACCCTCGCTGGTCTGGCTCAGGGTTCATTCACTGAACCCTCGCTGGTCTGGCTCAGGGTTCATTCACTGAACCCTCGCTGGTCTGGCTCAGGGTTCATTCACTGAACCCTCGCTGGTCTGGCTCAGGGTTCATTCACTGAACCCTCGCTGGTCTGGCTCAGGGTTCATTCACTGAACCCTCACTGGTCTGGCTCAGGGTTCATTCACTGAACCCTCACTGGTCTGGCTCAGGGTTCATTCACTGAACCCTCGCTGGTCTGGCTCAGGGTTCACTCAGTGAACCCTCACTGGTCTGGCTCAGGGTTCATTCACTCAGTGAACTTCCAGCCTGTGCTCACTTTAAAGCTGCGTTAGCTGGTTAGATTTGAGAGTTGTTAAAGCGTCCCCTCCCTCTCTGCTCCGCCCCTTCTACATCTCTCCACCATTCAGAAGTGGTGCCTTACATGCAGGCCATGAAATGCAATTATTATCCAAACCAATCAGGGAAGAGATGCTGTGATTGGTCAGAAATTAACAGGGAGCGCTCTCAAATCTAAATAGGAGCAAATACGTGTGACATGTAAGAATTTCGATTTTATTGAATTTTCTCAATATTCAGTGTGCACAAACTTCTCAATTAATTCTTCGTATTCTTCGTAACTAACTGAAGTGCTGCAAGTAGTTGTACTTTAATCATTAGTCTATTATTAGCTTAGTGGTCAGTTAGCGCTTAGTGTTGTGGCCCATTTAAGGTAGTTTAACTTCTGTGGTTACAATGCTGAGACTGACAGCTGATTTGGTGGTTGCATCGCTTCGACCGGCTCTTTTTCTAAATGGATGGTCCTGTGTGATGGATAAAGGGCAGTGCAGCGCGCCTGGCGTTTATCAGCCTGTACAACGCGTCCTGGGGATCGGCGCCTCATGGGACTGATGCCACTGGAGGAAGCCAAAGCCCAATCCTAGACATTTTTTGCGATGTATAAATAAATATGTATTTAAACCGATGCAAGATTTTTGAATCTCACGGGAATTTTTCAGGCAATCGTATCATCAACTTTTATTCTGGTGTACCGATGCAAATCGGTGAATCTTACCATCCCTATAGCAGACCCTTAACGCGGTAGCTGAGCGAACAGGAAACAGGAAACAGGAGAAGTAGAGCGAGGGGATCATTGATCGCAGATGCCGTCGTACTGTCGGACGTAAAAATAAAAATTTTTTTAAACAAAATATACTTGGGTGGCCGTTAATATAACAGGGCGGCCTGCCCAAGTAAAGTATATGTGTGGGAAACCCTGTATATATATCTATATATATCTATATATATATAGATATATATATACCTTCCAGTGTGGATTATCCATTAAGACATTGAGACATCAGGTGACCTGAAAATAATGGGCTCATTGGATGACGGTGATGGGACTTGAGTGTCGCCATTTCATGTAAAGCAGCAAGCGAGACATCAACTCCCCACAAGGTCAACGTGCAACGTGACACTCGCTTTTGCAATTTGCTTGATTATCATATCCTGTGTGCCGCTGTACTTCTTCCTGCCAATTTAGTAGGTGCGCATCAATCATGAGGAGATGGACCAGGGCCCAGCCAGACACCCTGTTAGCAGAGACGTGTTGGAGTTCCCAGCCCATCTTAGAGGGAAAATATGTTAAATGATCCTAATCAATCCACGTCAGTCAGCATCCAGGGGAGGAGGACACAGAACAGTCTCAGCCTCGTACTACTTCTACATCCAGAGAGCAACGTCTTTGACGTGTGGCTGACAACAGACAAGCTCAGAGACGTAGAGTCGGGTTCCAGTCCTTCTGGGTCACATTGGGACAGAACCCACTGGGGCAGAGCAGGGAGAACCTGGCAGGATAGCGAGGGGCATATGTCACATTACCACAAACACAATATTATATGTTGGAAAAAATAAACCTTGGAAGGAATTGTTCACTGATGCTAGATGTTTTTCTAATCGTGTCAAAGTGTTTTCCTGTGTTTTTTCCTGTAACAGAGTAGCTAAGCAAACCATATTATTTCTAGATAAGGATGCACACAGTAAATCGGTTAGAGTTTACAGTTGTTTGGTATCCTGTCACTTGAGTTTGTACCAATTTAGTCAGAGCACTAAATTGGTACAAACTCAAGTGACAGGACTGAGTCTCTATGCAGATGTATTGAAACATGACTTACCGTCTTACCATCCATATGAACTCTCCATCCTGGAGATTAGTTTTGATACTTCAGCTGATCAGTTGAACAGGATGACCTGCTAACCCCGTCTCCTCCATCCCTTCAGTGCAGTGTCTGGAGATGACCACGAAGCGGAAGCTGATTGGCCGGCTGGTGCCGTGCCGCTGTTTCCGTGGTGAGGAGGAGGTGATCTCGGTGCTGGACTACTCCCACTGCAGCCTCCAGCAGGTCCCCAAGGAGATCTTCAGCTTCGAGAGGACACTGGAGGAGCTCTACCTGGACGCCAACCAGATAGAGGAACTACCCAAGGTAACAGAGCAACACTCACAACCAGATAGAGGAACTACCCAAGGTAACAGAGCAACACTCACAACCAGATAGAGGAACTACCCAAGGTAACAGAGCAACACTCACAACCAGATAGAGGAACTACCCAAGGTAACAGAGCAACACTCACAACCAGATAGAGGACCTACCCAAGGTAACAGAGGAAGACTCACAACCAGATAGAGGAACTACCCAAGGTAACAGAGCAAGACTCACAACCAGATAGAGGAACTACCCAAGGTAACAGAGGAAGACTCACAACCAGATAGAGGAACTACCCAAGGTAACAGAGGAAGACTCACAT
>CM051004.1:26848117-26860617 GCA_027704905.1 Muraenolepis orangiensis
GCCAGAAATGAGCTGAAAATCAATCAAGCAGTATCTAATTCATTAGAACCTTGTTGTAGTCCTGGGTACAAAGTCAAAGATGATGATGATGATGATGATGATGATGATGAACAGGAACAGGAAGTGAGTGGGGCTGCATGCTGTGTATTTTAATTAGTAGAGCAATTCTGCGTGTTTGAAGTAATGCAGCATATCTCAAATTTGGGTTCATTTTTATGAGACAATATCCTAAATCCTCATGGCTTTTCACTCTATTGTCAACTGAATGACGACGAGTATTGTCTTCGTCCGCACTGTGATGGTATCTTTTCAAAATATTTTTTTTTAAAATAATCTATTTTGTCAGCCATGTTTAGATTAAACCTCTTTTTCAGTTGGGGCTTCCTTTTGAATCAGTTATTCTAGGACTGTCAATAACTAGACTCACTAGCAGGAAATCCTTTCGTTTTATACATTTTTTAGATTATAATTTTATTATTGTTTTATTTATAGGGGAAGCACTGTAGTGTGCACCAAATATAATCTCAATCAGAGCTTGTGTTGATCAAATCCGTTATTCCTGCTAAAGTGACCGGGGAATGGATGCTGTGCCTCAGAGAGAGAGAGCCGTTACAAAAGATGGATTAGCTGAGCAGCACTGGAGGAGACCTCGAATCCTCCTTTAGAACCTGGACCCGGTGCCATGGTTATCAACGGCTCGGCCTGACTTTACCTCGCCTTAGGTAGCTAAGGGCCACACACGCACACACACACACGCACACACACGCACACGCACCAACACACACACACATACAGTCATACATACACATAGACACACAAAGACACACGTAATTTTTAAGAGCGCCAACTGTTTCAACCAATGGATTGAAATCACATTTAGTTTTGAATGCTTGCTATGCAAAAATATAAAAAGCCTGAAGTGACTGAAGGTAACATGGATGCCACAGGGTGCGCTTAGTAGTGCTTTGCATGATACAAATCCTCTGGCCTTATCCTCTGACCCGCTTCTCCGTCCAGCTTCACATGCTTTTGGTTGGGTTAAGGTGGTCCCAGAGGAGATGAATCGGGCCTCACTGCATCCGCAGGCCCATGTCTCACTCCTTCTCTCCCACTAACCTCTACCTCCTTTCCTCTCTAACCGTGCAACCTTTTTCCTCTTGAAATGACCGAGTGTTGGCCCACGGATCATACATAATATGTCATCCCTGTTTCCTCTGTGTTTCCGTAGCAACTGTTCAACTGCCAGGCCCTGAAGAAGCTCAGCATGCCTGACAATGACCTGTCCAACCTCCCCACCACCATCGCCAGCCTGGTCAACCTCAAGGAGCTGGATATCAGTAAAAATGGTAAACAAAATAATGAAATACAAAAATTGACAATTTAAACTGTATCTCCATTATTACCAATCTAGTGCAATGTCATTTATAGATAGTGATAGTTGAGATGTAGTGCTAAGCATAAACTATAAGCTATCTCTGTAAGCTACGTACACCCTGCTCTCTCTCATTCTCTCTCTCTCTCTCTCTCTCTCTCTCTCTCTCTCTCTCTCTCTCTCTCTCTCTCTCTCTCTCTCTCTCTCTCTCTCTCTCTCTCTCTCTCTCTCTCTCTCTCTCTCTCTCTCTCTCTCTCTCTCTCTCTCTCTGATACACAGGTATCCAGGAGTTCCCAGACAATATCAAGTGTTGTAAAGGCCTGTCTGTGGTGGAGGCGAGCGTCAACCCAATTGCCAAGTAAGAGGCGTTCGTTATCTAAGCACACACATGCACGCACACACGCACGCACGCACGCACGCACGCACACACGCACGCACGCACACACACACACAGGATAGGATGGCACCCGGCATTTATGCAAACAGTCCCAGAACTCAGTGATTTGGGCGTGTTTGCGTCTGTGTGTCGTGACAGATGAGTGTTTGGGATGAAGTGTTATGAGTTATCTGTGTTGACCGCTTCCTGTGTCCCTGTGTGTGTGTGTTCATGTGTGTTCGTGTGTGTGTTCATGTGCGTGTGTGTGTGTGTGTGTGTGTGTGTGTGTTCATGTGTGTTCGTGTGTGTGTTCATGTGCGTGTGTGTGTGTTCATGTGCGTGTGTGTGTTCGTGTGTGTGTGTGTGTGTGTGTGTTCGTGTGTGTGTTCATGTGTGTGTGTGTGTGTGTGTGTGTGTGTGTGTGCTGGTCCATGTGATGACTCATCCTTGGGCTAAGTGCAGCAATATGCTCCATCAGTGGTTGCCACAGAAACCTTATCCTGACTTTTTTTTGTTAAATTTTCATAGTTTTGTATAATTTTTGCCCAATTTATTCTTAAATGACACTGACAAAATAAACGTGTACTCTCTCCATTCATCTTTATTCTCCCTCCCCTCTCTCTCTCTATTGCTCTTTCTCTGTTGCTCTCTCTCTCTCTCTCTCTCTCTCTCTCTCGCTCTCTCTCTCTCTCTCTCTCTCTCTCTCTCTCTCTCTCTCTCTCTCTCTCTCTCTCTCTCTCTCTCTCTCTCTCTCTCTCTCTCTCTCTCTCTCTCTCTCTCTCTCTCTCCCCAGACTCCCAGAGGGTTTCACTCAGCTGCTGAATCTGACCCAGCTCTTCCTAAACGATGCCTTTCTTGAGTATCTGCCTACTAATTTTGGAAGGTAAAGTACATAGTACTATATGTACAGCATATGTACTGTATACAGAATGTACAAATTGCTTTTAGCTACTCATTATCTCAAGCTCATTATGGCAGATTTCATATGCTCTTAAGAAGCTCATGAATAAATTCATGTTTCAAGATACAAGATTTGTTTTGCCATTTTCATGATGATATTTACATGTGTTAAATGTTTTAAAAGCATTTAAAGTGCCAGTAATGCAGCAGCATCATGAATGCAATGCAGTGTAGTACAGTGCAGAACAGTGCAGAGCAGTACAGTGCAGAACAGTGCAGAACAGTGCAGTACAGTGTAGAACTGTGCAGTACAGTGCAGAACAGTGCAGAACAGTACAGTGCAGAACAGTGCAGTACAGTGCAGTACAATGCAGTACAGTGCAGAACAGTGCAGAACACGCAGTACAGTGCAGGACAGTGCAGGACAGTGCAGAACAGTGCAGTGCAGTACAGTGTAGACAGCGCAGAACAGCGCAGTACAGCGCAGTGCAGTGCAGTGAAGAGCAGTACAGTGAAGTGCAGTACAGTGCAGAACAGCGCAGTACAGTGCAGGACAGTGCATAACAGTGCAGTACAATGCAGTACAGTGCAGAACAGTGCAGTGCAGTACAGTGCATAACAGTGCAGTACAGTGCAGAGCAGTACAGTGCAGTACAGTGCAGTACAGTGCAGTACAGTGCAGAACAGCGCAGTACAGTTCAGTACAGTGCAGTGCAGGACAGTGCAGGACAGCGCAGGACAGCGCAGGACAGCGCAGTACAGTGCAGGACAGTGCAGAACAGCGCAGTACAGCGCATTACAGTGCAGTACAGTGCAGTACAGTGTAGAACAGTGCAGTACAATGCATAACAGTGCAGAACAGTGCAGGACAGTGCAGAACAGTGCAGAACAGTGCAGAACAGTGCAGTCAGTACAGTGCAGTACAGTGCATAACAGTGCAGAACAGTACAGTACATTGCAGTGCAGAACAGTGCAGTACAGTGCAGAACAGTGCAGTACAGTGCAGAACAGTGCAGTACAGTGCAGTACAGTGCAGAACAGGGCAGGACAGTGCTAGTACAGTGCAGAACAGTGCAGTGCAGTACAGTGCAGTACAGTACAGTGAAGTACAGTGAAGTACAGTGCAGTACAGTGCAGTACAGTGCAGTACAGCGCCGAACAGCGCAGTACAGTTCAGTACAGTGCCGTAAAGTGCAGGACAGTGCAGTACAGTGCAGGACAGCGCAGTACAGTGCAGGACAGTGCAGAACAGCGCAGTACAGTGCAGTACAGTGCAGTACAGTGCAGTACAGTGTAGAACAGTGCAGTACAATGCATAACAGTGCAGTTCAGTGCAGGACAGTGCAGAACAGTGCAGAACAGTGCAGTACAGTGCAGAACAGTGCAGTACAGTGCAGAACAGTGCAGTAACAGTGCAGTACAGTGCAGAACAGTACAGTACATTGCAGTACAGTGCAGAACAGTGCAGTACAGTGCAGTACAGTGCAGAACAGTGCAGTACAGTGCAGAACTGTGCAGTACAGTGCAGTACAGTGCAGAACAGTGCAGAACAGGGCAGGACAGTGCAGAACAGTGTAGTACAGTGCAGAACAGTGCAGTACAGTGCAGTACAGTGAACTGTACACGATGCTAGCGGCAATGCTAGCGGCAATGCTAGCATCACGTAGCGCGGTGTCTCCTGAACACTGATGCTACTGCGTTAGCGGCTCCTCTGAAATGGAGCCACCGTATCAATCAGCCTGTTTGCTGCGGTGTCACCATCAGAAATAAACACAGAAGACCGGTTGCCGTGGAGACTCGGATATAGATCATAGATCATATCATATCAGTTATAGACAAAGGAGTGTGTTACAGTGGTAACACACACAGTTGGTCTGTGTGTGGTTATTAATGTATTCAATGTATTTGATTAGACTCTCCAAGCTACGGATCCTGGAGCTACGAGAGAACCATCTTAAAACAATGCCAAAGTAAGACATGCCTGTGTGTGTGTGTGCATTTGTGCATGTTTTGTGTGTGTGTGTGTGTGTGTGTGTGTGTGCGTGTTTGTGTGTAAGTGTGTGTGCGTGTGTGTGAGTGTGTGCATGTTTGTGAGTGAGTGTGTGTGTGTGCGTGTGTGTGTTTGCGTGTGCACGTGTGTGTGTGTGTTTGTAATTTGATTCTAATATTACAGTATTTTATTTGGAGAAAAAGAAGGATGAAGGCATTATATGTATAGTTTCTACTTGCAGGATATACATTTATATATACTAGTACTTATATATACTATATATATATATATTTATATATACATATACATTTATTTTTAAGTAAAACATACACATTAAGATGATTTGACTCAATGTTGTGAAGTGAAATGAACCAAGTGTGTTGAATGTGTGTTTATCTTGTCTATGTGTGTGTGTTTTAAGTGTGTGTGCACAATGTGTGTGTGTGTGTGTGTGTGTGTGTGTGTGTGTGTGTGTGTGTGTGTGTGTGTGTGTGTGTGTGTGTGTGTGTGTTACATGTGTTTATATGCGTTCCCTCTCCTCTCAGGTCCATCCACAGACTGTCCCAGCTGGAGCGTCTAGATCTGGGGAGCAATGAGTTTTGTGAAATGGTGAGATTGTAGGCCACGCCTTACTATGACAGAATGGAGCAGGGCTCACTAGACCTCCGAAGATAAACCAATGTCTGAAGCAATGTGTTCTCTTGGATATGCTGAACTGAAGTGGTGAACGTGTTAACTGTTTTTCCAAAAGGTTTCATGATGTCCATTAAGGATCAGGTCATTTAGACAATAAAGATGTTTATTATTCTGAGGGAAGGGATTTATGGATGGAAGTGAACGATGCTTAGCTCTAATCTGTGTTCGGAACTGTGTAACATATGCCTCTGTGTGTGTGTCTGTGTGTGTGTGTGAGTGTGTGTGTGTGTGTGTGTGTGTGAGTGTGTGAGTGTGTGTGTGTGTCTGTGTGTGTGTGTGTGTGTGTGTGTGTGTGTGTGTGTGTGTCTGTCTGTGTATGTGTGTCTTTGTATGTGTGTGTGTGTGTGTGTGTGTGTGTGTGTGTGTGTGTGTGTGTGTGTGTGTGTGTGTGTGTGTGTGTGTGCGTGTGTGTGTGTGTGTCTGTGTCTGTGTATGTGTGTCTTTGTATGTGTGTGTGTGTAACTTTGTATGTGTGTGTGGGAACTGTGTAACATATGCCTCTGTGTGTGTGTGTGTGTGTGTGTGTGTGTGTGTGTGTGTGTGTGTGTGTGTGTGTGTGTGTGTGTGTGTGTGTGTGTGTGTGTGTGTGTGTGTGTGTGTGTCTGTGTGTGTGTGTGTGTGTGTGTGTGTGTGTGTGTGTGTGTGTGCGTGTCTGTGCGTGTCTGTGTGTGTATTTTAGCCAGAGGTACTGGAACAGATCCATAACCTGAAGGAGCTGTGGTTGGACAATAACTCTATACAGTCAATACCTGGGGTAAGAGAGGGTGCAGACACACACACACACACACACACACACACACACATACACACACACACACACACACACACACACACACACACACACACACACACACACACACTGGCTGTCTCCTTGCAGGGCTGACACCGCTGACCAGTGTTTGAATGTGAGGCAACAATCATGAAGCCTTATATAAATGCATGTACCAATGATATGCACACACACACACACACACACACACACACACACACACACACACACACACACACACACACACACACACACACACACACACACACACACACACACACACACACACACACTCATCATGAACGTAATACCCATCAGCAAGGAAGTCCAACACACAATAGGAGGAATAGGTGTCTTGATAGGAGGCAGTGGCTCTCAGTGAGAGTTGTATGTGCTTAGCTTTGGCGTGACTCACAGCCCCGTCTCTCTCCCCTCCTTATCTCTCTTCTTCTGCTTGGCCTCGTTCTGCCTTCCTATACGTCTCCTAGTAATGCTCCTTTCTCCTCTCCTCATTCTTCTTCTCTGCTTCTTTCTTCCTCGTACTACTTCTTCTCATTGTGCTCCTCCTCCTCCTCCTCCTCCTCCTCCTCCTCCTCCTCCTCCTCCTCCTACTCCTCCTCCTCCTCTACTCCTCCTCCTCCTCATCCTCCTCGTCTCCTTGGTCCGTGTCCTTGGTGTGTGTCCTCCCTATCCTCCCTATGTCTCCTTGGTCCGTGTCCTTGGTGTGTGTCCTCCCTATCCTCCCTATGTCTCCTTGGTCTGTGTCCTTGGTGTGTGTCCTCCCTATCCTCCCTATGTCTCCTTGGTCTGTGTCCTTGGTGTGTGTCCTCCCTATCCTCCCTATGTCTCGTTGGTCCGTGTCCTTGGTGTGTGTCCTCTTATCCTACCTACGTCTCCTTGGTGTGTGTCCTCCCTATCCCCCCTATGTCTCCTTGGTCCATGTCCTTGGTGTGTGTCCTCCCTATCCTCCCTATGTCTCCTTGGTGTGTGTCCTCCCTATCCTCCCTATGTCTCCTTGGTGTGTGTCCTCCCTATCCTCCCTATGTCTCCTTGGTCCATGTGTCCTTGGTGGTTGTCCTCCCTATGTCTCCCTGGTCCGTGTCCTTGGTGGTTGTCCTCCCTATGTCTCCTTGGTCCGTGTCCTTGGTGGTTGTCCTCCCTATGTCTCCCTGGTCCGTGTCCTTGGTGGTTGTCCTCCCTATGTCTCCTTGGTCCGTGTCCTTGGTGTGTGTCCTCCCTATCCTCCCTATGTCTCCTTGGTCTGTGTCCTTGGTGTGTGTCCTCCCTATCCTCCCTATGTCTCCTTGGTCTGTGTCCTCCCTATCCTCCCTATGTCTCGTTGGTCCGTGTCCTTGGTGTGTCCTCCTATCCTACCTACGTCTCCTTGGTCCGTGTGTCCTTGGTGGTTGTCCTCCCTATGTCTCCCTGGTCCGTGTCCTTGGTGGTTGTCCTCCCTATGTCTCCTTGGTCCGTGTCCTTGGTGGTTGTCCTCCCTATGTCTCCTTGGTCCGTGTCCTTGGTGTGTGTCCTCCCTATGTCTCCTTCCAGTCGCTAGGGAAGTTGCGCCAGCTGCGCTACTTGGATCTGGCCAAGAACCGCATCGAGACGTTAGACACGGACATCTCAGGCTGTGAGTCCCTGGAGGACCTCCTGCTGTCCTCCAACATGCTGCAGCACCTCCCAGACTCTATAGGTACACACACACACACACCACACACACACACACACACACACCACACACACACACACACACACACACACACACACACACACACACACAGCGGTTCTTGATTTAACATGCTATCTTTGTGGAGTCAATGGAAATGGAAGTGGTTGATGTAAATGTTTTAATGTGTGTGTGTGTGTGTGTGTGTGTGTGTGTGTGTGTGTGTGTGTGTGTGTGTTTGTATGTGTGTGTGTGTGTGTGTGTGTGTGTATGTGCGTGTGTACTTAGGACTGTTGAAGAAAATGACGACACTGAAGGTAGATGACAACCAGCTGACCTCACTGCCTAGCACCATCGGGAGGTGAGACACACACACACACACACACACGACAAAAAATTCTATTATCATACCATTTTCAATTTTCTGTTTTATTTCTTTCCTTCCTTCCTTCCTTTCTTTATTTCTTTTTTTCTTCTCTATTTCCTTCTTTCTTTCTTTCTTTCTTTCTTTATTTCTTTCTTTCCATCTTTCTGGCTTTTTTTCATTCTCTTTATTTTTTTCTTTCTTTCTCTCTTTCTTTCTGTCTTTCTTTCTTTCTTCCTTTCTTTTTTTCTCTCTATTTTTTCTTTCTCTCTCTCCTTCTTCCTTCCTTCCTCCCTTCTTTCTTTCTTTCTTTAATTATGTCTTTCCTAATTGTTTTCTTCCTTTCTTCCTTTCTCTTCCCCCCTCCTTGTGTGGTCATTATGGACTCGATGACACGTGTCATCGCCGATGATCAATTGGTTGCTGCTGTCATGTGTTTGCCGACTGGTGATTGGTGGGTTCTGTGTGTTGTTGTGTTTGCTGCGGTGGCATTAGTGCGAAGGCCAAGCATGGGTGAGTACTGTTAGCCTGCCCGGAGACAGGGACCTTGTTCAGGGACGCTGGAGACTCTGGAGCACAGCTTATGCACTGAGAGTGCTGTGCAGTCACATTCTAATTTTACACGGAATACCAGAAAATATCTGCTATTAATTTATTCAATGTGATGTTTTTAGTAACTTTAGTTGATCCATTAACCATTTAAAGAATTTTTATAAAAAAGTCTTGCAAGGGTTGGGAAGGTTTGAGGTCTCAAATGATGTTTCACATGAAGTGTTAATGTAATTCCACACGTAGCAATTAAGTATGAATAAAGTGCTACCACTCAATGTATCACCATCAATGTATGCATTGTGTTCTAAGGATTGTGAGACAGACACAACTAGTCATATATACAGACCCAGTACTGTGGACAGTGAAGCCATCTCTAGCTGGATGAGGTTATTTTGGAGTCAACCTTCCCCACCCTGCGCTCAGACTGGGCAGAGGCCTCCCAGCATCTCAGCCACGCCGGTCAGCTGGCCTGTAGGCCTGCTGCTGTGCTGTTCTCCCTGAACTGGTCCCTGGTCCCTGGTCCCTGGCCCCTGGTCCCTGGTCCCCGGTCCCCGGTCCCCGGTCCCCGGTCCCCGGTCCCCGGTCCCGGACCCGGTCCCCGGTCCCTGGCCCCCGGCCCCTGGACCCTGGTTCCCGGTCCCTGGTCCCCGGTCCCTGGTCCCCGGTCCCCGGACCCCGGTCCCCGGTCCCCGGTCCCCGGACCCTGGACCCTGGTCTCTGGTCCCCGGTCTCTGGTCCACGATCCCCGGTCCCTGGTCCCTGGTACCTGGTACCTGGACCCTGCTTCCATCCTTGTTCAGTAGTTTAGAAGCTCTGTTTCCCCTCCTCATAAGTGTCTCTTTTAGTTGATAAGCATATTTCATTATCTGAGTTCTCAATTAGTCATCCTTTATAAGTGGAAAAAGGTATCCACATAACTCTTATATATATATATATATATATCGGTTTATCACTGAGAGTGCTGTGCAGTCACATTCTAATTTTACACGGAATACCAGAAAATATCTGCTATTAATTTATTCAATGTGATGTTTTTAGTAACTTTAGTTGATCCATTAACCATTTAAAGAATTTTTATAAAAAAGTCTTGCAAGGGTTGGGAAGGTTTGAGGTCTCAAATGATGTTTCACATGAAGTGTTAATGTAATTCCACACGTAGCAATTAAGTATGAATAAAGTGCTACCACTCAATGTATCACCATCAATGTATGCATTGTGTTCTAAGGATTGTGAGACAGACACAACTAGTCATATATACAGACCCAGTACTGTGGACAGTGAAGCCATCTCTAGCTGGATGAGGTTATTTTGGAGTCAACCTTCCCCACCCTGCGCTCAGACTGGGCAGAGGCCTCCCAGCATCTCAGCCACGCCGGTCAGCTGGCCTGTAGGCCTGCTGCTGTGCTGTTCTCCCTGAACTGGTCCCTGGTCCCTGGTCCCTGGCCCCTGGTCCCTGGTCCCCGGTCCCCGGTCCCCGGTCCCCGGTCCCCGGTCCCCGGACCCCGGTCCCCGGTCCCTGGCCCCCGGCCCCTGGACCCTGGTTCCCGGTCCCTGGTCCCCGGTCCCTGGTCCCCGGTCCCCGGACCCCGGTCCCCGGTCCCCGGACCCTGGACCCTGGTCTCTGGTCCCCGGTCTCTGGTCCACGGTCCCCGGTCCCTGGTCCCTGGTACCTGGTACCTGGACCCTGCTTCCATCCTTGTTCAGTAGTTTAGAAGCTCTGTTTCCCCTCCTCATAAGTGTCTCTTTTAGTTGATAAGCATATTTCATTATCTGAGTTCTCAATTAGTCATCCTTTATAAGTGGAAAAAGGTATCCACATAACTCTTATATATATATATATATATCGGTTTATATAACCGTTTATTTAGATTATGTGGTATATGAATTAGGTTTTGGATATGATTAAAGTCAGTTTAGCGATTAGAAATTAGAAGCAGGTTAGTAATTGTAGGTAAATCGCAAAATGTGTGCTAAATAGTTACTGCTGATTTGCAGCATCCTATGCAAATACTGTACTCAAAGCGGTTGTGAAGATACAAACAGTTTTCTCACTTGCCAGTTCATGGTGTTTGCATTCACATGACTGTTGAATCCTTGCCATTTGTCGAATAATGGGAGAATATATTGGTTCCAAAACTGCATACTATATCACGCTCATCGTCGGCATATTTTACACATTGTCTATTTTTTGCAGTCATATGCTGCAGCACAGTAGGATTATTGTATATCAATCCGCCCTCCTCCTCTTCCCTCCTCTCCTCTCCTCTCCTCTCCTCTCCTCTCCTCTCCTCTCCTCTCCTCTCCTCTCCTCTCCTCTCCTCCTCCTCTCCTCTCCTCTCCTCTCCTCTCCTCTCCTCTCCTCTCCTCTCCTCTCCTCCACTCTCTGACCGTATGGGGGCCCAGATGGTCCAATCCTTTGGGGAATAATATTAGCATGCTAATGTTATGTTAACAGTGACAGTACATTAACGTGGAGCTGTTGTCCATTAGCATTAGCCTTCTTTCAGTATGCTGCTAGGTTAACGCCTGAGACCACCGAGGTGGCCAGGGTGGTGGGGGCGGGGTCAAGTTTAGTTGGATGTACTAGTGAACCCTGAAGTATTAGGATCCAAGGTAAAGAGTGCTGAGCAGGTGTTGGCGTTACAATACTGCTTCTTACGATTAAAAAAACTGCTGCTTGGTCTGTCCACAATAACACATGTAATTGGGTAATGATGGTAGCAAAGAGGGTATTTACTCTGCAAACATATATCAATTTAATTTAACTGAAACAATGAAAAGTAGCTTTAAAGATTGTAATGTTTCAGTCTTATGGCGAGGCGGCCACGTCAACTACACAAACCTGCACCACAAATCGACCCAATTTCACTGTTATTCTCGTGCAGTGTTTCTTACGTTCAGCGCGGGGCTAGGAGCCGCCCCTGGTTCCTCCACCGGCCCGGTGGGCGGGGTCTCCTGCAGAGACACGCCCCTTGCCTTAGGAGCGCCGCGCTTGTGTGTTGTGTGTCTGCTGTAGGTGTGTGTGCCTAGGTGTGTAGGTGTATGTGTGTGTGTGTGTGTGTGTGTGTGTGTGTTTGTGTGTATTTGTGTTCCTGAGCAATGTATGTGGTCAACCAGTCAATATCTCTCCGTATATGAAGTTAATGTTTTAGGAGACGAACACAGTTTTCCTCTTTATGCTCTGCATCTCTCCGTCCCCCCACCTCCACCACCATCATCACCACCTCCACCACCACCACCTACACCACCATCATCATCACCATTATCACCCCCACCACCACCATCCCCTCCACCACCCCCCCCCCCCTAGTCTGTCTCTGCTGGAGGAGTTGGACTGCAGCTGTAATGAGCTGGAGTCTCTGCCCTCCACCATCGGATACCTGCACAACCTGAGAACCTTCGCTGCCGACGAGAACTTCCTCACGGAGCTGCCCAGAGAGGTGTGTTTGTGTGTGTGTGTGTGTGTGTGTGTGGTGTGTGTGTGTGTGTGTGTGTGTGTGTGTGTGTGTGTGGTGTGTGTGTGTGTGTGTGTGTGTGTTGTGTGTGTGTGTGCTTGCACGTGTGTGTGTGTGTATGTGTATGTGTGCTTGCAGGTGTGTGTGTATGTGACGAGAAATTTCTCACAGAGCTGCCCAGAGAGGTGTGTGTGTGTGTGTGTGTGTGTCTATCTGTCTGTCTGTCTGTCTGTCTGTCTGTCTGTCTATCTGTCTGTCTGTCTGTGTATGTGTGATTGTACGTGTGTGTGTGTGACGACAACTTCCTCCGGAGCTGCCCAGAGAGGTTTGTGTGTGCTTGCAGGTGTGTGTGTGTGCTTG
>CM051004.1:26868117-26920617 GCA_027704905.1 Muraenolepis orangiensis
TGGCATTAAGCTGTTACTTGAAACATGCCTTGTTGTATATTCTGTTTGTATGCTATTTTTGTGCCAAAGCTTAGTCAAAGTAGCACATATTGGAGCTCTGATTTGGGTGGCTTTAATCAGCTAGCAGCCAACTGTCTCAAAGAATTATGTTTCCGCTGGAAAGTAGGGCTTTTAATTAAACAGGGCTGTCTATGCAGTAGAAAGACGCAACTGCCCTAGAGAACTGGGGCTACATGACCAGAGAACAACAGCCCTAGGGAACTGGTGCTACATGACCAGAGAACAACATTTGGAACCACAGCCCTAGAGAACTGGTGCTACATGACCAGAGAACAACAGCCCTAGAGAACTGGTGCTACATGACCAGAGAACAACAGTTGGAACATCAGCCCTAGGGAACTGGTGCTACATGACCAGAGAACAACAGTTGGGACCACAGCCCTAGAGAACTGGTGCTACATGACCAGAGAACAACAGCTCTAGAGAACTGGTGCTACATGACCAGAGAACAACAGCTGGAACAATAGCCCTAGAGAACTGGTGCTACATGCCCAGAGAACAACAGCTCTAGAGAACTGGTGCTACATGACCAGAGAACAACAGCTCTAGAGAACTGGTGCTACATGACCAGAGAACAACAGCTCTAGAGAACTGGTGCTACATAACCAGAGAACAACAGCTGGAACAATAGCCCTAGAGAACTGGTGCTACAGGACCAGAGAACAACAGCCCTAGAGAACTGGTGCTACATGCCCAGAGAACAACAGCTCTAGAGAACTGGTGCTACATGACCAGAGAACAACAGCTCTAGAGAACTGGTGCTACACAACCCGAGAACAACAGCTGGAACAATAGCCCTAGAGAACTGGTGCTACAGGACCAGAGAACAACAGCCATAGAGAACTGGTGCTACATGACCAGACAACAACAGCCCTAGAGAACTGGTGCTACATGCCCAGAGAACAACAGTTGGAACAACAGCCCTAAATAACTGGTGCTACATGACCAGAGAACAACAGTTGGAACAACAGCCCTAGATAACTGGTGCTACATGACCAGAGAACAACAGTTGGAACATCAGCCCTAGAGAACTGGTGCTACATGACCAGAGAACAACAGTTGGGACAACAGCCCTAGAGAACTGGTGCTGCATGACCAGAGAACAACAGTTGGGACAACAGCCCTAGAGAACTGGTGCTACATGACCAGAGACAACAGTTGGAAGAACAGCCCTAGAGAACTGGTGCTACATGACCAGAGAACAACAGCTCTAGAGAACTGGTGCTACATGACCAGAGAACAACAGCTGGAACAATAGCCCTAGAGAACTGGTGCTACAGGACCAGAGAACAACAGCCCTAGAGAACTGGTGCTACATGCCCAGAGAACAACAGCTCTAGAGAACTGGTGCTACATGACCAGAGAACAACAGCTCTAGAGAACTGGTGCTACATAACCAGAGAACAACAGCTGGAACAATAGCCCTAGAGAACTGGTGCTACAGGACCAGAGAACAACAGCCATAGAGAACTGGTGCTACATGACCAGACAACAACAGCCCTAGAGAAACTAGAGTTACTTGAAACATGCCTTGTTGTATATTCTGTTTGTATGCTATTTTTGTGCCAAAGCTTAGTCAAAGTAGCACATATTGGAGCTCTGATTTGGGTGGCTTTAATCAGCTAGCAGCCAACTGTCTCAAAGAATTATGTTTCCGCTGGAAAGTAGGGCTTTTAATTAAACAGGGCTGTCTATGCAGTAGAAAGACGCAACTGTCCTAGAGAACTGGGGCTACATGACCAGAGAACAACAGCCCTAGGGAACTGGTGCTACATGACCAGAGAACAACATTTGGAACCACAGCCCTAGAAAACTGGTGCTACATGACCAGAGAACAACAGCCCTAGAGAACTGGTGCTACATGACCAGAGAACAACAGTTGGAACATCAGCCCTAGGGAACTGGTGCTACATGACCAGAGAACAACAGTTGGGACCACAGCCCTAGAGAACTGGTGCTACATGACCAGAGAACAACAGCTCTAGAGAACTGGTGCTACATGACCAGAGAACAACAGCTCTAGAGAACTGGTGCTACATGCCCAGAGAACAACAGCTCTAGAGAACTGGTGCTACATGACCAGAGAACAACAGCTCTAGAGAACTGGTGCTACATGACCAGAGAACAACAGCTCTAGAGAACTGGTGCTACATGCCCAGAGAACAACAGCTCTAGAGAACTGGTGCTACATGACCAGAGAACAACAGCTCTAGAGAACTGGTGCTACATGACCAGAGAACAACAGCTGGAACAATAGCCCTAGAGAACTGGTGCTACAGGACCAGAGAACAACAGCCCTAGAGAACTGGTGCTACATGCCCAGAGAACAACAGCTCTAGAGAACTGGTGCTACATGACCAGAGAACAACAGCTCTAGAGAACTGGTGCTACACAACCCGAGAACAACAGCTGGAACAATAGCCCTAGAGAACTGGTGCTACAGGACCAGAGAACAACAGCCATAGAGAACTGGTGCTACATGACCAGACAACAACAGCCCTAGAGAACTGGTGCTACATGCCCAGAGAACAACAGTTGGAACAACAGCCCTAAATAACTGGTGCTACATGACCAGAGAACAACAGTTGGAACATCAGCCCTAGAGAACTGGTGCTACATGACCAGAGAACAACAGTTGGGACAACAGCCCTAGAGAACTGGTGCTGCATGACCAGAGAACAACAGTTGGGACAACAGCCCTAGAGAACTGGTGCTACATGACCAGAGACAACAGTTGGAAGAACAGCCCTAGAGAACTGGTGCTACATGACCAGAGAACAACAGCTCTAGAGAACTGGTGCTACATGACCAGAGAACAACAGCTGGAACAATAGCCCTAGAGAACTGGTGCTACAGGACCAGAGAACAACAGCCCTAGAGAACTGGTGCTACATGCCCAGAGAACAACAGCTCTAGAGAACTGGTGCTACATGACCAGAGAACAACAGCTCTAGAGAACTGGTGCTACATAACCAGAGAACAACAGCTGGAACAATAGCCCTAGAGAACTGGTGCTACAGGACCAGAGAACAACAGCCATAGAGAACTGGTGCTACATGACCAGACAACAACAGCCCTAGAGAAACTAGAGTTACTTGAAACATGCCTTGTTGTATATTCTGTTTGTATGCTATTTTTGTGCCAAAGCTTAGTCAAAGTAGCACATATTGGAGCTCTGATTTGGGTGGCTTTAATCAGCTAGCAGCCAACTGTCTCAAAGAATTATGTTTCCGCTGGAAAGTAGGGCTTTTAATTAAACAGGGCTGTCTATGCAGTAGAAAGACGCAACTGCCCTAGAGAACTGGGGCTACATGACCAGAGAACAACAGCCCTAGGGAACTGGTGCTACATGACCAGAGAACAACATTTGGAACCACAGCCCTAGAAAACTGGTGCTACATGACCAGAGAACAACAGCCCTAGAGAACTGGTGCTACATGACCAGAGAACAACAGTTGGAACATCAGCCCTAGGGAACTGGTGCTACATGACCAGAGAACAACAGTTGGGACCACAGCCCTAGAGAACTGGTGCTACATGACCAGAGAACAACAGCTCTAGAGAACTGGTGCTACATGACCAGAGAACAACAGCTCTAGAGAACTGGTGCTACATGCCCAGAGAACAACAGCTCTAGAGAACTGGTGCTACATGACCAGAGAACAACAGCTCTAGAGAACTGGTGCTACATGACCAGAGAACAACAGCTCTAGAGAACTGGTGCTACATGCCCAGAGAACAACAGCTCTAGAGAACTGGTGCTACATGACCAGAGAACAACAGCTCTAGAGAACTGGTGCTACATGACCAGAGAACAACAGCTCTAGAGAACTGGTGCTACATAACCAGAGAACAACAGCTGGAACAATAGCCCTAGAGAACTGGTGCTACAGGACCAGAGAACAACAGCCCTAGAGAACTGGTGCTACATGACCAGAGAACAACAGTTGGAACATCAGCCCTAGGGAACTGGTGCTACATGACCAGAGAACAACAGTTGGGACCACAGCCCTAGAGAACTGGTGCTACATGACCAGAGAACAACAGCTCTAGAGAACTGGTGCTACATGACCAGAGAACAACAGCTGGAACAATAGCCCTAGAGAACTGGTGCTACATGCCCAGAGAACAACAGCTCTAGAGAACTGGTGCTACATGACCAGAGAACAACAGCTCTAGAGAACTGGTGCTACATGACCAGAGAACAACAGCTCTAGAGAACTGGTGCTACATAACCAGAGAACAACAGCTGGAACAATAGCCCTAGAGAACTGGTGCTACAGGACCAGAGAACAACAGCCCTAGAGAACTGGTGCTACATGCCCAGAGAACAACAGCTCTAGAGAACTGGTGCTACATGACCAGAGAACAACAGCTCTAGAGAACTGGTGCTACACAACCCGAGAACAACAGCTGGAACAATAGCCCTAGAGAACTGGTGCTACAGGACCAGAGAACAACAGCCATAGAGAACTGGTGCTACATGACCAGACAACAACAGCCCTAGAGAACTGGTGCTACATGCCCAGAGAACAACAGTTGGAACAACAGCCCTAAATAACTGGTGCTACATGACCAGAGAACAACAGTTGGAACAACAGCCCTAGATAACTGGTGCTACATGACCAGAGAACAACAGTTGGAACATCAGCCCTAGAGAACTGGTGCTACATGACCAGAGAACAACAGTTGGGACAACAGCCCTAGAGAACTGGTGCTGCATGACCAGAGAACAACAGTTGGGACAACAGCCCTAGAGAACTGGTGCTACATGACCAGAGACAACAGTTGGAAGAACAGCCCTAGAGAAATGGTGCTACATGACCAGAGAACAACAGCTCTAGAGAACTGGTGCTACATGACCAGAGAACAACAGCTGGAACAATAGCCCTAGAGAACTGGTGCTACAGGACCAGAGAACAACAGCCCTAGAGAACTGGTGCTACATGCCCAGAGAACAACAGCTCTAGAGAACTGGTGCTACATGACCAGAGAACAACAGCTCTAGAGAACTGGTGCTACATAACCAGAGAACAACAGCTGGAACAATAGCCCTAGAGAACTGGTGCTACAGGACCAGAGAACAACAGCCCTAGATAACTGGTGCTACATGCCCAGAGAACAACAGCTCTAGAGAACTGGTGCTACATGACCAGAGAACAACAGCTCTAGAGAACTGGTGCTACATAACCCGAGAACAACAGCTGGAACAATAGCCCTAGAGAACTGGTGCTACAGGACCAGAGAACAACAGCCATAGAGAACTGGTGCTACATGACCAGACAACAACAGCCCTAGAGAACTGGTGCTACATGCCCAGAGAACAACAGTTGGAACAACAGCCCTAAAGAACTGGTGCTACATGACCAGAGAACAACAGTTGGAACAACAGCCCTAGAGAACTGGTGCTACATGACCAGAGAACAACAGTTGGAACATCAGCCCTAGAGAACTGGTGCTACATGACCAGAGAACAACAGTTGGACAACAGCCCTAGAGAACTGGTGCTACATGACCAGAGAACAACAGTTGGGACAACAGCCCTAGAGAACTGGTGCTACATGACCAGAGACAACAGTTGGAAGAACAGCCCTAGAGAACTGGTGCTACATGACCAGAGAACAACAGCTCTAGAGAACTGGTGCTACATGACCAGAGAACAACAGCTGGAACAATAGCCCTAGAGAACTGGTGCTACAGGACCAGAGAACAACAGCCATAGAGAACTGGTGCTACATGACCAGACAACAACAGCCCTAGAGAACTGGTGCTACATGCCCAGAGAACAACAGCTCTAGAGAACTGGTGCTACATG
This sequence comes from Muraenolepis orangiensis, assembly GCA_027704905.1. Taxonomy (NCBI): domain Eukaryota; kingdom Metazoa; phylum Chordata; class Actinopteri; order Gadiformes; family Muraenolepididae; genus Muraenolepis; species Muraenolepis orangiensis. The sequence continues at coordinate 26,873,993 of CM051004.1, forward strand.
ACCAGAGAACAACAGCTCTAGAGAACTGGTGCTACATAACCAGAGAACAACAGCTGGAACATAGCCCTAGAGAACTGGTGCTACAGGACCAGAGAACAACAGCCCTAGAGAACTGGTGCTACATGCCCAGAGAACAACAGCTCTAGAGAACTGGTGCTACATGACCAGAGAACAACAGCTCTAGAGAACTGGTGCTACATAACCCGAGAACAACAGCTGGAACAATAGCCCTAGAGAACTGGTGCTACAGGACCAGAGAACAACAGCCATAGAGAACTGGTGCTACATGACCAGACAACAACAGCCCTAGAGAACTGGTGCTACATGCCCAGAGAACAACAGTTGGAACAACAGCCCTAAAGAACTGGTGCTACATGACCAGAGAACAACAGTTGGAACAACAGCCCTAGAGAACTGGTGCTACATGACCAGAGAACAACAGTTGGAACATCAGCCCTAGAGAACTGGTGCTACATGACCAGAGAACAACAGTTGGGACAACAGCCCTAGAGAACTGGTGCTACATGACCAGAGACAACAGTTGGAAGAACAGCCCTAGAGAACTGGTGCTACATGACCAGAGAACAACAGCTCTAGAGAACTGGTGCTACATGACCAGAGAACAACAGCTGGAACAATAGCCCTAGAGAACTGGTGCTACATGACCAGAGAACAACAGTTGGAACAACAGCCCTAGAGAACTGGTGCCACATGACCAGTAAAACACATCACCCTGCTGACTTTTACTGGCGAACAAATTAGCAAAACTGCTGGTATGAATGCTCTTAAAATGGAGGGAAATAGTTCATGTTCAAATACTACCCACATTGTAAGGTTGCAAACCTGGTTTAAAACCGGCAAAGTATTCCTTTAACCATGGAACATGGAACAAACATATTACATATTTCCTTTCTGGGATTGATAAAGGGCACCTTATCGTATCTATTATGTCTTATTTATATTGTTTTGATGACTTTTCTTTTCTTTTTTTAGCAAACTACAGTTACAGAATGCAATATCAAAATATAGTATTGATTCTTATTGAATAATGTTGATTATTTACTGACATGACAATGAATCAACTACTTGCCATTCTCACATCCGTGAGCATTAATAAAAAAAATACCTTCTTTTCAAGAAGGGCGATGGTAGTTAGCAAAGAACCAAACACTTGATGGTTTTTGCTGCTATCTCAAGGCTGCAAACTGTCCAGGAGACTCGGCTAATCTTAGCACTCTGTGACGAGGGTATCACTTTAGAAGACCAAGATCCATGAAAAAGTTATTCATTAAGTTATTTCAACATTGTGTCTCAATGGCCCTGCTCAAGAGCTTTCTATTTGCCCACAATGGAAGGCAATGGAAGGCTTCCTCCCCATCCCCCCCGCAGTGTGAATGACCTACACCCTAACACTATATTCTATACTAGGTGCTATATACTATACTTATACTGTACTATACACTTTACAATAACAATACTCTACACAATAAAAATTACAATAAAGTGACTGATGGATGATGTGTACATGTGTTGAATTGTGCAAAAAGCATTTAAAAGCATTTATTAAAGTGCCAGTAGTGCAGCAGCATCATGAATACAGTGCAGAACAGTGCAGTCACTGTAATGAGTCCAGAGAGTCTAATCCCGCAAAGTATGAAAGTGTGATGTAATATGGATGACAATGTTATGATAGTGGCAGCACCCCTAGCAGTTCAGTAGGAGCACCGCCTGTGGATACGCCTGTGTTACATGAAACTACCTCATGAGATTATATTGATTGTATCAAAGACAATTATATAATTGACATTAATACACAAACAGGTTTCAGATTCAAGAACTTGATTGAAGAATCAAGAACTTTACTTTTCACGTTCACATGCAGGATGAGCAGAGCCAGTGCTTTACAGAAATTGTGCAAAGTACAATAGAAAATAGAGCAAAACTGCAACAAATATATGAAATATACTGTATAAAAGTCAACGCTGTAGCGTCACTGGCACCAGTGGCGCCCCCTTCAGGGGTAGGGATGCCAATACGTTTTTCTTACAACCGTTGTCGTTGAGACGGAGAAAGGCTGATGTTCTCTCTCTGTGCTCCAGAGTCCATAGACGAGGAGGTGGACAAGATGCACGGTCTGACCCACAGCGGCTCCTCCGCCACCTACTCTGACTACTCCCCATCCCAGGGCTCCTCGGGCTCCTCCAACGCCCCCGGGAACGCCCACCCGCACGCCCTGGCCCACGGCCACGCCCACGCCCATGGCCACGCCCACGGCCACGCCCACGGCCACGCCCACGCCCACGCCCGCACGCACACGCCCGCCCTCACGGCACCCGGCAAGGAGCAGGCACCACCCCAAACCCACTGGACCAACAGGTACGCATACACACATACACACACACACACACACACACACACACACACACACACACACACACACACACACACACACACACTCACACACATTCACACACACGCACACACACACACACTCACACACACACACACACACACACATACACACACACACTCACACTCACACACACACACACACACACACACACACACACACACACACACACACACACGTTCACACACATTCACACACATTCACACACACATACACACATTCACACATTCACACATTCACACACACACACATTCACACACACACACACACACACACACACATTCACACACACACACACACACACACACACACATTCACACATTCACACACACACACACACACGTTCACATGGTCATGTACACAAAAAACAAACAGGCATGCATACACAAACAGTATATATGTACACATACAGACACACGTTCATACGCTCAAGAGTTTGCACACACACACACACACACACACACACACACACATACACACACACACACACACACACACACACACACACACTCTCATACACACACACACACACACACACACACACACACACACACACACACACACACACACACACACACACACACACACACACACACACACACACACACACACACACACACACACACTGTCTCCGTCTCAGAGAAAGCTTTTGAGTTTTCAGTTTCATCACAGTCCCTTGTGGTCCCTGTTGCCAAACATCCATCATCTCCTTCTCCCTCCCCTCTCATCCCCACTCCAATATGTCTTGTCTTTTCTCATTTCTCTCTGTCTCCATCCCTCCCTCTTTGTCTCTTCCTCATCTCCTCACCAAGCCCAGTGAAGGTCAGGCAGACTCATTAGAATGCTGCACAACCCTGCTATCCCCCCCCCCCCCCTCTCTCTCTCTCTCTCTCTCTCTCCTCTCTCTCTCTCTCTCTCTCTCTCTCTCTCTCTCTCTCTCTCTCTCTCCCTCCATCTCTTGCTTTCGTTCTTCTATCTATTACTTTTACTCTCACCCTATCTCTTTCTCTTTATTTATTTCCTCAAAGCTGTTCACACCAATCCTTCTAGGGTTTTCCAGAGCAAGCTGTACTGTGTGACGTTGATGCCAGGGCTTTTGTTGTTCCTCTGGTTGCAGCGCAGGCAGAATTAAAAGACTCCCAGAAGGGGGGCTTCATAAAAGCTGCCGTTTAGAGCCAGAGATCTCTTGACTGAGCAGAGATGTATACCTGTAAATAACTGATCTTTTACAGTGTGCCACGGGTGGTGTGTTTTTAACCTCTAGACGGTGGCAGACCCATAAAGGCAGTGTAGTGTGTCGTTGTTACTCATTAATTTCACTTCATTTTTAAATGTTGTTCTACCATCAATGGACGGTGTTTACATTTTGTTTCTGTGTAGATTGGCTCAGTCCTTCCCCAAGCCCATTGACTCCAAGCCCCTGCTTTCTCAAAGGGAAACCCCTCCATCAGGCACCTTGCAGCAGCACGGAGACCGACGCCCGCTCAGCGAGCCATTTGATTGGTCAGAAGCGCCCCACTACGACAACACAGGTTTCGATGCCGAAGAATCTCCTATGGATTCCCAGGCCCCTGCTACCAGCCAGGGAAACCCCTCGCTGGGCTCCAAGCCCCGCAGTCAATCGGCACACGGGCGCCGCCCCCTCCTGCGGCAGGAGCGAATCGTGGGGGTCCCTTTGGAGCTGGACACCCAGACCCTCCCCTTCCATAGCAACCAGCGCTCCAACCCCGACAACAACCCCCCGCCCCCGGCCCCCCCGCCCCCTCAGAACCCCTGGCAGAACTGGACTCGGACGCCCAGCCCCTTCGAGGACCGGACCGCCTTCCCCTCCAAGCTGGACCTGACGCCGTCCTCCAGCCCCAACCCGGACCGCAAGGAGCTGGAGTCCAGGTAACTCAGCCTCACACGCAGGCCCTCTGCTGGTCCTCTGATGAGAGGGGAGGGCCAATGTCACCGGACTCTGGTCCCTGGTTCTAAGGGCCCGTTCCTCTTTGTAAAGACTTAATAGCAATGTTATTATGCACTAATATGCAGCGTGAACGTGATGGACGTGTTATTGACTGTTAATAATATTTTAGTTGGCTGACAAGAGTAGTAGCATATATGTAGTATGTGTTCCTTACATATTCCCAACACACTACTTCTACGTGCTGTTTGCCTTCGCCTGCATTGAAATACACACATCTGGCGATACGCGTGTTTCACGCCGGGTGGAACGTTCGCTCTTTATGCTCCGAAGGCTGGAGCAGGCAGGAGCCGGCCCACTGCCTGGCAACTGGAATTACCATGACAACCAGGAGCAGAACAGGAAGGAGCAGCTGAGCGTCGGCGGGGGCAACAAGGTAACCGTGGTGATGAGCAAGAGCTCGGACCGCCTGTCGCCCATGATGAAGGAGATGAGGTCCAAGTTTAAAAAGTCCCAGAGCATCGATGAGATCGACATGGGCTCCTACAAGGTCTACAGGTAGCTCTTTGTTCATCTGCTTCTTAACTGCACGCACTATCAATATACTTTATACATAGAGGTATATACCATGAGTCAGGACTCAGATGGTTGGGGATGTCTGAAGCCGTTGCTGACGCCCCCCCCCCCCCCCCCCCCTCCCTCTCTTCCAAGCATCCCCATGGACAGCTACAGCACGTCCATCGAGCAGCAGGCCAGTCTGGACCGGCCAGACCAGCACGGCTCCATGGAGCAGAGCAGCATGTCGCGGTCCCAGTCCGCCCCCATGCTGGACGACGAGATGGGCTTCCCTGGTTCCGCCTCCAGCAACCACAACCACAACCAGCAGAACCAGAAGCCCGCCGTCCCACACAAGGCCTACCACTTTGACCACAACTACAATCCCCAGGTGTCACCTTCTTACCTTAAAAAAAAGGAGCTTTCATTCAAAAAGTAAAGGAAAAGCATGTCTTGCCAAATCCAATTCCATGGATGTCTTCACACCCAATGTGTGTGTGTGTGTGTGTGTGTGTGTGTGTCATTTTCATGAGTTTCAGATTTAGAATTTCATAAACATTCACCTGAACTAGTAGTAATAATTATGTTTGGAAATCACAATTATGCAACATTCTTACAGGTACAAAGTTATAATGCCACAGCAGTCATGTTACCACCTATACAAGTACACCAAATACCAAATGTCATTTTGAACTCATCAGGTGACCATGGACCGCAGGGCTCCGCCCCCTTTCCCCACCACGCCCGACTATGCCAACCCCTCTGGGAAGGCCCTGGAGTACATGAACCAGCCTGGGAAGACCTTACCCAAAGACATGGTGAGCCCCCGGTACCGCGGGTACCCACCCCTGGAGATGTTCTCCTTTCCACAGCCGCCAATCAACCAGGAGGCCCCGCCCAGCCAGCAGCAGCAGCAGCAGCAGCAGCAGCAGCAGCAGCAGCAGCAGCAGCAGCAGCAGCAGCAGCAGCCAATCCCGTCCCAGCGCTCCAGACCAGGCTTCCTGCGGCGAGCCGACTCCCTGGTGAGCTCCACCGAGCTGGCCCTGTTCCGCAGGGTCCACGAAGCCCAGCAGGAGGCGCTGCAGGAGTCGCAGTACAGGCAGCAGGTGGGTACACTGGCCTTGTGTGTGTGTGTGTGTGTGTGTGTGTGTGTGTGTGTGTGTGTGTGTGTGTGTGTCTGTGTGTTTCTGTGTGTGTGTGTGTGTGTGTGTGTCTGTGTGTGTTTCTGTGTGTGTGTGTGTTTCTGTGTGTGTGTGTGTCTGTGTCTGTGTGTGTGTGTGTGTGTGTGTGTGTGTTGTGTGTGTGTGTCTGTGTGTGTTTCTGTGTGTGTGTGTTTCTGTGTGTGTGTGTGTGTGTGTGTTTCTGTGTGTGTGTGTGTGTTTCTGTGTGTGTGTGTGTGTGTGTTTCTGTGTGTGTGTGTGTGTGTGTTTCTGTGTGTCTGTGTGTGTCTGTGTGTGTGTGTGTGTGTGTGTTTCTGTGTGTGTGTGTGTGTGTGTGTGTGTGTGTGTGTTTCTGTGTGTGTGTGTGTGTGTGTGTGTTGTGTGTGTGTGTGTGTGTGTGTGTGTGTGTGTGTGTGTGTGTGTCTGTGTGTGTGTGTCTGTGTGTGTATGCTCTTCCTGTTTATATGTGTGCGCACTATATGTGTGTAGTTTTTCCCCTAATGATATGATGATGAAACTTACTCTATATCCATTTACAATTTGAGGATAAAGCCCTGACTGAATGTTCCATCCTCCTCCTCTATCTCTCCTCCTCCACCCCCAGGCCGAGCCACCCCACTATGGCCGATCGCTGGCCTACTCCACCCTCATGGACCACTCCTCTGCCCTCGCCAACATGGCCGAGGGCCAGGGCCAGCTCATGCACAACAAGAGGAATGGTCGCTATGACGACGACTATTCTGCTTACCAGGAACAGAAGAAGCCCATGATTGGCTACCCAACCAAAAGCCTGACTCAGCGCCGCCCCCTGTCGGCCAGAAGCTACAGTACAGAGACGTACGGAGCGTCACAGGTACCTCACACCTCCACCTCTCCTCACTATCTGGTCTAGTGTAGTGATTAGTCCAGGTGTGTCTGTCCGTCTCTGGGGGATAGTGTAGTGATTAGTCCAGGTGTGTGTCTGTCCCTCTCTGGGGGATAGTGTAGTGATTAGTCCAGGTGTGTCTGTCCGTCTCTGGGGGATAGTGTAGTGATTAGTCCAGGTGTGTGTCTGTCCCTCTCTGGGGGATAGTGTAGTGATTAGTCCAGGTGTGTGTCTGTCCCTCTCTGGGGGATAGTGTAGTGATTAGTCCAGGTGTGTCTGTCCGTCTCTGGGGGATAGTGTAGTGATTAGTCCAGGTGTGTGTCTGTCCCTCTCTGGGGGATAGTGTAGTGATTAGTCCAGGTGTGTGTCTGTCCGTCTCTGGGGGATAGTGTAGTGATTAGTCCAGGTGTGTGTCTGTCCCTCTCTGGGGGATAGTGTAGTGATTAGTCCAGGTGTGTGTCTGTCCCTCTCTGGGGGATAGTGTAGTGATTAGTCCAGGTGTGTGTCTGTCCCTCTCTGGGGGATAGTGTAGTGATTAGTCCAGGTGTGTCTGTCCGTCTCTGGGGGATAGTGTAGTGATTAGTCCAGGTGTGTGTCTGTCCCTCTCTGGGGGATAGTGTAGTGATTAGTCCAGGTGTGTGTCTGTCCGTCTCTGGGGGATAGTGTAGTGATTAGTCCAGGTGTGTGTCTGTCCCTCTCTGGGGGATAGTGTAGTGATTAGTCCAGGTGTGTGTCTGTCCCTCTCTGGGGGATAGTGTAGTGATTAGTCCAGGTGTGTGTCTGTCCCTCTCTGGGGGATAGTGTAGTGATTAGTCCAGGTGTGTGTCTGTCCCTCTCTGGGGGATAGTGTAGTGATTAGTCCAGGTGTGTGTCTGTCCGTCTCTGGGGGATAGTGTAGTGATTAGTCCAGGTGTGTGTCTGTCCCTCTCTGGGGGTTAGTGTAGTGATTAGTCCAGGTGTGTGTCTGTCCGTCTCTGGGGGATAGTGTAGTGATTAGTCCAGGTGTGTGTCTGTCCGTCTCTGGGGGATAGTGTAGTGATTAGTCCAGGTGTGTGTCTGTCCGTCTCTGGGGGATAGTGTAGTGATTAGTCCAGGTGTGTATCTGTCCCTCTCTTGAGGATAGTGTAGTGATTAGTCCAGGTGTGTGTCTGTCCCTCTCTGGAGGATAGTGTAGTGATTAGTCCAGGTGTGTGTCTGTCCCTCTCTGGAGGATAGTGTAGTGATTAGTCCAGGTGTGTGTCTGTCCGTCTCTGGGGGATAGTGTAGTGATTAGTCCAGGTGTGTGTCTGTCCGTCTCTGGGGGATAGTGTAGTGATTAGTCCAGGTGTGTGTCTGTCCCTCTCTGGGAGATAGTGTAGTGATTAGTCCAGGTGTGTGTCTGTCCCTCTCATACCATACGAGATACACGCTCCACCATACAAAGAAGATACCGTTAAACATGGAATGATTCGATTCCACTCGATTCAGTTGAATGAATGGGTTAAAACTTAAAAATATTTTAAATGTTTCTTCAAAACCAAGTCAGTGTTAATTTTACACTGCAAAAGAATGATCTGTGAGTCCAACACATTAAGTCCCTTATTTCCATGGACAAAGCACTACACTACTAAAGAAGTAGCTAGAACCTTATGTCCAAAGAGGTAATGTCAACTATAAAATAATTTCAATGTTATAAACATGGATCTCTCCACCCTGTGACTCACATTATACCTGCTCTGCCAATCTGTGTGGGAAATCAAATGAGTGGCCACACATCTACAAAGGACCAGAACTCATGTTCATGGTCGCTTCTTTGTCAGAGCCCTCTTATTTGTGGTACTCTGGGTGTGGTCTTTTTTACGGAAACAATAACTGATCTTGGTGATCAGCGACCCATGTAATGTTTCCTATTCAACACATGCCTCTGGTAACAGAACGGCGGTGTTACCGACTGTGTTAGCGTGACGTCAGACATCCTCAGTTGACCCCACAGAGACTCATCACACTCTTTGTTTGGTTATACAACACAGGGAGGGTTTCATCACTGAGATGTTTCCTACTGGGTATCTCCCAGAGGAGCCATCATCCGTTTTAAAACCGGTGTTCTCTACAGCGCTATACGGACGCATGTCCTTTGCAAATAAAGTAGCCCGTTGCATCGGTTATCACATTTGAGCCAAGAGAATTGTGTGGGCGGGTGAGCTTTGGGAGCGTTTGCTAAAGGTACCCTCGTGTTGCTGGTACTGCCGGTGCATTTGACGCTACCGTTGTGTAGCGTCCAAACTATTTCCAGTTTTCCGATTTAAGATTTTAGGCTGGCGGACACACACACACTATTTATTATCGACACGTGCACACGCACACACAAAAGAAAAGACTCCTCAACTCGGGGTGTGATAGTGATGGCCGTGTCGGTGTTCGGCCGAGTTGCTTCTAAATGTAAACGGGATCGGGGTTTGAATCGATGAAACCGTATCTAGGACTCTTGTACCGGTTTGCCGATGGGTAACGGTATATCCCCAACATCCTCAAACCAGATGCCTCACCCTCTGCCTACTCCTTAATAATATGTACGGTGCTTTGTTTATTCTATCTGGTCTATCTTGTGCCTGTTTAGCACATGACTTTGGGCTCAAGAGGCAAGAGGTAAATCAGGTCTGGTAAATCAAGCTCAAGTCCATAAATTCTATCTATATGTGTCTCTGCCATCCGTATGCATGTATTTCCTATCCCCAGGCCCGCCCGGTCTCCGCCCGCCCCACCATGGCCGCCCTGCTAGAGAAGATGCCTCCGGACTACAGCCTGGCCACCTGCCCTGAGAAGGCCTCCGAAGACACCATCACGGTCCGGCCCGGGGTGCAGCTCCACGACATGACCTCAAAGATGCCCGCCGACTGGAGGCAGCAGCTGCTCAGGCACATCGAAGCCAAGCGGTTGGACAGGGTATGCTGTAGCCACACGCACACACACGCACATGCACACACACGCACACACACGCACACACACACACACGCGCACACATGCACACACACACACGCTAGGCTGTACTCTGGAGCCCTCTCTGTCTCTGTCTATGTAAGTCTGCATTGTAAAGGCATAAAGGCTGAGCAGGTGTGTGCGTATGTGCGTGTGTGCATGTGTGTGTTTGTGTATGTGTGTGTGCGTGTGTGCGTGTGTGTGTGTATCTGCTTGCATGTCTGCTCCTCACCATCCCTATTTTCGTTTTAGAGTCTGTTTAACCCCTGATGTAATCCTGTGTTCAGTTCCATAGACTTGTTTAATTGTAGTAATAGTTTATTGTAATCATTTTTATAATCCTCATAGTCATAATTATATATCATATTTAAAAGTTAAACTGTAGGAAAAATTAACAAATGAAGATAAAATATATAGATTTACATAATAAAGAAACAACCCAAGACAAATGCATACGAGTAGATAAGTAAATAACATAAAATAACAAAAGAGCAGAAGCAACCCTGTGGATGTGTATGGCGTGATACACTAAGGGACTAACGTAACGTCCAGGTTCCTCACAGCAGATCAAGTTATGCATTGTTATAACTCTGCTGACATACAATAGGATCTCTACTTCAGCCTCATGGCTCACACACTAGGGCCAACGACCATCGCTCAAATATACGTGTTACCAAGAGAAAGAAAGATGTCAAATGCTTTATTCCACAAGTGTCCTTGTGGAGCAGCTTTGCTGGTAAACACACTGCAGCTGGTTCTACTTGTTAGGGTTTTTTAATGTAGCTTATTTTCAGCTGTCTTTGTCTGCATGACTCAGGACAAACCTTTACCACGCTTGTTGATTGGCCTTATTCTATTGACATGCTCTAAGGACGACTGACAGGAACACTCATTTACATCCAAAGAAAACTAATCTAATACCAAACGTATGCATCGACCAGTGCTGGAAAAAACTCCTAAACTACTTGTTGGGTAGTTGGTCAAGACAGTAGTCTGGTGTCTTCTTAGGAAGGTTTTGCTCTCTGGTGGATTCAGACAACCCCAGGCCAACGCTCCATTGACAAAAATGAGAGGGTTTTTTAACCGCTGGTGCTCAGCAGATTTCTTTGGAAAGATGTAACTTTTTCTAAATTGTCAGCAATCCTGCAGAATCCATTCCTGTCGGTGGGTTGATTAAATCAGTCAGTACAGCATCTCCAGCCTGCTCTCTAGGCTGGAGGATACGGGCGTTCACTGACTCTGAAGCCACAGGCTTTGGGAGGTTTCAGACTGTTTTAATTCAGTCCAGAAGTTAAACCATTTTATGAATTTGTTTCTGCGAGGGATATTCCTGCAAGACGAGAGGAGTGGTGGATTTTATTTGCGTTTCGTCTCTACGATGTCACTGGGCGCCAGAGGACAAAGTAACACTTTACATCTGCAGTCAGATTTATTACAAACTAAAGTTATCAGATAATTGATATATAAATAAACTTTTAAATGAGCATTAGGTGTGCTGAATGCTCCTGGTGCTCCTGACTGTGTCCTCCCTGCTCCAAGCCTCTTGTTAAATGTATAGAACAGGTTTCCCTCCATGTTGGCTGTATGACACCATGTTCTCTATGGGTGTGACCGGCGGATCAGAAGCTAACATAAGCTAACTTTGCACTGTTGTTGTTATTATTGTTTGCTTGTGTTGTTTGTGCCGTTCACGGTGTGTGTGTGTGTGTGTGTGTGTGTGTGTGTGTGCTGCAGCCTGCTGTGTATCCCCCCCCCCCCCACCCATAATCACCCGTGTCATGTGATGTTGTCTCCTCCAATCAGAGTGGTGTCCTAAAGCACAACACGCTCACGCTGGGCATGCTCTGTCAGAGCCAGGGCCGCAGCAGCACTTTGAACTTTAACCTTTACAATAACACTAAGCATGAGCCCCCTGCTGGCCACTGGCTGCCACTACCGCCGCCTCCTTCTGCTAACGCTGTGAGTATGACACATGAATAATATCTATGCTTTATAGCTGGTGAGGTGGGAGACTAGCCGACTGTGTGATCCCTGTGTGAAGGAGCCAGTATCCTTCTTAGCATCTTCACCACCAGGACACGCTGAGGCCAAAACCTTTTATTCATAAGTTGAACGTGGACAGAAGTCATTATGAAATACACATTTTTATTTAAAAACAGAGCCAAAGTGTCTTTGGTTCCTGTATGCTTAAGGCAGTGCAGTCTCAGAACCTGCTCAAATTGTTATTCTCAAACGTGTAACAGCTACTACAAGTTTGCATTGCTGTCTATTTTAAAATAATCCTTATACACTCACATTATAATTGTTTAATTGTAAGGGTTAGGGTTTTGACTGTATTTGAGATGTTATCCCTCTGTATCCCTAAATGTTTATATATATATATATATATATATATATATATATATATATATATATATATATACATACATACAGTATATATGGGTACATTTGTATACCATGAGATCCAGCTAGTGCTATAGGATGCTATCATGAGAATATACTTTTCCCTTCATTATGTCAAGTTGTGAAGGTTATGTTTTCACTCACTTCTGTGTATGTGTTTGTCCGCCGGTCCTAAAACAATGCACAGAAACACCATGACCAATGCATATGTGTGTTGGTACCGTAGCATGCTAAGCGTATTAGCCGTATTAGCCGTGTTAGCATCACCATGTTAGTATGGCTAATGGAAAAAGAGCCCAAATATGCATTTGTGTGTGAGGATAGGTGTCTCACACCCTTTAGAGGCGGAGCTCCCCAGGCCACGCCTCCTCAGGGTGTGGGCGTTGCCTCTGAAAGCTTATGGGATTGGACCGGCGCCAAGCTTCCTAAACCCCACATTCAGATTCAGCCAATAGCGCGGCCCTTTGCTCTTTATGTGTGACTGGTGGGCAGAAGTGAGGTCTACGATATAGACCTCATGGTTCTCATGGATGCTCTTCTCTCTGTCTCCTGCCCTTTCCTCTCTCAGACTCCTCAGCAGGGTGCCATGCTGGATAATGACCAGGAGGGGGGGACAGCGAGCAGTCAGTGGGCCCTCTACTCCCTGGGCAGGCGGGACGTGCCTCCTGATAACATCATGAAGAAGGTTGGTCCAGTCAGAGGAACTCCCACACGGTGGTTTGAAACACATACTGGATTCACTGACATGCACAATGGGTTCAAATCAGGTTAAGAAAATAAACAAATAAATGCATTTAGAATCTCATTGATTCCCTTCTGATATGTATTTCTAGAACATTCTGAACACGTGTTTCAATCAATCTTGTTTAACCCATCGGTTCCCAAACTATGGAACAAGGTGACTGATTTAGATGTGCCAAACGATTCCACCATGTTTATTGTCCTCAAGAGGGAACCAGTGCTAACTAATTGGCATTGGTGCCAAAAAGCATCATAATCAACAACAACAACTACAGCAACAACAACAGTCTAAGGTCACAGAAACAGTGAGGAACACCAGGGACATTAGCATACTGTCTGCTGGTCTCAGGTCTGCACCGGAACACGATGGACCTAACTGGACATAACCCAGTAGTTGAATCACCTAAACCTAACCAAGTAGTTCAGTCACCTAAACCTAACCCAGTATTTGGATCACCTAAACCTGACCAAGTAGTTTGATCACCTAAACCTGACCAAGTAGTTTGATCAACTAAACCTAACCCAGTAGTTTGATCACCTAAACCTAACCCAGTAGTTTGATCACCTAAACCTAACCAAGTAGTTCAGTCACCTAAACCTAACCAAGTAGTTCAGTCACCTAAACCTAACCCAGTAGTTTGATCACCTAAACCTGACCAAGTAGTTTGATCAACTAAACTTAACCCAGTAGTTTGATCACCTAAACCTAACCCAGTAGTTTGATCACCTAAACCTGACCAAGTAGTTTGATCAACTAAACCTAACCCAGTAGTTTGATCACCTAAAGCTGACCAAGTAGTTTGATCACCTAAACCTAACCCAGTAGTTTAGTTGTCTAAACCTAACCCAGTAATTGTGTTGTCTAAACCTAACCCAGTAGGTTAGTTGTCTAAACCTAACCCAGTAGTTCAGTTGCCTAAACCTAACCAAGTAGTTTGATCACCTAAACCTAACCCAGAAGTTTAGTTGTCTAAAACTAACCCAGTAGTTTAGTTGTCTAAACCTAACCCAGAAGTTTAGTTGTCTAAACCTAACCCAGTAGTTGAGTTGTCTAAACCTAACCCAGTAGTTGAGTTGTCTAAACCCAACCCAGTAGTTGAGTTGTTTAAACCTAACACAGTAGTTGTGTACTAAAACAACCCCACAAATGACTGCATGTATGCTATGTGTATTCTGTGCTAAACTCATGACAATATTAAGTGTGTGTGTGTGGGTGTTAATATACATCTTCTACATCTTCCCCTCCCCCACAGAATGCCCACGCCCACAACCCCTCCCACCAGCCCCACAACTCCATGCTGGTCACCTCCTCTTCCTCCTCCTCGGCCACGCCCCCCCACCGTGGGCTGGGGCAGCAGGGCTATGAGGGCGGGGCCATTAACAAGGGAGGCCAGTACCAGCAGGGGATGGTCATGGCCATCTCACCCTCCGGGGGCGGAGGCCAATACCAAGGTACCAGAGGAGGGACCAGGCCCCTACCAGGAGGGACCAGGCCCTCAGGAGGGACCAGGCCCTCAGGAGGGACCAGGCCCCTACCAGGAGGGACCAGGCCCTTACCAGGAGGGACCAGGCCCCTACCAGGAGGGACCAGGCCCTCAGCCTGGTCTGTCCCCCTGTCTGTCTGTGGGTGGGATGAGGCCTCACACTGTCCAGTGTTCACAGATTAGAAGCTGCCTGATCAGGCTGTTGGTTTGTTTACATGGGCGAAAGGTGTCTTTTTGCATCCTGCTTCAACACGGTGCTTCAATCCTCGACATTCAATGGCTGTTCACACCTGCTTTCACACCTGAGCTGTTTGGTTCCGTGTGAGTCAAACCCCGGAACGTTTTGACCTCTACGTACGGTTCGTTGGGGCTGGTGTGAACGCTCATTCTAACTCTGATGCAGACCAAACTAACTAACTCTTGTCCGCTTGAAAAACGGCGGTCCGCTAACGTGATTCAACTATAGGAAAGCAAACCAAGAAAACATGGATTGTGGGTTGAATGTACGCTTTTGCGGGGAACTGGAACTAATAAACGTATTCAGGCAGGTAGGCTGTACCTGTGCAGGTGAATATGGTGGGACCATCATACAAAGCAATTGGTTGTGTTAACTATTTGTAATAACACAAAACCCAAGACTGAAGGTGATAAATGAGTGGGGACCAGCAGCTCAAAGGAATCTGCTTTAACCTCTGACCGCTGAATAATTGTTAATTAGAGACGGTTCCGATGTTAACATTAATAACTTTAATAATCATTTTAAAAAGATGAAAGATGAAAGACACTTTCATCATTAAATCTGATGAAAGTGTTGAAAGGGAGTTGACAAGGCTTCAGATTAGTTAACAAAATCCCCAAAATGGGTCAATGTTGTGTTATCTTAGTGGCGCTCGTTCTAAGGATCATGGCTTCATCATGAGGCTTGGTGGGATGTGGTTCTCTTCTGTGTTGGCGTGGTGTCTGTATGGGTGGTGTATATCTGACATGTCTGTGGTGTATATGGGTGGTGTATATCTGACATGTCTGTGATGTATATGGGTGGTGTATATCTGACATGTCTGTGGTGTGTATGGGTGGTGTATATCTGACATGTCTGTGGTGTGTATGGGTGGTGTATATCTGACATGTCTGTGGTGTATATGGGTGGTGTATATCTGACATGTCTGTGGTGTATATGGGTGGTGTATATCTGACATGTCTGTGGTGTATATGGGTGGTGTATATCTGACATGTCTGTGGTGTATATGGGTGGTGTATATCTGACATGTCTGTGGTGTGTATGGGTGGTGTATATCTGACATGTCTGTGGTGTGTATGGGTGGTGTATATCTGACATGTCTGTGGTGTATATGGGTGGTGTATATCTGACATGTCTGTGGTGTGTATGGGTGGTGTATATCTGACATGTCTGTGGTGTATATGGGTGGTGTATATCTGACATGTCTGTGATGTATATGGGTGGTGTATATCTGACATGTCTGTGGTGTATATGGGTGGTGTATATCTGACGTGGCTCTCTCCTCCACCAGCCCTGCCCCTGGCGCTGCCTTCCCCCAGCCAGCCCTACTCCAGCGGGGGGATGCCCATGTCCATGACGCCCTCCGGGAACCAGCCTCAGTACACCTCACACCAGCCCTCCTTACCCGCCACCAACCCCCAGTACCATGGTAACCATGGAAACCATGGCAACCAGGGCATGGTCCACAGCAGCCAGGTGGGCATGGCGACCCACACCAACCCCCGGCCCCAGAGTGCACGCTGCCTCCTGCAGACCAAAGGGCAGAAGAGCATGGACGGCTTCCAAGAGCAGGTTACCCACTGACGCCTCCCTCTCTCTCTCTCTCTCTCTCTCTCTCTCCCTCTCTCTCTCCCTCTCTCTCTCTCTCTCTCTCTCTCTCTCTCTCTCTCTCTCTCTCTCTCTCTCTCTCTCTCTCTCTCTCTCTCTATCTCTCTCATCCCCTACCACTCTCTCTTCCCCTATATCTCTCTATCTATCTCGTCCCCTTTCTCTCTCTTCCCTTATATATCTCTCTATCTCTCTTTTCTGCTGTCTCTCTTCCTCTATATATCTGTATCTCTCTCGTCCCCTATCTCTCTCTTCCCTTATATATATATACTGTATATATATATCTATATCTATATATCTATACAGTAGATATATATCTTTATTCCCTAGTAGTCTGGTAGTACCCTGGTAGTCAAACATCATATCTAATGCAATGACTAGAACCAGCGGCCATTGCTATATTCATGACACTTTCTGAGAGCAGGACATTTTTTATTAATTCCTGATATATGCTATATTTGTATAAAGCAGTCATCTCTTACTCCCTGGTATCTCTTAGATTGCAGTAGGAAGTGGTCTTCTGTAACCCTAACCCTAACCCTATCTCCTGGGGACAGAATGGACACGGCCTGACTCCTCCTGAGCTCTGCTTGTGACGGCCTCGCTCCAATGGCCAGCCTGTGTCCGCTGAGCCTGGTCATTGGGAAGGGATCTCTCTCTCTCTCTCTCTCTCTCTCTCTCTCTCTCTCTCTCTCTCTCTCTCTCTCTCTCTCTCTCTCTCTCTCTCTCTCTCTCTCTCTCTCTCTCTCTCTCTCTCTCTCTCTCTCTCTCTCTCTCTCTCTGTCTCACCCTTTCTCTCTCCCTCTCTCTCTCTCTTTCTTTTTCTCTCTCCTTGTCTTCTCAATATATTATGTCAGAAGAGGACAAAAATGTATTTTAGCATAATTCACATAGTAATTATAAGTCATGTTTTGATATTCTGTACCTGAGGAAGTTCTGTGAATCAGGCACTGCTTTTCATTTGATCATTCTATAACCCCTATGTATGACTATAGATGTTTGCATGAACTCACTTCGTTTCTCCTCTTCCATCCTCATTCCATGCTCCCTTCATCCCTTCCTCCCTTGGTCCCTTCCTCCCTTCGTCCCTTCGTCCCCTGGTCCCTTCTCCCTTCATCCCTTCCTCCCTTCAACCCTTCCTCCCTTCCTCCCTTCCTCCCTTCCTCCCTTCCTCCCTTCCTCCCTTCCTCCTTCCTCCCTTCCTCCCTTCCTCCCTTGGTCCCTTGTCCCTTCCTCCCTTGGTCCCTTCCTCCCTTCCTCCCTTCCTCCCTTCCTCCCTTCCTCCCTTGGTCCCTTGGTCCCTTCATCCCTTCGTCCCCTGGTCCCTTCTCCCTTCATCCCTTCCTTCCTTCATCCCTTCCTTCCTTCATTCCTTCCTCCCTTCCTCCCTTCCTCCCTTGGTCCCTTGGTCCCTTCCTCCCTTGGTCCCTTCCTCCCTTCCTCCCTTGGTCCCTTGTCCCTTCCTCCCTTGCTCCCTTCCTCCCTTCCTCCCTTCCTCCCTTCCTCCCTTCCTCCCTTCCTCCCTTGGTCCCTTGGTCCCTTCCTCCCTTCCTCCCTTCGTCCCTTCGTCCCTTCCTCCCTTCCTCCCTTCCTCCCTCACTCCAGATGTGCGTGCGGATAGATAAGAACCCTGGTCTGGGCTTCAGTATCTCGGGTGGCATCAGTGGCCAGGGGAACCCCTTCAAGCCCTCTGACATGGTACGACCCGGCACCCCCTCACCTTATCTCACTCATCGTTCCTCCTGTAACCATGGAAACTGCTGCTAGCTACCGCAGTGTTCTGTCTGTCTGCCCGATCGTCCGTCTGTCCGTCCGTCCGTCCACCGTTCGCTCAGGGCAGCAGTTGTCATGGTTACGTGGTTGTTATTATTATACAATATTGTGCTGAACGCGATGGTTCTTTGATGCCACAGGCACTTCATGTGTAATTTAAGTACTTTTAATGTGTACATGTACAACATTTATATAATATACAGTATATTTATATTTTTCTACTGGTCTGACTCTTATAATAATAACTCTAACTGTTTTTCTACTGGGGTTGACTCTTATACATATATATATAATATATATATATATATACTGTATATAATATTTATATAAGCCTGTTAGTTTTCTATGCTGAATATACTGATGTGGGAAAAACCACATGAATTTCAAATGAGAGAGAATACTGTGTACTTACTGTGGCTAAGAGCATACTCTGCTATTAATGAACTTCTAAACGTTGGCTTAAGTGATTCAAAAAGTGAACATTACACACTGTGTCTGTTCACACTAACTTTACATGTGACATGTAAAGTCTCAAGTCTCTTTGATATATTTCACCCTGGCCAGAGACAGTTGTGTTCTGCCCAACAGCTTCTTACTGTCATATTGATAATAGTCTATGGAAGATGTATCAACATTTAACAACAGTTTTATCAAATGACTGGAAATCTGGAATAATATGTGCTAAACTAAACTACAAATAGGCGTATTTCCTGCTCCCGTCCAGCATTCGCTTTCATTGTCTGGTTTGGAGCTGCTTGGAACATTAACATTCACCACACACACACACACACACACACACACACACACACACACACACACACACACACACACACACACACACACACACACACACACACACACACACACACACACACACACACACTGCTACAGTTTATGAGGGGATGGCTCAGTGGTGAGTTATGGTGAGCCGCAACAACAAAAAATAAGTTGAAGGTTGAGGACTGAATATCAAGCAGTTTCTATTATAAATAATACATCTTTCTTTATGGTCCCTGAAGCGTCAGTAATCAGGTCTGGGGTTTGGCTCCGCCTACTGGCTGCTTTATTATTAACATCAACAATGTGGTCGCTCAGCCATTAGCGTGATTCATTCTCACGGATTCAGATTAAACCCAGCGGGATATGCAAATGTTTCTGATTCCATTTTAATACGATGATTGAACACATATTCACTGTTATTTCCTTTGCAATCATCAACAAACTTCAACTGAGTTCTGTCGAGGTTGGTCTGTACATAAATAAAGTAATTCATGAGATAAATACGTAACTTTCACTTATAAAACAGGAGTGATGGGAAGCTATTGGACATTTATCCTCTGACTGGGACTCAGGAGCCAATGCTTCTGATATCAGTGAGTGTATTTATACAGCAGTTCATCCCACAGACATCAGAACTAAATATGAATCTACTCCCTCCTACGACTAGGATTTTTTTGTGAGCTGCGAAAACCTTTTAAGACCTTTTTTAAAACGAGCACATTCACCAACTGAGCATTTCATGAGACCAACAGGAATTGGAACTTTGTGGTAAAAATCTCGTAACAATTGTACAGTTGTAAAAAGAATGTCAGCTTGTAACGCAGTGGTGATTGTGAGCATCAATGCACACTAACACTGTTTAACATACAGCACGCTCCCAATGGGTTTGGACAGTGGACAGTTCGGACATGTGGCTGTGATCCTACCCTGTGTTAGTGTAACAGATGCCAGCAGGTGGCGCTGTGCAGTGGGTAAACCTCACTTCCCTGACGCCTCAGTAGATGTTCTAGTGATGAAGCTAGGGCCTATGGGTCTGAGCTCTCATGTTAGAACGCGGCCTCTGTTGTTGTTGGAGGTTGTTGGATGCTGCTGGAGGTTGTGAGTTCCAGCCCATTGGGGGACACTGACTGTTACATTAGGTGTGAAATGACCCTGTGAACAAGCTGCAGATGAACATAACACTATCATATATTTACCTAGCCCTATATTATTCTGAAAATGCTTCAAGGTCTTGCTTTGAAATACATTGGATACAGCTATGGGTAAGGCTATGTACATTTGGCATGTCACTGTCCAAATACTGTCCAACGTGGCAAACAACAAGCGTTGTTTGCCACTATTGTAACTACTCACTATACTGTCTGTATGAATTGATAAGGCTGTGCGTGTCCAACACTCAACCCTTCAAGATCCCACATTTGTATCAAGTGTAACAAGTACAATGGAATGCTTACTCCCCATTCAACAGTACTATACTAGACAATAATATACTACACTTAACAATACTATACTATATACAACACTATACTTACAATACTATTCAGCATAAAAAAGATAAACAATAAAGTGTCTAATGGATGATAAATACATATGGTGGATGGTGCAAAAAGCATGTTAAAGTAAAAAGGCATCAATATGTTAGCAAAGCGTATTGAACATAGTGGATGTGTTCACCTCGTACGGCCCATACACACGGTGTAGTGTACTTACCTTAACGCCACCTCATGTCACCTCACCCTTGTTCTCTCACTGTGCAAGTTGCCGTCGCCCTAAAAGGCCCATGAAGATGTGTCTCTCAGGGTTCAACATGCACACCTGGTTGAACCTCTCTGGGAGTCCGCCTCCATCTTCTATGTGTTCCTACCAAGGAAGCGTCTTTCAGCTCTCCCTGAAAAGATGCTGGTGTTTTTTACAATCTCTGCCTTTGGGTCCATAGTAACCATAGTAACCAAACAAACAAATACATATAGAGATGGGGAACTCATCTCCTCTGGCCTCTTATTCTACCCCATGGATCCTTGGGTCATCTTGATCAATTAGACCCTCTAAAAAAAGTCTAATAAAAAAGGATCAATTGTAAAGAGAGGAGGGCTCTCTTTACAATTGTCTGATCCTTTTTTATTCGATTTTTTTTCCAGATATAAACAATATACACTCAATTAAAATTAAATTCATTGCTACTTGCTAAATGTTAATGTTTAAATGCTGTCAATAGTACTGGTAAGTAGAGTTTTCTGTCCACTCCTAAAGGAATAATCCAGATTATGCCTGGCCTAAATTTAGGACTCGACATTGTTTATTATGCAGGGGATGAGATTAAACAGGAGAAAGGCAGAGCCTCTAAAGCAAGGTGTCCCTGTGCTAACGGTGTGTCATTTTGACTTATAGGGTATCTTTGTTACTAGGGTACAGCCTGACGGGCCGGCTGCCTCTTCCCTGCGGCCCGGAGACAAAATACTGCAGGTAACGCCCACTCCGGTCCCTGGAAGCCTATTGGCCGGGGCCAGCGTAGCCCCACCTCTCCTGTACTCTCATCAGCCCACATTTCAAAAGGGGCGGGGCGTTCAACAGGAGAACGGCAGATGTTGCATACACTTACTGCTCTGGTCTGTGACAGCCGAGCTAATGATCTGGACGTCACCATTAAATTCTCGTTTAAACAACAACTGCTATAGACTCAATGTATATACACATAGGGGGGTTTGAGTCCCACCTGAGAGGTTTTGGGTTCAAACCCCAGTGTCTGCAGCCTACCTGCAGGCATCCTTGAGCAAAATGCCTTAACCCCTACCTGCTCATCAATGACCGTATCTTTTACTGTAAGTACTAAAAGTATCATCCATGGCTAAATAGTGATAGTAAACAGTACTATTCATGAGATGACCTGACTGTACAGGTACATCTATCTTCATATGTATACATTAGACTGGGGAGTGGGATATGATGTCACCCCCCACATGTTGAGTGTATGAAACGTAGCCTGTCCTCCTCTGACCTGCCTCTCTGTGTCTATTGGCTCAAGGTGTGGCATGCCCCTCCCTCTGCATTCTCATTGGTTAGTGACAGCTGGGATCTAGACGTGTGTGCTTCCAGAGCATGTTTCTGTGCTACCCCCTACTTGGCTCCTCCCCTTTCTCTAACTCTCTCATCACACATGTGGTCCTTTAATGACTCCGGTGACTTAGGTTTAGTCACACAGTGGACCACCACCTATTACTGTTGACAACATGGGAGGCTGGTTCATTTAATCATGGATTATACAATGGATAAATGGTAGGACTTTTGACCAACAGGTCAAACTAATGTGAAACACATTAACTCAAACTACACTTTTAGACATGTCATTTTATTTAGTAAACATTGGGAATTGTGTTGTGAGATATATGAGTTAGGCTTTGTTTTTGATAATCAATAGTATACGTATAGAAAGCCAGAGAGAGCTCTCGGCCAAACGTCGTTATAAGTCAAAGCATCACAATCGACCAGCCAGAACTATTAAACAGGTCAAAAGATCTCCACACAATGACCTGGTGAACATCTAAAGTGAGACCCCAGTGATTTGGTTCAGACATTGGAACTGTAGGGGTTAGATTTTGTTTCAGCGTGTCAAGTTAGGAAGGAGAGTTTCCAACCTACGGTAGCCTGTAGGAACACTACCGTATCTCTCAGAATGATCACCTCAAAGTTTGATACAAAACAGATGAAAACAGATTCCCAAACATTGTTCTACTCTCCTTCTCCTCTCATCCCGGTGTCCCTGGTCTCTCTGCAGATGTGTGCCCTTTAGCTGGATGGGTCAGGAGAGAGAGAGCCCCTCAACCCACAGCCCCTCCCTTTTCCTTCCTACAGCATGACCTTCTACTGTGTGTATCTCGCCATCTCTCACTCCGTACTCTCTCTCTTTTTTCTCCCTCTCTTTTCCCCCAACAGTGAAGTGTTTCTGAGCTAGGGCTGCTCCCAGTGTCTCCGCTCCCCCTCCTCAAACCACACACACACACACACACACACACACACTGCCTGAGAAACACGCACACGCATACCAGTGCATGAGGTCATGAAAACACACCCACACCCGCAGACGTGAATTAGAGACGCATACAAAGATACTCACACACACACACACACACACACACACACACACACACACACACACACACACAAACGCACAGATCCATGCATGGAACCCCGGAAATGTACATACATACATACACACACACACACACACACATACACACATACATACACACATACATACATACATACACACATACACACATACACACACACACACAACATACATACATACATACAACATACATACACACATACATACATACATACATACATACATACATACATACATACATACATACATACACACATACATACATACATACATACATACACACATACATACATACATACACACATACATACATACATACACACACACATACATACATACACACATACATACATACATACATACACACACACATACATACATACATACATACATACATACATACATACATAGGGTAAATACATTATTTCACACACTCATTCTCTCTCTCTCACACACACACACACACACACACACACACACACACACACATGCTGTTGACTGTGCTGCGTGTTTGCCTTGCAGGCTAATGGACATAGTTTTTTACACATGGAGCACGAGGCAGCCGTCTCTGTGCTGAAGAGCTTCCAGCGGACGGTGGACTTGGTGGTTCTGAGAGACAGCAGCACGTGCTAAAATATGGTTTTCCTTACAAATAAACAAGGACAGACAGACAGACAAATGAACGCCGCCATCCGACGCTTCTGTTCACAACGCTACATCTCCCTGCTCCACCCTCACTGCCCTCTGCTGGAGGCGTGCGGAACTGAACAAAATCAACCAGGCCACTTTTTATTTCACATCTTAGAGAACCCACCCCCCCCCCCTCCCGGGACAATTTGCCTATTGCTGGACCAAAGGCAAATACTAGTGCCAAATGTACCATAGGTGAACGCAGAGTCAGACCAGCTCTCTATCCGCCAGACCTGGGAGATAAATGAAATAAGAGAGGAGGGTGACTGACTGTAGGCTTCCTGTGATTGGAGGAGAGGGTGCAGGGCTGCTGCAGTGTTCAGCCCACTGGTTGGTTTGTTAGTTCCCTATTCTGATTGGTTGCTTGCGTTTATTCGACTTAATGCATAAGACTGGGGTATTTTATTTTAATATCGCTGCATTATTCGCTGTGCTTTCTGAAATGGCTTTTTTTATGCCTATAGACAGCTACTTTTTATTCAGCGATTGTGTGCTTTGCTTTGTCCATGATGTTCTGTTCTGTTCATTGTATCTTTTTTGTCTTTTTCATTTGGTGGTCTTTGTTTTAGTTGTGTTAGTTTTGTTGTGTTGTGTTCAGAGTTCCTTGCTGTGTTTGGTTGTGGAGGACGTGCTGCCTGGTGTGTAAACATGTGGAGAACAACAGCATTCCCACAGGTCTGAGCCTCGAGGCTGACACACTGAACACACACATGTTGGTGATGAGTATTATGGTATTATTATCCAGAAGGCATGTTCCTCTCTCCATTGGGGATCAAACATGAACCTTTCTCTCTGAATTATTTTTTTATTATAATGTTTTTGTTTGAGGATTCCGATTTTTAGTTGATTTATTTCTTTCTGTATAGAACCACCAGTAAGTGGTTCACCGGCGCTCCCTGCTGCTCTCTGTTTGATGGGACGCCGTCTGCTTCCCCCAGCGGGCTGACCAGAGAGCTGAAGCAACATGCCATGCTTCTTTTCTGCAGTAAAGGCAGCAGGACAGCCCTACCATCTCCTAAACACACACACACACACACACACACACACACACACACACACACACACACACACACACAGGCATTGGCGCCTACAGATTCACGCCTCACACATTCAAATAGCCTCTGCTTCATCAGCACAGCTGGATTCTGGACTGTACGCCCTAGAAGTCCAAGTGGCCAAATTAAACATCAGAACTGAGTTTACCATCCAAACGTAAACGTAAGTCATTCTGCACATTGTTAAATGTTATACTTTATGAGCATTATGCGTGCCATATCTTTTACATACATACATGATGTTGTTATGTTGTAAAATTGCAGCGCCCTTCAGTCAGTGATCAGACTACAGTCTGACCTACAGTCTGACCCTGCACTGTGTGAGTTATAGGGTCAGCCCTGGGCTACAGTCTGACCCTGTACTGTGTGAGTTATAGGGTCAGCCCTGGTCCTGGAGTCTCCCTGCTACAGTCTGATCCTATACTGTGTGAGTTATAGGGTCAGACTGGGCTACAGTCTGACCCTGTACTGTGTGAGTTATAGGGTCAGCCTGACCTACAGTCTGACCCTGTACTGTGTGAGTTATAGGGTAAGCCCTGGTCCTGGAGTCTCCCTGCTACAGTCTGACCCTATACTGTGTGAGTTATAGGGTAAGCCCTGGTCCTGGAGTCTCCCTGCTACAGTCTGATCCTATACTGTGTGAGTTATAGGGTCAGACTGGGCAACAGTCTGACCCTATACTGTGTGAGTTATAGGGTAAGCCCTGGTCCTGGAGTCTCCCTGTGGAGCCGGTTCAAAGAAACACACGTCGGACCTTAACAACAACCCTGGTTGGTTTTCATGATTTAACTTCCACTAACGCAGCTATTGTTTAGTTTTTCTTTCTTTTTTTACCTAAGAAAAAGTCATGAGCATTTCTGTTTACATATTCATTTACTTTTGCAAACCTTGCTATTATTGTTCATTTTGTATAGATTGAGGCAAGAGAGCGTTATACACGGATATCATAAAGAGAAACACACATAAACATATACATACACACACACACACATAAACATATATACACGCACAAATACACATACATACACGCACACATAAACATACATGCACGCAGACGTAAACATATACATACACACACATAAAAATACATACACACACACATAAACCATACACACACAGAATTCTCCTAATCCCAGTCATGGTTCTGGCTGTGTTTGGATGCTCCTGAGGACCATGGGAGCTGTAGTTTATTAAGGTACCCGTGATAGCGCAGGCTGCTGTGGTGAACTTAAAGCTAGCCTGGGGTCACCACGGAAACCAACAACAATCCCTTGTTTTAGAGAACGAACTATCGAAGGAAATGTGATGAGATCAAAAAGAAAAATGGTTTGATAATATAACGATTTTTTACGACTTGTTTCAGGTAATTCTTTCTAAATATATTGATATATATATATATATATATATTAGCTTTGCTCAAAAAGAATTGTGATATTTTATAAGGACACTTATATCAAAGTTATGGATCAAAGTACGCACAGTAATGACATGGAAACCTTCACATGTACTATTTAAAGCTGTATAAAATGTATTTCTACTGTAATTGTGAATTAACGTTATACAAATAAATATATATAAATATATACTGTATGTATATTATATATATATATATATATATGTATATGACTATGAAAT
Organism: Muraenolepis orangiensis; assembly: GCA_027704905.1. Lineage (NCBI taxonomy): Eukaryota > Metazoa > Chordata > Actinopteri > Gadiformes > Muraenolepididae > Muraenolepis > Muraenolepis orangiensis. Next base: position 26,900,377 of record CM051004.1, read on the forward strand.
GGTCATTTCTTATGTGTTTAAAAACCACTGGAAAGGGAAGGCGTGCAGTGTCACTGTACATAGCTGTGAATCCAATCGATAACAGGACTCATTGATTATGTGCTCATGCTTACTGCAGTCCCAACGACACACACACACACACACAACTTGAATGCTGCTTCTTCTGTCGTGCGACCAAATCGACTTTGACCTCCGAGAGAAGGAGAGAAGACAAAACGAACCCCCCCCCCTCCCCAGGTGGTCGAGCTTTGGGTTGAACCGATTTGACTGACGACTTTGACAAAGCTGTTTATTTAATTATTTATATTATGGATTTATTTATTTGGTTGATTTGCACATGCGAGTTGAAACCCTTTTTGTTTATAAGTTGAGTAATTAATGCAGAGATACGTAATTGCAAAAAAGTATATATGAATATATATCATGTGTTTAGAATGCATTTTGCAGATGCTATCTGTACATACTATTTAAGATACAGTTTTTACAAAAATAATATATGTATAAAATTGAAAAAATGCTGTGCAGCGATTATACTGAAGCCATTTTGGGCTTTGGGATGTACCATTTTGGGCTTTGGGATGTACCATTTTTCAGTATATAAGAGGTGTTTTAAATAATGTATTAAAGTCTCTATTGTACAAATAATAAAAATGTCACTATTGGTAATCCAGACTCCTTTTGATATATATAATATATTACTTTGTATATATTAGATTAGATTAGATTAGATTCGAATGTATTGTCATTGCAGCACAAGTACAGTACAGCCAAAACAATAGAGCATCTAACCAGAGTGCACATGTTGCAGTAAAGTGCATGGTATTATATCATTTACAGTTAACATGCAGTCAACTAGGTATAAAACAGTTCTAAAATAACTTATAGAGTATGTATGAGATATGTGCATAATAATAAGTGTATATATACAGGTAAGTATTCAACAGGTAGTGATCAGGGGTATGCAATTATGAAAAACAGGATACATATATATATATATATGTATATATATATATATATATATGTATATACAGCAGGTAGTGAGCAGGGATATGCAGTTGAATCAACAGTTGAAGATTAAAATCTATACAGCAGGTACAGTAAAAATGTCCACGCTATCATACAGATATGTTATCAATAAATATGTAAACTACAGGTAGAGGTAGGTAGTTATGATTACAGTGCAAGGCAGTTGAAGGCTGTCATCGTGGTGCAGAGTTCAGGGAGATGACAGCTGAGGGGAAGAAGCTGTTCCTAAGCCTGCTTGACTTGGAACAGAGGTTTCTATAGCGCCTCCCGGAGGGGAGGAGGGAAAACAGTCCATGGTTGGGGTGAGAGGTGTCTTTTTTGTGCCTTCCTCAGACACCGTTTGTGGTGGGTAGTGTTTATTGCAGGGAGGGGTAGTCCAACGATGCGTTGGGCGGTTTTCACCACCACAGGTGGGCTTTCTCCTCAGGAAGAAGAGACGCTGGTGAGCCTTCTTTAGCAGTGAGGGACCAGGAGAGGTCCTCGGAGATGTGGACCCCCAGGAATTTGAAGCTGGAGACACGATCGACCTCCGCCCCGTTGATGAGGATGGGCTCAGGACACAGCCCTGGGGAAAGGAGCGTTTGCATTGGCCGGGATATGTGTATATATCTATATGTTTTTTATTTTATTATTATTATTCATATTACCTTTTTCGTTTTAATGATTGCATTTCTCTATCTATTGGTCTGTCTGTCTTCCTTTCCATCTGTACACATGCCTATTTAAACTGCAGCAATGACATAGTTCCCCTCATATTAACCCACTCATTCACACACTGACCATGTGTCATCCCCACTCACTGAGTGGGGATGACACATGGTCAGTGTGTGAAACATTAAACATCCCTCAGTCTGTCTGCAGATGTCACATTGTTATGTATGTATATCTCATATCCCTCATCAGGACCAGAGCCTTCTGTCCTTATGTAAGGTAACCTTCATTAGAAATGGACCGTCCTTGGTCTTCTGTTCCAACTGGGAGGAAGTGACTTAACAAAAGCTTAACTGAGAGAGATTAAATACTATTGAGATCAGATTGCAAACTGTAAGCTGTTTTGGAAGCTTTTCGTTTTGATATTGAATGACAGGCATGACAACTCTTGCCCTCTCATAATACCTCCTCCTCCTAAAGATTAGGTTGTGCTTATATCTGGGCAGGTGTCTCCTTTGTCTCCGTTGTCTATCAGTCTTACTCATTCGTCCGTCCCCCAGAGAGAGGAGGTGTGCTGCAGAACCATGCCTTGTGTTGTTCAGCAGGCGAGGACATTGACGGTTTTCCTTCGCTGCTTGGTGACAAAATAATATCGCGTGGTTCCCAATGTCAACCTTGAGATTGCAATGAAAACCCAGCATGTAGTCAACCAACTGTATGGACATGGCCCAGCATGTAGTCTGTACCAACTGTATGGACATGGCCCAGCATGTAGTCTGTACCAACAGTATGGACATGGCCCAGCATGTAGTCTGTGCCAACAGTATGGACATGGCCCAGCATGTAGTCCGTACCAACTGTATGGACATGGCCCAGCATGTAGTCTGTACCAACTGTATGGACATGGCCCAGTATGTAGTCTGTACCAACAGTATGGACATGGCCCAGCATGTAGTCTCTACCAACTGTATGGACATGGCCCAGCATGTAGTCTGTACCAACTGTATGGACATGGCCCAGCATGTAGTCTGTACCAACTGTATGGACATGGCCCAGCATGTAGTCCGTACCAACAGTATGGACATTGCCCAGCATGTAGTCCGTACCAACTGTATGGACATGGCCCAGCATGTAGTCCGTACCAACTGTATGGACATTGCCCAGCATGTAGTCCGTACCAACAGTATGGACATGGCCCAGCATGTAGTCCGTACCAACAGTATGGACATTGCCCAGCATGTAGTCCGTACCAACTGTATGGACATGGCCCAGCATGTAGTCCGTACCAACTGTATGGACATGGCCCAGCATGTAGTCCGTACCAACTGTATGGACATTGCCCAGCATGTAGTCCGTACCAACAGTATGGACATGGCCCAGCATGTAGTCCGTACCAACTGTATGGACATGGCCCAGCATGTAGTCCGTACCAACAGTATGGACATTGCCCAGCATGTAGTCCGTACCAACAGTATGGACATGGCCCAGCATGTAGTCCGTACCAACAGTATGGACATGGCCCAGCATGTAGTCTGTACCAACTGTATGGACATGGCCCAGCATGTAGTCTGTACCAACTGTATGGACATGGCCCAGCATGTAGTCTGTACCAACTGTATGGACATGGCCCAGTATGTAGTCTGTACCAACAGTATGGACATGGCCCAGCATGTAGTCTCTACCAACTGTATGGACATGGCCCAGCATGTAGTCTGTACCAACTGTATGGACATGGCCCAGCATGTAGTCTGTACCAACTGTATGGACATGGCCCAGCATGTAGTCCGTACCAACAGTATGGACATTGCCCAGCATGTAGTCCGTACCAACAGTATGGACATTGCCCAGCATGTAGTCCGTACCAACTGTATGGACATGGCCCAGCATGTAGTCCGTACCAACAGTATGGACATGGCCCAGCATGTAGTCTGTACCAACTGTATGGACATGGCCCAACATGTAGTCTGTACCAACTGTATGGACATGGCCCAGCATGTAGTCTGTACCAACTGTATGGACATGGCCCAGCATGTAGTCCGTACCAACAGTATGGACATGGCCCAGCATGTAGTCTGTACCAACTGTATGGACATGGCCCAACATGTAGTCTGTACCAACTGTATGGACATGGCCCAGCATGTAGTCTGTACCAATATGGACATGGCCCAGCATGTAGTCTGTACCAACTGTATGGACATGGCCCAGCATGCCAGCCCAGCATACAGTATGTGTGGTTATGTTAATAATCATCTTATTATGAATACAGCTTGATGTAAATCACTCCTGCCTGCAGCCTCCTAGTGCAGTGTCCTACTGTTTAGTGGCCTCACACACACACACACACACACACACACACACACACACACACACACACACACACACACACACACACACACACACACTACAGACCACTGTTCCAGAAAGCTCATCATGGTACAGCAGAACAATTCACAATTGAGGGTAATGCCTCAAGACCTCCACATTCTCTTGTCCTTCCCTCTCTCTCACCCACACACACATACACACACACACACACACACACACACATTTATACACACACACACACACACATTTACACCACACACACACGCACACACACACGCACAAAGAGACGCACATGACTAGACTTGTAGATGTGCAGATCTTTTGTTTTCAAAGCTCTTTTGTAGACTTTTACACACACACACACACACACACACACACACACACACACACACACACACACACACACACACACACACACACACACATATATATACACATGCACATACACATTCACACTCCAACGCAAATATCACTCTGAACCAACCCACTCTCACTAGCATAATTTACCACCTCCCATACCCTACACATTAATGCTGTGTGTGTGTGTGTGTGTGTGTGTGTGTGTGTGTGGTGTGTGTGTGTGTGTGTGTGTGTGTGTGTTTGCGATACAGACAACGAGTGGGTCACTTTTCATTCAACTTTCAGCTACAGCACTCGTCGATACACTCTTGTGGCGTGATCAATAACCATGTTGTGTCTATGACCTGCATTCCACTAGTTGTCTGTGTGTGTGTGTGTGTGTGTGTGTTTAGATAGCTGATCTGTAAAGTCAGTAAATAAATGCATGACGATGCATACTATACACAAACTATGGCACACATGCAAACACACACACATGATTTACATACAGTGTCTAAACACAGTGTTTATAAGATAATAGCAACAAAACATGTGGTGTGTGTGTGTGTGTGGAGAAGGGGAGAATGAGACACACACACACACACACGTGGGTTCCAGAAGAGGCTTCTTCAATCTCATATGGAGATTCATGAGTGAGCCTAACAGTACTGAACAGACATGATATGACATGTGTTATGATATCTCACTTCACACACTATGGACACACACACCCCCCTGCTGGGTGCAGCCGGGGACCGAGGAGCTGAGGAGAGCTCCGTCTCCAGAGGAAGAACCTTCAACAGAGACAGACCTGGAACCAGTAGGCCTGCTGCCTGCCACATCCGCTCATTTCTCCAGAGGTGAAACCAACGCATTTAATGACAAGAAAAACATCTGCCTATTTAGTGGGAGAAGAGTGGGCTGGGTGGAGTGTGGCTCACAGCTGGAGGTCCGAGTTCTGAGCCTGTGCGGCGGTAGCCTTGAAGGAGCCCTAGCTACTTTGATAGTGCTGCTGAATGGATGACGTGCACAGCTGAGCGTAGAGGCAGGGAGGCTGGGAACAGACCAGGCTTTCATCCGCCCGACACAATATGCTGTTTTACATGAACCGCTTTAACACGCCAACCGCTTTGTAAGGCTCTCCAACCTGCTATAATAGACGCTACTTGGATGTGTGTGTGTGTGTGTGTGTGTGTGTGTGTGTGCTTGTCAGATCCTAAGGATGTTTCAAATATGTGTGTGTGTGTGTGTGTGTGTGTGTGTGTGTGTGTGTGTGTGTGTGTGTGTGTGTGTGTGTGTGTGCTTGTCAGATCCTAAGGATGTTTCAAATATGTGTGTGTGTGTGTGTGTGTGTGTGTGTGTGTGTGTGTGTGTGTGTGTGTGTGTGTGTGTGTGTGTGTGTGTGTGTGTGTGTGTGTGTGTGTGTCCCACGGGGCTGTCAGAGAACCGGTCTGACAGCGTTTGGAAGTCAACAGTGTCTCAATGACAAACTGTTTAGGTGTTTTTTACCAAATAATCTGCCCTCCCCCGTCGAGCCAAAGAGAAACAGTGAGCTACAGAGTGAGAGAGAGAGAGAGAGAGAGAGAGAGAGAGAGAGAGAGAGAGAGAGAGAGAGAGAGAGAGAGAGAGAGAGAGAGAGAGAGAGAGAGAGAGAGAGAGAGAGAGAGAGAGAGAGAGAGAGAGAGAGAGAGAGAGAGAGAGAGAGAGAGAGAGAGAGAGAGAGAGACACACACACACACGCACACACACACACGCACACGCGCGGGTCGAACGAGCACCGGGTTCTAAGTCCAGTTTGACTCGTACTTCCTACCGCTGCGTTGGAAGTTGTCCGTGATTATAAACACATACTCCAACATCCCGGGGGGTCGACACACACATAGAGTAAACCGGTTGTTTTAGTCTTTGGTTTCATTCTGTCCGGTAGTTTATTGTGTTAGAAGCAGACTGTCCCGGATGCTCTCCGACACCAGGTGAATACCAAGGTCCGAGTGGAGAATACAGAGCCATGCCCGTCCGACAGAAAGGTAAGGAGGGACTCGGTCCTTTATTCCTTCATTCCCTATCCCCGTCACTGCGACACACACACACACCGCCAGCAACAAGTCCAACTCGATGAGCACTGCTCGTTGCAGCAGTAGCAGCGAACGAAACCAAATAACACATCCTCGTTGGAGTTGGTCTGGACTCTCTTACCGTGTGAAGCCGAAGCTTTACCGCAGTGGGACACGTTGACGTGGTTTATTGATTTGATCTCATTTTTAAAGCCCATCATTCAAGCCACGTGTGAACGGGGTGGGCTACCCATGCAGGGTCCTTGTTTCTGGTCCTCAGTGCATGGTCCCTGTTTCTGGTCCTCAGTGCATGGTCCTTGTTTCTGGTCCTCAGTGCATGGTCCCTGTTTCTGGTCCTCAGTGCATGGTCCCTGTTTCTGGTCCTCAGTACATGGTCCTTGTTTCTGGTCCTCAGTGCATGTGTGCAATGCAGCATCCGCAGAACCAACACACCGTGTCTGAAGCGACAGCCTAGCTGCTTGTTGCTGAAGTTAAACAAATATACAAATATATATATAAACATATATATCACATATGTCACTTACTCTTGACTTGTCACTTACCTACACTTTAACACAGGATATACAGTATATATGTATATATGTATATATATATATAACTATATATATTGGTATATATATATGTGGTTAAACACATTGTAAGTGACAAAAACAATGTTCCAAGTACAGTATGTTTACTTTAACACATTGTCTTGTGAACCGTTTCTTCCTTCATCCCCTGCCACCTGTAAGGCATGCTCCATGGTGCATGGTCACAGACAGTTGAAGGCAGAAGGAAGAGGGAGATGCATTTTGCATTTTAATGCAAATTGCAAATATGGGGGATGGGAACATGTGGTTTGTGTCTTTGGGATCCGATGGCCAATTGAAAGAGAGCTTACTTTCCCTGACATATAGAATATGGCAGATGTTATGATTATAATATTATGCCCAAACCTTTCTGTTTCATAGGAAGTTAAGGCAGTTTAATGTCAAATAAGGATACAATAACGTTTATTGTATATTATAAAATGATATCAAATGTATTTATAATATCACTATGATAAGCTACTAATATTACTATGATGAGGACGGTTATATGTTATGTTCATGTTATGAACGACAGTATATATAACAGACAGTAATAAGGATGATATTGATTTTGTGGATGTGTGATACTGTAGGATGTAGGATGTGTGATGTAGTGATGTAGGATGTGTGATGTAGGATGTAGGATGTGTGATGTGTGATGTGTGATGTGTGATCTGTGATGTGTGATGTGTGATGTGTGGTGTGTGATGTATGATGTAGGATGTATGATGTATGATGTGTGATGTATGATGTGTGATGTGTGATGTGTGATGTGTGGTGTATGATGTAGGATGTGTGATGTATGATGTGTGATGTGTGATGTGTGATGTGTGATGTAGGATGTGTGATGTGTGATGTGTGATGTATGATGTAGGATGTGTGATGTATGATGTGTGATGTGTGATGTGTGATGTGTGATGTATGATGTGTGATGTGTGATGTGTGATGTATGATGTGTGGTGTATGATGTAGGATGTAGGATGTGTGATGTGTGATGTGTGATGTGTGATGTGTGATGTGTGATGTGTGATGTATGATGTGTGATGTGTGATGTGTGATGTGTGATGTAGTGGTGTATTGGTTGTCCAGATGCCCAGCGTGCTCTGGAGTTACTGCAGCAGTATCGCTCCCAGCTGGACCAGAGAGCCCATGGCTCCGACCAGACGGACCCCGGGGAGCAGGACCTCCTGCTGGGCCAGTCCCTGGACCGGGTCATCAGCGTCTTCCAGAGCCGACTCTTCAACGCACTGCTAGGTGCGTCTCACGTCATCCATCAGCGTATTACCACCAGTGTAATCATTATCAGTGGATAACCACCAGTGTAATCATTATCAGTGTATAACCACCAGTGTAATCATTATCAGTGTATAACCACCAGTGTAATCATAATCAGTGGATAACCACCAGTGTAATCATTATCAGTGGATAACCACCAGTGTAATCATTATCAGTGGATAACCACCAGTGTAATTATTATCAGTGGATAACCACCAGTGTAATCATTATCAGTGGATAACCACCAGTGTAATCATAATCAGTGGATAACCACCAGTGTAATCATTATCAGTGTATAACCACCAGTGTAATCATAATCAGTGTATAACCACCAGTGTAATCATAATCAGTGGATAACCACCAGTGTAATCATAATCAGTGGATAACCACCAGTGTAATCATTATCAGTGGATAACCACCAGTGTAATCATTATCAGTGGATAACCACCAGTGTAATCATTATCAGTGGATAACCACCAGTGTAATCATAATCAGTGGATAACCACCAGTGTAATCATAATCAGTGGATAACCACCAGTGTAATCATAATCAGTGTATAACCACCAGTGTAATCATAATCAGTGGATAACCACCAGTGTAATCATTATCAGTGGATAACCACCAGTGTAATCATAATCAGTGGATAACCACCAGTGTAATCATAATCAGTGGATAACCACCAGTGTAAAGCATAGAGCTTTATCCATGAAGGGCTGATCCTGTCCACTTGCTGAATTAATGAGCTGAACCTTGTTTAGAAAGAAAAAGCCATACATGTCAGGTTAATACTGTTGGCTAAGCTGATTGCTGTGCCATTCACTGGGTAACCCTGTGATCCTAGAGATAGATTATTATTATTATTATAGATTATTACTCACCAACAAACCAAAAACTTACATGGCAATAAAGCTCTTTCTGATTCTGATTGGGAGATGGATAGTGGCAGTATAATATAAGTATAATATAATAGTATAATTAAGTATAGTACTATCTATTAGTACTATTTGCTTATCTTCACAAACTATCTGATAGTACTATATGTAAAAGTACTACCTTATTGTATCTCAACAAAATATATACAAATATATCCCTAACCATTTTCTATTATTATTATTTAATATACTTGATTAGTACTAGCTTATGTTATCTTAACAAAATTCTGTGTGTGACTAAATGACCAAGTAACAAGTTGATCCACTGTTCATAACATGCTTTTCACCTGACAGTTGAGATAAGGGCGGAATAATTGGGCGAACCAGAACTAATTCAGACACATTTAATTCGAGATTTTAGTAGATGTTTCATTTAAAATAAGTTATGCATTGTTATGATTGTCATCACTATTTGCATTGGCCTTTGTTTACTTGTGCACTTGACTAAAGTCAACACAAAGCATATTTAAGAACTTGATCTCATTCTCTCTAAATAACATCATATTTAATCATTTTAATGATTAGGTTATGCAACCCAACCACACCATAAAGTGGAAAATAATGTAATTTAAGAGCTAAAAATAGCTCATTAAATGAATCGTAAAAAGTAATGAATATGTATTGGAATATATTGGTATGAATGTCTATGTGAATGTGAATGTGTGTCAGAGTGTGTACTAATGTAGGGAAACAAGTTCCCAGTTCCTGGCTCAACCTGTCTGACACACCTACACTTAGTAGAGGCTTTTGAACCACACACACACACACACACACACACACACACACACACACACACACACACACACACACACACACACACACACACACACACACACACACACACACACACACACACACACACACACACACACACACACACACACACACACACACACACACACACACACACACACACACACACACACACACACGTGGCGTGCACATCTCCGAGGACCTCACATGGTCCACGCACACCACACACGTAGTGAAAAGTGCCCAACAACGCCTGTATTTCCTCAGGCGTCTGAACATTCTATACCGGCACCATCCAGAGCGTTCTTACAGGGTGTATCACCGCCTGGTACGGGAACTGCACCGCACTCGAGCGCAGAGCGCTTCAAAGGGTGGTGCGGACGGCCCAGTATATGGTTGGAGGTGAGCTCCCCTCCCTCCTGGATATATACAACCAGCGGTGCGTGGCCAAGGCCAAACAAATCATAAAAGACAATGCCCACCCCAGCCACGAACTGTACTCACTGTTACCGTCAGGCAGGCGATACCGCAGTATCAAGTGCCGTACAAATAGGCTTAGAGATAGCTTCCACAGTCAGGCCATCAGGCTGCTGAACAAGGGCGTATAGCATATAACAATGTATATTTTATTACATTGATTTATATCTACATATTGCTCTTTTCTGTGCCGATATATTGCATTTTATAAATTGCATTGCTATTTTTATTTTTTAACTTTATTCTATTCTATTTTTATTGTATTTTTTATGTATTTTTATCTTATTTTTATAGCTGCTGTCTGTCGTCGGGTATTGCACATAAGATTTTCACACCACTGCTTTATACTTGTGTAAACTGTGAAGTGACAATAAACTTGACTTGACTTGACACACACACACACACACACACACACACACACACACACACACACACACACACACACACACACACACACACACACACACACACATACATAGACACATGCACACGCACACACACACACATTTAGATCCTTTTGATCATGTGTTTTAGACCCATGTCGTACCCTTCCATTCCTCCACTGCTAGCAAAAAGATGTATTCAAGATTCAAGATTCTTTATTATGTGTAACAAGTACAATGGAATGCTTACTCCCCATTCCATCCCGCAGTATGACTTCATACAACAATACTACTATACTATACTATACTATACTATACTATACTATACTATACTATAAACACCACTATAAAATCTATACTAAACTATGCATATAATGTATAATATCTACTATAAACAACACAATACTTTACTGTAACAATGCTATACACAATAAGAAAAAACGTAAAGTGTCTAATGGATGATATATGTGTAAAAAGCCTTTTTTAGTGAGCGTAGTGCAGCTGAGGGATAGCGGCATCCTGGCTCTGTAGTGGCAAGGCTGCAGTGACCTCATGCTGCCTCAAGGAGGCAACAGAGGACCAGCTACGGCCTCCCTTTTGTGAAGATGGGAATTGTATTTAATCGAGTTAACAGGTTGAGTAATCTTCAAGAGGCTCATATCACTGAGATTCTATTTTTTTTATTCAAGCATATTTATGTACTGTACTTGTGCTATGCAATGACAATGAATTTGTATCTAATCTAATCTAATATCGCTGTTTCTGCAGATATCCAGGAATACTATGAGCTGACTCTCCAGGCAGACAGTCATCTTTCTGTGGACCAGCCAAATGGCCAGGGGGAGGTAGAAGCAGTGTGTGGACCACCATCAGAGCAGTCCAACCAGACAGACCCGTCCTCCTCCGGCCCCCTCGGGGTCCATCCCCCCTCAGCAGCACCAGGACCACCCGGGTCTGCGGGCACTAAATCAAACTCAGTCAAGTCGCCCGGCCCTCCTGTCCCCTCTCGAAGCCCGGGCGACAGGTCCCCCCGTCCACAGTCCGCTCAGGTCAAGAACCACGCCCCTCCTCCTCCTGTCCAGCCCAGAGCCGCCAAATCAGAGGAAGCGGACGGGACCTTAAAGGTCTTGGCCAATGGGGTCCATCGGTCGTCAAACCACTCCTCCGACGGACCGGCGCCTCGCACCTTACCGGCGACCGACCTATCTCCCGCAGACCCGAGTGCGTCCTCACCCGGCGCCCCCGGCAGCCCCCCCGGCTCTCCCTCTCTCTGCCTGGGCACGGTCTCCGCCCTCGTCTCCGGCACCCTCCGAGGCCTCGTCTCGCCGGCCTCCCCGGACACGGCGCTCTCACCGGGTCTCCCCGGCTCACGTCCCCCTCCGGGAGGAACCGTGGTATCGTCCCAGCCTCGGCCCAACACCCTCCCGGCCGCCCTCACAGGGCCCGGCGCCGGTCTGTCTGTCACAGACCCCGCCGGGCCGGGTCCCGCCGGCCCACGTCGGGGTCGACCCGCCTCCAGCGGCCCAGGCCTCACTGGGACCCAGGGGTCCGTTCCATCAGCTGCTCGTGGGAGGTATGAGACACTGAGATCAGAGGCAATGAAACGGACATTTTGTTATTAAATACATCATCCTTTTTTTTTTTAGTAATTTATTGTCTATTCAACCACTATGTCCTCTAAAACTTAAACTCTATGTTGTAATACACATGTTTATATACAGTATATGAACTATTTTTATCGTATGAATGGGACAAAATGCTTTGCGATATATCTAATCAGAATGGGTCTACTCCCTAATGGCCAGTCACAGTCCCAGACTAGGAACACTGAACAAGGGACAAAAATAATACAACGCTAAATGAACATAAAAAGGTGTTTTTTTAATGTTTCAAACACTGATGTCATTCAGCCGTTGGGTTCCGTCTTGGTAATCCTGGTCCAGCGGGGGTGTTCCCTGTAGCTTAGCCCCCCTCTCTCTCCTGTGGTCTCCTCCCTCCAGTCCTAGCAGCAGAGGTCCAGGGACCCCCAGCTCCACCTCCCCATCCGGCCAGCAGGGGGCCAGCCGCCCACAATCACCCTCCTCCCCCCCGCTCGGCCCCCTCGCCTCCGATAAGAAGGTATGGCAGCTCGGTTGTTTGTCTAAACGTTGTGTCCTGAGACCGTCATGTGCTTTGAGTTTGCGCTGCGGGTTGCTCTTTGAGTGCACAGGTGTTGTTTGAGTTCAGTGTGGTTTGTCAGAAGACTGTGGACACACAGCAGGCTGAATGGTTCCATTGGTTGTGTTGCGGTTCAAATGTCTTCTGTGTACCTAGAGGTGAAGCATGGCCTCACCCCGTGTGGAGAAACAGGCTTCCATCACCTAGACGTTGCTCTCGATAGCTTGTTGGCATGTAATTCTATCGTCTGTCAGTAACCGTTATTGACTTTTGTTGTGATCGAGTTAGCATTGTTACGATGACAATATCAATATATTGATAGTAAGTGGCCATTGCAAAGTTGAATGGCACATATTTCTTTGCTAGTATTAGCCCCAATGACACAACCACAGCGTTCCTGTATAATAATGAGTGTAAGTGTCCCGCTAACCCATTTGTACTTATTTTGGTTTCCTTGTACATTACTATATAGATTACTATATTACTATATAGATTTCTATGCATGTCACTTATGGCACCCATGTCACTCCTGAACCACCCCTGATAGCAGGGATCCCCTTCACTCTGCGTTCCTTCTCCTGATACCACTATGAACTGAGTGCTGTGCTCTTGCTAGCTGTGCACACATTATACAAACCCAGGCAAAGCCAGCCATTGTGTACAACAAACAGCAAACCGCTAGCTGCTGCCAGCGGCTTTTCACCCCCCCTGCATACCCATAGAGTCCCCCTCCCGTCCTGCCGGGTCACCCTCTACACACAGCCTGACGGCGTCTGGGCTTGTAGCTTCCTCCGCTGACGGCTGTAAGGCGGAGCGGTGAGACGGGCGGTAGTCCGTTAGGGCTGGCATGGAGCTAAAAGGGACTAGCAGGGTCAACAGAAACATTATGAAAGTGTGTGTGTGTGTGTGTGTGTGTGTGTATGTGTGTGTGTGTGTGTATATATGTGTGTGTGTGTGTGTATATATGTGTGTGTGTGTATATATGTGTGTGTGTGTGTGTGTGTGTGTGTGTGTGTGTGTGTGTGTGTGTATATGTGTGTGTGTGTATATGTGTGTTTGTGTGTGTGTGTGTGTGTATATGTGTGTGTGTGTGTGTGTGTGTGTGTGTCTCTTTACATGGGTATGCAAGGTTGTTGGCAGGGTATCACACTAAGTTTGAACAGTGAGAATGAAGTTCATATAAGTTTGTATAAGTTCATATAAGTTCCTATAAGTTCACCCTGATGTTCACCATCGCGCAGTGCTGGGTACGCAACATCTATACTGCACTAAACTGACAATTACTCCCATTAAAAAATGACTAAAGTAAAAGTGAATATTACCAGTTGAGAAAACTGCTTAAGTAAAAGTAGAAAAGTACTTAATAAATGACTCAAAAGTACAACTTACTTTCCATTGAAATCGTTGTTTGGGTGTGTGGGCCAGTACATAATAATGAAATGAAGCACTTGTTGAGACAGCACTAGTTGAGCTGTTAGGCTAATCAAACAAACAGGATAATTATAATATTAGCCTATGCAATTGAGATATTAACAATCTCCCACTCTCTCTCATCTCTTACTCTATTCAAGAGATGTTCCTTTTCCTTAACTTATTGTACTTTTACCTTAACTTATTGTACTTTTACCTGTGCACTGGCTCAGTTCTTGGAGACTTGATAGGAATGAAATGCACTTTTGACTTCTGGTCAACTACCTACCTTTGTTGAAACACACTATCGTAAGTCGCTTTGGATAAAAGTGCTTAACGGCTGTAATGTATTGTAATGTAATAACTCATATCCAGACGTTTTGAGAACGACGAAAAATAAAAAGCTTAGAGATCTGTAAAGATGGAGAACATTACAATCTTAGAGGCCAAACTAAAATAATTTGAAATGTTTAATGTAATATTTTAGGCCAAAAAGTGTGACGTGTTTCTCCGTGCATTAGGCCAACACAGTGGGCTCTCATGGAGAGAATGTGTTCCGCATTGAAAGTTGAAGTCTAAGGTAGGGCCACAAAACAGTTAGGAGTTGTCAAGCTTTTGTCAATTTAAATCGAAATAATTAATCAAAATACATTTTGGACGTCACAACAATGATTGCTGTATTTTATTGTCTTCCCATTCATTTTATCGATCGGATAAATAAGTGAGCATCCGTTCGCTCAAACTCTTGGCCTAAGTTGGCCTAAAGAAAGTTAATCTAATCTATCGAATCTAATCTAATCTAATTAAAACACAAATATACAAGAATTGTGAACCAGATTAAATTATTTAATTAATGATTAGATGTTTTGGGAAAATAGGGTTATTTTCCTCACTCTTCCTCACCTACCCCCCTCTTCCTCACCTACCCCTCTCTTCCTCACCTACCCCTCTCTTCCTCACCTACCCCTCTCTTCCTCACCTACTCCTCTCTTCCTCACCCTACCCCTCTCTTCCTCACCTACCCCTCTCTTCCTCACCTACCCCTCTCTTCCTCACCTACCCCTCTCTTCCTCCCCTACCCCTCTCTTCCTCACCCTACCCCTCTCTTCCTCACCCTACCCATCTCTTCCTCACCCTACCCCTCTCTTCCTCACCTACCCCTCTCTTCCTCATCTACCCCTCTCTTCCTCCCCTACCCCTCTCTTCCTCACCTACCTTACTCTTCTTCATCTACCCCTCTCTCTCTCTAATTCATCTGCAGTAGAGGTGGTGCTCACTCTCCCCCTACACTCAATCCCTACATTTTAAAGTGAGAGAGAGAGAGAGAGAGAGAGAGAGAGAGAGAGAGAGAGAAAGAGAAAGAGAGACATTGACCTAATAAAATAGCAAAGGGGAGCACTAGGAGTACACAGTGTGTGTGTGTGTGTGTGTGTGTGTCTGTCTGTATGTCTGTGTGTCTGTGTGTGTATGTGTGTGTGTGTGCGTGCGTGTGTGTGTGTGTGTGTGTGTGTGTGCAGGTGTGTGTGTCTCACCAACCATGGGTAGTAAGAAGCAAAGCTTTGGTGAGTCTGTTATTTCCTGACGACCTGCTTAGTATATCTACGATACAGGGGCAAGAGAGAGAGAGAGAGAGAGAGAGAGAGAGAGAGAGAGAGAGAGAGAGAGAGAGAGAGAGAGAGAGAGAGAGAGAGAGAGAGAGAGAGAGAGAGAGAGAGAGAGAGAGACGTGGGAGGTAACCGAGGGGTTGATGGAAGAGGAGGAGGAGGATGGAGAAGAGGCGGAGGGGCAGATGAGTGAAGGATACAGGCGATGGCTGCGTGACAGAGCAGCAGAGCAGAGGGAAGTTGGAGCCTGGTTGGAGTCCTGGTTGGAGTGCTGCCCAGGATGGACTGTATATGTATCCTCACTACCAAGGTGAGAGCAAACAGCAAGGAGCAGGTGGTGCACAGGTACACTGGGATCCAAAGGCTTTCTAAAGGCAAACTGTTAGGGCTGCAACCTCGTCTCTCATTAGGGAAAATCATGATTACATATGAGTGGCTTTTAGACGACTACTTTAGACGTCATTGGTTTGGTTGCAAAGCCATATGCCATTTGTGACGATACAAAGACGTGTCAGATTTAATGTGTACTTTTTATGTGAACTTAAAAGTATGTGATAATATTTTCTAACCTGCCCAGCCTGCCTAGTTATTAACCAAAGGGTTGGATGTGTATGCCGTAGCGTGGACTCGCCTGCAGGGGGAGCTGTGTGTGATGGACTGGATAGCTGTGTGCTGCTGGCTGAGTGCTGCAGGCTGTGTGCTGCTGGCTCCCAGCTTCTCCAGAGGGGATGGTGGGTTGGTCGTCAGCTGTTGGTGTGAGACAACATCTGCCCATCACCACAGAGACTAGACAACTAGGTTGGTGGGACACTCGCCTCAGAGGACGAAACTGACTGAATGAACGGTCGACTGAATGAGGAACATTTACTTTAGGTATCTGAATCTAGTATTGAGTCCTCTTTATTGGTGAGTAAACACACACTGAAATGAGTTCCTCTGCATTTAACCCATCCTAGTATTAGGAGCAGTGGGCAGCTATGGTATATCCAGCGCCCGGAGAGCAGTGGAGGGGTCTGATGCCTTGCTCAAGGGCACTTCAGCAGTGCCCATATGTTTCGGGGACTTGAACCGGTGACCTTCTGGGTCCCAAGCCAAGTCCCAACAGACAGAGCTATCCTGCCACCCATACTGTGAAGTCTACCTGAGCTCTACCTACATATATAAATACGTGTGTGTATGTGTGTGTGTGTGTGTGTGTGTGTGTGTGTGTGTGTGTGTGTGTGTGTGTGTGTGTGGGGGGGGGGGGGTGTGTGGGTGTGTGTGTGTGTGTGTGTGTGTGTGTGTGAACATGTTTGCTCATTCTGAGAGTCCTTGCTGAAGGTCGCACACGTTTCCATTGGCAATCCTCAATGGCTTTTCTGCTGTTAATTCATTCTCTCCGTTTCACAGCTGATTCCCTCATTTTTAATCAGGTATAACACCTACTGGAGGATTATATCGGTTTGGGTGATCAAACCATCTTAACCGTCTGTCTTGGCTTCAATAAAACAATATAATTTGCCAAAGTGACTTGGGTTGTGCTGATTCTGCTGAAGAGCATTTATCCTGAGCGAGGTAATCCAAGGTAATCAATATGAGTAGCACATTGATCTCTGTGATCAGACGTGTTCTGATCTGTACTGACCAATAACCAAAGGGCCACACTGCTAGTGTTGACCCTAGTGGAGAGAGTGCACTGAGTGCTCTGGGCAGAATGGAGTCATTGGGACTGATGATGTTGGGAACTGATGCTTCAGGGCAGCCAGGAGAGATGGTGGCTCTGTTCTAATCACCCTGCTGTTCTGCTTAAAGCACCCCAACCACACATTGGGGCCGATTTCATTCAATATATCATTTTTAATTAAACTAAAAACTAAAACGCCCGGCCCATAAAGCAGGGACAGTGGCCCATTGGTCTATTTTCTATACGGACGCACTTGGAGACTTTCTCGCTAGATTTAGTGACTTTACAAACCCTTTTAGCGATCTTTATTTCTAAAAAAGTGACTTGCAATATCAAATATATTAAATCATGACTCTCAGGCCCTTGCATTGCACACTGCACCTAAAATATCAGCAGTCAGTCAATATCAGCAATAAATAAAAAAAAACAATTATCGAAAAAGTATCCTATTTTGTGTGCCTGTGTGCCGTCATATCGAAAGAGTTATCAAGTATAGTTTTTGTTATACTAGTATCGTACAGGAAGTGTACAGCTCTGGTATGGTGACAACCCTAATGCCCTGTCTGTATCAGATCCTGGAGCACTCCTGTGGAGTGCATCTCTCACTGCTTTAGACAGCCGGGGTCGTTACTAGGAAATACCTTCACACACTTTGTTTGGATAATTGTGTCCTCACAATTACAAATATAGTAAGATCCAACATCATGTCATCTGTACAGTCCAGTGATCCCTGCATCTTATCGATGACACATTATGGTACTTTGTGAATTTCATCAACAATTTTCATTTGCTTTGGGTTGTATGTCAGCAGTTCTAACAATTTGGGGCAATTCACCCGGGGAGGTAGAAGAAGGGAGGAACAGGCACGCTGAGGCCGCGTGTCCTCTGCTGTGAGCCACATCTCTGTGACTGCCATAAGGCATTCTACATTCCTCTTAAGTGGATGGTGGTGTGGCTTGTACCTCATCTGTTCTCCTCCTGCCTTGTTTACTGCACAGTAATATAGTGGGCAGGGGATTGGGGCTGAGGTTCAGTCTTTGTGTCACCCCTCCACCACTCCGTCACTCGGTTTCTGGCTGTGCCTCGGTTAGTAAGTGTGACGGTGACCCTGCCAAACACCACCGATCTCCATCTCCCCGAGTGTGTAGTGATGGCTGGTTTAATGTGTGGGCCTTGATCGTCCTGACGCACCACAGGTGTGCAGCCTCACCCAGCCACAGACTCTAATCAGCCTGACTCTGGCCTGGTGAGGCTGCCTAAACCAGCCATCAACCACACACACTCACACCTCACCGTAAGCTTCCCACTTGTTGTCTAACAGCGTCCTTGTGGGTCGTAGTGTACAAGTGGTAAACTGTTCCTCAGTTTTACATGATCATTTGGTTCTAAAATAAATTTCCCTGGAGTATTGGATCCTGCCTGCTTGAGTGTGGCGAGGATCATGCTCTCTGCACCTGAGAGAACCATATTGATGGAATGAGCAGCACCATTAGCAGCTCCATACCCCCTTCTTCCTGATTTACCACAAAACGCACCTACACTAAAAGTTATAGCTACTCACATAGCTTCCATAAGAGTCACTCACTCATTGACATCAGAGCTCAACAGCTCCAAACTTTAAAGGGACATTTCGGTCTGGATGATCAAACCAATGTAACTGTCTCTCTCTTAGCTTCAATAAAACAATATAATTTGTCCATATTCCTTTGTTGTGCCGATTCTTCTCTCGTCTTGCTATTTGGCAGACCTTGTACACAAAGTAGTTTTGACAAAATAAGTAACGAATGCAGACTTTAGTGCAGCCAAGAGAGACGGTTAGTTCAATTGTTCCAAAAGGCTCCCCCCATTTTTTTACCAGTAAACTTTAGACTTTCACACTTAGATCTTTATACTCAAACCCGCTTTTCTTTACTTTTTGTTTTGTACACACATCTATAAAAAGGCAATCCGCACGTGTATCATTTAATTTGTATGTGTAAAAATAAGATCCCTAAATGTGCTTTTCATGTTTTTGTAAATAATTCCCAGATCCTAGTGAGTGTGTATATGTGTGTGTGTGTGTGTGTGTGTGTGTGTGTGTGTGTGTGTGTGTGTGTGTGTGTGTGTGTGTGTGTGTGTGTGTGTGTGTGTGTGTGTGTGTGTGTGTGTGTGTGTGTGTGTGTGTGTGTGTGTGTGTGTGTGTGTGGGGGAGTGATGCCGCTGCCTTGACCTCTCGTGCTGCAGGAGAAGAGCAAGAGTCTCCACTAAGAGGCTTACTTTAGGCTGCTTATAGGACTTTGGAAGGATGGAGCTATTTTAGGAGTTGGGGTAGAGAGAGAGGGATATAAATACATTATATATATATATATATATATATATATATATATATATATATATATATATATATATCTTTCTCTCTCTATCTGTCTCTCTAGAGAGATAGATAGATAGAGAGAGAGAGAGAGAGAGAGAGAGTATCTGTCAATCACATGAAGGTTTTCAATTCTCTCAGAGCCCCGGTGCCAGTGAAGACTCTTTCCCTCTTGTCAATCCATCTCCCTCTGTCCATCTGTCCATCCTCCCATGACATATGGGTCACAGGTCACCGCCCTACAAATGAAGA
>CM051004.1:26925617-26928117 GCA_027704905.1 Muraenolepis orangiensis
GCTCTGAGCAGCTCCTCTCCTCTACTGTTAGAGGGGGAGATTTACACAATGAGGATCAATGCAGATCTATTCCCTCAACCAAATGAATGCTAGTAACACAAATCTCTTTTGACAGTGTCAATGTGTCAAAGATTTGCTGATATAATTATACATGTCATATTCTCTAGATAAACTGTATCTGTAGAACATGCGGATAGCTACAAATCAACAACAATACCATACATTGAATTTAACCCTTATATATTGCATTTGGACAGTTTTACTCTGGAGTCAGGAGTCAAATCTTGCTTGCTTTTTCCTTCCCTTGTAGTTCCTCCAGGGGGCGTGCTTGCTTGTAGAGGAGTATACAATAGCAGAAAGTGCCGTACCCAACCCTAGCACACCCAGCAACCCAGCAGCACCTGATATGCCCAGCACCTGATATGCAGAATGCCCTCATATAGCGCTAGTAAGGCTCGACTAAGAACACGCTTATCATACTTACAGCCAATTGCATTACGTTAGCCAGCAAAGTGGCTAGTGGCTAGAGTGCAAAGTTTCCACTGAAGCACAGCAGAAGTTGCCATACCCAAAGTTCAGCCAGTCAAATGGCTGAGTCAGACAGTTCTGGCCCCCTGGGACCACCTGGTGATTGGGGATTGAATCCTCTTTATTGGTCTCATACATGAACACACACAGTGAGAATTGTTTGTCTGCATTTAACCCATCCTAGTGTTAGGATATTAGGAGCAGTGGGCAGCTATGGTATATACAGCTGCCCGGGGAGCAGTGGAGGGGTCTGGTGCCTTGCTCAAGGGCTCCTCGTCAGTGCCCAGGGATTCGGGGACTTGAACCGGCGACCTTTCTGTTCCCAAGCCAAGTCCTAACAGCCTACTGCCACCCCATATAGATACTGCCTCTCCATATAGGACTTAATGTTTATATAGGTTTAAATCGACAATATTTATATAGATGTGAATGGCACAGGAGCACTTGATGGTTGCTTTCTTTAATCAACTGAAAACGGTTTATGTGTATAATATATGTTTATATGCAGTACAGTGTGTGTGTGTGTGTGTGTGTGTGTGTGTGTGTGTGTGTGTGTGTGTGTGTGTGTGTTTTGCGTCTGTGTGCATAAATATATATATAAGTATATAAGTGTCGTTGCAGTAAGGCTACAATGAAAGTGAGAGAGAGATATAGAGAGAAATACGGAAATTGAGCGATAGGGCAGAAAGAGGGGCTTACAATTAAAAAGGAGAGATGTATATCCTTTACCTTCCTTCACAAGACAAGACTCTCTCTCTCTCTCTCTCTCTCTCTCTCCTCTCTCTCTCTCTCTCTCTCTCTCTCTCTCTCTCTCTCTCTCTCTCTCTCTCTCTCTCTCTCTCTCTCTCTCTCTCTCTCTCTCTCTCTCGATCTTGATCTGGATGCCGAGAGGCGGACTAAGAGAGGCAGTGGAGCGAACAGGGATAGAGGGGACACGAGCAAGCAAGAGCGGCCGAAAGAGAGAGAGAGAGAGAGAGAGAGAGAGAGAGAGAGAGAGAGAGAGAGAGAGAGAGAGAGAGAGAGAGAGAGAGAGAGAGAGAGAGAGAGAGAGAGAGAGAGAGAGAGAGAGAGAGGGAGAGAGGGAGAGAGAGAGAGAGAACAGGAGAGTGAGCGGGAGCAAGAAGGAAACAGAACTAGTGAGAGGGGAGGAGAGAGAGAGACGGACCGCAGAGGAGGGATGAGGGAGAAGGCATCCGAAAACGGACTCTGACAAGCACACACACAGGCACACACACATACACACACACACACACACACACACACAACACACACACACACACACACACACACACACACATACATACATGCATGCCTGCGCATTCACTCTCAGACTGACAGGGAAAACACTGAAGACCTTGCTTGGTGCATAACAAACCCTGATTCCAACCACATGGTGTACACACATGCGCCAGAACACACACACACACACACACACACACACACACACACAAAGTAAACACCCGCGTCCTGCTGATATCACACACACACACTTTTCATACTGTATCCACCTCTGTGGACCGGAGCCTCTTTGAGCATGGCGGCGCCCTCCAGCCCGGCCGGGCGTCCTGGATTGTTGTGATGTTGCTGGCGGCGAGGAAGACGTCCGCGTGGTCTTTGGCGAGGCAGCGTGCGGGGGAGGAGGCTCCGGGCCGCAGCTGAGGACCCCAGCCTCACCAGGGGGGCTCCGTGGGGGGCGGCGGCCCGGCCGACCGGCGGGGCGGGGTGGGGGAGGGGGGGGGGGTGGTGTTTGCGAGAGGGGAGGGGGATGGCCACGTGGGACGGGACGGAGAGCGGCCAGTGCAATTGTGCGCACGCTTGTGTGTGAGTGTGTGTGTGTGTGTGTGTGTGTGCGCGTGTTCATGAAGTTTGCGCGTAGCGGCTAGCATGTCCTCCACCCGCTTCATTGTGGGAGAACGCTAGCGCAACAATAGCCACATGTTGTGCCACTGCAAGGTAGCATGCAGCAACAACA
>CM051004.1:26933117-26958117 GCA_027704905.1 Muraenolepis orangiensis
TACGTCAATATGCGTTGGAGAAAAGTTACACATAGGTTCAAAGCACGTTACTCATAGATTAGAAATACGTTTTGGGTACGCTAGACATTATCCGGAAGTAATTTAGACTTATGAGTAACTTATGAAGTAACGTGTGTCAACGATCGCATAAATGACCTACAATTTATGCGCGTACACCAGCCAGCGTAAGAGCCGTACGTCGAGACATTTTGTGCATGCTCAAAGTTTCTCCCCGTACTCGCCGTACTACGACGTATACCAGCGTGCTTCAGCGTGCTCTTAACTTATACAAAACTTACCCGCAACTTGTTCGACGTTATGCCCAGCGTTTTAGATCTAATTTGATACGTCGGTGCATACGCTGGCTAAATCGTAAAAGTTGTGACAGCGCCTCAAGTTTCATTCGAATCCATCCATTAGTGTGGAGTTCAGTACCCAACATGTGAATTTTCGGAATCTCCCAGTAAATGAATCTGGATCCTAGGTCCACATGGTGATCGTCACCAGGAGATCACCTGTTCCTTGGGCCCGTGGGCAATCAAACAAACCAAGACATGTGGAGGATTGAATCCTCTTTATTGGTCACAGACATGTACAGACATACAGTGAAATGTGTTTTCTGCATTTAACCCATCCTGGTATTAGGAGCAGCGCAATCCTTTTTTGAGTTATCTTATTAACAGACAAACTAAGGGAGGAGATGAAAACATTAACCTTCGTCCATGTCCGATGGTGGAGGTTATAATAAAACAATAAATAATCAAATCAAATAAGTTAAGAATACAATAATAGTAAGAAAAGTATCCCATGGTTTCTATAATAGGATTATTTCATGTCAAATGACTTCGCCTAAACGTGTGTATCAGGATGGGGTTTACCACAGACGCTTTGCAGACTGGTGCTTTGTTTTACTAAATCACATCTCATCATCACCCCATAGAAGATGGAAGAGTTTGTCTGTCTGTTTGTTTGTCTGGTTAGCAAGATAACTTAAAAAGTAATGGATGGAATTGGACAAAACTGGTGGTTAGATTGCTATTGGGCCAAGGAACAGTTGATTGGATTTTGGCGCATATCTGGAATTGGATCCAGGAGACCCTGGACCACAACTGTGTTCCAACTGCATTATAACGAATGCTGTAAAGGTGCTAAAACCTGGACACTATACCAAAGTAATAGGTTTATCACCTGCAATCAGTCTCAACATAGTTTCATAACTTTTTGTGTGATTTTCTTCGAAGCTTTCTTAGAAAATAATATTATAGAATCAAATCGTAGAAAATAAAGTCATCCACGTTCATTTAGAATAAATGAACGCTCTTGCAAAGGCACCCAGGCATAGTCCCAGAGAAGGCAGGGTTTAATTAAGATGGGCAGACATGTAGCTGCAGGGAGGGAGGAAAACACAGGGTTTAAATACACAGGGTTTAAATACACAGGGTTTAAATACACAGGGTTTAAATACACACGGTTTTAATACACAGGGTTTTAATACACAGGGTTTAAACCTTAACATAGCGGCTGGTTTGCTTACTACAAACATGAGCCATGTAAAATATCATTAAAAACTCACAGACACACATGCACACACACACACACATACACAAGTACACACACTCACAGACACACACACACACACACACACACACACACACACACACACACACACACACACACACACACACACACACACACACACACATACACATACACATACACATACACACACACACACACTCCATTCATCCCCTCTCCCATCTGTCACGGATGTGTTAGTGGTTGTGGTGAAGTGGCGTGTAGACGGTCACGGTATCCCAAGAGAGAGAGAGAGAGAGAGAGAGAGAGAGAGAGAGAGAGAGAGAGAGAGAGAGAGAGAGAGAGAGAGAGAGAGAGAGAGAGAGAGAGAGAGAGAGAGAGAGAGAGAGAGAGAGAGAGAGAGAGAGAGAGAGAGAGAGAGAGAGAGAGAGAGAGAGAGAGAGAGAGAGAGAGAGAGAGAGAGAGAGAGAGAGAGAGGGACTGGAGAGAGAGAGAGGGACTGGAGAGAGAGATGGACTGGAGAGAGCAAGAGAGGGACTAGAGAGAGAGAGAGACTGGAGAGAGAGAGAGACTAGAGAGAGAGAGAGACTGCATGGTCCCTCAGCTGGTTAGTACAGTGATACATTGTGTTTGTAGCGTCATTATAAGTCCTTGGTACATGTCTCACACATACCCTAACCCTAACCCTAACCTAGCCCTAACCCTATCACTGGACCAGTCTCATTCCATCCCTCCACTGATACTGAGCACAGTACTATCCATCTCACATGGTTCACTATGGAAGAAGAACAATACAATACAAACAATTACAATAGAGTAGCATACACTAGAAGATACATATAATACATTTAGATGAACTAGTAATAACAATACCATTTTTATATATGGATGTGTGGCCGTTACAGTGCCATGTGAGAAACGTGTCTGATCCAGATGTGGGTTTACTAAGTGGTGGTGAGGTCCCCTCCAGTGGAGACAGTGGAGGCCTTCTGCTTGTCTCTGGGGGTTCGGGGAGAGAGGAAGGTAGAAAGTTCACCAAGAAACAGGTCAGAGCAACTGGCACCGGGAGGGCTGTCCCTTCATCCAATGACACAAGAAGTACCTTCTGTTTCACTCTCTTTCACTCTCTTCCACTCTCTTTCACTCTCTTTCTCTGTTTGACTGTCTTCCGCTGTCTTTCACTGTCTTTCACTGTCTTCCACTGTCTTTCACTGTCTTCCGCTGTCTTTCACTGTCTTCCACTGTCTTTCACTGTCTTTCACTGTCTTTCACTCTCTTTCACTGTCTTCCACTGTCTTTCACTGTCTTCCACTGTCTTTCACTGTCTTTCACTCTCTTTCACTCTCTTTCACTCTCTTTCACTGTCTTCCACTGTCTTTCACTGTCTTCCACTGTATTTCACTCTCTTTCACTCTCTTTCACTGTCTTTCATTGACTTTCATTCTCTGCTCTCACTCTCTTTCGTCAGTGGTCCAGGAGGAATAGAGGCGTACGGATGGAAACACGGATGACAGTCCGACAGATTGCCTCGAATTCATTGACTTTCGCTCTCTGCCCTCTCTTTCACCCTTTCACCGTCTTTCACTCTCTTTCACACTGCTCTCCCCTTCACTGTCTTTCACTCTCTGCCCTCTCTTTCAGTCTCTCACTGTCTTTCACGTTAGCTTCGAGCGGTTATATTATATTTAATACTATATATGGTTTGGCTGAAAGATGTGTTTTCAACGCACAGGTTAGAAACCTGTGCGTGGGGGGGGGGGGGGGGGGGTGACAAAGGTCATGTCTCGTGTCAAAGGTCACCGCTCGCTACTTAGACACAAACACACACACATAGGCTAAGTTGGATGTGGTTTGGTGCTTGGAAAGGTATTAGTTGAGTGAAACTAACTAATGCTTGCATTTCTGTTTAAAATAACCTTTCTCTACTTTGTTTCTCGACTAATAGTTTGTTCTTTCTTTTCTCTCTTTCTTATTTCTCCTGCTCCCCATTGGCTCTGTGTTTCCCCATGGTTTCCTCTCTCCTCTCCTATGGTTGGAATTCATCCTCCCCCTCACTCATCCACCTCTTCTCCTCCCCTCACTACTCCCCCTGCTCTCCTCTCATCCCCCTCCACTTCTCTCATCCCCCTCCACCTCTCTCACCCCCCTCCACCTCTCTCATCCCCTCCACCTCTCTCACCCCCCTCCACCTCTCTCATCCCCCTCCACCTCTCTCATCCCCCTCCACCTCTCTCATCCTCCTCCACCTCTCTCATCCCCCTCCACCTCTCTCACCCCCCTCCACCTCTCTCATCCCCCTCCACCTCTCTCATCCCCCTCCACCTCTCTCACCCCCCTCCACCTCTCTCATCCCCCTCTCTCATCCCCCTCCACCTCTCTCACCCCCCTCCACCTCTCTCATCCCCCTCCACCTCTCTCATCCCCCTCCACCTCTCTCACCACAGAAGTACCGGGGCCAAGAAGAGGAAGGGGCTTCAACCTGCGCCCCGAAGCTCCACCCCCAGCCCTGCCCCCACCACTCGGTGGGAGGAGCCAGGGACCCCAGGGACTCTGGGCCGGGAGGGACTCTGGGCCGGGAGGGGGGAGGAGGGAGGAGGAGGAGCGAGGAGGGGGGGGCGGAGGGACGGGAGGGGGGAGGAGGGAGGAGGAGGAGCGAGGAGGGGGGGACGGAGGGACGGGAGAGCTCATGGCGGCAGCGGCGGCGGGCCGAGGAGCGGGACGGTGGGACGTGGGGCGGCGAGGGGCGGGAGGCGGGCGCCTGGCACAGGGAGGGGGCCCCGGGGCCCGGCCCCGCGGAGAGTGACCGACACAGAGACGGCGGCTCGCCGGGGAGGCGGCCCCTCGGGGACCTGCGGGGGGCGGAGCTGGTGCAGGTGGCCGAGCGCCAGCTGTCCCAGATCCAGCACGTGTACGGATACGTGGCGCACGCTCACATCACGCCCGCCAAGGTAACCGCTGACGGCTTGAGACACAGTTCACACCGCACATCCATCCCAGCTGTGTGTAGCTCACACTATCACGCTGTGTGCCATTCTGTTTGTGTGAGTGGTCAGTTCCTCCAGTTGAGGAGTGAAGTCACTCAACAGTTCTGCTGCTCTATGTATCTCTCTTGCTGTGTTTAGGGTTGTTTAGACGTCTACATATACATTATACCTTAGGTATAATGATTGCGGTTGTGTGACCCGGTGTCTGTATTGTGAGGCTCCCGGGTGCTGGGGTTCAGTGGAAGAGACCTGCAGTGGAGCCGCTTGGCGTCTGGAAGGGGATCTTTGTGGCCTAGTTATGTCCTCCTGTGCTGATTGGCTCCCGTTGTACCTGGAGAATGCTAAATGTCCAGCTGTGTGCTTGTGCTTTCAGCTCAACTGTAATGAACTCCGTCACGGTCCCTGTGCACCTCTCAGCACCCCTTTGTATCACACCTTTCACTCCATCGTGCTGTCTAGCTGTTTCTCTTCTGTTTTGGCTCACATTTTGGGCTTTTTGATTTGCTTTGTTCTTATTTTGTCATCGTCTCATGGTCCAAAATCAACTTTTCTGTTGAGTGGAACCACCAAGCCAAGCAATGGTTGAAGAACCTGACTGACCATGAATGTTTGTACCTGGCCCATATATGCACCATTGGTTGGTGGCAGGTATTCATCTTGGACCCTGACTCTAATGTAAGCATGCAGACACATGCTTAATGCTGCATGCAAGGCAGGCAGGCACAACCATGTCTGTGATGTTTGTGTGCATGGGTGTATGTGTGTGCATATGTTGGTATTGATGCATATTGTTTTGCACAATGTGTATCCAAAGATCCAGCGGTGTGATGTGTGTGTTCATGCCCGCTGCATGGCTGCACACGCCTGTCAAATCCAACAAAAGGGGACTTCACTCGTAAAGCTTTGCTGTGGACTGAGTCTGTCAGCTTTTGGGCAGAAGCTGAGTGGTGGGTCCTCAGCTGATAGGAAGATGGAAGGAAAATGACTGTGGCTCTTCTAGTTGAAGGAGGAAACGTGTGCATGTAGCGCCCCCTAGTGGCTGAGTGTCTCTATCATATACAGACACACACATTCATTCATTCATTCAGTCTGTCAGTCTGTCAGTCTGTCCGTCATTTAATCTGACATCTATGCAGGACTCCATACAATTATGTTTTCTTATACCACAGCATTGTTAAATACTTGATCCTGATTGGTCCATAAAGTTCCAAGGGTGTGCCTTTCCACAGTTCCACATCAAAGCTCTACAAATCAATAAATAGTGGAAAACTATTAACCTGTTGAATCAATTTTCTCATAGCACTGTAAGAAATGTTTAATTGCAACTGGTTACAAAAAAGTTGATAAAAGACAATGACATTATAGATGAAAATAACTAACATGTCACTGTTGGTAACTGTGGTATAAATGGTATAAATGGAATAAACCACTGTCGTGGTTTATTCCATTTAAAAAATCATAATGAATTGTATTTGATTTTTGTGTGCTTTAAGCTCCACGTCCGCCTTATCTGCTCTGGTTTTTGCCCCAGTCTAAATGTGTCTGGCTTGGCTATATGAGAGCCATCTCCTTCATTAGATATCTGATCACCTGCGTTCATACACACCTAAGACTAAGCAGCATCTAGCTCGTATCTTGAGAACTCTCCCGACCACGTGTGTGTGTGTGTGTGTGCGTGTGTGTGTGTGTGTGTGTGTGTGTGTGTGTGTGTGTGTGTGTGTGTGTGTGTGTGTGTGTGTGTGTGTGTGTGTGTGTGTGTGTGTGTGCGTGCATTGTGTGTGTGTGTGTGAGAGTGTGGCTGTTTGTGAAAGAGAGAAATAGACTGAACGTCTGGACTTGGCTAGCTCTCCCCTGACATATGGACATCCCATCCTGTCCTCTCCATGAATCTGTTCCATTTCATTCTGCAATACACACAAACACACACACACACATACACAACCATACACACCCGCACACACACACACGCACCCCCCCCCCCCCCACACACACACACACACACACACACACACACACACACACACACACACAGACACACACACACACACACACACACACACACACACACACACACACACACACACACGCACACAATCTGTCCCACCATCCCTACTACCCCCTATGTAGCTGCGAGCCAAGAAGCTGGTAGCATTGTGAGTCCATGATAAGTCCAACTAGTCTATAGTCTCTGTAAACCTGGGACCCAGTGTCTTACATCAGTCAACATGGTCACAAAGGAGCCATTTGAGGAGTCCAAAGATCCAGCCCCACTTCTATGTTCGACTATGTTTGTGTGTCAAGCTTCACATTAGTTAAGACCAGAACATTCTCATATTTCATAGCACCATGTTCAACCACATTATTTGACTATTTCAGTAGTCTAACTACTAAGTTATAATTGTGGTCACCGGTATGTATGCATCAAGCATTCATACGTTTAGTATTTAGCATGCTGTTTTTGTTAGTATGTGCTGGATGTTGTACTGAGGGTGAATTCAGCACAGCTAAGTGGTGCAGTGGAGCTCAGAGTCGAGCTTCACTCTCCTTGTTTCTCTAGTTGTCGTTTTCAGAATGTAATCTGGAGGAAACTCAGTTCCCAGCTGTCTACTTGGCGGGAATTGCCTCCGTGAATCCTGAGTTCACAATGATCCCAACAATCAAATACCATGTGCATCCACAAAGGATATGAGAGTGACAGAGATGATAGACGGATAGAAACCAGAATGGGATTCAGTTTACAACTGTTTCTTTAAGTGCCTTTTGTGCATGATCTGTTGTGCTTTGTTGTACTCCATAAGGTGCACTTTTTGAACATGAGTGTGAGCTGTGTGTGTGTGTGTGTGTGTGTGTGTGTGTGTGTGTGTGTGTGTGTGTGTGTGTGTGTGTGTGTGTGTGTGTGTGTGTGTGTGTGTGTGTGTGTGTGTGTGTGTGTGTGTGTGTGTGTGTGTGTGTGTGAGACTACGCTGAGCTTTCTCTGTACATCGTAGGTAGACTCACCTGAGGTTCCGTTGGCGGAGGAGGCGTGGTCTAACCCACGAGGGCTTAACGAGGTTCCAGCCCCCCCTTTCTCTTCTCTGTACTCTCAAAGCCCCGCCCACTACTACCAGGTAACCCTGCTCCTGGCATGCCTTGACCCTCACACAGTGTTGTCGCCATCTTTTCCACTTTATTTGAATTCATAATTTTCCTATTTATAGTTATTTCGATTATTATTCGTCTGGGTAATTATTTTGCATTTTCTTTGATTTTAAATGCACGTGTTCCGCTCGGATTCGTTGCTCTTCAACTTAGTTTTGTGTTGGTAACATGGTTTTACTACGGCTATGTAACCTTTGTTATACGATATATGTACTGTTTAGTGTGGCCACGCTTCATGGAAGGGATTGTCCATTCATTGATCTGAACAGCATTACATTAAGCAATACTTGTGAAGCTGAAGCCTTCCCTGTACTTCTGAACAGTTGAATGCTGTTTAACCCCGAGTCAGAACCACCGGAGCTGAGCCCGGTGGCTCTCGTCCGATAAATAACCTGTAAAGAATACATCTCAATACACGGACTGAATGGGAACAAGTTCATCCTGCAGCTTCAGGCTCAAGCTTTCAGCTTTGGTGTTTGGCTAGGTCAGTGAGAAGGGTGTGTGTGTGTGTGTGTGTGTGTGTGTGTGTGTGTGTGTGTGTGTGTGTGTGTGTGTGTGTGTGTGTGTGTGTGTGTGTGTGTGTGTGTGTGTGTGTGTGTGTGTGTGTGTGTGTGTGTGTGTGTGTGTGTGTGTGTGTGTGTGTGTGGGAGGGGGGGGGGGGTACTTAATATTTAATGATCATCCCTTTATTTACCCAGAGTTTACTTCATGTTGTTTTGCGTCCTGCGGGCATACAGTACACGGGCCTCACAGAGTGAACCCCGTCCCAGCAGGGCCAGCACTGCTGGGACGACCTTAGAAAGTGTCTCTGTCTCTATCACTAACAACAAAACAACAAAGGGTTAGACTTAATTCAGTAGCAGATCAAATTTGATTAAATAATTGTCTGTGTGTTTGAGAACGTTTTAATAATAATAATAATAATAATAATACATTTTATTTGTTTGGCGCCTTTCAAGACACCCAAGGACACCTTACAGAGCATGTATGCTACAGTCAAATGAAAATTAGAAAAATATAAAAAAGTAATAGATTAGGTTGATTAGAAGATATATTTTCCACTTAAATGTCAATTGGTGAAGTAAGGGACTTGTAGTACCGGTCTATTAACTGCAGAGGGAAGCAGAGTACAGGAATCACAGCTTATCACAGCTAACCGCTCTATCTACACTACACACACACACACACACACACACACACACACACACACACACACACACACACACACACACACACACACACACACACACACACACACACACACACACACACACACACACACACACACACACACACACACACACACACACACACACACCCCCTCCCAATGACCAATATTTCTCACCACATGCACACATGCACACGTGTATGTTGGGCGATTTTCATCAACCCAATAAGATCAGTTCAACTAGTTATTCGATATCCACAATACAACACAATACAATAATCAACATGGTGGACCAAAGGTACCACAGCGCTGTTTCCCACTAGAGGAACCTAGACCAACAGAGCTATCCTGTTTTCCATCTGCCCATATGGATAAGAACAGGTGAAACTATTACATTATATTATATGTTGTGTTAAATGGGTGTTGAGTGTGTATTATTACATTACATTACAGTCATTTAGCAGACGCTTTTGTCAAAAGCGACTTACAATAGTGCGTTCAACAAAGGTAGGTAAGAGAACAACTGTTCACCAGAAATCAAAAGTGCGTTTTATTTCTTACAAGTCTACAATAACTGAGCCAGTGCACAGGTAAAAGTACAATACGTTAAGGTTTTATTGTTTATTGTTTTATTGTTTTATTGTTCTAAACAATAGAACAATATCTAACGGACAATCTACCTAGACAGTCTACTTAGAAAGACGCTAGTACGCTAGTAAAAGGTGATAAGAGGATGCGCTAGGAGGAAGGATACGGGTAGTGTTTCCTGAAGTGGTGAGTTTTCAGCCTGCGGTGGAAGATGGGCAGTGACTCTGCAGTCCTTACATCCGTGGGAAGGACGGAGAAGAGCTGTGACCGCGTAGATCGGCCACAAGGGCCCCTAAGCGAGGGGGAAAGCAGAGCGAAGTGGACGGGCAGGGATGTAGGGCTGGACCATTGCCTGGAGGTGGGATGGAGCTGTTCCTTTCACTGCCTTGTAGGCTAGCACCAAGGTCTTGACCTGGATGGAGCAGCGACAGGTAGCCAGTGTAGAGACCGAAGAAGGGTAGATGTGTGGGTCTTGGGTCCGTTGAACACCAGACGAGCTGCAGCTTTCTGAATGAGCTCCAGGGACCTGATGGCAGACACCGGGGCCCCAGCAAGGAGGAAGTTGCAGTAGTCAAGACAGGAGATGACAAGAGCCTGGATGAGCACTTCTGCAGCCTTTTCAATGAGAAAAGGAAGAATCCTCCTGATGTTGTAGAGGAGGAATCTGCAGGAGCGTGTCACCGATGTGATGTTTACCGAGAACGACAGTTGGTCGTCCAGAGTCACATCCAGATTCCTTGCAGTCCGAGTAGGTGGCACCACAGCATCATCAATGGTGACAGCCAGGTCTCTGTGTGGACAGCCCTTTGCCGGGAAGAACACTAGCTCAGTCTTGTCCAGGTTGAGCTTTAGGTGGTGCATCGTCATCCACTGCTTAGCAGATGTCTGCTCAGTACAATGTGGGTTTCCACTTGCGTGTCCGAGGGGGGAAAAGACCAGATTAGTTGGGTGTCATCAGCAGAGCAGGTAGGATACATCATAGCAGTGGTAGGATAGATCATAGCAGTGGTAGGATAGATCATAGCAGTGGTAGGATAGATCATAGCAGGTAGGATAGATCATAGCAGTGGTAGGATAGATCATAGCAGTGGTAGGATAGATCATAGCAGGTAGGATAGATCATAGCAGTGGTAGGATATATCATAGCAGATAGGATAGATCATAGGAGGTAGGATAGATCATAGCAGTGGTAGGATAGATCATAGCAGTGGTAGGATAGATCATAGCAGGTAGGATAGATCATAGCAGTGGTAGGATAGATCATAGCAGTGGTAGGATAGATCATAGCAGGTAGGATAGATCATAGCAGTGGTAGGATAGATCATAGCAGGTAGGATAGATCATAGGAGGTAGGATAGATCATAGCAGTGGTAGGATAGATCATAGCAGTGGTAGGATAGATCATAGGAGTGGTAGGATAGATCATAGCAGGTAGGGTAGATCATAGCAGTGGTAGGATAGATCATAGCAGTGGAAGGGTAGATCATAGCAGGTAGGATAGATCATAGCAGTGGTAGGATAGATCATAGCAGTGGTAGGATAGATCATAGCAGGTAGGATAGATCATAGCAGTGGTAGGATAGATCATAGCAGTGGTAGGGTAGATCATAGCAGTGGTAGGATAGATCATAAGAGGTAGGATAGATCATAGCAGTGGTAGGATAGATCATAGCAGGTAGGATAGATCGTAGCAGTGGTAGGATAGATCATAGCAGTGGTAGGGTAGATCATGGGAGTGGTAGGATAGATCATAGGAGGTAGGATAGATCAGAGCAGTGGTAGGATAGATCATGGGAGTGGTAGGATAGATCATGGCAGTGGTAGGATAGATCATGGGAGTGGATAACGTTACCAAGGGAAGTTGTATAGAGGGAAAAGAGAAGAGGACAGAGGACTGATCCTTGTGTACATATCATTGTGTATTATCCATACAGCCTATGGAATTACCCGAGTGTGTTGGCCAATAACAGGATTCACACGGATTCCTTCTCCTTTGTTAAAGTGAGTTTTCATTTATTCAACGATCCTTAACAGTCTTCCTTTACACGTCTAAACGTATTGACACAGTCACAAAACTGTGTCTCCACTCTTAACTAGTCCAAACTAAACTCTGTGTGTCTTCACTTTTAACTAGTCCAAACTAAACTCTGTGTGTCTTCACTCTTAACTAGTCCAAACTAAACTCTGTAGTGCTCCACTCTTAACTAGTCCAAACTAAACTCTGTGTCTCCACTCTTAACTAGTCCAAACTAAACTCTGTAGTGCTCCACTCTTAACTAGTCCAAACTAAACTGTGTGTCTCCACTCTTAACTAGTCCAAACTAAATTGTGTAGTGCTCTTAACTAATTCAAACTAACCTCTGTAGTGCTCCACTCTTAACTAGTCCAAACTAAACTCTGTAGTGCTCTGAAATAGTCAGAGGGGGAAAGCAGACGGCCCGAAGAAGCAGAGCGAAGTGGACGGGCAGGGATGTAGGGCTGGACCATTGCCTGGAGGTGGGATGGAGCTGTTCCTTTCACTGCCTTGTAGGCTAGCACCAAGGTCTTGACCTGGATGGAGCAGCGACAGGTAGCCAGTGTAGAGACCGAAGAAGGGTAGATGTGTGGGTCTTGGGTCCGTTGAACACCAGACGAGCTGCAGCTTTCTGAATGAGCTCCAGGGACCTGATGGCAGACACCGGGGCCCCAGCAAGGAGGGAGTTGCAGTAGTCAAGACAGGAGATGACAAGAGCCTGGATGAGCACTTCTGCAGCCTTTTCAATGAGAAAAGGAAGAATCCGGCAGTCTAGAATTGGGCGGCAGTCTAGCTCAGGAGGTAGAGCGGTTGCCTCACAACCGGAAGGTTGCTGGTTCGATCCCCGGCTCCTCCTAGCAAAAACTGTCGAGGTGTCCTTGAGGAAGACCCTAACCCTAACTGCTCCCCGGGCGCTGTATGAATAGCTGCCCACTGCTTCTAATACTAGGATGGGTTAAATGCAGAGAACACATTTCACTGTATGGCTTCATGTATGTGACCAATAAAGAGGATTCAATCCTCACGATTTGTTGTTGTTTGAATCCTCCTGATGTTGTAGAGGAGGAATCTGCAGGAGCGTGTCACCGATGTGATGTTTACCGAGAACGACAGTTGGTCGTCCAGAGTCACATCCAGATTCCTTGCAGTCCGAGTAGGTGGCACCACAGCATCATCAATGGTGACAGCCAGGTCTCTGTGTGGACAGCCCTTTGCCGGGAAGAACACTAGCTCAGTCTTGTCCAGGTTGAGCTTTAGGTGGTGCATCGTCATCCACTGCTTAGCAGATGTCTGCTCAGTACAATGTGGGTTTCCACTTGCGTGTCCGAGGGGGGAAAAGACCAGATTAGTTGGGTGTCATCAGCAGAGCAGTAGTACATCATAGCTGGTAGGATATCATGCAGGTAGGATAGATCATGCAGTGGTAGGATAGATCATAGCGGTAGATGTATAGCAGTAGATAGATCATAGCAGTGGTAGGATAGATCATAGCAGGTAGGATAGATCATAGCAGTGGTAGGATAGATCATAGCAGTGGTAGGATAGATCATAGCAGGTAGGATAGATCATAGCAGTGGTAGGATAGATCATAGGAGTGGTAGGATAGATCATAGCAGTGGTAGGATAGATCATAGGAGG
The DNA here is from genome assembly GCA_027704905.1 of Muraenolepis orangiensis. Lineage (NCBI taxonomy): Eukaryota > Metazoa > Chordata > Actinopteri > Gadiformes > Muraenolepididae > Muraenolepis > Muraenolepis orangiensis. The sequence goes on from CM051004.1 coordinate 26,946,184, forward strand.
TAGGATAGATCATAGCAGTGGTAGGATAGATCATATGAGGTAGGATAGATCATAGCAGTGGTGGGACAGATCATAGGAGTGGTAGGATAGATCATAGCAGTGGTAGGATAGATCATAGGAGGTAGGATAGATCATAGCAGTGGTAGGATAGATCATAGGAGTGGTAGGATAGATCATAGCAGTGGTAGGATAGATCATGGGAGTGGTAGGATATATCATAGGAGTGGTAGGATAGATCATAGCAGTGGTAGGATAGATCATAGCAGGTAGGATAGATCATAGCAGTGGTAGGATAGATCATAGCAGGTAGGATAGATCATAGCAGTGGTAGGATAGATCATAGCAGGTAGGATAGATCATAGCAGTGGTAGGATAGATCATAGCAGGTAGGATAGATCATAATGGTAGGATAGATCATAGCAGTGGTAGGATAGATCATAGCAGGTAGGATAGATCATAGCAGTGGTAGGATAGATCATAGCAGGTAGGATAGATCATAGTGGTAGGATAGATCATAGCAGTGGTAGGATAGATCATAGCAGGTAGGATAGATCATAGCAGTGATAGGATAGATCATAGCAGTGGTAGATAGACCATAGCAGGTAGGATAGATCATAGCAGTGGTAGGATAGATCATAGGAGGTAGGATAGATCATAGCAGTGGTAGGGTAGATCATAGCAGTGGTAGGATATATCATAGCAGTGGTAGGATAGATCATAGGAGTGATAGGATAGATCATAGCAGTGGTAGGATAGATTATAGCAGTGGTAGATAGATCATAGCAGGTAGGATAGATCATAGCAGTGGTAGGATAGATCATAGCAGGTAGGATAGATCATAGCAGTGATAGGATAGATCATAGCAGTGGTAGATAGACCATAGCAAGTAGGATAGATCATAGCAGTGGTAGGATAGATCATAGGAGTGGTAGGATAGATCATAGCAGTGGTAGGATAGATCATAGGAGGTAGGATAGATCATAGCAGTGGTAGGATAGATCATATGAGGTAGGATAGATCATAGCAGTGGTGGGACAGATCATAGGAGTGGTAGGATAGATCATAGCAGTGGTAGGATAGATCATAGGAGGTAGGATAGATCATAGCAGTGGTAGGATAGATCATAGGAGTGGTAGGATAGATCATAGCAGTGGTAGGATAGATCATGGGAGTGGTAGGATATATCATAGGAGTGGTAGGATAGATCATAGCAGTGGTAGGATAGATCATAGCAGGTAGGATAGATCATAGCAGTGGTAGGATAGATCATAGCAGGTAGGATAGATCATAGCAGTGGTAGGATAGATCATAGCAGGTAGGATAGATCATAGCAGTGGTAGGATAGATCATAGCAGGTAGGATAGATCATAATGGTAGGATAGATCATAGCAGTGGTAGGATAGATCATAGCAGGTAGGATAGATCATAGCAGTGGTAGGATAGATCATAGCAGGTAGGATAGATCATAGTGGTAGGATAGATCATAGCAGTGGTAGGATAGATCATAGCAGGTAGGATAGATCATAGCAGTGATAGGATAGATCATAGCAGTGGTAGATAGACCATAGCAGGTAGGATAGATCATAGCAGTGGTAGGATAGATCATAGGAGGTAGGATAGATCATAGCAGTGGTAGGGTAGATCATAGCAGTGGTAGGATATATCATAGCAGTGGTAGGATAGATCATAGGAGTGATAGGATAGATCATAGCAGTGGTAGGATAGATCATAGCAGTGGTAGGATAGATCATAGCAGGTAGGATAGATCATAGCAGTGGTAGGATAGATCATAGCAGGTAGGATAGATCATAGCAGTGGTAGGATAGATCATAGCAGGTAGGATAGATCATAGCAGTGGTAGGATAGATCATAGCAGTGGTAGGATAGATCATATGAGGTAGGATAGATCATAGCAGTGGTGGGACAGATCATAGGAGTGGTAGGATAGATCATAGCAGTGGTAGGATAGATCATAGGAGGTAGGATAGATCATAGCAGTGGTAGGATAGATCATAGGAGTGGTAGGATAGATCATAGCAGTGGTAGGATAGATCATAGCAGGTAGGATAGATCATAGCAGTGGTAGGATAGATCATAGCAGTGGTAGGATAGATCATATGAGGTAGGATAGATCATAGCAGTGGTGGGACAGATCATAGGAGTGGTAGGGTCGATCATGGGAGTGGTAGGATAGATCATAGGAGTGGTAGGATAGATCATAGCAGTGGTAGGATAGATCATAGCAGTGGTAGGATAGATCATAAGAGGTAGGATAGATCAGAGCAGTGGTAGGATAGATCATAGCAGGTAGGATAGATCGTAGCAGTGGTAGGATAGATCATAGCAGTGGTAGGGTAGATCATGGGAGTGGTAGGATAGATCATAGGAGGTAGGATAGATCAGAGCAGTGGTAGGATAGATCATGGGAGTGGTAGGATAGATCATGGCAGTGGTAGGATAGATCATGGGAGTGGATAACGTTACCAAGGGAAGTTGTATAGAGGGAAAAGAGAAGAGGACAGAGGACTGATCCTTGTGTACATATCATTGTGTATTATCCATACAGCCTATGGAATTACCCGAGTGTGTTGGCCAATAACAGGATTCACACGGATTCCTTCTCCTTTGTTAAAGTGAGTTTTCATTTATTCAACGATCCTTAACAGTCTTCCTTTACACGTCTAAACGTATTGACACAGTCACAAAACTGTGTCTCCACTCTTAACTAGTCCAAACTAAACTCTGTGTGTCTTCACTCTTAACTAGTCCAAACTAAACTCTGTGTGTCTTCACTCTTAACTAGTCCAAACTAAACTCTGTGTGTCTTCACTCTTAACTAGTCCAAATTAAACTATGTAGTGCTCCACTCTTAACTAGTCCAAACTAAACTCTGTGTGTCTTCACTCTTAACTAGTCCAAATTAAACTCTGTAGTGCTCCACTCTTAACTAGTCCAAACTAAACTCTGTGTCTCCACTCTTAACTAGTCCAAACTAAACTGTGTGTCTCCACTCTTAACTAGTCCAAACTAAATTGTGTAGTGCTCTTAACTAATTCTAACTAACCTCTGTAGTGCTCCACTCTTAACTAGTCCAAACTAAACTCTGTAGTGCTCCACTCTTAACTAGTCCAAACTAAACTCTGTGTCTCCACTCTTAACTAGTCCAAACTAAACTATGTGTGTCTCCACTCTTAACTAGTCCAAACTAAACTATGTGTGTCTCCACTCTTAACTAGTCCAAACTAAATGTTGTAGTGCTCTTAACTAATTCAAACTAACCTCTGTAGTGCTCCACTCTTAACTAGTCCAAACTAAACTCTGTAGTGCTCTTAACTAGTCCAAACTAACCTCTGTAGTGCTCCACTCTTAACTAGTCCAAACTAACCTCTGTAGTGCTCTGAAATAGTCCAAACTAACCTCTGTAGTGCTCCACTCTTAACTAGTCCAAACTAACCTCTGTAGTGCTCTGAACTAGTCCAAACTAACCTCTGTAGTGCTCCACTCTTAACTAGTCCAAACTAACCTCTGTAGTGCTCCACTCTTAACTAGTCCAAACTAACCTCTGTAGTGCTCCACTCTTAACTAGTCCAAACTAACCTCTGTAGTGCTCCACTCTTAGCTAGTCCAAACTAAACGCCTGCGACAACACACTCTCTCTCTCTCACACACACACACACACACACACACACACACACACACACACACACACACACACACACACACACCACACACACACACACACACACACACACACACACACACACACACACACACACACACACACACACACACACACACACACACACACACACACACACACGCCCACTGAGGGGCTCAGTCATTAGGCTAATGCCTGCCATTTTCTCATGGAGCATAGTAAAGTAAAATGTAATCTAATTTATTTTAATCTGATCTAATCTAATCTAATCTAATAATTTGGAGGAAGGAAAGACAGACGGGGGTGGAGTGCTGGTAAGAGTGGTGCCATAGAAAGGGAGAGGGAGGGAAGGATCACAATTAGTAGGCAGCTGTCGCTCTCCCCTCCCTCTCTTTTCCATTCATACATTGGGTACAAGCAGGACACACACACACACACACACACCTACATACACGCTTACATGTTAATCTTTTTACATATACGTCTGTGTGCGTTGCTGTGATTACAGACCACACGATGCTAATCGTTTTCCTTGACAACTCGTGGGAGTCTTGAATGTACACGACATGATCCATACCTCCTGCACACGTGTGTGTGTGTGTGTGGACCCCCTGGGGCTCACCAGGGGGTCCACACACACACACACACACACACGTGCGTGTGTTTGTGGACCCCCTGGTGAGCCTGAGGAACACTAACACGTCTGCTACTTAGCAAGCCACAACTCAAAGGGCATCTGGAACCTTCCTGTTATATGAGTAATTATGTGTCATTGTCATGCAACAGCTTGATCGTGGTTATTTAAAAAATAAGATTCATCAATGACTGTCACTACAATAATAAATACTGAAATGCAGAAAGGGGCAAAGTGAGATTGCTGTTGAGATACACTGTGGCTGTATGTAAGTATGTACTTTCAGGAATAATACAGGCTAAAACACTGTGTATATCCTTGTATGCAAGGCGTGTTTTTGTCAGGGTTCCCATGCTCTATTCCAGTGTTCCTGCATTACCCAGAATGGCTTTTTCCACCCCTTTCTCACTTCCCTTCTAACTCCTTGGAAGTTGACTACTATGAACTACTGGATTGCCAATAGTTTGGCTATTACACCACTTTCCACTGATTGGCTCCTGATATCTGTGAATTTACAGTTGATCACATGTGATCAACTGATCACCATGGGCCCATGGTGATCAGCACATCACTACCCTGTACCTTCACATTAAGCTACATGGAAAGTCCTTCTAGCTCTAATTGTTAATGATGGACATGCATATATAATTTGATGTAGTGGATTGATTGGAGTGCTTGATGGATTTATTGATCTATCCTATCTGCTGTGGTGCACTAAGTCAGGCTCCCTGTACTGTGGGAGGAGCTGGGAGGAGGGGGGCTGAGCAAGCTGTTTGGGAACCACCCCTCACTAGGCCCTGAGCTCACACTAATGGAGGGCCTGGTCGCCAGCCAAGGTGCTGATGAATGGACTCCTCCTCCTCCTCCTCCTCCTCCTTTTCAGTACCGGCCTCGAATTTCCCGTCTGATGGCCGCTGTATATATACAGTACCTATATATACAGTGTATATATATATATATATATACAGTGTATATATATATATATATACAGTGTATATATATATATATACTGTATATATATATATATATATATATATACACTGTATATATACAGTGTATATATATTTTTTTTGTGGCGTGCACCCGTTGGCGGAGGGAGGACAACAGCGGTTGCGATGTGTAAAACAAAGGATTTATTTGTTTAAACAGGTGGGGGTAGGGGGAAAAGGGAATAACTTCAAATCAAACGGTCCTCCCGGTTGGGGTACAGTCTCCCTCTCTCGGTCGTTCCGGGGTAGCGGTCCTGGGCCGGGCTCGGGGTTGTTGGTCCGCCTCCTGATGCTCCCGTTAGGGCAGCAACACCGCCGCCAGGGGTTAAGGCTGGAAATAGAAACAATCGCTGTTACAATCCTGCTTTCGGCAATAACGCTCACCTAGCGCGCCGCGGCTTTCAGTCCGGGTTGGCCTGCGGCCTCTTACCACATACTGTTCCTCTCCTCTTCCTTTCATGCTCTCCCTTTTATTCCTGTCTCCGGCTTCTTGAGTGGCTCCCCTCCAGGTGTACGGCGTCAGGCCTGATGAGCCGCTCCAGGTGTTCCCCATTCGGCCTGACGAGTGGGCGGTTACCGTCTGAGCTCTCCGTGGTGCTAACCCTGCTAGGAGCTCAGCGGTGTAGTACCGGTGTTCTACCACCTGCCCCAAGGGTTGCCCAGAATGCTTCCCAGTGGAGCCCGGGGCGCCACATACCCCCTTCCTCAGCTCCAAGCCAGGGCGGGGAGCGCCCACCCAGAGCTGGTGCTCCGTGGATCCCAAAGGGCAGGACCCGGTATTGGAACAGGCCCTCTGGGGTTGCGAAGGCGGTTTTCTCCCGGGCTTGGGGGGTGAGGGGAACTTGCCAGTACCCCGAGTGAGGTCCAGGGTGCTCATGAACCGCGCTGGTCCCAGGCGTTCGATGAGCTCATCCACCCTGGGCATGGGGTACGCGTCAAACCGAGAAATGTCATTTAGTTTGCGGAAATCATTGCAAAACCTTATACTACCGTCAGGTTTGGGAACGAGGACAATGGGGCTGGACCACGCACTGTGCGACTCCTCGATGACCCCCATCTCCAGCATTCGGACCACCTCCTCGTGGATGGCCTTCCTCCGGGCCTCCGGTATCCGATAGGGTCGTAGTCGCACTTTCTTCCCTGGTTCAGTGATGATGTCATGCATGGTGACGGTAGTATGCCCCGGAAGGTCGGAGAAGACGTCCCGGTTTTGCTCCAGGAGCTCCCTCATGTCCTGGACTTGCCGGGGGGACAGTTGTTCTCCCATCTGGACCTCCGGGGTAGTCGGCCTGGGGGAACAGGCCGCCAATGCATGCACAGGGGGTTGCTCTGGCTCATGCCACCGCTTTAGGAGGTTAATATGGTACACCTGGGTGGCCTTGCGCCGGCCTGGTTGGCTAACTTTGTAGTTCACGGGACCCATCCGCTCTACCACCTCATAAGGGCCATGCCACTTGGCCAGGAATTTACACTCATGAGTGGGGATCAGCACCATTACCTTGTCCCCAGGTTGAAGCTCCCGGATTTGGGCCCCTCGGTTGTAGACGCGGGCTTGGGCCTGTTGGGCTTGCTGCATGTGTTCCCTCACCATGGGCCATATGCGGGCCATCCGGTCCTGCATCTGTTCCACGTGTTCCACCACGGTCCGGTGGCGTGATGGCTGCTGCTCCCAGGCCTCCTTGGCCAGGTCGAGCAGCCCCCGGGGTCTCCGTCCGTACAGGAGCTCAAAAGGGGAAAAGCCAGTGGAGCTCTGGGGTACCTCCCTGATGGAGAACAACAAGTGGGGTAGGAGCTGATCCCAATCCTTACCATCCGCCACGATCATCTTGCGTAGCATCTGCTTTAGCGTTTGGTTGAACCTCTCCACCAGCCCGTCGGTCTGGGGGTGGTACACAGACGTCTTAATCTGCTGAACCTTCAACATCTTGCACATCGCCTTCATTACTGTGGACATAAAGCAGGAACCCTGGTCCGTTAGTATTTCCTTAGCTATCCCCACCCGGCTAAAGAGCTGGAATACCTCCCGGGCAACCGCCTTGCCCGTGGCCGCCCGCAGGGGTATGGCTTCGGGGTACCGGGTCGCATAGTCCATGATGACCAAGATGTAGCGGTGCCCCCGGCTGGATTTCGGCAAGGGCCCCACAATGTCCATGCCTATGCGGCTGAAGGGGATGTCTATGAGGGGGAGGGGGATTAAGGGGTTTCGGTAGGTTACCTTAGGGCTGTGTAACTGGCACTCCCCGCAGTGCCGACAATAGTTCTCCACGTCTCGTTTTACCCCCAGCCAGTAGAATCGGGTCAGGACTCTGTCATAGGTCTTCTCGACCCCCAGGTGGGCTCCCAGGAGGTGTGAGTGTGCCAGGTACATCACCTTGGACCGGTACTCTCTGGGTACTAGCAACTGTTCACAGGCTTCATCGTTCATTTTTGTCACTCTGTACAATAATCCATTTTTCACCACAAAATTTGGAAAAGTCACATTACTCACGCCCTCCTGTAGCTTCCCGTCGACCCTCTGGACGTTCCGCCACGCCTGGGCAAGGGTAGGGTCCTGTAGCTGGGCTGTTCCGAATTGGCCCTCGTTCTCCGCAGGGGTGGGGCCCGTCTGGGGGAAGCGGGAAAACACCCCCTCGGACTCTCTCAAGCCCTCCGGGTCCGGTGGTGCGGTCGCGGCGTCCTCACCGGTATGCTGCTCTCTCTCTCCCTCTGAGGAGGAATCGGCTGGCGGGGAATCGTCGTCCTCAGACAGCGCCGCGCACACCTGGTGTACGACCTGGTCTTTCTTCCTTCTCCGGGGTTTCCGCTCGCCCCCCGAGTGGCCCCCTCCGGGTCCCTCGGCCCAGTACCGACCAAACAACGGGTTGTCCCTCCCCATTAGCACTGGGACCGGCAAGTTGTCGACCACGCCAACTCTTAGGCGGTAGCGGCCTCGGGGCGTGCTCAAAGTCACCTCTGCAGTGGGGTAGTGCTTGACGTCCCCGTGGATGCAGGTCACTGCTATGGGCTCCCCCCGTCTGGTCCCTGCAAACTCTGGCCGGATCAGCGTCACCATGCTGCCAGAGTCCAACAGTGCTTCAGTGTCCTGGCCCCCCACCTTTACCGGGAATTTTGGGGGCCGCGCTCCCACGCTTCCCCAGCAGGTGGCGAGGTGGCAGGTCCGGTCCGTAGTCCCGGCCGTTGCCATCGACGCGTCTCGGTCGGGACAGTCGCGAGCAAGGTGTCCCTCTCTCCCACAGACGAAACACCGGCGGAACTCACGGTTTGCTGGAAGACGCTCTGGGTCGGCCTTGGGTCGGTGGTCTGCGCGGTCGGTTGGGGAGGGTCTCCGCCACCTTTGAGGGACCTCCTGGCCGGGTTTAGGGCGCGAGCCGGTTTCCGGAGCCTCGGTCCGCGAGTGCCGCAACATCTCCTGGGTGCATCTGTAGTTCTCCAGCAGTCCGATCAACGTCTCCACGTCCTGGGGTCCCTGTTGCGCCACATACTTTTTAGCATCCTGGGGTAGGGACCGGATACACCGGTCCATCGTCAACCGGTCTGCTGGCGAGGGTCCGGCGCCCTCCATCAGCCAGCCGTAAGACAGCCGGCTCAGGGCGCTCACCTGGGCCCGGACTGGTAGCGCGGTGTTGTAGGTCCACTGGTGAAACCGCTGGGCCCTGGTTGGGAGAGTGAACCCGTACTGGGCTTGGATGGCAGCTTTGAGCCTCTGGTAGTCGCTGGCCTCTCCTGCCGTCAGGTCCCGGCAGGCCCTCTGAGCCTCGCCGGTTAAGAACGGTGCCAGAATGTCCCCCCAATCATCCCGTGGCCATCGTTGCCGCTGGGCGGTTCGTTCAAATACCTCTAGAAAGGCGTCAACATCGTCCTCTGAGGTTAACTTCGTCAACAGATCATGGGGGCTTGGTCTGCCCGCCTCCGAGGGTCCTCTCTCGTACAGCTGGGTCACCGCTGTCTGCAGGGTGCCTGCGCCTCCAGGAGGGCGGCGAAAGCAGCCTCCATCTCTCTCTCTTCTGATCAACTGGTTTCCTGCGTGTTGTCACTCCGTAGCATAGGTGCAAATGCCCGCATCCTCCACCATTTGCGGCGTGCACCCGTTGGCGGAGGGAGGACAACAGCGGTTGCGGTGTGTAAAACAAAGGATTTATTTGTTTAAACAGGTGGGGGTAGGGGAAAAGGGAATAACTGCAAATCAAACGGTCCTCCCGGTTGGGGTACAGTCTCCCTCTCTCTCGGTCGTTCCGGGGTAGCTGTCCTGGGCCGGGCTCGGGGTTGTTGGTCCGCCTCCTGATGCTCCCGTTAGGGCAGCAACACCGCCGCCAGGGGTTAAGGCTGGGAACAGAAACAATCGCTGTTACAATCCTGCTTTCGGCAACAACGCTCACATAGCGCGCCGCGGCTTTCAGTCCGGGTTGGCCTGCGGCCTCTTACCACATACTGTTCGCCCTCTCTTCGTTTCATGCTCTCCCTTTTATTCCTGTCTCCCGCTTCTTGAGCGGCTCCCCTCCAGGTGTACGGCGTCAGGCCTGATGAGCCGCTCCAGGTGTTCCCCATTCGGCCTGACGAGTGGGCGGTTACCGTCTGAGCTCTCCGTGGTGCTAACCCTGCTAGGAGCTCAGCGGTGAAGTACCGCTGTTCTACCGCCTGCCCCAAGGGTTGCCCAGAATGCTTCCCAGTGGAGCCCGGGGCGCCACAATATATATATGTATATACATGTATATATATATACATGTATATACTGTATATATATATGTATATATATACACTGTATATATACAGTGTATATATATATACTGTACAAATATATGCATAATGTGAATATATATCTATTTATATATATATATATATACATCATATATATAGCATGAAGTAACTATATACTAAAGCATATAAAGCATTAAGTTATCAATTAAGTTAAGCAATATCAATTAATTGACAGTCCGTGTTGAGCCAATGCTAGGCATGCATGCTAGCCAGCTGTTCACTTGTACTGGAATCAATGAGGCTGACCGGTTAGTAGGAGGAGGTTTTTGGGACTGGATGGTGACAGTATTTATGATGCCATCAGAATGAGTTCAGAACTCTGTCCTGCTGTCTGTCCGCTGATTGCATGTAGAATTTAGACCATGTGTGTGTGTGTATGTGTGTGTGTGTGTGTGTGTGTGTGTGTGTGTGTGTGTGTGTGTGTCGCCCGGACTACCTGCGGTGTGAGGGGCGGAGCCTGTCCTCACAGCAGCAGCACCGATTAAACATGCATGATGTGTGCTGTTATTTAATTGGTCCTGAAATATTGATACGCTTGGCATTCACTTGCTGACATTTGACTGGAGAGGGAGAGCTAGGAAGACAACGGAGGAAGAGAGAGAGAGAGAGAGAGAGAGAGAGAGAGAGAGAGAGAGAGAGAGAGAGAGAGAGAGAGAGAGAGAGAGAGAGAGAGAGAGAGAGGCAAAGAAGTAGTAAAATAACAGAGATGCACACACAACACACACACACACACATACAAACAGGCCCTATTGTCTTTTCCCGGTTGTCCCTCTGTGAGGTGGCTGGGAGGTGTATTGTCCTATTGTACCTGGCCAGACAGAACATGACACTAACTCTGAGGCTCCTGTGAAAGACACCATTCATACGCCAGTTGCTCTGTTTAAGCTCTCTCTCTCTCTAGCCATGCTTTCTCCACCGATGCCTTGATGTGGTAAATGGGATTGATTGACGCTTGTTTTGATTATAGAGATGAGCAGAGTTACAACGCCAGTCATTGTAATTAGTGTTGAGTAGGCAAACTGTCACATGACATACATCTTCTGGCTGGAGGCTGTATGTCTCTTCTCCTGGAGGCTGTCTGTCTCTTCAGGGCTCCCGGAGGCTGTATGTCTTTTCAGTGCTCCTGGAGGCTGTATGTTTCTTCAGGGCTCCTGAAGGCTGTATGTCTCTTCTCCTGGAGGCTGTATGTCTCTTCAGGGCTCCTGGAGGCTGTATGTCTCTTCTCCTGGAGGCTGTATGTCTCTTCTCCTGGAGGCTGTATGTCTCTTCAGGGCTCCTGGAGGCTGTATGTCTCTTCAGGGCTCCTGGAGGCTGTATGTCTCTTCTCCTGGAGGCTGTATGTCTCTTCTCCTGGAGGCTGTATGTCTCTTCAGGGCTCCTGGAGGCTGTATGTCTCTTCAGGGCTCCTGGAGGCTGTCTGTCTCTTCAGGATTGTGATAGCAACACATCGTTAATCCAGTGACAAGTCTGAGGGGATTCATCAAGCCGTTACCATGGCAATGGCTCCAAGGGGAAAAAACAGGGACATGCACCGACAATAGTCTTGTTTCTCTTAGGCCACCTATTGCCTGTCCCCAGACACGTTAAACAGCAGTCTCATAGGGGATACACTACCTGGTTCAAAATACAGGGATAATATAAATATTAATCTGGAGGATTGAATCGTCTTTATTGGTCTCATACAGTACATGCACACACAGTGAAATGAGTTTCTCTTCATTTAACCCATCCTAGTATTAGGAGCAGTGGGTATCAGCTATTGTATATCCAGCGCTCCCGGAGAGCAGTGTAGGGGTCTGGTGCCTTGCTCAAGGGCACCTCGGCAGTGCCCAGGGGTTTCGGGGACTTGAACCGGCAACCTTTTGGTCCCCAAGCCAAGTCCTAACAGCTACTGTTGC
>CM051004.1:26963117-26978117 GCA_027704905.1 Muraenolepis orangiensis
CAGTGTTCTGTGCGAGACCCAGTGAGCTCATTGCGTTGCCATAGAGAAGCTGCGGTGTGTAGGACTGGAGGCTGAAGCCACAGTGTAGCCGTCTGACGAGATCGGTTCAGGTCACTACCTCAGCATATTTAGACTTTGTGTTCCTCCTAAAGTAATGTCAGATCCAGCAGTCCTACTCTGTTATAGCAGTGTAGTGTGTATCACTTCTGGGGGGAGAGGGCAGAGAGCCGGGGCTGGGAGGGAACCAGCCTTGTTTCCTGTTTCCTGTTGGGATGTATTTCTGCATTGGCCAGTGCACACAGTCCCCACACGCCTCCAGCTACATGATTGGTAGAAACACATATGAAGTACAGTGTGTTATACCTCCAGTTCACCCAGATTGGAGACTTGAATCTTTAGATATGAATCTAGAGTCTGATTTGTGAGACTCCAAAAACGAATGCAAAACCATCAACATTCAGAAAATGTATTTTAATGAGCTGAGAATTCATCTGATGAGGAGATGGGGACAGCAATGTAACGAGTAAATACACCTAAATAACCACCACTATCTTCACACGCCTTTGGCTTAGTTTGGCACAATAATTCACATTCATTTAAATATATGGCCTATATACGTATATGTATATTCTATAGGAGGCAAACAAGTAGTGAACCAGCCACTATAGTGTCTAAGATCAAAGCTTATTTCTAATGTTATTCTGATCTTTGACAACTGATTATCAAACCCCTCTGATCTCATCGTGTTCACATGTGGGTTAGGATTTTCTTCTGCTCATTCAGCGTCTAAAGCACTTATGGGCTCACAGTAAATTAACAAGATGTTTTCATCACTCTAATGATGTACCTGAAGTCAGTAAATATGTTGAACTGTATCTTATGTATATATATATATATATATATATTTAATTTTTTTTATTGTTCTTTTTTGGTTTCCCCAAACTCATTTTATAATTTTTATTACTACGTCACTTCGATGTTTGAGCAGGTTTAGTGTGTATTACAAAGAATCAGTTCTGTTTTAGTTGACAGTAGGCCTTAGATAGGCAGATGTCAGTTGTTTTGTTGCTTATGTAATATTAATCCACTTTGACATGAGTAGTAAACACCCAGTATTGATTACTCACTCTAGGGCTCCCCTAAACCAATATTCAACTCTGCACTTTCACAGGTCTTTGGCCCAAATGATTTATGGTTATTGGATGAGAACCCAAACATTCCCTCGCTCTCTTTCCATGGGTTACATCTCTGTAGTCTCTCTCCCTCTCTCCTTGGCTCAACGGGTCTGTAGCTCTCTGCCTCCATCTCTCTCTCTCTCTCCCCCTCTCTCTCTCTCTCTCTCTCTCTCGCTCTCTCTCTCTCCCTCTCTCTCTCCCTCTCTCTCTCTCTCTCTCTCTCTCTCTCTCTCTCTCTCTCTCTCTCTCTCTCTCTCTCTCTCTCTCTCTCTCTCTCTCTCTCTCTCTCTCTCTCTCTCTCTCTCTCTCTCCCTCTGCTCTGCTCCTTGGCAGGATTCCTATTGGACCGTCTAAGTGTGTTTTCCCAAGGTGTTGCCACTTTCCTGTCCAGAGCACTTACTGCACGAATGATGCGCCATTATCCCATAACACACACACACACACACACACACACACACACACACACACACACACACACACACACACCAACACACGCACATGCATGCAGACATGTTTCGGGATGCTGAGAGAGACAACTGCCATGGGAACCAAAGGTGGCATGCTTGTTTGTTTTGTGTCGTGGGATGACTCTTTGAAATGGGAATGGGAATGGGAATCACTGTTTTGGCAGTCTGGACACTTGTGTTGTCACAGTCTGGGTGGCTGGGGTTGCATGTCAAATAGATGCACACCCAAAAGGTTATGTTCAAATCCAATGGGTTGGCCTCCTGATGGGTCCTGAAGGCCTCCCCTCCTGCCCCATCCCAGCAGTGTGTGTATAATTGATGCCTGTCGAGGCAGAGATACAAAACACATGCTCTTCAGAAGGAACACTAAAAGCCCTAAAGAGCTGTTTAGTGGTCACAGGAAATGGGCAGAGAGAGAGAGAGAGAGAGAGAGAGAGAGAGAGAGAGAGAGAGAGAGAGAGAGAGAGAGAGAGAGAGAGAGAGAGAGAGAGAGAGAGAGAGAGAGAGAGAGAGAGAGAGAGAGAGAGAGAGAGAGAGAGAGAGAGAGAGAGAGAGAGAGAGAGGGAAGAGAGATAATGAGGAGAGAGAGAGGGAAGAGAGATAATGAGGAGAGAGAGAGGGAAGAGAGAGAATGAGGAGAGACAGAGAGAGAGAGAGAGAGAGAGAGAGAGAGAGAGAGAGAGAGAGAGAGAGAGAGAGAGAGAGAGAGAGAGAGAGAGAGAGAGAGAGAGAGAGAGAGAGAGAGAGAGAGAGAGAGAGGGAATAGAGAGAATGAGGAGAGACAGAGAGAGATAAAGAGGGAAGAGAGAGAATGAGGAGAGACAGAGGGAAGAGAGATAAAGAGGGAAGAGAGAGAATGAGGAGAGAGAGAATGAGGAGAGACAGAGAGAGAGAGAGAGAGAGAGAGAGAGAGAGAGAGAGAGAGAGAGAGAGAGAGAGAGAGAGAGAGAGAGAGAGAGAGAGAGAGAGAGAGAGAGAGAGAGAGAGAGAGAGAGAGAGAGAGAGAGAGAGAGATGGAAGAGATAGAATGAGGAGAGAGAGAGAGAGAGAGGGGGGGGGGGAAGAGAGAGAAAGTTGCAGCGTTGCAGTCGTTCTATGAAGTAATTGTTCGTTTATGGTAATGTTTGGAGGCGGCATGCCACCTCATATATAATATATATATTAATATATAATATATATATATTAATATATCACAGACTGGGCTTCAAAGGAGATAATTTAATCAGAGTAAGTGGTGAATTGAGGTTGACTCAGATTAGTAAAAAGAACAAATTATTGACCAAAGTCAACAGTTATTCCTGCTGCATTATAATATTCATAATTATAACATGGGGTCGGGTGCACTGCCAGTTAGGCGGCAGTGAAGGCAGGGGGCATCGACGGACCAAACCCAGCCAACAGAGACTGGCTTTGGGGACGTGGAATGTCACTTCTCTGGGGGGGAAGGAGCCTGAGCTGGTGCGGGAGGTGGAGCGCTACCAATTAGATCTGGTGGGGCTTACCTCTACGCACAGCACTGGCTCTGGAACTAAACTCCTGGATAGGGGTTGGACTCTTTCTTTCTCTGGAGTTGCTCAGGGTGTGAGGCGCCGGGCGGGTGTGGGGATACTCACAAGTCCCCGGCTGAGTGCCGCTTTGTTGGAGTTTACCCCGGTGGACGAGAGGGTCGCCTCCCTACGCCTTAGGGTCATGGGAGGGAAAACTCTGACTGTTGTTTGTGCCTATGCACCAAACAACAGTTCGGAATATCCCGCCTTCTTGCACACCCTGGATGGAGTCCTGCATGGGGCTCCTGAAGGGGACTCTATAGTCCTCCTGGGAGACTTCAACGCACACGTGGGTAACGATGGGGAAACTTGGAGGGGCGTGTTGGGGATGAACGGCCTACCTGATCTGAACCGGAGTGGGGTTTTGTTATTGGATTTCTGTGCTAGTCATGGATTGGCCATAACAAACACCATGTTCAAACATAAGGATGCTCATAAGTGTACATGGTACCAGAGCACCTTAGGCCGAAGGTCAATGATCGATTTTGTTATCGTATCATCTGGCCTGAGGCCGCATGTTTTGGACACTCGGGTGAAGAGAGGGGCAGAGCTGTCAACCGATCACCATCTGGTGGTGAGTTGGGTAAGATGGCGGGGGAAGCCTCTGGACAGACCTGGTAAGCCCAAACGTGTAGTGCGGGTGAACTGGGAACGTCTGGTGGATGCCCCTGTCCGGGAGACCTTCAACTCACACCTCCGGCGGAATTTTTCGGGCATCTCTGTGGAGGCTGGGGGCATTGAGCCAGAGTGGTCTTTGTTCAAAGCTTCTATTGCCGAAGCTGCGGTTGAGAGTTGTGGCCTCAAGGTCATTGGTGCCTCAAGGGGCGGCAACCCTCGGACTTCGTGGTGGACACAGGTGGTCAGGGAAGCCGTCCGGCTGAAGAAGGAGGCCTTCCGGGCTATGTTAGCCTGTGAGACTCCGGACTCGGTTGCGAGGTATCGACAGGCCAAGAGGACGGCAGCCTCGGCTGTAGCGGAGGCAAAGCAGCGGGTGTGGGAGGAATTCGGAGAAGCCATGGAGAAGGACTTTCAGTCGGCACCAAAGCGTTTCTGGCAAACAATCCGGCGCCTCAGGAGGGGGAAGCGTGGGTCCATCCAAGCTGTCTACAGTAAGGGTGGGACATTGCTGACCTAAACTGAGGAGGTGATCAGGCGGTGGAAAGAACACTTTGTGGAACTTCTTAACCCAACTACACCCTCAATGGTAGAGACAGAGCTGGAGGATGAAGGACGGCAAACATCAATCTCCCTGGAGGAAGTCACTGCGGTAGTCAAACAACTCCGCAGTGGCAAAGCCCCAGGGGTTGATGAGATCCGTCCAGAAATGCTAAAGGCTCTGGGTGTTGAGGGGCTGTCATGGATGACACGTCTTTTCAACATTGCGTGGAAGTCTGGGACAGTGCCTGAGGAGTGGCAAACGGGGGTGGTGGTACCCCTGTTCAAAAAGGGTGACCAGAGGGTGTGTGCCAATTACAGGGGTATCACATTACTCAGCCTCCCTGGGAAAGTCTACTCCAAGGTGCTGGAAAGGAGGGTTCGGCCGATAGTCGAACCTCAGATTGAAGAGGAACAATGCGGATTCCGCCCTGGTCGTGGAACAACGGACCAGCTTTTCACTCTTGCAAGGATCCTGGAGGGGGCTTGGGAGTATGCCCATCCGGTCTACATGTGTTTTGTAGATTTGGAGAAGGCATATGATCGGGTCCCTCGGGAAATACTGTGGGGGGTGCTGCGGGAGTATGGGGTGCGGGGGTCATTGTTGAGGGCCATCCAATCTCTCTACTCCCAAAGCAAGAGCTGTGTCCGGATTCTCGGTACAAAGTCAGGCCTGTTCTCAGTGGGTGTTGGCCTCCGCCAGGGCTGCGCTTTGTCACCCATCCTGTTTGTGATTTTCATGGACAGGATTTCAAGGCGTAGTCATGGAGGGGAGGGGTTTCAGTATGGTGGGCTCAGGATTGAATCACTGCTGTTTGCAGATGATGTGGTCCTGTTTGCGTCATCAGTATGTGACCTTCAGCACTCACTGGATCGGTTTGCAGCAGAATGTGAAGCGGCTGGGATGAGGATCAGCACCTCCAAATCTGAGGCCATGGTTCTTAGCAGGAAACCGGTGGATTGTCTACTCCAAGTAGGGAGGGAGTCCTTATCCCAAGTGAAGGAGTTCAAGTATCTCGGGGTCTTGTTCTCGAGTGAGGGGAGGATGGAGCGTGAGATTGACAGGAGAATAGGTGCAGCGGGAGCGGTATTGGGTGCACTTTGGCGCACCGTTGTAACCAAAAGAGAGCTGAGCCAGAAGGCAAAGCTCTCGATCTACCGATCAGTCTTCGTTCCTACCCTCACCTATGGCCATGAGCAATGGGTAATGACCGAAAGGACGAGATCGCGAATACAAGCGGCCGAAATGAGTTTCCTCAGGAGGGT
Source organism: Muraenolepis orangiensis (assembly GCA_027704905.1). NCBI lineage: Eukaryota > Metazoa > Chordata > Actinopteri > Gadiformes > Muraenolepididae > Muraenolepis > Muraenolepis orangiensis. Next base: position 26,968,728 of record CM051004.1, read on the forward strand.
GGCTGGCATCTCCCTGAGGGATAGGGTGAGAAGCTCAGTCACTCGTGAGAGACTCGGAGTAGAGCCGCTGCTCCTTCGCGTAGAAAGGAGCCAGTTGAGGTGGTTCGGGCATCTAGTAAGGATGCTTCCTGGTCGCCTCCCGAGGGAGGTTTTCCAGGCACATCCAACTGGGAGGAGACCACGGGGCAGACCGAGGTACAGGTGGGGTGATTACATCTCCACACTGGCCTGGGAACGCCTCGGGATCCCCCAGTCAGAGCTAGTCGATGTTGCCAGGGAGAGGGAAGTTTGGAGTCCCCTGCTGGAGCTGCTACCTCCGCGACCCGATTTCGGATAAGCGGGAGAAGATGGATGGATGGATAATTATAACAGTGATTCAGTTATTATTGAAGTCATCAAATATCATTAGAATAATTGGATGCTATAATGGAATTAATTGTACTATTAAGTGCACTAAAGAATCGTCCACTGAGTACTTCTAGTAAATAGAAGAAGTGTATTTTGGGCTGTATATTCTGAATCTGAATGCCCATCAGTCTTCAGCTTAACCCAATCTCTCCTAGTGTGTGTCCCTCTGTGTGCGGGGTGGGGCCCTCTGTGTGCGGGGTGGGGTCCTCTGTGTGCGGGGTGGGGCCCTCTGTGTGCGGGGTGGGGCCCTCTGTGTGCGGGGTGTGTCCCTCTGTGTGCGGGGTGGGGCCCTCTGTGTGCGGGGTGGGGCCCTCTGTGTGCGGGGGTGGGGCCCTCTGTGTGCGGGGTGGGGCCCTCTGTGTGCGGGGGTGGGGCCCTCTGTGTGCGGGGTGGGGCCCTCTGTGTGCGGGGTGGGGCCCTCTGTGTGCGGGGAGGGGCCCTCTGTGTGCGGGGGTGGGGCCCTCTGTGTGCGGGGTGGGGCCCTCTGTGTGCGGGGTGGGGCCCTGGTCCTCAATGCACAGAGAACAACACGGCCAGAGATTTGAATCATACATTATTTTCAAAATGAATAAGTAGTATAAGTGTAATGGATACCACCTACCACACACACACACACACACACACACACACACACACACACACACACACACACACACACACACACACACACACATATAAACACATATACATATACACATATTCACACACACACACACACACACACACACACACACACACACACACACATACACATACACATACACACACACACACACACACACACATATAAACACACATATACATATACATATACATATACACACACACACACACACATATACTGTATATATATACATATACACACACACATATACATTTACACATATACACACACACATATACATTTACACATATACACACACACACACACACACACACACACACACATATAAACACACATATACATATACATACACACACACACACACACACACACACACACACACACACACACACACACACATATACTGTATATATATATACATATACACACACACACATATACATTTACACATATACACACACACATATACATTCACACACACACACACACACACACACACACACACACACACACACACACACACACACACACACACACACACACACACACACACACACACACACACACACACAGCTCCACCCTGCCTGGTAGAGCAGCTCATTCTCCCTCTGCTGTGGGAGGAAACTTTCCACCCGTCTGGTCCTCTGAGACGTCAGCAGCACGCGTGGGGGACTGTTTCATGTTTACCCTGCAGAACTAGATGATTCCGCCCTGTGATTCACCGCCTGTTCTTTCTCACGCCGGTGGTCTGCTCCACATGTCTCCAACTGGTCGGCGTCCGTGTCGTTGTTGTGTTCATCACCTGGTCCCCCGGTGCCATGGCAACCCAGACCCAGGCTCCTCCCACCCAGCGCCAGGCAGCATCGGTGGTCGCCATGGATGCTGCAATGGCGTCTAACTAAATGATCTAACTAAAGAGGCTGCATGTGTTGTGTGTATGTGTGTGCATGTGCATGCGTCTATGCATGTGTATGTGCATCTTTGCTGGCAAGAATAGATGACTGCAGATGCACTTGGACTCTTTAAATACACACACACACATTGTTTTCCTCACCGCCGTTTGTACACAGACACACACACCCACACGCACACGCACGCGCACACGCATACGCACACGCACACGCACACGCACACACACCCACGCGCACACGCAGAGTAAGGCCTTGGATCAGAGGTGTGAGTGAGCACTGCTGCGTCACCATCCATGTGTGGGTCGGTTTGCAGATTAAATCTCTCTCCTACACGCTTGGCTCCCCCTTCTTCCCCTCTCTCTCTCTCTCTCTCTCTCTCTCTCTCTCTCTCTCTCTCTCTCTCTCTCTCTCTCTCTCTCTCTCTCTCTCTCTCTCTCTCTCTCTCTCTCTCTCTCTCTCTCTCTCTCTCTCTCTGGATCGCTCGCTCTTGCACCCTCACGCAAACACACACAGACACACACTACAGTCTGTTCTGTGTCCATACCACTGCACCATAGACCGATGAGGTCCTGAGCAACCAGTTTATCTGAGCCCAGAGCCCACTAGTGAGGAGTAAGGGGTTTGTGAGCCCACTAGTGAGGAGTAAGGGGTTTGTGAGCCCACTAGTGAGGAGTAAGGGGTTTGTGAGCCCACTAGTGAGGAGTAAGGGGTTTGTGAGCCCACTAGTGAGGAGTAAGGGGTTTGTGAGCCCACTAGTGAGGAGTAAGGGGTTTGTGAGCCCACTAGTGAGGAGTAAGGGGTTTGTGGAGTCTTCTCTCGAGCTGTATGGAGCATGAACATGAACTACATAACGCCATCTGACATGAGTCCTCATTGTCCTCAAGTCCCATGAAAGCATTTATCAGCCTGTTGATTTAGTATTTATTATGTAGTATTGATTTGATGTGCAATGCTACACACCAAAGCTTATGTTTTTTAAATAGCCAATAGTTCAATAGTAGTAGTATTGCTTGTGGGTAAGCTAACTTGGAGCCTAGCTATCTGCTGTTTGTATTACAGCAGGCTCAGCAGGCAGGCTAACGGGCTGTAACTGCCAGGCTCAGAGATGTCATTTAGGTTGAGTGCAGTCGCAGGGACTCTGCCAGGAGTGGATGGTGCTACAGTTCTAGACATTGAATACTGTGCCAGACGTCAATAAAACGAACCAATCAGAAAGAGAGGGAGAGATATAGACTAACCAACAAAGGAGGGTAAGGAAGGGAGGGGAGAAGGAAGAGGAGGAACACGTCCTCTCTTAATCAGACCTAGACTACTAGACTACAAGACTACTTGAGAGCAGGAAACCATTTGCTGTTGTCTCACTTGCGCTTAATCATGTTTGACCACTATTTTCAAAAGTCTAGCCAACAGTCTAGAGGCTAAGGTTACATACAGAGAGAGAGAGAGAGAGAGAGAGAGAGAGAGAGAGAGAGAGAGAGAGAGAGAGAGAGAGAGAGAGAGAGAGAGAGAGAGAGAGAGAGAGGAGAGAGAGAGAGAGAGAGAGAGAGAGAGAGAGAGAGAGAGACAAAGAGACAAAGAGACAGAGAGCGAGATGTATGTATCTGTCCCACCCACCAACACCTAGGGTGTCTTCCTCGGGTCAAATGTCAACTGTGCAGGAACTTAACATGCAATACAAAACAGGGGGAAATACATGTGTTTGTGTGTGTGTGTGTGTGTGTGCTTCTCAGCAGTGTTCTCTGATGCCCCCTGGTGGTCATACTGGGCACTTGTTATCCTGATGCAGTGACAACGTGAACCCGTTTGAAGCCATTCCCAGTTGTAGTCTGGGCTTTTGGTTTGAATGACCGTGAGGATCAACAGAGAGACACATGAAGCATCACAAAACAGATATCAGATATCAGATATCACTCAAACATCTACTAGGATCAGGTAATGATGCAGCACATCTACAGTATGCAATATTAACCCCCTAATGCACGGGTCGGGAAATAGAAAAAAATGAACTATACAAAAGTAGGCAAGCTTATTATGTAGCCCTCGGAGTGCTCTCTGTGATGTGATGTGATGTGATGTAATGTGATGTAAACAGCTTCCCGTAATGTACAGCCTCCATGGACACGTTGTGTCTGGAGTTGGTGAGCATTTGTGTTTGTTTTGTGGGTACATTCAGACAGCTTGGGCCACTATGATCACACTATGATCACACTATGATAACACTATGACTATATACAAAAATGACTGTGCTGTTGGAACATGTGACTTTAACCTTTGGATCTGCTATTTTACCAGAGCTGGGTTATTGCTGGGTTATTGCTGGGTTATTGCTGGGTTATTGCTGGGTTATTGCTGTCCGGCTAGCCCTAAATGACTCGATCACAGACACTTAGACGTCGATGGACATATTCAGCCAGTGCAGTAATTAAAGTAAATAAAACTGTACTCAATCATAAAATGACCATGAAAGGTCATCCGAGATTAAGGAAACATGCTACGTAGAAACAAACTGGATCAACCTAAAAAGCCTGGTCCTCGAAGAACCTCTATGACCACAGCCCCCCCTCAAACAGGTTCATCTTTGGCTTGTCTCATATGATGTGTCCTTCAGCTCGTCTTGTGTCCTCAACCTGGCAACACGTCTCAAGTCTGGGGAGGAAGGGGCCAGAACCTTTTTGGAATTTGGACTGCAGTACCCATCTCAAACGCTCTGTGTCCTTGTTACATAGAGCACCTTTAGAGGCTGCATGGTTAAAGGCTTGTTGCCATTTTCTCGCACTTTCATTACACATGAAGGGCAGTATTGCATGTGGTAACAGTTGATTTTAAGGATATATATTTATTTGTTGTCGATGTTAAACCCCTTGGTCCCAAAAGTCCCTGTTCACAAGTAAGTCTAAACATTTGCAATGCTTCAGCCAGGCACGTAGCCAGGTAGGTGGTTTCCTGGTCGGAAGCACCCCCTAAATCCCCACGGTCCGTCTGGAACTGCACCAATAATTGTTCTATTTTAACTGGTGCATCTTTTCTAGCCTTTATGACCCATATCCTCTCACGTGACGCTACTCAACCAATCAAATCACTGCAGTCAGTGAGCGAGCAGATCACACACACACACACACACACACACACACACACACACACACACACACACACACACACACAGTCAGAGTCATTTCACCTGCGTGCTCTAGAAACAGAAAGGTAGAGACTCTTCCGTGTTCATTCTCCCCCTGGGCAGTTCAACCCAGTATGTCTCGAGTGTTTCAGACAGCGGTACATTCTGGAGCGCCACTACCAGATAAAGCTCACATCTTTTGAGCAATCATACCCACCCACAATCAAATAAACCATCTAGGAGCCCAATGTGATGGATCCACTAGAATACTAAACACATGTATTTACTGGCCAACAACGTGCTAACATAGTTAACAAAAAAACAAAGAAAATAGGGGAAACCCAAGCTACTTTTATTTAATTATTCAAAAATTAAACAGATTTTCCGGATTTAGATGTTTGTCTGTGGGTCATTAACCCATTGGGTTGGGTATTCAGCAGTGGAGGCTGGTGGTGGTAGACGTAGGGGAGGGAGGAAGGGGGGTCTTAGTGACGCTTGGTGTAGTTTGGTGGTGGGTGGGGATGTTAGTTAGATTAGATTAGATTACATTAGATTCTGATGGCATATGTAAAACCCAGACATTTGGAGCAGCACAAGGAGACTTTGTGTAACTAGTGAGCTAAACCAGAGGGAAACTGTGCTCCTTACAACCATCTATTCTTTGTCTTATCAGAAATAAATCATCTCTTATTTATAGATTACTGAAGCCTGACCCGGTATCCTCAACCTTAGGAGAAGCAAAAGAATAGATCAATATAACATCAGTTTGAGAAATGTATAAGCCAATCAAGTTTTATTTTGGATCTTACTGCTATCTCAACAGCTGATTATTCCAGACAAATAAAGATCAGTGCAGTGAGATCAATTATTGATCCTACATTGGGATTACATTGTAATAGATAGACAAAGGTAAGATCTTATTTGAATTTTTCTTTTCTCTGGGAGTAAGCTTGCTAGAATTCTAATTAGTGTATTTTTGAGTTAAATTCATGTCACTTCAACATCAATATGTCTTTTAGGGTTGGATAATATTTCTTATTTTTGCTCCGGAATAGGCAACTAGTTTTTCTCCTGCTAATGAAAATGAATCAGCTAACTATACAACTAGGCGAAACAATCCATTTTGTGTTTTGTATATTAGTTATTGTTGGTTATTTGAGTATTTTAAGTCTGTTTAAATCTGGTTGAAAATGAAATGTAACAACATCTATTTACCATAATCAATAATCACAATTGATCATGAATCACGGTATCAGAGTCTTTACAGCCTAAATGGACTAATTTGCAATGAATAAATATCTCCTCTATAACAAGGCTAGTCATTGTTATGATTAATGATAATTATGTACATTATGTCTTTGATCAATAGGTGTGTGTGTGTGTGTATTTTGTCCTGTATAGATAGTCTGTTAGATCCCATATTAATTATAATAATCATTCTTATTATATGATTATACGTTGTGATAACACGTCATTCAAGTTGATTGGTTGGGCAGGGAGCTCTGATGATTGGTTCAGAGCCTCTGGCTAGCCCCGCCCTCAGGGAGGATGGTCCTCCCTTACTGCCGTACACACTCATGTTAAACCAGGACTCACCGGCCACTCGGGTCTGGGAGTTTATAATGGACTTCAATGGGGAGCTTGGGGAGGACGGACCTCCGTACAGTAATTAGCAATTAGCGGTAGGGGGCGCTGTTGGTATTTTGACACGGGGACATGATTTTGGTGACTTCTAAGTGTTAAAATAGTAATATTATTATTAGTATTTTCACATGTGTGTGTGTTCCTGAAATCAGTATTTAATAAGTCTTAAAAATGACAACAAAACAAATGAGATGGAAAATAGGAGTTTATGAATCTTTTTTTTCTGACATTGCAATTTAAAATTGGTAAAAGACATTATTTTCGTCATCTCCACAGACATCACACAGATCAGGACAGAACCGACTATCTTTAAAAGAGGTCATCTAACCTTTACACTGGACCAAAATAGCCATGCTTTGTTGAAATACACATCTGGGTCAATTAACAAAAAAGGTTGGTTCTAGTAAAGTTGGTCTTAAATTTAATTTGAAAGGCATTTAAAAAGTTGCTCTGAGCTGTAGGAGCCCTGCTGTTTATTCATTATTTGATAATATAATTTTTCATCAAAGATTGAAATTATGAGAAAAGAAAAAGATTGTTAAACAGAAAATATTGTATTATTGCAAAGTAGAACAGGGTGAGACTTGGAATTCACTTAAAATGATCATACATACTTTCAAATATATATTTTTATATAATTTTTTTTAAATATTTTAGCATTGTTTATTTTATAATATACTGTATATTATAGTATATCTAATAATATATCTTATAGAATATCTTATAGTATCTCTTATAATATATCTATTGTATATCTGTATTGTATAGCGCATTCAGCTACAGTCTATAAGTTAGCCGTGGCCTAATGGCTTCCATTACTATTCACTTTGCTCATGCGTTTCTTGTGGGAGCCGTTAGCCTGCAGCGCTAGCAGCACTTTGTATAGGGGAAGCACGCTAACACCTGCAAACACACAGGCTGGGCACAGCATCAGGCTAGAGCTCCTCCACCCGCTCCCTTAGTGCTCTCAGTGTGAAGCATCAGTGCAGTATCCTCTCTTTAACTTCCATCTCTCTCTCTCTGTTCTTCTTGCTACAGCCTAGAATAAAGACCAACCTCTACTGTCCCTCGGTTATATTTCCTGATTCCTAGAGCCCTACACTGGAAATATTACAATGTTTACTGATATTAACTTGATATTTCTATTTTATGACTTAGTTATGTCCAATATTTTCGATAGATTGACTCATGTCAATCTGTGATGCACACAAACACAGAAATGAGGCCAACTCAAACAGGCGCTTGTGCACACACACACACACACACACACACACACAAAGCAGCATTTCATAGAATATATTCCAGCTGACCTGGCCAGCCATCTAATGCTTTAAAGGAGACAAAGGCTGAAGGAAGGGACCAGGCTCATGCAATCACACGACCGCCGCGCATGGAGCAAGGAGCGCCATCTCACCGTCTCTGCTCGCCCATCAATTAGTCTTGCCTAGATGCTGTCATGTGCAGGAGCACAGCCAAGCCCCTAATTGGCCAGTTAAGGAAAGAGAGAGAGGGGGAGAGAGCGAGAGAGAGAGATGGAGAGATGGAGAGACACTGACATAGAACCAGTGTAGGATAGGATAAGAGATTTGAGGACTGTATTGCTACATATTCAATGGTAACTTATAGTAGGACTGAATTGACACCGATTTACCAAAATATCAAGACAGCCGTATTGTAAGGTACAACCTCACTGATCGGAGGACCGATCGGAACATCCCTGTTTCTTTGGAACCGATGGACTAACGTGAACTCTTGTCAAGTGGACAAAAGACAGACACGGAGATGGAGCAGAGCTGAAGGAGTGTGGCCTGACAGCGCTGGTCCAGTGAATTCCCCCCCCGCTCTGTTGGAACAGGTTGGAACTACTGAGCATTGAAGATACGGAGCAGCTGGGGTGCGTATTTCCTAAGAAAAGCAGCGACCATGTGAGTCAGGATTGCTACAATGAAAGAGAGAATGTGATGAAGACAGAAAGACACTGTCCTGACCCTTCATCCCTCTACAGCGGGGCTGGAGGATCTACTTTGAACTCTCTCATCCGCCCGTCCTGAAGTGCTTGTGTTGACCACCCCCGTCCCCAACTCTCCTCCATCTGCTGCACGGAAGGCAGCCGTGGACATCTTTACACTGCTGCCTTTCACAAAGGAGATCACACACATTTTTGTGGTCTCCCATCTTGGAACAGAACATCCGAGGGCTGCTTGGTTTTAGGCTGGACCTGATCTGCATCATTTGGACACGAGTAAGACAAACAAATTGTAAAAGAAGACCACACTACCTTTAAAGAGAGAATTCAGAAAGGAACCAGGAATCTCTCTTGTCTCTCTCTTGTCTCTCTCTTGTCTCTCTCTTGTCTCTCTCTTGTCTTTCTCTTGTCTCTCTCTTGTCTTTCTCTTGTCTCTCTCTTGTCTCTCTCTTGTCTCTCTCTTGTCTCTCTCTTGTCTCTCTCTTGTCTCTCTCTCCAACATTGTTCCTGGTACCATGACCACATATTTCCACCACCATGAGTTCTGCTGCAGTCCCAAGAAGCACAGCAGCAGCTCAATGAAGGGCAAGTCTGGAAGAGGAAAGTCCAAGGGGGGGAAAAGCCCCCCCTCTCACTCCAAGCACAACCGGAACCTTCTGCAGGTGCACACGGCTGCTCATCCGCCCCCTTCGCCCCACCACCAGGGGTGCTGTTCTCCCAA
>CM051004.1:26983117-26985617 GCA_027704905.1 Muraenolepis orangiensis
TATGGTCTACACACACACACACACACACACACACACACACACACACACACTCACACACACACTCACACACACACACACACACACACACACACACACTCACATACACACACACACACACACACACACACACACACACACACACACACACACACACACACACACACACACACACACACACACACACACACACACACACACACACTCACATACACACCACTCTGGGTTCAGTTGTGCTATTTTTACTTTCCTTCTAAATAAACCTTGCTAGCCTCCAACCTTTTGCTCTCCTCCCCAGTCTGGGTGTGTTTTAAGGGCCTTGGCCGTCGAGCGTGGAGGAAGTTCTGCTTGTGGCCCAAGTTGTGATTGTTCCTCCCGTTGGAACAAGCACAAATCTAAACTAATCTGACTGCACAGAGACACAGATTACAGCCAACCAGATTACAACTGGGCCACTGGGCGCGCACTCCACTGCTCTTTGCGTGTTGGCCTTCGGTTATCTGTCTGTGAGAGAGTGTGTGTGTGTGTGTGTGTGTGTGTGCATGTGTGCGTGAGCGTGTGTTTGTGCAAGGGTGTGTGTGTGTGTGTGTGTGTGTGTGTGTGTGTGTGTGTGTGTGTGTGTGTGTGTGTGTGTGTGTGTGTGTGTGTGTGCGTGCGTGCGTGCGTGCGTGCGTGCGTGCGTGCGTGCGTGCGTGCGTGCGTGCGTGCGTGCGTGCGTGCGTGCGTGCGTGCGTGCGTGCGTGCGTGCGTGCGTGCGTGCGTGCGTGCGTGCGTGCGTGCGTGCGTGCGTGCGTGCGTGCGTGCGTGCGTGCGTGCGAGCGTGCGTGCGTGCGTGCGTGCGTGTGACTGTGACTGTGACTGTGTGTGTGTGTGACTGTGACTGTGACTGAGTGTGTGTGTGTGTGTGTGTACAGCATTGCGAGTGCAGAGGTGGTGGCAGGGGTCAGCCTAGTGGATAGCAGAATATCTAATCCTCTGTTCAGATCAGCTCTGGTCATCTCTTTGTGATTCATGCACTTGCACACAATGGAATTGCAAAAAGCTGTCTCTCTCTCTCTCTCTCTCTCTCTCTCTCTCTCTCTCTCTCTCTCTCCTCTCTCTCTCTCTCTCTCTCTCTCTCTCTCTCCTCTAACAGGTCAATGGTACAGAAGCTGACTATGAATATGAGGAGATCACACTGGAGCGGGTGAGATCACAGGAGAGAAGCACACATCTGAAACCTCTTTGGGACATGCAGCTCAACCCGACATGCAGTACACACACACGCACACACACACACACACACACACACACACACACACACACACACACACACACACACACACACACACACACACACACACACACACACACCATCATCATCACGTGTCTCTTTCTTCTTCTGCACTCTCTCTATCTCTCTCTCTCCTCTCTCTCTGTTGCTCTCTCTCTCTCTCTCTCTCTCTCTCTCTCTCTCTCTCTCTCTCTCTGCTGTTCTCACCTCTGATGACACTGAAATATTTAGCATCTATCAAAGTCTGTGGAAGGCATGTGTACTATGTCAACTGCCAACATGATCACACTCATGCACACAATGCCTTTCAACAATGTAACAATGACAAACTAATTCAGCATTAAAGACATAAACATTAAAGATAATGTCCTCGTAAGACAAAGTCCACACTACGTTTGCCGTCTCTCAGGAGGCTTTACAATGTGGACTCTACCAACTCTCCATCAATCCAGCATGGTAGTTGTCTTCTCTCTCTCTCTCCCTACTCTGCCTGTATCTCTCTCGTCCATTCAACCGGGTCATACCATCAGTCCACCCCCCCACCCCCTTTCTAACTCTCTCATCATTTCTCTCCTCTCGATCTTTTCTGTGTTTTGTCCCCGGGGGATTCCTCCCACCCATGTCCTCCCCTGTACTCTCTGGTGACCTGCTTCTGTCTACTTGGCTGTCCTTTAAAGACACTACAATACACACACACACACACACACACACACACACACACACACACACACACACACACACACACACACACACACACACACACACACACACGTCACATGGTGGATCTACGTCTGACTGATGGTTTGTGGTTTTGTTGACATGAATTTGAAAATAGTTATAGTCATTAGTTATTTTTACATATATACTTTTTTTTAAATGAGTTTGATTTGTGTCCTATATGTGAGGGAGACGCACACAATTTCACATCATATCATAAGAATATATTGTATATACCGTAATCTATTGCATGATTGTTGAAGATTGAGAATGTGTGTGTGTGTCTGCGTGTGCCTTTGCATGTGTGTGTGCGCGCGTGTGTGTGTGTTTGTGTATGTTGTGTGTGTGTGTGTGTGTGTGTGTATGTTTGTGTGCATGCGTGTGTGTGTGCGTATGCATGTGTGAGTGTGCGTGTATGTGTGTGCGTGTGTGTGTGTGTCTGCGTGTGCGTATGCATGTGTGTGTGCGTGTGTGTGCGCACGTGCGTGTGTGTGTGTGTGTGTGTGTGCGTGT
>CM051004.1:26993117-26998117 GCA_027704905.1 Muraenolepis orangiensis
GACACTCAATGTTATGTGTGTGTGTGTGTGTGTGTGTGTGTGTGTGTGTGTGTGTGTGTGTGTGTGTGTGTGTGTGTGTGTGTGTGTGTGTGTGTGTGTGTGTGTGTGTGTGTGTGTGTGTGTGCGTTGGGGTGGCATGAAGACAGATGGCATCAAGACAGTGACATCTGGAGCTATTGGTTCAGGTCACATTCACATACACACACACACACACACCACTGCTCTACAGTCTTTAATCCAGTTTAATGGAGGGATTATATAGCCCATTGTCGTCATTCCACTGGCATCACTGTGGTTACCAAAATGACTTCTTCCGTCACCCTGTCAGCCAATCAGAGATGTTCAACCATAGTTAATCAGATAAGCTTCAGAATGACTCCAAAAGGTTCCTGTGTCTTGGTTATATATCAGTGGCAACTGGCAAGTGGGTCCATAGACACTTAGAAAGACGACATAATTTTTAATTGAAATACATTTTTATTTTAGTTTTTGTTAAAACATTACAATAACTGTTGTTTTTCTTCCAATGTATTCGAACGACAATGACAACAGATGTGGCGGTGGGTGTGGATTGTTGTGAATCTACGTTGAAACGCTGCCTGAATGCTGCTGCGACACAGCGCAACACTGCCATCTAGTGGCTCAGAACTCAGTTACACATTTCTTAGGTCACTACAGTTTCATGCACTTGTAGACCGTCACGCCAACTCCGCTACATGCTGATGACTGTGGTGGACGTTTATGGATTGAGGAGAAGAATTTATTTTAATTCAATATATGTATATTTGAACTGTAATTGTGACAATTTCAAAATCAGTTGCATGATTTGTTGCTTGGATTCGGCAGAAGCCTGGTTATCAACAAAAATGATTTGGGAACCATTATTTTGAGTTCTGGTTCGAGTTAAGGTTTGGAGGATTGGACAGGATTGTAAACATGATTTAATGTGAAGAGTAACGATCACCAGTCAAACAGAGGCGGTGTTATACTGCCATCCGGTGGACAATATGAAAATGGCTGTGCTTTTGTATTTGTATTTGTGTGGTAGGCTAATTTCACTTACAATTTAAAGCTGTTTTCATTGGTCAGCAATAAACAAATAATCCAAAAAATCCACTACTAATCAAATTATAAATATGGTAATAAGATGAGTTCATCATTAGTAATTATATTAGTATATATTAGTTATATTAGTTACATGACATGTATGTCTGATGTCTGAGAAGCATCGAATAACATTCATTTTTAATAATTTGAACATTCACTACCAATATTCGAACGTATTTATTATTATTATTATTATTATTATTATTATTATTTGTACTGCTGGGTAGGTACACATTTAAAATGTTATCTTACTGTCTTATCTTAATTCTTACTAGGTATTTTCTGAGACGCGCATACTTAACATACACTGGTATAGTGTTTGTGTGTGTATGTGTGTGTGTATGTGTGTGTGTGTGTGTATGTGTGTGTGTGTGTGTGTGTGGGTGGGTGTATTTAATGTTTATCTTTAAGAGTGTTTGTGTGTGTGTGTATTTGTATATGTGTGGGGTGTGTGTGTGTGTGTGTGTGAACAGGCACCATGCTTATGCTATAGATTGTGTATGTGTGTCTTATAGAATGTGTGTGTGTGTGTGTGTGTGTGTGTGTGTGTGTGTGTGTGTGTGTGTGTGTGTGTGTGTTCTCCAGGGAGCCCAGGCGGGTGGTCCTCCAGCGTGGCTCCACAGGACTGGGTTTCAACATCGTGGGCGGGGAGGACGGAGAGGGGATCTTCGTCTCCTTCATCCTGGCCGGGGGGCCGGCCGACCTGTGCGGGGAGCTGCACAAGGGAGACCGCATTCTGTCGGTGAGAGCACTAACTCCGCCCCTCGTGGAGAGAACTGTGACAAGAACAAACGCCCCCGGAGTCCTACTGTGTTTATGTGTGGTGGGGTGGGGGGGGGGCGGAGTTACACCTGTTTGGTTGTTTCCTGTGTGGATAAAGCTTCCATGAGGGGATTTCAATTATTTTGTGGTGGCAGTTGACGCCACGTACCTTCTGGGCTGTTGACGAGACACAGGTAGATTGAGACCGGTTTATTGGAGGCACGAGGTTAAAGGCAGAGCAGGTTAAAAGGCTGACACGTCCACTCTCTCTTGAGTGTGTGTGTGTGGTGATGGCGGGTTTATCCTGTGTCCAGGTGTCCAGCCTCACCTAGCCCATCAGTCTGACTCAGGCCAGGTGAGGCTGCCTCCATCAGCCACCAACCACACACTCTTATTCCTATGGTGACCAGTCTACACGCTGATTTGAAGCCCAGATCCCAGATTTTTAAGAACATCTGGACAGGATGTTTTAGCTTCTCTTCCCACCAGGCTAAGTTTACTACTGCTGGCGACATGGTTGGTTGAAACAAATATGAAGCTAAATGAATTGAAAGTTCACCCAGATTTGAGCTGTTCTTCTATCAGCACATCCCCAGAATCCTTTTCAATTCCATCAATCAGCATGTAAACTCTTTCCCACTGACCTCCAGCTGGTTTAATCATCTCACCCTCACTGCTCACTGCGTTGGCCTCCAGCCTCTCTGTAGGTCCCTGGTGGTTTAATCATCTCACCCTCACTGCTCACTTCTTAGTTTCTTCATAGAAAAGATTGATAATATTTGGGCAGATATCTGTCCTCCGTCCTCTGTAGTTGTCCTCCCCTCCCCTCCCCTGGTGTGTTCATCGACTCCCCTTGATATTAAACTTGAATACTAGTAACAGCCAATCTCCAAATTGACAGTTCTATCAACCATCCTGCATAAAGGTAGTGCTGGACCAACTATAGAGGCACTGAAGAACAACATGTTTGAGTTTGAGTTTGAGTTTTAATCTGGTTTCCGCAAGCTACATATCACAGAAACTGCCCTGCACAGAGTCTCAAAGGATGGACAGACTGGTGTTCTGTGTTCATGTTGTGAGAGGATTGTTGTTGGTACAACATTTTTCTTTGGGATTCTTGGTTGGTGAATTGACCTCTCAAACAACTCAGACTAAACATATAACACCGCAATGATCGATCTTGGGACCTGTTGTCTTCACGCGGTGCGTGTTACCCTCGGACCAGATGATCCATCACCACACCATCTCTGTCCTTAGCATAACATGGAGGATACACCTCTGTTACCTTCTGACACCAGTACGTTAGTTTAGTTAGCTTCACTACTTCACTGTCTTTACAACATAAAAAGCTGAATGTCCCAAAAACATCTTAAAATGTAACTCTGACACGACCATAGTTCTCATGGTCGGCCCTGAACCTGTTCCTGCCCTCCTGTGTCCCTCCCACATTAACCCGTCACTCTCTGGTACCAACTGAGGAATATCTACAAAACAATATCAGTTCTGTCCTTTAGTAACACAGACACCATTCTGCTCTGGTATCCTCCTGCCTCGAATACTGTAATGATTTAATTATTACTATTATGATATGATAATTATTAATTATTTAATTATTGATGCTATGCCTGTAATGCCTCATGAAATAATGGAGGTTATTCCAAATTCAGCAGCAGACTGTTGTCCAAACCAAAGCCCCTCACTGCGTTGGCCTCCAGCCTCTCTGTAGGTCCCTGGTGGTTTAATCATCTCACCCTCACTGCTCACTGCGTTGGCCTCCAGCCTCTCTGTAGGTCCCTGGTGGTTTAATCATCTCACCCTCACTGCGTTGGCCTCCAGCCTCTCTGTAGGTCCCTGGTGGTTTAATCATCTCACCCTCACTGCTCACTGCGTTGGCCTCCAGCCTCTCTGTAGGTCCCTGGTGGTTTAATCATCTCACCCTCACTGCTCACTGCGTTGGCCTCCAGCCTCTCTGTAGGTCCCTGGTGGTTTAATCATCTCACCCTCACTGCTCACTGCGTTGGCCTCCAGCCTCTCTTTAGGTCCCTGGTGGTTTAATCATCTCACCCTCACTGCTCACTGCGTTGGCCTCCAGCCTCTCTGTAGGTCCCTGGTGGTTTAATCATCTCACCCTCACTGCTCACTGCGTTGGCCTCCAGCCTCTCTTTAGGTCCCTGGTGGTTTAATCATCTCACCCTCACTGCGTTGGCCTCCAGCCTCTCTGTAGGTCCCTGGTGGTTTAATCATCTCACCCTCACTGCTCACTGCGTTGGCCTCCAGCCTCTCTGTAGGTCCCTGGTGGTTTAATCATCTCACCCTCACTGCTCACTGCGTTGGCCTCCAGCCTCTCTGTAGGTCCCTGGTGGTTTAATCATCTCACCCTCACTGCTCACTGCGTTGGCCTCCAGCCTCTCTTTAGGTCCCTGGTGGTTTAATCATCTCACCCTCACTGCTCACTGCGTTGGCCTCCAGCCTCTCTTGAGGTCCCTGGTGGTTTAATCATCTCACCCTCACTGCTCACTGCATTGGCCTCCAGTCGCTCTTTAGGTCCCTGGTGGTTTAATCATCTCACCCTCACTGCTCACTGCGTTGGCCTCCAGTCCTCTTGTAGGTCCCTGGTGGTTTAATCATCTCACCCTCACTGCTCACTGCGTTGGCCTCCAGTCTCTCTTGAGGTCCCTGGTGGTTTAATCATCTCACCCTCACTGCTCACTGCGTTGGCCTCCAGCCTCTCTTTAGGTCCCTGGTGGTTTAATCATCTCACCCTCACTGCGTTGGCCTCCAGCCTCTCTGTAGGTCCCTGGTGGTTTAATCCCATTCAGTCCCTGAAGGATCCGGTCCACTCAGCTCTCTGTCCAAACAGGACCTTCACGTCTTCTCATGTCCACACTCAGATCAAAGGGTGATGGAGCCTTTGCAGCTTTGCTAGCAGCGTTGCTGCTTTTAAATCTCATCTTAAAACATACTTTTACAGAAAGTAAAAGCATTTGTGCTTATTGCTCTAAAAGTGCTTTATAAATAAGTAAAGTCTTATTGTCACCACAGATCACAGTGCTGGGGCTAATTAATAATGAAGTCTTTCAAGTGTAATTTATCAACAGATATTGTAGGGATAGAAACCAGACACATATTGT
>CM051004.1:27008117-27010617 GCA_027704905.1 Muraenolepis orangiensis
TGTGTGGGTGTATGAGGGCTGGGTCCAGTGGGGGGGGGGGGGGAGGGGTGTCTTCAGAGGGGGAGGCGGGCCTCGTTGACGAGGCTGGAGGCCGTGGGGAAGAAGCTCTGTTTGTGGCGTACGGTTCTTGACCCGATGGCCCGCAGCCTCCTGCCTCCTGAGGGGAGCGGGGCAGAGAGACCGGGGCCTGGGGGAGAGGGGTGGGCCATAACCTCCCTGGCCCGCTTCAGGGCCCTGGAGTCATGCAGGGTCTGGAGGGAAGGCAGGTTGCAGCCGATCACTCTCTCCGCAGAGCGAATGACACGCCGCGGGTTGGCTCAATGACGGAGGTGTAGAAGAGAACCATCATGGACTGAGGCATGTTGAATTTCTTCAGCTGCCGCAGGAAGAACAGCCTCTGCTGGGCCTTCTTGGTCAGGGAGCTGATGTTCAGCTCCCACTCGAGGTCCCGGGAGATGATGGGGCCCCGGAAGCGGAGTCCACGGTGTGAACCGGGGAGTTGTGTAGAGTGATGGGGGGAGGGGGACTGGGCTCTTTCTGAAGTCTACAACCATCTCCACTGTTTTTAGAGCGTTTAGCTCCAGGTTGTTACCACCGCACCAGGTCAGCAGTCTGTCGATCTCCGTCACCCCCCAAAGATGAGTTGCGATGAGGGTGGTGTCGTCCGCGGACTTCAGGAGCTTGACAGACTCATGGCTGGAGGTGCAGCTGTTTGTGTACAGGGAGAAGAGTAGGGGAGAAAGAAGGCAGCCTTGTGGGGAGCCTGTGCTGGTGGACCTGGAGCCAGAGATGGTTTTGCCCAGCTTCACATGCTGTTTCCTGTCAGTAAGGAAGTCAGTGATCCACCTGCAGGTAGAGTCAGGCCCTCCCAGCTGGGAGAGCACGTGCTCCAGTGTGAGCGGGAGGATGGTGTTGAACGCGGAGCTGAAGTCCACAAACAGGATCCTGGTTAAGGTGCCTGGGGCGTCCAGATGCTGCAGGGTGAAGTGGAGGGCCATGTTCACAGCATCGTCTACAGACCTGTTGGCTCTGTAGGCTAACTGTAGGGGGTCCAGTAGGGGGTCCAGTAGGGGGTCCAGTAGGGAGTCAGTGATGGCTTTTAGGTGGGCTAACACCAGGCGCTCAAATGACTTCATGGCTACAGAGGTCAGAGCGACGGGCCGGTAGTCGTTGTCCGGTGATCTTTGTTTTCTAGGAATGATGGTGGAGGTCTTGAAGCAGGCTGGAACATGGCATGTTTGTAGTGAGGCGTTGAAGATGTTGGTGAACGCCGGAGACAGATGGTCAGCGCAGTACTTCAGGACGGAGGGGGGGAGACAGAGTCCGGTCCGGCCGCCTTCCGGGGATTCAGTCTCTTGAACAAGGCGGTTCACGTCCTTTTCCTGGATGAGGAGGGGGCGTGGTGCAGGGGTGGGGGGGGAGGGTCGGAGGGGCAGCAGCGGAGGGGCCTGGGTTGCTGCAGGGGTGGGGGTTGGGTGGAAGGTGTTGAGGTGGGGAGGGGGTTAGGTGGAAGGTGTTGAGGGGGGGGGATGGTGGAAGGTGTTGAGGGGAGGGGATGGGTGGAAGGTGTTGAGGTGGGGAGGGGGTTGGGTGGAAGGTGTTGAGGGGGGAGGGGGATGGGTGAAGGTGTTGAGGGGGGAGGGGGGTGGGGGTTGGGTGGAAGGTGTCGAGGGGGGTGGGGGTTGGGTGGAAGGTGTTGAGGGGGGTGGGGGTAGGTGGAAGGTGTTGAGGGGGGTGGGGTTGGGTGGAAGGTGCTGAGGGGGGTGGGGGTTGGGTGGAAGGTGTGAGGGGGGTGGGGGTTGGGTGGAAGGTGTCGAGGGGGGTGGGGGTTGGGTGGAAGGTGTCGAGGGGGGTGGGGGTTGGGTGGAAGGTGTCGAGGGGGGTGGGGTTGGGTGGAGGTGTTGGGGGGAGGGGGAAGGTGTTGAGGGGGGTGGGGGGAGGGTGGAAGGTGTTTCGAATCGTCAGTAGAACTCGTTCAGGTCGTTGGCGTGGCGTGAATCATCAGATGAATGGGGGGACTTCGGTTTGTAGTTGGTGATCTGTTGGAGGCCTTTCCAGACAGAGGATGATTGGCCATCTGAGAGCTGATGTTGGAGTGTTTCAGAGTAGCGTCGTCTGGCCTCCTTGATGGCCTCGCAGTATGTGTACTTGGCCTCCTTAAACCGGTCCTTGTCCCCACTCTTCCGCGCTTCCGAGTTTCACTGAGAACCAGGGTTTGTCATTATTGTAATGAACTCTGGAGCGAGAAGGCACACAAACATTCTCACAGTGGCTAATGAATGACGTCACAATGTCTGCGTCCACCGCCTAGATCACCGCCGGCAGCCTCTGTCGCCCATTGAAAACCCTCTGCGCCGCCAGCGTTATCCAACATGCCGCTAGTTTTCTCCTGGGCCTCGCTAGTCCACAACTTGAAAGACCTGACCACAGGCTTAGAGATATATATACATATATATATACAAATATATACACAGGATACATATATACACACAGTATATTT
>CM051004.1:27020617-27028117 GCA_027704905.1 Muraenolepis orangiensis
CCTGGTCTGTTATGGCTCCAGTGTTCAGCCTGTTCCTGGTCTGTTATGACTCCTGTGTTCAGCCTGTTCCTGGTCTGTTATGACTCCTGTGTTCAGCCTGTTCCTGGTCTGTTATGACTCCAGTGTTCAGCCTGTTCCTGGTCTGTTATGACTCCAGTGTTCAGCCTGTTCCTGGTCTGTTATGGCTCCAGTGTTCAGCCTGTTCCTGGTCTGTTATGACTCCTGTGTTCAGCCTGTTCCTGGTCTGTTATGACTCCAGTGTTCAGCCTGTTCCTGGTATGTTATGACTCCAGTGTTCAGCCTGTTCCTGGTCTGTTATGGCTCCAGTGTTCAGCCTGTTCCTGGTCTGTTATGGCTCCAGTGTTCAGCCTGTTCCTGGTCTGTTTGGGCTATTAGTTCACAGTTAGTTGACATGTTTATCTCTGTGGTTTCAAGTGGCCACATGCCTAGATGGATCATGTTTTTCTTGTAATGAAGGACTTGCCTCTAGATATAAATAGGTATTCCTAGGATCTGTTCCTGCTTCGATAAATATGTGATACTTCTAGCAAACCACAAATAAGCACTCAGTAGATATACAATATATTTAGTCATCAAAACTTAATTCTAGACAAAAATAAAAGCTATATCATTGTTTATCGATCATATAGCGATTCTATATTGTCTCAAAATGTAATTGTCATAATGCCGGCTTTTTTAAATAGCGCTTATATAGCGCTTTTATCCAAAGCGCTTTTTTTGTCATCATGAAAGCTGGGTTATACTATTATCCCTCTATTGGGTCAAACACTCCTCCATACACTCAGAAAAGATCAACTTAGAGAAGAGGAATGCCCAAGTCTCAGGAGGGCTGTGGAGGATTATCTCCCCTCCCTGGTCCTCACCGTCTGTCTCATTCTGCCCTGCAGGGCGGAGAAGAAGGAGCGCTCAAGACTCAAGAGCGTCCGGGTGAGCAGACCACAGGAGAGAGCGGTGAGCAGACCCCCTCCACCACCCCACATGGACTGACCCATGTAGACCCCCTCCACCACACCACATGGACTGACCCATGTAGACCCCCTCCACCACACCACATGGACTGACCCATGTAGACCCCCTCCACCACACCACATGGACTGACCCATGTAGACCCCCTCCACCACACCACATGGACTGACCCATGTAGACCCCCTCCACCACACCACATGGACTGACCCATGGAGACCCCCTCCACCACACCACATGGACTGACCCATGTAGACCCCCTCCACCACACCACATGGACTGACCTATGTAGACCCCCTCCACCACACCACATGGACTGACCCATGAAGACACCCTCCACCACCCCACATGGACTGACCCATGTAGACCCCCTCCACCACCCCACATGGACTGACCCATGTAGACCCCCTCCACCACACCACATGGACTGACCTACGTAGACCCCCTCCACCACACCACATGGACTGACCCATGTAGACCCCCTCCACCACACCACATGGACTGACCTACGTAGACCCCCTCCACCACACCACATGGACTGACCCATGTAGACCCCCTCCACCACACCACATGGACCCATGTGCTCTTCGAGTACAGAGGGTACAAATGAGTAGAAGAGGATTTTGATTTGTCAAACGTGGTTCATTAGCGTTCGTTAGCGCTTGGCTCCTCACATCTATTCAACGATGATGATGGGGATGATGATGCAGTGGCAGACAAGGTGGCTATTTTAGAAGCCATTTTTTTAATCAAGTCACCTCTGTCACACACCTCCGATGATAAGAGGTGGCACACCAGTCTATCCAGAGCTGCTGATGTCACCACGCTGTCAGCGAGTTCCCTCGCTCTATCCCCTCTCAGCTCCTCTCTCTCTCCCTTCTCCTCCTCTCTCTTATCTCTCTATCTCTCCTCTCCCTCTCATCTCCTCCTCTCTCATCTCTCTATCTCTCCTCTCCCTCTCTCTCCTCCTCTCTCATCTCTCTATCTCTCCTCTCCCTCTCATCTCCTCCTCTCTCATCTCTCTATCTCTCCTCTCCCTCTCTCTCCTCTCCCTCTCATCTCCTCCTCTCTCATCTCTCTATCTCTCCTCTCCCTCTCTCTCCTCTCCCTCTCATCTCCTCCTCTCTCATCTCTCGATCTCTCCTCTCCCTCTCATCTCCTCCTCTCTCATCTCTCTATCTCTTCTCCACATCTCTCTCCTCTCCCTCTCCTCTCTCTCTCTCTCTCTCTCTCTCCCTCTCTCTCCTCTCCCTCTAATCTCCTCTCTCTCTCTCTCTCCCTCTCTCTCCTTGCCATCACTTCCCTTCTCCCTCCTCCCCCTCTCTCTCCTCTCCCTTTCATTCACATTATCTATTGCTCTCTCTCCCTCTCTTTCTCTTTCTCTCTTCTAGCATTGTCTCTTTGTCAAACTTTATTTTTCTCACTTTCCCTCCCTCTCTATCTCCCTCTATCACCCCCTCTCTCTCTCTCTCTCTCTCTCTCTCTCTCTCTCTCTCTCTCTCTCCTCTCTCTCTCTCTCTCTCTCTCTCTCTCTCTCTCTCTCTCTCTCTCTCTCGCTCTCGCTCTCTCCCTCTTTCACACACACTTTCTCTGTTGCAGTTTCTCTCACACTCTCCTTTGTCATCACACTGAGTCAAAAAGTCTGCTCAATGGAGAGCTGATAATTAAAGATTATTAATATGTGTGTGTGAGTATTTGTGTGTGTGCACATGCGTCATGAACGCACGTGTGTGTGTGTGTGTGTGTGTGTAGGGGACAGGGACTCAATGGAAACACAGTATGCATCATAACACATTTTGATAACTACTGTGATAACTATTATGATTGATACATTATTATTATTAATACCTCACCTTTCTCCCTTCCATGCTCTTTATCTCTGGTGCCCTCTGCAGGATCAGGACGATAGAGGTAGGTGTACTTGTGTGCAACACTACTGACACCTACTGGTGTGAACGTGTATGTGCAGCTCCCCGTGGTTCCCTGGCTTACATTTTCTGGCAATGATTTGAATGTATAATTTATGCATTTTGCGCGTGCGTGTGTATGAATGTATGAGTGTGTGCTGACCCTGCCCCGTCTTGTGCTTCCAGAGCTGGTTACCTCTGGCACCAGCGATAGTGAAAGTAGCTCCCGTAAGTGTCCTGCCACCGTTCTGTTTTCCCTTCCTCCCTCCCTTACTCCCTCCCTCCCCCCTTCCTCCCTCCCTCCCTCCCTTTCTCCGTCCTTCCCTACCTCGCTCCCTCCCTCCCTACCTCGCTCCCCCCCTTCCTCCCTCCTCCATCCCTCTCTCTTCATTCCCCCCTCCTTCCCTTTCTCCCTCTATCCCTCCCTCCGTTGCTCCCTCCATCCCTCCCTCCCTCCCTCCCTCCTCCTCCCTCCCTCCCTCCCTCCCTCCCTCCTCTTTCCTCCCTTCCCTCCCTCCCTTCCTCCCTCCATCCCTCCCTCCCTCGCTCTCTCCCTCCCTCCCACGCTCTCTCCCTCCCTCCCTCCCTCTTTCCCTCCCTTCCCTCCATCCCTCCCTCCCTCGCTCTCTCCCTCCCTCCCTTGCTCCCTCTCTCCTCCCTCCCTCCCTCCCTCCCTCCCTCCCTCCTCCCTCCCTCCCTCGCTCCCTCCCTTCCTCCCTCCATCCCTCCCTCTCCCACTCCCTTCCTCCCTCCCTTTCTCCTCATTCCTCTCCTCCTCCCTCCTCTCCCTCCTCCTCTCTCCCTCTCTCCCTCCCTCCCTCCCTCCCTCCCTCCCTCCCTCCCTCCTCTTCCCTCCCTTCCCTCCATCCCTCCCTCCCTCGCTCCCTCCCTTCCTCCCTCCATCCCTCCCTCCCCCACTCCCTTCCTCCCTCCCTTTCTACCTCATTCCTTCCCTCCCTCCCTCGCTCCCTCCCTCCCTCCCTCCCTCCCTCCCTTACTCTGTGTCTCTCTGTCTCCCCTCTTCTCTCCTTCTTTGTTGATTTCTTCCTTTAATGTTCATCCCTGTGTTCTCCCATCATGCATTTGTGTGATTTTGTGTGTAGTGTGCCTCTGTGTGTGTGTGTGTGTGTGTGTGTGTGTAGTGTGCCTCTGTGTGTGTGTGTGTGTGTGTGTGTGTGTGTGTGTGTGTGCGTGTGTGTGTGTGATTTCCTGTTCCAAGTTTCTTCTCCATCTACCATTCAATGAGCTAGTGTGATTACTGTAAGACACTTCACCTTAGAGTGTCCCGGTCTTTAAGGACCCCTGAAGGGAAAAAAAACCAGGAAATGGTTTTGCAATTGTTGGTTTCCATGGTTTTATTTTTACCACACAAACCATGTGACAGGAAACAGCTGCTTTGACACCTTACAGGCCTTGTCACCTTGACTTGACCTAATGTTTTCATTAAACCAGTCGTATTAAGGGTTAATACATGTCAGCCTATGAGCTTCCTCTCATGTGATTGGCCGTCCGTCCTGCAGTATGTATGTCAACCAGTCCTTTATTTCCACCAATCAGCTGGCCAAGAGGAAACCCTCCTGACCTACCAGCCGGTCACACAGCAGGAGGGTCAGTGACATCATCTTTATATATGACATGCCTTTCATTGTGTTTTAGTATTTATTAGTATTTGTGTGTATAATAAGTATAATTTAACAACAGCTTTTAGACTCAACTGAGGCTCAACTGGATTTGTCTCATCACAACAGGGATAATGCCCCGGAACGATAAATAACATTTTTGCTGTGTGTGTGTGTGTGTGTGTGTGTGTGTGTGTGTGTGTGTGTGTGTGTGTGTGTGTGTGTGTGTGTCTCCAGTGACCTACACGCGGCCCGTCATTGTGCTGGGGCCCATGAAAGACCGGGTCAACGATGACCTCATCTCAGAGTTTCCAGAGAAATTTGGATCCTGCGTCCCACGTGAGTTAGTTACTCTTGGGAGGATTGACCTCTAAAGGGTAAGAGGCTGTCCTCTAGAGGTTAAGGGGGGGCTGACCTCTAGAGGGTAAGGTTTGACCTCTAAAGGGTAAGAGGCTGTCCTCTAGAGCAGTGGTTCCCAACCTTTTCCAACTCGGGGCCCACTTGAAAATCTCAAAAATGTTGGCGGCCCACATCCGATCCCATAACAATACAGTAATATAATAATATAACAATACAATAATATAATAACATAACAATACAGAGGCCAAATAATATGTTCTCAGAGCACTTTTTATTTGAATGATAACGATCAAACGAGACCGACCTGAATGTAGAAACATGTAGCAGTATTCAATTAATAAATTAGTATTAAAGCAGAGTTTTAAGGAGCTGTCCACACGGAAATCAGAAATTAAAGTGTGGGGCTGTCTGCAATAGGCTAATTAACGAATAATTAATTACAAATTAAATAAGGGTATCATTCAACCATGGAGCAATCCAACCAAAACCCACATATCAAAACATGCCAAAACAAGTGCATTAAATGAATTTAACCGAGCCAGATGAAACTTAAATACAAGAAAAAAGCAATAGTTGCAACAAAATTAAAACATTGCACTCTTTTTTAATGGCTTTTTATAAAACGATATAAACACATATACAACAATAGGCCACAATATGTTAGCTCACCTAATGAGACGGCTGATGTTGCATAGCGGCCACCAAATGCTTAATGTCTGGCACAATGGATGACGGTCTCAGTCTCAGTTGAAGATCTGGCTCAACATTCAGTTTATTTCTGTATGTCGTTTTTAATGCCACGAGCGCAGAAAATCCAGTCTCGCAGAGGTACGTCGTCGGGAAAGGCATCAGAAATCTCACAGCTCTGTTGGACAGATCAGGATACTCTGAAGCAACATGAAGCCAGAAGTTTGTCAGGTGCTTCTGTGAGAAGACCAGTTTCAGCGCGGTGTCGGAAGAGAGATCCACAAAACGATCTCGCTCTTTTGCGCTCAGGGCCGCGAGGGCCTCGTCACTGTGGCTGGCCAATGGGTTTTTAATCCAACTGCGCTGCACATCTGGGATGGGGAAGTGGTTGCGCAGCTGTGTCTTCAAACTTTGCAGGTGCTCTTTGACAGCGTTGGTCATGGTGATGGGAAGCTGAATCTCTTCCTTTGTCAGAAAATCGGACAGGTTTTCAAATGAGTCTTAGTTTGACTGGTCAACTCGCTTTGCCCACAGCTCCAGTTTTTTTATGGTTGCTTCGACTTTATTCTGGACATTGAACATGTTCACCGCTGTTCCTTGGAGACTGAGGTTAAGTCCATTTAAGTGGCTGAAAATATCGGCCAGGTAACCCAATTTAGCCAACCACTCAAAATCACTGAAGCCATGTGCGAGTTCAAACTTTGTGCCAAGAAAAAACACCCGCACCTCATCACGTCACTCAAACAGGCGCGTCAGCACCTCATCACGTCACTCAAACAGGCGCGTCAGCACCTCATCACGTCACTCAAACAGGCGCGTCAGTACCTCATCACGTCACTCAAACAGGCGCGTCAGTACCTCATCACGTCACTCAAACAGGCGCGTCGGCACCTCATCACGTCACTCAAACAGGCGCGTCGGCACCTCATCACGTCACTCAAACAGGCGCGTCGGTACCTCATCACGTCACTCAAACAGGCGCGTCAGTACCTCATCACGTCACTCAAACAGGCGCGTCAGTACCTCATCACGTCACTCAAACAGGCGCGTCAGTACCTCATCACGTCACTCAAACAGGCGCGTCAGTACCTCATTATGTCACTCAAACAGGCGCGTCAGTACCTCATCACGTCACTCAAACAGGCGCGTCAGTACCTCATCACGTCACTCAAACAGGCGCGTCAGTACCTCATCACGTCACTCAAACAGGCGCGTCAGTACCTCATTACGTCACTCAAACAGGCGCGTCAGCACCTCATCACGTCACTCAAACAGGCGTGTCAGTACCTCATCATGTCACTCAAACAGGCGCGTCAGCACCTCATCACGTCACTCAAACAGGCGCGTCAGTACCTCATCACGTCATTCAGTGTGTAACAGCAGCTGGTGATGTTCACTGCCCATCTCTCCACATAACACTGCAAATATACGTGTTTGCAGGGGACGGCTCTTGATGAAGTTGACTGCTTTGACCGCCTCATCTAAAACAGTCTTTAGATCTGGGGGCATTTTCTTTGTAGCCAGTGCTTCACGGTGTATACTGCAGTGGACAGATGCTACGTGTGGAGCCATCACTTTCACACGCCTGACAACTCCGCTGTGCTGCCCCAGCATCGCACGGGCTCCATCAGTGCTCACTCCGACACATTTGGACCAATCAAATAAAAACTCCTCTTTGATCTCGCCGTTGTTCTCATAACGCACATAAGCAAGCAGGTTTGACAGATTTGCAATGTCTGTTGATTCATCCAATTGGAGGGCAAACACACGGCTCTCTCTAACGCTGTGTATCAGCTGTTCTGACACATTATCTGCCATATCATCAATTCTGCGTTTGACGGTGTTATCCGACAATGAGATGAGGTTAATAGGCTGAATTGCCTTCTCTCCAAACATCACCCCCACTATCTTTTTTGCTGCGGGAAGAATTAAATTCTCTCCGA
>CM051004.1:27030617-27065856 GCA_027704905.1 Muraenolepis orangiensis
TGGAGGTGAACTTTATTGGTCACTCAGACTTATGTGTTATTGGTTTGCCCCGTGTTTACCGCTCTGACTCACCAGGCCCTAGCTACTACTAGCTAACCGGGCCCTAGCTACTACTAGCTAACCGGGCCGTAGCTACTACTAGCTAACCGGGCCCTAGCTACTACTAGCTAACCGGGCCGTAGCTACTACTAGCTAACCGGGCCCTAGCTACTACTAGCTAACCGGGCCCTAGCTACTACTAGCTAACCGGGCCCTAGCTACTACTAGCTAACCGGGCCCTAGCTACTACTAGCTAACCGGGCCCTAGCTACTACTAGCTAACCGGGCCCTAGCTACTACTAGCTAACCGGGCCCTAGGTACTACTAGCTAACCGGCCCTAGCTACTACTAGCTAACCGGCCCTAGCTACTACTAGCTAACCAGGCCCTAGCTTCTACGGAATACAAATGAAGATTGTGATATATTACGGAGGTGAACTGTGAACACCAGAAGTAGTAATAATAATATAATAATAATCTTAATCAGCTCCCTAGGCTTAACTGCTTGACAATTCACTCTCAATTCGGCCAGGTCTTTTCACAGGCGCTAAAGGGACAGAGCTGATCGGCTTAGCGATGTGGGGAACAAGCAGACCCACATCACCAAGGGGTTGAAGGTGCTGGTGTGACACAACCAGCTTGGGCCGTCCTCACCTCTCAACCTACCAACTACAGCAGATGCTCCATGTCTGTCCATGTCATTCTGCTGATTATCATTTTTGTGGCTGAAGACACACTCTAAGTGATGTAGATCAGAAGGTTTAGAACGTACCAATAAGGCATGAGTCCGAGTGACCAATGAAATCACTTCCCTTCACCTCCACGTCAAAATCACCTCAAAACCCAAGCACGAAAAAAACAGAAACAAATAAATAATACTATACAAAAAAAAAAGATATATATATATATATATAATTTGGTACATTTTTTATTACATTCAGAAAATAAGTTTTGCATCAATTTGATTCTGGTTCTGTTTCTGCCAACGGTCGCAAAAAACATCTCTCTTTGAGTCGCATTCTCACAACCGCTTTCAATTAGCGATATGAAGTAAACAAGGCCCCCATGCCTCCATTGTGTGTCTCTCCAGGGTAAACACTGTATACTAGACGTATCAGGGAACGCTATAAAGCGTCTGCAGATGGCCGGCCTCTACCCCATCGCTGTGTTCATACGACCACGTGGCGTGGACAACATCATGTAAGTCCTAAGACCACACACACACACACACACACACACACTCTCACACACACACACACACACACACTGTAGCACACTTTGCTATAGCACAGTGTCTATGTTCGGAAAGCACATGGATTCTATCGGGTGAAGAGTGTGTCTTGTATAGTTCCTTAATCACAGTTACAGTCTCAAAGGGCTTCACAGGCCACACATAATATGGAGCCTCTTAAACCTGCCACTTACCCCCAGTCCTCCATCCACATAGATAGACCCGGGCCTCAGAGATAGATAGACCCATAGATAGACCAGGGCCTCAGAGATAGATAGACCCATAGATAGACCCGGGCCTCAGAGATAGATAGACCCATAGATAGACCAGGGCCTCAGAGATAGATAGACCCATAGATAGACCCGGGCCTCAGAGATAGATAGACCCATAGATAGACCCGGGCCTCAGAGATAGATAGACCCATAGATAGACCAGGGCCTCAGAGATAGATAGACCCATAGATAGACCAGGGCCTCAGAGATAGATAGACCCATAGATAGACCAGGGCCTCAGAGATAGATAGACCCATAGATAGACCAGGGCCTCAGCGATAGATAGACCCATAGATAGACCAGGGCCTCAGAGATAGATAGACCCATAGATAGACCAGGGCCTCAGAGATAGATAGACCCATAGATAGACCAGGGCCTCAGAGATAGATAGACCCATAGATAGACCAGGGCCTCAGAGATAGATAGACCCATAGATAGACCAGGGCCTCAGAGATAGATAGACCCATAGATAGACCAGGGCCTCAGAGATAGATAGACCCATAGATAGACCAGGGCCTCAGAGATAGATAGACCCATAGATAGACCAGGGCCTCAGAGATAGATAGACCCATAGATAGACCCGGGCCTCAGAGATAGATAGACCCATAGATAGACCAGGGCCTCAGAGATAGATAGACCCATAGATAGACAGATAGTTCGGTGGGACCCAGAACGCAGACCAAGACAGTGGAGCTATAACATAAAGCTTTATTTCAAGCAAACACAACACAAGAGAGTGATCAGGGACAGTCCAGGGGTCTGGATACCGGGAGGTCGATCCGCGGAGTACCGGCAAGTAGTGGACCGGCGAGTAGTCCGGGACGGGAGAGGAGTCTGGAGAACGGGAGGTCGAAGTAGCGACAGGTACCAGACAGGCAGATGGTCAGGAACGAGCGAGAAGTCTAGATACCGAGAGGTCGGAGTAGCGACAGGTACTGGACAGGTAATTATAATTACCGGGGAGCTCGTATAGACCGGAGTAACGCGAGACAGGCGGGTGACGCGGGATAGGCAAAGGATCTGGATCTCCGGGACATCAGCGTGGCGATTCCGTCCAGAATGTACGACGTAACATGAACAAAGTATGACGTACGACCTAACGCCGGGGTAACGGGAAGCCAGGGTCTATAGACCCCAGGTGAGGGGATTAGCAATCAGCCACGGCAATTGTTGACAGGTGTGTGTGTGCGCCGCCAGCGCACGTGGCTTGGCCACGACCCCTGTCAACCACCGTAACAAGACCAGGGCCTCAGAGATATATAGACCCATAAGTAGACCCATAGATAGACCCGGGCCTCAGAGATAGATAGACCCATAGATAGACCCATAGATAGACCCATAGATAGACCTGATACCTATAGATAGACCCATAAATTGACCCATAGATAGACCTATAGATAGACCCATAGATTGACCCATAGATAGACCTATAGATAGACCCATAGATAGACCCAGAGATAGACCCATAGATAGACCTATAGATAGACCCATAGATAGACCCATAGATATACCTATAGATAGACCCATAAATTGACCCATAGATAGACCTATAGATAGACCCATAGATTGACCCATAGATAGACCTATAGATAGACCCATAGATAGACCCAGAGATAGACCCATAGATAGACCTATAGATAGACCCATAGATAGACCCATAGATAGACCTATAGATAGACCCATAGATTGACCCATAGATAGACCCATAGATAGACCTATAGATAGACCCATAGATAGACCCATAGATAGACCCATAGCTAGACCTATAGATAGACCTATAGATAGACCTATAGATCCATAGATAGACCTATAGATAGACCCATAGATAGACCCATAGTAGACATATAGATAGACCCATAGATAGACCTATAGATAGACCCATAGATAGACCTATAGATAGACCTATAGATAGACCCATAGATAGACCCATAGATAGACCCATAGATAGACCTATAGATAGACCCATAGATAGACCTATAGATAGACCCATAGATAGACCCATAGATAGACCTATAGATAGACCCATAGATAGACCTATAGATAGACCTATAGATAGACCTATAGATAGACCCATAGATAGACCCATAGATAGACCCATAGATAGACCTATAGATAGACTCATAGATAGACCTATAGATAGACCTATAGATAGACCCATAGATAGACCCACAGATCGACCTATAGATAGACCCATAGATAGACCTATAGATAGACCTATAGATAGACCCATAGATAGACCTATAGATAGACCTATAGATAGACCCATAGATAGACCTATAGATAGACCTATAGATAGACCCATAGATAGACCTATAGATAGACCTATAGATAGACCCATAGATAGACCTATAGATAGACCTATAGATAGACCCATAGATAGACCCATAGATAGACCTATAGATAGACCTATAGATAGACCCATAGATAGACCCATAGATAGACCCATAGATAGACCTATAGATAGACCTATAGATAGACCCATAGATAGACCTATAGATAGACCCATAGATAGACCTATAGATAGACCCATAGATAGACCTATAGATAGACCCATAGATAGACCTATAGATAGACCCATAGATAGACCTATAGATAGACCCATAGATAGACCTATAGATAGACCTATAGATAGACCCATAGATAGACCCATAGATAGACCTATAGATAGACCTATAGATAGACCCATAGATAGACCCATAGATAGACCCATAGATAGACCCATAGATAGACCTATAGATAGACCTATAGATAGACCCATAGATAGACCTATAGATAGACCCATAGATAGACCTATAGATAGACCCATAGATAGACCCATAGATAGACCTATAGATAGACCTATAGATAGACCCATAGATAGACCTATAGATAGACCCATAGATAGACCCATAGATAGACCTATAGACCATAGATAGACCCATAGATAGACCTATAGATGACCCATAGATAGACCTATAGATAGACCCATAGATAGACCTATAGATAGACCATAGATAGACCTATAGATAGACCTATAGATAGACCCATAGATAGACCTATAGATAGACCTATAGACCCTAGATAGACCTATAGATAGACCTATAGATAGACCCATAGATAGACCCATAGATAGACCTATAGATAGACCCATAGATAGACCCATAGATAGACCCATAGATAGACCCATAGATAGACCTATAGATAGACCTATAGATAGACCCATAGATAGACCTATAGATAGACCCATAGATAGACCTATAGATAGACCTATAGATAGACCCATAGATAGACCTATAGATAGACCCATAGATAGACCTATAGATAGACCTATAGATAGACCCATAGATAGACCTATAGATAGACCTATAGATAGACCTATAGATAGACCCATAGATAGACCTATAGATAGACCTATAGATAGACCCATAGATAGACCTATAGATAGACCTGGGCCTCAGAGTCATTGTTATCCTGCCACACACCAGGTCATCGTACAATGGAAAAGTTTAAGCCTGATGCATTTATTTTAATTATCGCAACATGTTATTTCGACACGGCTTAACTAGCATCAAGCTGGATATAACTAAAACATAAATATATTATTAGGCCCAGGATAAAATGCAACAGAATTGTATTTATTGCAAAAAAAAATTCTCAATCCACCAAGGGCTGAAAAGGGTTGAAGAGCCCTGATGTACAGGGAGGAGAATCTCCAGATGTACAGGGTGTCTAATCCAGCACACTGTAGATACATTACACTCTGACACACTTAGTCACCAACATCCAACTTTTAACGTTTTAACGGTAAGGTCGATTAAGTTGAGTGTTCAACTCCCAGCCGAAAAGTACCGGGTTTGATCCCCAGCCTGTGTCTGCAGCCTACCTGTAGGGATCCTAGACCGACAGAAAGACAGACAGATAGAGAGACAGACAGACAGACAGACAGACGACAGACTGACAGACTGACTGACAGACTGACAGACTGACTGACCAGCCCTGACCATCATTGGGGCGGTGAAACACTGAAACCACCTCCGTTCTCCTTCACAGGGAGATGAACAAGCGGCTGACGGAGGAGCAGGGGAGGAAGAGCTACGAGAGAGCTCTGAAACTGGAGCAGGAGTTCACCGAGTTCTTCACTGGTGAGCGCCAACAGCACAGGGCGACGCCCGCCATATGGACCTGAAGCTGGTTATCCTTACAGCTGGTAACATCTCTCTCTCTCTCTCTCTCTCTCTCTCTCTCTCTCTCTCTCTCTCTCTCTCTCTCTCTCTCTCTCTCTCTCTCTCTCTCTCTCTGTCCCCAGCGGTGGTCCAGGGCGCCACACTAGAAGAGGTGTACTCACAGGTGAAGCAGGTCGTCGAGGAGCAGTCGGGACCGTATATCTGGGTCCCCACCAAGGAGCGCCTCTGAACACACACTCACACACACACACACACAGACACACACACACACACACACACACACTCCACGTCCACACATCTGCATAATGTCTAAATCTCATCACAGATTCATCCCATGGACTGACAATGGACTTATTAGCCTTTCATGGTTGAGCCTTCATAAAGCGCTCCTAACCCGCTCAGTGGACAGGCTGCTGCGAGGACGTCTGTGATGTCACCATCTCTAGGAATTTGGATAACACACACACATACACACACACACACACACACACCACACACACACACATACAACATGTAGACACACCACTGTCCTTCACCTTCACTTTTTAGATTTCTATACATTTTCTTTCTCTCTTCCTCCCTATGTCTCTCTCTCTCTCTCTCTCTCTCTCTCTCTCTCTCTCTCTCTCTCTCTCTCTCTCAAACACACTCATAAGCAGAGTCCTACACACAGACACTGCATCACACTTACTTGCACATGGGCAGAGGCACACGCACACACACACCCCCCGGCGGTCAGTGTGTGCCGTTGGACAAGGCAGAAACCCAATCTCTTTTGACCTCTGACTCCACTTGATGAAGTGGGAGGAGCTAATGTCTGTCCAGCAGTGATGGACCTCTCTACAGCTCAGTTCCTTAATGTTTAAGGAATGTTCAAGGGGACTTTATCAGATTTTATTTTTCTTTATTCTTGTTCTTGCCGTTGTCATTTGTGTATTAATGAAGGATAATCCATTCACGTATGGGTTTTTGTTCATGATAATAATATTGTCACCAAAAGGCAGATTTTGCACGCTGTAGCTTTACAGAGCATGTTTAATGGGACAAACTCTTGATTTCCTCTCTCTCTTCTCACTGTCTCTCTCTTCTCTCTGTCCACACATCTGTATCCACATGTCACTCCTGCTTCCTCCCCTTCCTCTGTCCTTTACTCTTCCCTCTCATTCTGTCCTTCCTCTCCTACTCTCTCATATACCATTCCCCCTGTCTTCCGTGAATGTCCCTGAGCCACACGTATAAAAAGCAGTTTGTACTGTAAGAACTGTCCTCGTCGTGTTGCCCACACACACAATCGCTGGCCAACCAAGGCTTCTATTTGTGTCATTGAGACCACATTGACTTGGTGGCCTCTCGGGGGGCCGTGGCGTCACAACAAAAGCCTCCGCTTACAGTATGTGACTGTGACGCGGACGTAGCCTCCTCCATTCTGCTCTGCTGCACCGTGGCTGCGCCCTGCGCCTGTCACCCTGTCATCATCATCATCATCATCATCATCATCATCATCATGCTTACTGTAGATAGTTGTCTCTCGGGTTCCCCCTCCTTCTGTAGCTGCGTGTTTATTTCCCCAAATGAAAAAGGCGCCTTACCATGGATGTGTACCCCCCCCCCCCCCCCCACAGTACTGGATCAGTAGTGGTCAGAACCCCCTCTCGACATACGGTAAGGAAGCACCGTAAGCTGCTCAGTGGTCTGAATAGGCTCAGATCCACTGACCACTCCTCCATTCCAACCCATGGTGGAGTATATACAAGCGCCGTGATCCCATATCATATTGTGTATCAGCGTTGTCAAGCTCCCTTCGTTCTGTGTAGACCAAACCTCTAGCACACTGCTTGGAGACCAGAGGCCATGCATGCAGAGACGACACGCCCTTTGAGCCCAGTAGCTTTCCACTTGTTCTGATTGTTGATGGTGTCAATGACTAAAGTACAACTGCACACTTCTCATAGAATGTCCTGCTCATTTATTTGAACTACGAGGCTCTGCAGCGCGGTCTGTGGCTTGAAGGAGCAAGTGTCTCTCTCTCTCTCTCTCTCTCTCTCTCTCTCTCTCTCTCTCTCTCTCTCTCTCTCTCTCTCTCTCTCTCTGTCTCTCTCTCTCTCGTCTCGGTCTCTCTGTCTCTCTCTCTCTCTCTCTCTCTGTCTCGGTCTCTCTCTCTCTCTCTCTCTCTCTCTCTCTCTCTCTCTCTCTCTCTCTCTCTCTCTCTCTCTCTCTCTCTCTCTCTCTCTCTCTCTCTGTCTCTCTCTCTCTCTCTCTCTCTGTCTCTCTCTCTCTGTCTCTCTCTCTCTGTCTCTGTCTCTCTCTCTCTCTCTCGGTCTCTCTCTCTCTCTGTCTCGTCTCTCTCTGTCTCGTCTCTCTCTCTCTCTCGCTCTCTCTCTCTCTCTCTCTCTCTCTCTCTCTCTCTCGCTCTCTCTCTCTCTCTCTCTCTCTCTCTCTCTCTCTCTCTCTGTCTCTCTCTCTCTCTCTCTCTGTCTCTCTCTCTCTGTCTCTCTGTCTGTCTCTCTCTCTCTGTCTGTCTCTCTCTCTCTCTCTGTCTCTCTCTCTCTCTGTCTCTCTCTCTCTCTCTCTCTCTCTCTCTCTCTGTCTCTGTCTCTCTCTCTCTCTCTCTCTCTCTCTCTCTCTCTCTCTCTCTCTCTCTCTCTCTCTCTCTCTCTCTCTCTCTCTCTCTGTCTCTGTCTCTGTCTCTGTCTCTGTCTCTCTGTCTCTCTGTCTCTCTCTGGCTTGATGTGTGAGTAATATCCAGGTCCCACACCAATGTCTGTTAGATTTAAGCACTGATGCAACGACTCGAAATAAATCTTATATATTACCTTGTTATATATATATATATATATATATATGTGTATGTATATATATATGTATATATATATGTATATAAATATATACATATTTATATTTATATATATCCCTGCTCTAACTGCCTATTTTGGTACAAACAATATACATTAAAATCTTTGTTGACTGATTGAAAAAAAAGATGGTTATGATGGGAAAAGTTATTCTTCTGTTTGCATTGTGAGCCCTGTATGAATGTGAATATTCTATAATAATAATTAATGTAAATATGAATATATTTTCCTTTACGTTCCTTCTCCTCTACTGGTGGTTTGTGGTTTCTCTCGTCTGCCTCGGGCCTTTTAGTAGTGTCACAAATACAAGATTTTACTACGTTTATTTAAGACATTGATGTACATTCTGGGTATTTCATTGCAGAGTTCTGCAAAGCGTTCTGAAGAACATAGTCAATACCTCCCAATGTCAGCTACTCGTCACGCTATTACAGCTCAATTCTTATGGCAGGGGTTCTAGCTTTTTAATGTTTATATCTGTTTAGATTAGATTCGATTCAAATGTATTATTATGATTATTATTATTACAGTACAGAGAAAATAATTTGGCATCTAACCAGAGTGCAAATGTTACAGTAATGTGCATGGTAATATACAATTTACAGTGGTAAACTGTTATGATATTACTGACAATATGTTTTTGCTGTGTGTATTATGGGAAGGTTCTCCATGCCTTTCCACTTAACCCCTGAATGGGAACATTTGGAACATTGTTTTGAACATGCATTATTTAATTATTATTATTATTATTATAACGTATATTATATGATTATTATTCTTATTATTATTACTATTATTATTAATACTTTCCGTAATCTAACCAACAAACAAATTCATACAATAATTATATATCACCTGTTCCTGGTAATACATGTAATATGTATCTAAATATATATAGATCTGTATAGATTTATAAATATATTCATAAATACATATCTACATATCACACAGTGACTCGTCTGGACGCTCTCTAGAGGGCCAGGGTTAAAGTTCACTGGACACCATGTGTTTATTCCGCCTCTCCTGAGGCACCGCAGAGCCTCGAGGCGCTGGTGGGCCTTCTTCAGCATGACCTCCGTGTTGCGGGTCCACGCCAGGTTCATCGGTAGCCCAAGGAAACGGAAGCAGCCGACGACTTCCACCGGTGTCCCGTCCAGGCTGATGGTGGAGCGGGGGCCCCGGTGGCTCCTGGAGTCCACGATGAGCTCCTTGGTCTTGCTGATATTCAGTGAGAGTGTTATCCTCGCTCCATCGCTTCTACCTCATCTCTGTACTCCGTTTCGTCGCCTCTCGCTTATCGAGCCGATGACTGGTGTCGTCTGCAAACTTGATAATGTGATTACTGCCGTGCGTGGCAGTACAGTCATGTGTGTACAGCGAGTACAGACCGAGGCAGCAGCCTTGGGGTGCTCCGGTGTTGAGGAGCAGAGTGGATGAGATGTTGTTCCCAATCTTCACCACTTGAGGCCCGGCCCGTCAGGAAGTCCATAATCCAGTTACAGATGGGGGCCCCCAGACCTAGGTCCCTCAGTTTCAGGACCAGCTTGGAGAATCCAAAGATTTTCAAACCACCAATGACCAAAATTAAGATACAAGACGTTATATGTACAAAGGCTGAATGAATATTGTAACTCAAGAGTAGCAACGGAGTTAGGGGAAGGTTTGTTTTTACCTTCATTAATAACTTAAAGTGAAGTTGTCAATAGAGTGATCTGTTAAGAGACCTAGGGCGTAGGCCCACTGTAGGTCTCTATGTCTCTGGCCCACAGAGGTGAGTGTGTCTGCCTCTCTGGTGTATAGACCAGGTGTGGGACACATGAACAAGTGTATTTGGGCCTAATAAAGGTTTCACCATCTTCACCGTGTAGATGACCTGTGTGACCTTTGTGATTAAGGAGGAAGGAGACACATCACACAAAACCAAAGCTAATTACAACATTAACTGTTTGGTTTGAGCTTCACATTATAGGCATTATGTGTGTCTCACACCACTGATGTCACTTGGGATTTATCGATATGAATAGCATAAAGGGGCTCTGCCTCCTATATTACTGCAAGCTTCATTAGGAATAAGGGTTATCATGATACAAAGGGCACTTTAAATATTTAAATTAAAATTGCTTAACTTGATCTGTATCCACGGTGTGAAACTGACCTCATGAACAACTTAATTGTAATTCTCAATTAAGTCAATTTAGTGTTCCATGGTCCGTGGTGTCCACACTGCCAGGGTCCACATGTTACAATGTTTGCATATTGAGATGCTTTGGATGAAAGTGTCCCCCAGAGTAAAGTGACTCATTGATTTTACATGTATTTTGCATATGTTATTTATGGTTTAAATTGTATGTACATATTTGCGTATGTCCTGCTTCTATATTTCACATTTCAGAGCAGAGCAGCGACAGCCCTGCTACGGCCCGGGTCAGCCAAGCAATGGCCTGGAGCACACAAGTGATGTCCACCCCAACGACGGGTCAGGGTCCCAGGCCGGTAGCTCCACCAAGGCAGGGCAGGGCAAGGCAGGAGGATGGAGCTGCTGCACAGAGGAAGGTGACCTCTGGTGTTCTCAATGTGAATCTCTAGATGGAGACAGTTCTCAAAGATGATCTTGTGTTGTTGATGCCATGTGAACTTTGAAAAGCCTCTTGATATGTTATATCGTACCACATTGTAGTATTCAAGTGTATTCAAGTGGTTAAGGTGTTGGACTTCCAGCCAAAAGGGTCTAACTTTAAGCATCCTTGAGCAAAATGCCCTTAAGCTGCTTATTAATGTATCTATAGGAATATTCACTATAAGACTAATTTGATAAAAGACATTTTTTTAATTATTAAACAGGTATATACAGTTGCAAGAAAAAGTATGTGAACCCTTTGAATTACCTGGATTTCTGCATCAATTGGTCATAAAATGTGTTCTGATCTTCATCTAAGACAAACAGAGTCTGCTTAAACTAATACCACACAAACAATTATATGTTTTCATGTTTTTATTGAACATACCATGTAAACATTCACAGTGCAGGGTGGAACAAGTATGTGAACCCCTATGCTAATGACTTCTCCAAGAGCTAATTGGAGTGTCAGGAGTCAGCCAACCCGGAGTCCAATCAATGAGACCAGATTGGAGGTGTTGGTTAAAGATGCCCTGCCCTATAAAAAACACACCAGTTTTGAGTTTGCTATTCTCAAGAAGCATTGCCTGATGTGAATCATGCCTCGCACAAAAGAGCTCTCAGAAGACCTAAGATTAAGAATTGTTGACATGCATAAAGCTAGAAAGGGTTACAAAAGTATCTCTAAAAGCCTTGATGTTCATCAGTCCACGGTAAGACAAATTGTCTATAAATGGAGAAAGTTCAGCACTGTTGCTACTCTCACTAGGAGTGGCCGTCCTGAAAAGATGACTGCAAGAGCACAGAGAATCTACAATACGTAAAACACTGAACAAGAATGGAGTTCATGGGAGGACACCACTGAGGAAGCCACTGCTGTCCAAAAAGAACATTGCTGCACGTTTGAAGTTTGCAAAAGAGCACCTGGATGTTCCACAGCACTACTGGCAACATATTCTGTGGACAGATGAAACCAAAGTTGAGTTGTTTAAAAATGAATTCCCAAGTTTACCAAGACATTTTGCAGGAGAACTTAAGGCCACCTGTCCACCAATTGATACTCAACAGAATATGGGTGATGCAACAGGACAATGACCCAAAGCACAGAAGTAAATCAACAGCTTGGCTTCAACAGAAGAAAATAGGCCTTCTGGAGTGGCCCAGTCAGAGTCCTGACCTCAACCCGATTGAGATGCTATGGCATGTCCTCAAGAGAGCGATTCACACCAGACATCCCAAGAATATTGCTGAACTGAAACAGTTTTGTAAAGAGGAATGGTCCAAAATTCCTCCTGACCGTTGGGCAGGTCTGATCTACAACTACAGGAAACGTTTGGTTGAGGTTATTGCCGCCAAAGGGAGGGTCAACCAGTTATTAAATCTAAGGGTTCACATACTTGTTCCACCCTGCACCGTGAATGTTTACATGGTGTGTTCAATAAAAACATGAAAACATATAATTGTTTGCGTGGTATTAGTTTAAGCAGACTGTGTTTGTCCATTGTTGTGACTTAGATGAAGATCAGAACACATTTTGACTATGCAGAAATCCAGGTAATTCCAAAGGGTTCACATACTTTTTCTTGCAACTGTATGTCGGGTGGCAGGATAGCTGTCTGTTGGGACTTTGCTTGGGAACCGGAAGGTCTCCGGTTCAAGTCCCCAAAACGAATTAGCCCTGCTGAGGTGCCCTTGAGCAAGGCACCAGACCCCTACCCTGCTCCCCTGGATATACAATAGCTGATACCCACTGCTCCTAACACTAGGATGGGTTAAATTAAGAGGAACTCATTTCACTGTGTGGACATGAGACCAATTCAATCCTCCAGATTTAAAACAGTTTTTGAAGCAGTGAGTTGATTTAACGAGATGAACATAACTGTGCTACTGCTGATATCCACAAGATGGTGCTCACAAATTGAACTGTAGATAATAATGAGATATAATATCTACAGTATTCTACAATACATGTCTTCTTTTTTGTGTCCAGCAGTAGAACAGCGACATCATCAGTATCACATCCCACAGACCCAGAGCCCCTCGACACCGCCCAGAGCCCACCGCCCCCAAAATAGCCGTTTGGTTTCTATGTCCATGTAGCGTGGCTGTGGGGGGGCCGTTGGTGGGGAAGAGGACATCATCAGTGATGGTTGAGGCTTTGGACGGATCCAGCAGCCCAAACCTACACCTTGCCCCCCCCCCCCCACCACACACACACACACACACACACACACACACACACACACACACACACACCCTAGCCTAAACCACCCCACACACACACACACACACCCACCATAGCGTAAAACCGCCCCCACACACACACACCCTAGCCTAAACGCCTAAAAGTCTGGTTCCTCCCAAGGTTTCTTGGTCCTTCGTCCTGGCTCTGTCCCAAGATCCGTTTGTGGTGCTCCAAACTGTGTCTGTGTGTGTGTTTGTGTGTGTGTCTGTGTGTAATAATACATATAATCATTGTATAAATACATAATATAAGATATTTAACACATGTTATGTAAATGTCATGTACATGACAAAATCACTGATTCTCTATGAAAGGTGGGACCCACACAGTGAGCGAGCAAACACACACACACACACACAGTTCAAAGCCAGTAGTCAAATGTGTTCCGTGATGAATATTAAAGCGTTAATGTGAGGCGGCACTAGGAGATAACACGTGTTAGTAGGCCGCTTGTAGAGGCCCTACAAGGCCCGACCACATCTTCAGAGCAATCATACCCACCCTAAATCAAATAAACCATCAAGGAGCCCAATGTGATCCATCTGTGTTTATCAGTAGCTTTCGGCAGTGCTGCCGGTATTTCTGCTTCACACACATTGCAATAAAAAGTTGGGTTTGCAATGGTTTCCCACTATCTAATAAGTATATCATGTCAATGAGCTTACCTTGTCCATCGGGTCATTCAGTTCTTGAGTGAAGCGTCGTGTTCGTATCTTTTCTCACCGTCTGATAGAAATGAAGACTAGCTAGCTATATGGATTTAATTTCAGATACATTTGTTAATTTGACTCTAAATGCTCAGTAAAATGTTCAATGTTTTCGTCATCTTATGATCAAAAACAAAACGGAGAAATGCAAGTAAAAATGTCGCCTACGCAGCGTGCGCGCGCAGTGACGTCAGAATGACGGGAGAAATAGATCGATCTATCTATCTATCAATCTATTTACTATATCTAGATATCTATCTGTCTAATCTTTTTACTATATCTATATATCTAGCTATTTACTATATCTATATATATATTTGTCTATCTATCTATCGTTTTATCAATCTATTAACTATATCTGTTTTCTATATTTAACAATCTGTTTGTCTGTCTCTCTGTCTGACGTTCTATCTGTCTGTCTGTCTGTCTGTCTTCTATCTTTGTGTTCACCAAACTTTCTTTTGACGATAGTTTCTGACGTCTCTCTCTCTCTCTCTCTCTCTCTCTCTCTCTCTCTCTCTCTCTCTCTCTCTCTCTCTCTCTCTCTCTCTCTCTCTCTCTCTCTCTCTCTCTCTCTTTTCGTTGGCGTCCGCATCGTTATCTGGAGAATATGTGCAGCAGGATGAACCCACCACCACACAGACCCCTCCTGAGGAGGCCAGAATGAGGAACAGAATGGTCTTAGACCACACAGTCAGCTGGTCTAAGACCATTCTGTTCCTCATCACCACCAACCGCAAGCTGGCCGGTTCCTCCTTGATTGCGCCTAAGGAGGCTAGTGTGCTTTTTCTGAACGATTGATAGTCGATAGTTTGTTGTCTCTGCCATAAGGAGAAGCTTACCCACACCTAGTTCTGGAAATAGTGCTCTGTTTTGGTCGTGTCTTTGAACATGCAACAAAAATATGTTCCTACATTTCTTTGTTTCCATTTCCCGGATGCGGAGACCCGTTTGCTTCTATCCACATTGTAAAGGTCCTCCCTGGGTCTATGGCCCCCGTCCCCAGGGGAACGGGATGCTCCTCCTGTGGGACCATAAGGGCCGTTAAAGCAGATGGAACCCATGGCGGTGATGACAGGGCGCAGAGTGCTTTAGTCGGCTCCAACTCATCCCCCCGTCCGGGAGCGCCACCCATCACAATAAGGCAGACTATATTGTTGCTATGACGGGAGTTACGTGGGACCATGTTGACATTATGGAGCAGACATACA
The DNA here is from genome assembly GCA_027704905.1 of Muraenolepis orangiensis. NCBI lineage: Eukaryota > Metazoa > Chordata > Actinopteri > Gadiformes > Muraenolepididae > Muraenolepis > Muraenolepis orangiensis. The sequence goes on from CM051004.1 coordinate 27,045,954, forward strand.
ACTCCAGGTCGAGCTTTAGCATGTCCCATCTGCTCTGCTCACCATGATTCAAAACTCTAAACTCTATACTCTAGGCTATTGTTTTATTTAACTGTATACCTGGTAGGCTGTAAACTACATGTGGTGGAACATTTACGTTGAGTCTTGTTGAAATAAAGTTCTTTAAACCAAATAAAGTCCCAAGAGTATGTATTCAGATGTGCACTAAAGGAACAGTTTAGCAAAGAGCTGCAAGGTAAGGCTTTCTGAGAAGTGAGCCCTGAATGAAATAACAAGGTTATCTTTATACAGAGACACTACAAAACGGTCTGCTGTGGGAAACTGTTGGTTACACAACATGTTGGTGAGCCGTTTGTTCTTTATCTTCCCAAGCAAGCAGATCTGGAGCTTGGGACGTCCCGGTGAACCTTTAGCTATGGGAGAGGAGCAGTCACTCCTCAGACACCTGGTCCAGTGTGCTCAAACAGTTACATGATACAGTGCAAAGCAACATTTAATTAAAAAGATTAGAAGAAACTGTACTTTCCCATCATTTCCCTCCTGTTTATACTAACAGTAATATCAACATTTTTTATTAAAGTGACGGGCAGCGGCAAGTTTCCATGTGTGGGTATTGTTGGTGTTTTGGCCCACCACTTCATCAAGGACACAAACAAACGGTTCCATGAATTCAGAAGGACAAGTAGTCAGGTGATCTCAGAGAAGTCAGGGTGGTGATCGAGGGCCACCAACAGTTTACGGGCCCTTACATGTGGCCTGGCAATATGTCTTTCACATTCACCATGACTGTAGTCTTGTGATATCTTCTGATTGTTGCAAAGGCCATTTTCTTCATGTCATCAACTGTATGTTTATTTAACATATTTCTATTGCCTTTTCTGGTTATCTTCAGAGAGAAGTGTGAGAGACAAGAGTGTCTAAAGAGCAGTTGGTGTGTGCAAAAGAGTGATCAGCGCCTTCTCCTCCTCTTGGAAGAAGAAGAGAGATCTGGCAGCAGCTCAAGAGGATCTCAACCTACACAAGATGGTCCCAGAGTGGCCTCAGAGATGGGGGTCATGTCAGATGGGAGAGAGAGTTCTGGAACAAGAGAAGGCCATCACACAGGTCCTGTCTGCTGATAACAAACAGCCTTTTGGTTTTCCTGACATGCCTTTGTTATAAGTTGTCTGCTATTGCCTTGTTTAGGCATTTTATTCATAAAAAGCCAAGCTCTGTTGAATGTTTACATCTCAACCTTTTGGTTCTTAAAATAATTGTATACAAACCACAATTAGCCTTCTGGTTTCTTTAGGGTTAAATCCTAAGCAGAATATTCCTAAAACATTAAATTATTAAATGTATATCGTGATAATTATCGATGTGGATTAATATGAAAAAACACATGGTGATCAAATGTTTGTCCATATTGCCGAGCCCTAGATCAGACAATAGAAAAGACCACCTGTTGGTGTACAGATCACAAGCACACACAAAAATTACTTTTTACTGTGAGTACTTTTCAGAGTCCTTTTGTACTTTTTTTTACTTTTACTTTAGTAAAAATTGTCAACTAATAAAAACATTCATATACAACCAGTATAGTGTTGTATAGTATACGTATCGTACATAGTCTAGTATGTAGTGTTGTATAGTATCATATAAAGTATAGTATAAAGTGTTGTTAAGTATGGTACATAGTGTACACTGACAAGAATCTAATCTAATCTAATAGCATTGTATAGTATAGGTATAGTACATAGTATAGTATAGTGTTGTATAGTATAAGTATGGTACATAGTATAGTATATAGTGTTGTATAGTATTGGTATGAGGGAAAAGCTTAAAGCTCAAACGCAAAAGACCAAATGACAAAAACCTGACGGTGGCGTGGCAAGACGTGGAAACATGACACTGGTTCTCTGACATGAGACAAGACGCTGGTTCTCTGACATGAGACAAGACGCTGGTTCACTGACATGAGACAAGACGCTGGTTCACTGACATGAGACAAGACGCTGGTTCTCTGGCATGAGACAAGACGCTGGTTCTCTGGCATGAGACAAGACGCTGGTTCACTGACATGAGACAAGACGCTGGTTCTCTGGCATGAGACAAGACGCTGGTTCACTGACATGAGACAAGACGCTGGTTCACTGACATGAGACAAGACGCTGGTTCACTGACATGAGACAAGACGCTGGTTCACTGACATGAAACAAGACGCTGGTTCTCTGACATGAGACAAGACGCTGGTTCTCTGACATGAGACAAGACGCTGGTTCACTGACATGAGACAAGACGCTGGTTCACTGACATGAGACAAGACGCTGGTTCTCTGACATGAGACAAGACGCTGGTTCTCTGGCATGAGACAAGACGCTGGTTCTCCGGCATGAGACAAGACGCTGGTTCTCTGGCATGAGACAAGACGCTGGTTCACTGACATGAGACAAGACGCTAGTTCACTGACATGAGACAAGACGCTGGTTCACTGACATGAGACAAGACGCTGGTTCTCCGGCATGAGACAAGATGCTGGTTCTCTGGCATGAGACAAGACGCTGGTTCTCTGGCATGAGACAAGACGCTGGTTCTCTGACATGAGACAAGACGCTGGTTCTCTGGCATGAGACAAGACGCTGGTTCACTGACATGAGACAAGACGCTGGTTCTCTGACATGAGACAAGACGCTGGTTCTCTGACATGAGACAAGACGCTGGTTCACTGACATGAGACAAGACGCTGGTTCACTGACATGAGACAAGACGCTGGTTCTCTGACATGAGACAAGACGCTGGTTCACTGACATGAGACAAGACGCTGGTTCACTGACATGAGACAAGACGCTGGTTCACTGACATGAGACAAGACGCTGGTTCTCTGACATGAGACAAGACGCTGGTTCTCTGACATGAGACAAGACGCTGGTTCACTGACATGAGACAAGACGCTGGTTCACTGACATGAGACAAGACGCTGGTTCACTGACATGAGACAAGACGCTGGTTCTCTGACATGAGACAAGACGCTGGTTCTCTGACATGAGACAAGACGCTGGTTCTCTGACATGAGACAAGACGCTGGTTCACTGACATGAGACAAGACTCTGGTTCACTGACATGAGACAAGACGCTGGTTCACTGACATGAGACAAGACGCTGGTTCTCTGACATGAGACAAGACGCTGGTTCTCTGACATGAGACAAGACGCTGGTTCACTGACATGAGACAAGACGCTGGTTCACTGACATGAGACAAGACGCTGGTTCACTGACATGAGACAAGACGCTGGTTCTCTGACATGAAACAAGTACGAACTGGCCCAGAACAAAGGAAGACTCGGACTATTTAAACACAAGGTAACTGAACAGGTGGAAACGGACAGGCAGGAAAACATGAGGGGGAAGATATTTGTGATGCGCTATCCGGGCGAGTGCTGTGGAAACAAGGTGACGATAGTTATGTTATCATAACTCTGATCTTCTATGATTATAGGCGTAGCTCATATATGTGGAAACGCATACAAAAGCGTCCCGGCCACGGTGTGTGCGCCATCGCATCCACTCCCAGCGGAGGCAGCTCCTTCGGGTTGAGAGAGAACCACATCTCACAGTGGGTATTCTCTCTGGATGCAAACAGATCCACCTGGGCTGTCCCGAACCTGAGCCAGATTGATTAGTCTGACAATGTCGGGATGTAACTGCCACTCGTCTCGGCGGGGAACGCCGTGAGACATAAGATCTGCCCCAAAATTCTTGGCGCCTGCGCTATGCAGGGCTCTCAGACTGAGCAGGTTCTGATGAGCCCACAGCCAAAGCTCGACCGTTGCTCGATGAGGAGCAGAGGAGCGCACTCCTCCCTGTCTGTTTTACGTAGGCTGCCGCCGACACGCTGTCCGTCCTGATCAGAACGTGGCGGCCGCGCACCAAGCGCGAGAAATGCGTCAGCGCTCTCAGCACCGTGGAAAGCTCCGACACATTTTTGTGTGCGACAGGGGGTGTCGGCCAATCGTGACGGAGATCGTGACTGCTCTCGCCATCGCCCATGTCCTCCGCTGGGCTGAGACGTCTCCTCGGCAAAGAGGTCGACGGCGTCGCCCCAATCGATCAGCGGTGCGGAGAGCACCGACCTCTCGTTGGTTCCGGAACCGCCCGGTAGACCACCCCCGGAACCACCCCGGGAGACCACCCCCGGAACCGCCCGGTAGACCACCCCCCGGAACCACCCGGGAGACCACCCCCGGTGTCCGTACTGGCGGCTTCAGCGTGGTCGGCGCCCCGGCAACAATGTGGGGCATAATGTACCCTTGTGGTCAAGGGTGAGCCATACCGGGCACCTGGCGCAGGTGCGCCCGGCCTAACTGAGCGGTCCACAAACCGAGCTTCACTTTGAATGCCTCCACTGCGCTAATCATGTGACCAAGCTCTCTGTCTTTCTTATGCAATTTTTAGGTTTTGTTATATAAAACTAATTCAATTAAATAATATCTATAGATTTTTTGGAAAATGTGAAAATGATAGGGGTCGACAGTAAAGGCTTTGAAGATCGACCAGGTCAATCACGATCGACCTGTTGGTTACCCCTGCTTTAAACCATACAAAGACTTGTTGAGTTTGACTTGACCTCAAAACCTTTGAGCTGTTCCATATATACCTCACAGTCCATTGGGGCATGGCGGTAAGCAGTTTTCACATCCATTTGGTGTGAGATAAGATCCTCCTGTACTGCGACCTGCAACAACGTATGTACAGAAGTCATATTGGCTGCTGGAGAAAAGGTTTCCTAATAGTAATTTCCTTCTACTTGACCATAACCGTTTGCTACATATCTGGCTATAAAAGTCTCAGATCCATCTGGGCTTTCTTTCACTGTATAAACCAAATGACCACTGCTTGCTTATGCTTGGTGGTCAGTGTGGTCTAAATGACGGTCTCATCCTCTGTTAAAGAGCTCATCTCTTCCCTCATTGCGTCGGCCCACATTTTCACTTTCATCATTACACTCAGCCTTACACCGATACTCCCTTTTAATAAGCTGTAGCCTTCCTTTGTCTAGTGGGATAGCGTTGGGCGCTCTCTCCCTGATCTCTCTGAGCACCATCCGTCTGGGTCTGACTAGCCTCGGTCGCCTCACCATAGGACTGTATACATACATTAGGCTCTCCTTGACGTTGGTTGACTGTCTTCGCTGGTGTTGGTGGTATCATTTCTCCATGCCTGTCATCATCCATGTTATGATCCGTCCGACTGTCTTTGCTACTCTTGGTGATACATTTTATTTTTGTAATTGTCATTTCAATTGTAGTAGTATTTATATTATGGTCATTTTATAATTTCAATTGTATGAAATGACAATTCTATTTTAATTGAATTTTCAATTGAATTCAAAATTTCCATTTTTATTTGACTATTTTAATTTGATTTCAATTTTATTTTTAAATTGTATTTTAATTTAAATTTTCAATAGATTATTAAGCTGGTCAATGTTGAGAGGGAAGTTTGGAGTCCCCTGCTAAAGTGGCTACCTCCGACCCAGATAAGCGGTAGACAATGGATGGATGGATGAATTTTAAATTCAATTTCAAATACAAATTTTGATTAAAAAAACATTTCAATTTCAATGCCGTAGTCTTTGTCTTGTTGTATATGTCCATCATGACCTACTAAGTGACTGGACTATGGTGCTAAGCAAGCAGCTCTTATTGAAGCCAGGGTTAGGATAGGACAATATAGATACGTACATACACACTAAATATAGCTACAGACTTGTCCCCGCCTGCCTTGCAATTGGCTAATTATTTATGACCTCATTGGGTTATACCCACCATACCTTTTAAGATAAAGCATACATAGGAATTTTCTTTACACACACACACAGTTTACGTTCAAATTTGAAGCTACTAGCGCCGGCGGTTAGTAAGTCATTTTTCTCGCAAAATATGGCACAAAAAACATTCATACTAATGTGTCCAAATGAGAATTTAGCTTCATCTGCTTAAAGCGACTTCCTTTTCTACTCCCTTTTGCGTTCCAGCACCATCCTTACGCTTTGTAGCGTGTTTAGGTAGCTCCATTTTGCCACACAAAACAACTTGCCTAGCCTAGCTTAGCTTAGCTTGGGTCCACAGGCAATGCGGCCGCGTGCATCTCTCTGCTGCGTGCAGTGTCTGATTGATGGGTGACTGCCAACAGCTGAAGGGAAAGGGGCGGGACAAACCCTCGTGGCCCAAAGATAATTGGCCAGCCACTACTAGTCAAAACGATCTAAACCTAGGCTATCATATTAAAGGCCCACCTCACCTTGTGAGCCATTGGTCAACACGCTGTGGGCCGTCTAGGCAACTGCTGCAGCTAATCGCTTTGGGAGTTCCTTAGGCAGTCTGGGCAGACGGGATACAATAACCAGCTGCTCTGCCCTCTAGTGGTCACACCGCAACACTGCCGCCTTCACTACCACCACGTCATGATGGGATTCTTCATGGTTGCTGTTTTGTGTGTGTGTGTGTGTGTGTGTGTGTGTGTGTGTGTGTGTGTGTGTGTGTGTGTGTGTGTGTGTGTGTGTGTGTGTGTGCTTGGAGATGAAGGTAGAGATGGTAAAGCAATCATGCCCCAATAGTTTCTCTTTGAGATAGCTTATATAAATTGTTATTATTGTTGTGTGGATGTATGGGGAGTAAGCATTCCAATGTACCTGTTGCAATAGGCCTATATCATGGTAGATTAGAACGCCGGAAGTACCCGCTGAAGCAGCGTATCCCAAGTTCCGGTTAATGCGTTCAGCTTGGCATTCACCATTGCGGACAGTTATCGCTGGACAACATCGCTGCATAACCTTCCAAAAGTCGGTCAAGACGATGTGGTTTGATTAGTGAATGAACACTCTACAGTGAAGTCTAAACTGGAAAAAGGATACAAGTTCTTTTACGAGAAGTTCATCTTCAATTATAGAGGTAAGTGCTTAGATTCTGTTGTGTCACCGCTAGCTTGCTAGCTTGTAAGGTTTAATGAAAATGACCAGTGTGTCAGATAAGTTCAACTACAGACAGAGAACGGTATCCATTCGGTGTATAATGGTATATATATATATATATATATATATATATATATTATGGTGTATAAGTGGTTCATAAACCTTTACCTGACGACCCAAGAGCTATGGCGAAGCTCTTGGCTCTCTAGCTAGCGTGCATGAAAACATTCGGTGGAAAAGTGTGTTTGCAATGTTGAAAATCGTTTCTGAAAGTGACTTTACTAACTAGCTAACTAGTGCAGGCGAGCTGCTACCGTTCTATGCGGAAAAATGACGAGCCTCACACCCTACAGGTTACAATGTTAAGAATGAGTCCGAAATCATGCTCTAGCCCCTACACATCAACATGCTTAACTGGCTTTCCGCAGTCCTTTGTGTATCAATAGGACATCATGTATACATCAATCTCTCTGGTCACTTTTGGATTTACACATCAGATTTACATTTAGGACCCAGACAATACCTCAAACGTGTGTAGTGGAGAGCAGTGGTTTCAGACCTGCACATGTTCAGGTGCATGTTCAGTATTTTGTTTCTTGTTGCTGTAGCAAATGCTCTTTCCTGCTCCATAACTGCTGTTGCAGTTTCTGTTTTTTGTTCCATGTCTGCTGTTGCAGATTCTCTCATTTTTTGTTCTCATTTTTTGTACGTTCTCCATTTCTAGATTGTGCTGCGTGCAGTTACACCCGTGCAGTTAAATGGATGCTCCTGTTCGTGTGCTGCTGGAAAGGTGTTGTGTAATCACGTGGTCGCACTCCTAGTCCAGACGGCTCACTACAGCACCATGGGGGTGAAAAGTGTGCAAACACCACTGGCCTGCACCAGTGAGATTCAGTCATGGCACCGACCAAGGACACAGGTATGTTTTGTCTGGATCCCTCAGATATAGCTATACATACTGTATAGACTACTCAAAGATGTTTAAGATTCTAGCATTTAAGACATCATTTAAAGTGTATACATTTGCATGGAGTTTCGCTCTATTTCTCAAAGCAGCAGTTCCCTGAAGAGGATGTACAATATGACTTGCATGTTGAATTATCCCGATATTCTCTGAAACTTGCAACAGCATCTATTTTCTTTTTGTGTCATTCCAGGGGATACGTCCGGAACCCACGGATGAACTTGTGGTCCGGAAGCCTAAGGCTCCTGGACGCAGCAGTGTCAAATCTACGCTGTATCGAGCCTATGCAGGTATGTTTATCATTTTTATTAATTTCATCACTTATTGTGTAGTTGTTTTTTTTAGAACATGGGCATAATATTAAAACCTGTAGATGGTGCTTTACTGATTTAATTGACTGATGAATGGTTCCTGTTACTTGTGTTTGTAGGACCCCCTTCCTGACCCTGCAGTGCTGTCCTTAGGAGCCAACCTACGACACCTTCAACCACAACCTGGAATATGCAAGATCTTGTGTGGCCTGTTAGGCCTATATCACGTTAAATTAGAACGCCGGAAGTACCCATTAAAAATCGCTGAAGCAATGTATCCCAAGTTCCGGTTAATGCATTCAGCTTGGCATTCACCATGGCGGTCAGTTATCGCTGGACAACATCGCTGCATAACCTTCCAAAAGTCGGTCCAGACGATGTGGTTCAACTAGTGAATGAACACTACAGTGAAGAAGTCTGAATCCAAATCATACAATTCCTCGACATTGTGTCTTGTGGCTCTATCTGGATATATCGCCATATAACACATATATAACACATACATTTAGATTTCATTTAGTTATATTTTGTTTATACTAGTTTATTTTGTTATTTCGTTTTTAGGTATTAGTATACTTTGTGTGCATTTATTCCCCCTGTCTCAACTGTTGCACCTTAATTTCCCTCCGGATAAATAAAGTCATCTTGAATCTTGAATAACAAAGGTGATTTTGTGTAGAAGCAGAGGTATGCCTATGTATATAATATAGGCGATTTATTTGATCGATTTTGATTATTTCAATGTACCTTTTCATTTACGTGTTAATACGTAGTGTGCAGCTGTATATTTTCTAAAAGGGAATGCCTGTTATTCTTGTGAATATGAGTTGTCTTAAAATAAAAGTGCTTGTGACATACTTGTGGCATTGAGTTAAAACCGAATTTGTATAAAATACCTATATATAGATAGATAGATAGATAGATAGAGATATGTATATATCGATATATATATATATATATATATATATATATATATATATATATATATATATCTATATATCGATATATCGTATATCGCGATGCAGCCAAAAAATACCGGGTTTTGGTCCGTATCGCCCAGCCCTACTTGGGACCAGTGCTTTAAATCACACACACCCGACAATATGTGGCTCTATTCGGATAAGAGATGGAGTGTGTGTGGGGGTCAGGACCAGTGCTTTTAATCACACACATACCAGACATTATGTGGCTCTATTCGGATGAGAGATGGAGTGTGTGTGGGGGTCAGGACCAGTGCTTTTAATCACACACACCCGACATTATGTGGCTATATTAGGATGAGAGATGGAGTGTGTGTGGGGGTCAGGACCAGTGCTTTTAATCATACACATACCCGACATTATTAGCCTATTCCGCCCACTTTTCGAGACGTATATGCTCTCCTTGTCAAAGTGCAAACTTCAGACATACGCGCTACCCCTGAGAACATGAAACGAGGGACCTTCATCCTCCTTATCAGCCTCACACAAGACTTGCGGAGGAGTTTGTCTTTGGGTAAATGGTGTAAACTGAGGTAGGGCTGTCTTTGTTTAGACGTTGAGCAGCCGATACATTACAATAACAGAGAGGAGAGGAGGCGGCCATAATTTGTCAGGTATCTGGGGTAACTACCGGAGGAAAGAGTACACTGCTCACGGCTCCGGAAGCAGGAAGTGTGATATAGGCCTATTGGCCAAACAAAAATATCTTGTATCTACATATGAATCAACTTTGCATTTTGAAAAAACAAAACAAATAAACAGTTTGGGAATAAATGACGTAGAACGACTTCTGATATTCTTAATGTATTTGTCCTAAGCCTATTAAACACTAACCCTTATAGCCTACTAACCCTAATCAATTACTAACACTAACCCCAAGAAAAAATCTCTTTGACCTAGAGTTTGACCTAAACCACGATGGTAAGGGTGGACATTTGGAGAGAAACTATCAAGGACTTGTTTTAAGCTCAATACATAATAGATATATCAGGCAAAGTAAGTGGCACAAAAGTGTGATATTTCAACGACGACGAGAACAGCTGAGCGCCCCCGTGTGGCGGAGTTCAGTCATGCATGAGCTTGTTCATACAGCCATATTATTATTCTATATCTGATTAAAACCCAAACTGTACATCCACGGTTATTGTTCTATATCTGATTAAAACCCATGCATCCACGGTTATTGTTCTATATCTGATTAAAACACATACTGTACATCCACGGTTATTGGTCCCTATAACTATCACTAACATTACTACTATTACTAGTGTTACTAACACTAACCCTATCACTAACCCTAACCTAACACCCTAACTCTAGTGTATAGTAATACATTTGCATTACTGCTTGCCATTGGGATTTTACCATGCTTCATGATTACCTATACATTCAGACACTCTTTTATAACAATGAGCAATATGTCTATGTATAACTTAATCAAAACTAGGACTGTACTTGGTGGGGAAGCTCGTACATATTGTCCTGGAGAATTCACCACTGCCTGACGCCAGAGAGATTCAATGATACTGAGCTTAATGAGGTACTCCGTGTTCTCCCAGTTTCAGAGCAGGAGTACACACAGGTGCCACTCGAGAAAACACACACACACACACACACACACACACACACAAAATACTTCCCTAAACTGTCTCAAACGTGCCTTGAGAAACACATTTAATAATGTAGAAATGAATCACAAAGTCACAACCTTTTTTATTTGGTATACATCCTGCCTTTCTGCATTGGACAACTGAAAACCGGTTCAAACTGGTTCTAACCAAGAAGCGACGGTTGAGATAGGAGCTCTGTGTTAACCGTTTATCTCTCTCTGCAACACCGATGAATAGTTGAAAAACACAAATTGTTGCAGCTGTTCTGGAAAAGAACACACAACTTTGTTTGTGATTCTTCTTTGTCATTATATCTTCTATTTTATTTATAATGATGATTGGAGACTAGCGGAGAGAAATAATTGAAATAGCATGTGAATGCAATTGACTCTAATGCCAATGTGAAGCGTGCGTGGTATGAACACAAATATTACATAACCTAGGTGTAACCTCATGCAGTTATGTTTTCCATGTGAAACCAATTTAACGAAACTTCAATTCTAAGAATAGCAATGCACTTAAACTCGATGATTTTACATTCTGGTACCTGCACTGAATGCTGTCTAGTATTTGCTTCCACATTTTTGCCCACTTTTTTTGGCAGGAAAAGACCAGAATCCAAGGAAGTCAGTGGTTGTGTCTATTCTTTTAACAGACGGAAAACCTCCGTCTCACCACACAAAGACCGATCAATCAACGATCAATTTCCCCTTTGCTGATCGGATCCTGACCATAAAAAAATGTCTCCTTCTCCTAAATGTGTCCATCCATTTTGATAGCAGGTGGGGTCACTTTAATACAGAGAGGTTGTCATGAAAGCTATACTGCTTATGTCAAGCTCTGCACACACAAATCACCACATTCTGACCCCCTGGGATACCAAAATATCACTATGAACTAAAACACTGTCTTTTGATACGGTATTCATTGTAAGAGCCATCATGTGTTTAGATAAACATCTTCTAGCGGCCACCAGGACGACGGAACGCGACCACCTGGAGTTTATTTATGGCTTCCAACTCGGGACGTGACAAAAGGCAGCGCGACCGTTGGTTGTAGCAGACCAATGATGTCCTTCAGACTTGTGATCAGACTGCACAAACATCTGTCAGGCTGGTCGCCGTGCAGGAAAGCTACTGACTTGTCATCAGCCAGGGTACGGGACTGCTGGGACGGAGCGTTCCGATGTAGTGGGGACTAAAAGTTATGCTGTGTTCTAAAACGGTTAGAACATACATAGGCATCCATGCACACGTGCGCTCACACGTGTACACGTGGGCACACACACATGCACGCGCATGAGCGTCCGCGCGCACGCACGCACGCACACACGCACGCACGCACGCATGCTCACTCACTCAGGTGATATTTGATTCATGCAAATATGTATGTCCACTCAACCCTTCCCATCAAAAATGATTTGGCACAGAATCTTGACAATCTTGTCACGTTAGAACAGAGACTGTGTGACCTCATGCACACCCTGGCTTCTAAAAGATGTTCCCTCCTTTGTCGTTAGTCTCACATCTCTCGTGCCTTAATACCTGCTTGTCTTCTTTCGACTACCTAAGGCTAAAACACCCAGGATTCCACTGTGTGTTTGAGTACTCCGCCTCCCTGTGGCATCCACACACACCACATGGGTCTGAGTTTGATATGCTCTAGTCTCACACACTGGAAGGGTGTCACACACTGGAAGGGTGTCACACACTGGAAGGGTGTCACACACTGGAAGGGTGTCACACACTGGGAAGGGTGTCACACACTGGAGGTGTGTAATACACTGGAGGTGTGTAACACACTGGAGGTGTGTATACACTGGAGGTGTGTAATACACTGGAGGTGTGTAACACACTGGAGTGTGTAATACACTGGAGGTGTGTAACACACTGGAGGTGTGTAATACACTGGAGGTGTGTAATACACTGGAGGTGTGTAATACACTGGAGGTGTGTAACACACTGGAGGTGTGTAACACACTGGAGGTGTGTAATACACTGGAGGTGTGTAACACACTGGAGGTGTGTAATACACTGGAGGTGTGTAATACACTGGAGGTGTGTAACACACTGGAGGTGTGTAATACACTGGAGGTGTGTAATACACTGGAGGTGTGTAATACACTGGAGGTGTGTAACACACTGGAGGTGTGTAATACACTGGAGGTGTGTAACACACTGGAGGTGTGTAATACACTGGAGGTGTGTAATACACTGGAGGTGTGTAACACACTGGAGGTGTGTAATACACTGGAGGTGTGTAATACACTGGAGGTGTGTAACACACTGGAGGTGTGTAACACACTGGAGGTGTGTAATACACTGGAGGTGTGTAATACACTAAGTGTTTGCAAATATCTCCGGAACAAACTCAATATTACGCAATATCAAAGGCAAATCCAGAGGAAAGCTTTTAAAAATATTTTTTTTAAAGTGACCCAATCTCTTCATTGAGACTACTAGTAACATGCACCAGTATGACAAAGCGTCGATGCATTTAAACATGTATGGGCGGGTTATGTGGAGAACAGGTGGAGAACAGGCCAGAGGCAGAATATAAAAACAGGCAGACATTTTCGTGAGAATTTCCATGCAGTGTCAAGGTAAGCGGTGCGTCATGGCTGAATCGGTCTCATTAAAAAAAAACCACATCTCAATATGACTCATGAAGTCCATCTCAGAAATGACAAAAAACAAACACACTTAGACTTCACTACACAGCTTCTGGACTTTTGATGGTTCCTCTCTTCCCTCACGGGGAGAACAGAACCATCTAAATTGATGGATCATTTGATCCTCTACCTGTTCATTCGTATAGTTCGGGGTGGCAGGATAGCGCAGTCTGTTGGAACTTGGCTTGGGAGAAACGGCAGGTCGCTGGTTCAAGTCCCCCGAAACACCTGGGCACTGCCGAGGTGCCCTTGAGCAAGGCACCAGACCTCCTACACTGCTCCCCGGGGCAGCTGTATATACCATAGCTGCCCACTGCTCCTAATACCAGGATGGGTTAAATGAAGATAAACTAATACCTAAGGTTGGTATGTGACCAATCAAGAGGATTCAATCAATTCAATAGACAGTTTCAGACCCCTATGATACATTATGCCTATGATACCTATGATACATTGGAGTTTAATGTTGTTTATTTCTCTTGACCGACAAGTTTCTCTCTGTGGTCAGACCTCAGGATCTGTCTCGCCAGACAGACGGACCAGAGATTGACCCAATCAAATATTTACAGACAGTGTGTGTGTGTACAGTGTGTGTACAGTGTGTGTACAGTGTGTGTACAGTGTGTGTACAGTGTGTGTACAGTGTGTGTGTTTTTAAGTTTGAATAAGGGAGCATTCGGCCAGCCAAAGGCAGCTGTCCAATTGTCATTATTTTTTGGTTGGGGGGGGGGGGGGGGGGGGGGGGGGTGTATTGGTGTATTGAAGATGAACTTCTCATAAAAGAAATTGTATCCTTTTTCCAGTTTAGACTTCACTGTAGAGTGTTCATTCACTAGTCGAACCACATCGTCTTGACCGACTTTTGGAAGGTTATGCAGCGATGTTGTCCAGCGATAACTGTCCGCAATGGTGAATGCCAAGCTGAACGCATTAACCGGAACTTGGGATACGCTGCTTCAGCGGGTACTTCCGGCCTTCTAATCTACCATGATATAGGCCTATTGCAACAGGTACATTGGAATGCTTATATATATATATATATATATATATATTATGGTGTATAAGTGGTTCATAAACCTTTACCTGACGACCCAAGAGCTATGGCGAAGCTCTTGGCTCTCTAGCTAGCGTGCATGAAAACATTCGGTGGAAAAGTGTGTTTGCAATGTTGAAAATCGTTTCTGAAAGTGACTTTACTAACTAGCTAACTAGTGCAGGCGAGCTGCTACCGTTCTATGCGGAAAAATGACGAGCCTCACACCCTACAGGTTACAATGTTAAGAATGAGTCCGAAATCATGCTCTAGCCCCTACACATCAACATGCTTAACTGGCTTTCCGCAGTCCTTTGTGTATCAATAGGACATCATGTATACATCAATCTCTCTGGTCACTTTTGGATTTACACATCAGATTTACATTTAGGACCCAGACAATACCTCAAACGTGTGTAGTGGAGAGCAGTGGTTTCAGACCTGCACATGTTCAGGTGCATGTTCAGTATTTTGTTTCTTGTTGCTGTTGCAAATGCTCTTTCCTGCTCCATAACTGCTGTTGCAGTTTCTGTTTTTTGTTCCATGTCTGCTGTTGCAGATTCTCTCATTTTTTGTTCTCATTTTTTGTACGTTCTCCATTTCTAGATTGTGCTGCGTGCAGTTACACCCGTGCAGTTAAATGGATGTTCGTGTGCTGCTGGAAAGGTGTTGTGTAATCACGTGGTCGCACTCCTATTCCAGACGGCTCACTACAGCACCATGGGGGTGAAAAGTGTGCAAACACCACTGGCCTGCACCAGTGAGTCATGGCACCGACCAAGGACACAGGTATGTTTTGTCTGGATCCCTCAGATATAGCTATACATACTGTATAGACTACTCAAAGATGTTTAAGATTCTAGCATTTAAGACTCGCAAGACCAACACATCACTTAAAGTGTATACATTTGCATGGAGTTTCCCTCTATTTCTCAAAGCAGCAGTTCCCTGAAGAGGATGTACAATATGACTTGCGTGTTGAATTATCCCGATATTCTCTGAAACTTGCAACAGCATCTATTTTCTTTTTGTGTCATTCCAGGGGATAAGTCCGGAACCCACGGATGAACTTGTGGTCCGGAAGCCTAAGGCTCCTGGACGCAGCAGTGTCAAATCTACGCTGTATCGAGCCTATGCAGGTATGTTTATCATTTTTATTAATTTCATCACTTATTGTGTAGTTGTTGTTTTTTTTAGAACATGGGCATAATATTAAAACCTGCAGATGGTGCTTTACTGATTTAATTGACTGATGAATGGTTCCTGTTACTTGTGTTTGTAGGACCCCTTCCTGACCCTGCAGTGCTGTCCTTAGGAGCCAACCTACGACACCTTCAACCACAACCTGGAATATGCAAGATCTTGTGTGGCCTGTTAGGCCTATATCACGTTAAATTAGAAAGCCGGAAGTACCCATTAAAAATAGCTGAAGCAGTGTATCCCAAGTTCCGGTTAATGCATTCAGCTTGGCATTCACCATGGCGGTCAGTTATCGCTGGACAACATCGCTGCATAACCTTCCAAAAGTTGGTCCAGACGATGTGGTTCAACTAGTGAATGAACACTCTACAGTGAAGAAGTCTAAATCCGAATCATACAATTCCCCGACATTGTGTCTTGTGGCTCTATCTGGATATATCGCCATATAACACATATATAACACATACATTTAGATTTCATTTAGTTATATTTTGTTTATACTAGTTTATTTTGTTGTTATTTCGTTTTTAGGTATTAGTATACTTTGTGTGCATTTATTCCCCCTGTGTCAACTGTTGCACCTTAATTTCCCTCCGGATAAATAAAGTCATCTTGAATCTTGAATAACGAAGGTGATTTTGTGTAGAAGCAGAGGTATGCCTATGTATATAATATAGGTGATTTATTTGATGGATTTTGATTATTGCAATGTACCTTTTCATTTACGTGTTAATACGTAGTGTGCAGCTGTATATTTTCTAAAAGGGAATGCCTGTTATTCTTGTGAATATGAGTTGTCTTAAAATAAAAGTGCTTGTGACATACTTGTGGCATTGAGTTAATACCGAATTTGTATAAAATACCTATATATAGATAGATAGATAGAGATATGTATATATCGATATATATATATATATATATATCTATCTATCTATATATCTATATATCGTATATCGCGATGCAGCCAAAAAATACCGGGTTTTGGTCCGTATCGCCCAGCCCTACTTGGGACCAGTGCTTTAAATCACACACACCCGACAATATGTGGCTCTATTCGGATGAGAGATGGAGTGTGTGTGGGGGTCAGGACCAGTGCTTTTAATCACACACATACCAGACATTATGTGGCTCTATTCGGATGAGAGATGGAGTGTGTGTGGGGGTCAGGACCAGTGCTTTTAATCATACACATACCCGACATTATTAGCCTATTCCGCCCACTTTTCGAGACGTATATGCTCTCCTTGTCAAAGTGCAAACTTCAGACATACGCGCTACCCCTGAGAACATGAAACGAGGGACCTTCATCCTCCTTATCAGCCTCACACAAGACTTGCGGAGGAGTTTGTCTTTGGGTAAATGGTGTAAACTGAGGTAGGGCTGTCTTTGTTTAGACGTTGAGCAGCCGATACATTACAATAACAGAGAGGAGAGGAGGCGGCCATAATTTGTCAGGTATCTGGGGTAACTACCGGAAGAAAGAGTACACTGCTCACGGCTCCGGAAGCAGGAAGTGTGATATAGGCCTATTGGCCAAACAAAAATATCTTGTATCTACATATGAATCAACTTTGCATTTTGAAAAAACAAAACAAATAAACAGTTTGGGAATAAATGACGTAGAACGACTTCTGATATTCTTAATGTATTTGTCCTAAGCCTATTAAACACTAACCCTTATAGCCTACTAACCCTAATCAATTACTAACACTAACCCCAAGAAAAATTCTCTCAGGGGAGTTTGACCTAAACCACGATGGTAAGGGTGGACATTTGGAGAGAAACTATCAAGGACTTGTTTTAAGCTCAATACATAATAGATATATCAGGCAAAGTAAGTGGCACAAAAGTGTGATATTTCAACGACGACGAGAACAGCTGAGCGCCCCCGTGTGGCGGAGTTCAGTCATGCATGAGCTTGTTCATACAGCCATATTATTATTCTATATCTGATTAAAACCCAAACTGTACATCCACGGTTATTGTTCTATATCTGATTAAAACCCATGCATCCACGGTTATTGTTCTATATCTGATTAAAACACATACTGTACATCCACGGTTATTGGTCCCTATAGCTATCACTAACATTACTACTATTACTAGTGTTACTAACACTAACCCTATCACTAACCCTAACCTAACACCCTAACTCTAGTGTATAGTAATACATTTGCATTACTGCTTGCCATTGGGATTTTACCATGCTTCATGATTACCTATACATTCAGACACTCGGTTCACTTTTATAACAATGAGCAATATGTCTATGTATAACTTAATCAAAACTAGGACTGTACTTGGTGGGGAAGCTCGTACATATTGTCCTGGAGAATTCACCACTGCCTGACGCCAGAGAGATTCAATGATACTGAGCTTAATGAGGTACACACAGGTGCCACTCGGAGAGAAAACACACACACACACACACACACACACACACACAAAATACTTCCCTAAACTGTCTCAAACGTGCCTTTTATTATTACATTATTAAACTTGAGAAACACATTTAATAATGTAGAAATGAATCACAAAGTCACAACCTTTTTTATTTGGTATACATCCTGCCTTTCTGCATTGGACAACTGAAAACCGGTTCAAACTGGTTCTAACCAAGAAGCGACGGTTGAGATAGGAGCTCTGTGTTAACCGTTTATCTCTCTCTGCAACACCGATGAATAGTTGAAAAACACAAATTGTTGCAGCTGTTCTGGAAAAGAACACACAACTTTGTTTGTGATTCTTCTTTGTCATTATATCTTCTATTTTATTTATAATGATGATTGGAGACTAGCGGAGAGAAATAATTGAAATAGCATGTGAATGCAATTGACTCTAATGCCAATGTGAAGCGTGCGTGGTATGAACACAAATATTACATAACCTAGGTGTAACCTCATGCAGTTATGTTTTCCATGTGAAACCAATTTAACGAAACTTCAATTCTAAGAATAGCAATGCACTTAAACTCGATGATTTGACATTCTGGTACCTGCACTGAATGCTGTCTAGTATTTGCTTCCACATTTTTGCCCACTTTTTTTGGCAGGAAAAGACCAGAATCCAAGGAAGTCAGTGGAGGAAAACCTCCGTCTCACCACACAAAGACCGATCAATCAACGATCAATTTCCCCTTTGCTGATCGGATCCTGACCATAAAAAAATGTCTCCTTCTCCTAAATGTGTCCATCCATTTTGATAGCAGGTGGGGTCACTTTAATACAGAGAGGTTGTCATGAAAGCTATACTGCTTATGTCAAGCTCTGCACACACAAATCACCACATTCTGACCCCCTGGGATACCAAAATATCACTATGAACTAAAACACTGTCTTTTGATACGGTATTCATTGTAAGAGCCATCATGTGTTTAGATAAACATCTTCTAGCGGCCACCAGGACGACGGAACGCGACCACCTGGAGTTTATTTATGGCTTCCAACTCGGGACGTGACAAAAGGCAGCGCGACCGTTGGTTGTAGCAGACCAATGATGTCCTTCAGACTTGTGATCAGACTGCACAAACATCTGTCAGGCTGGTCGCCGTGCAGGAAAGCTACTGACTTGTCATCAGCCAGGGTACGGGACTGCTGGGACGGAGCGTTCCGATGTAGTGGGGACTAAAAGTTATGCTGTGTTCTTAAACGGTTAGAACATACATAGGCATCCATGCACACGTGCGCTCACACATGTACACGTGGGCACACACACATGCACGCGCATGAGCGTCCGCGCGCACGCACACACGCACGCACGCACGCATGCTCACTCACTCAGGTGATATTTGATTCATGCAAATATGTATGTCCACTCAACCCTTCCCATCAAAAATGATTTGGCACAGAATCTTGACAATCTTGTCACGTTAGAACAGAGACTGTGTGACCTCATGCACACCCTGGCTTCTAAAAGATGTTCCCTCCTTTGTCGTTAGTCTCACATCTCTCGTGCCTTAATACCTGCTTGTCTTCTTTCGACTACCTAAGGCTAAAACACCCAGGATTCCACTGTGTGTTTGAGTACTCCGCCTCCCTGTGGCATCCACACACACCACATGGGTCTGAGTTTGATATGCTCTAGTCTCACACACTGGAAGGGTGTCACACACTGGGAAGGGTGTCACACACTGGAAGGGTGTCACACACTGGAAGGGTGTCACACACTGGAAGGGTGTCACACACT
>CM051004.1:27076856-27079356 GCA_027704905.1 Muraenolepis orangiensis
TATATAGGGAAATATATATGGCCTATAGTCTCTGGCCTGAAAGTGTCAATTCTGAACCCGGATGCTTACGAAGGTGGAACCGATAGCGGCTCTTTGTGTCAGGGGAAGTTCTGAAAGTGGAACCCATGACTGTGTGTGTCAGGGGAAGCCATGAAACGTTCTTTAATGTGCATGGTGCCCGCAGGTCTCACCCACCAGTGAGAGCCACACATGAAGGATGAAGGAGTCACTGATTCCCCTAGTGAATCAACCCTGTAGTGGACCACTCTATAGCTACAGTATGTTCTACACGGGACAGCCTGTAGTTACCCTAATTAGATAATATAAGAGAGAGAGGGAGGGGAGAGAGAGAGGGAGAGAGAGGGAGGGAGAGAGAGAGAGGAGGCTGAGGGGGGGAGGAGCAGGAGAGAGAGAGAGAGAGAGAGAGAGAGAGAGAGAGAGAGAGAGAGAGAGAGAGAGAGGAGAGAGAGAGAGAGAGAGAGAGAGAGAGAGAGAGAGAGAGAGAGAGAGAGAGAGAGAGAGAGGCGAGAGAGCGAGAGAGAGAGAGAGAGAGAGAGAGAGAGAGAGAGAGAGAGAGTGAAGAGGGGCGGGGGGGAGACAGAGAGAGAGGGGGGGGGGCAGGGAGACATGGGAGAGATAAGACAGACAAGCAGGTTGAGTATACAGCAGGACATGAGGCAGCGTGAAGGAAGGGGAGCATTAGAAGGTATTCTATCATAAGGTCATTTCTTTCCGTCGCGCCGTCACCTGTGAGCTGCTACCAGCGGACAGCACATTCAAATGTCACTGTGGCTTAGGTCAATGCACACACACATACACACACACACACACCGCACACACACACACACTCACACACACACACACACACACACACACAAGCACATACGCACACACACACACACACACACACACACACACACACCAGCACAACACACACGCACACACACACACACACACACACTCACACACAACACACCACACACACCACACACACACACACACAAACACTATTTTAACTATCCCAGCTAAGATATCCTGCCCATATCCAACTAGTCCCAATGGACCCCATCCCGTTAAGCTGTCTATGTCTATATTAGGATATATTATTAGGTTAGGTTATTTTAACGCCAGGATATATGTGTGTCACCATTTCATGTGCTTTGATTCGTCCTTATCACGTTGCAAAACTGCCTTCATGGGGTGTTGCTGTTTAAAGTGGCAACGCCAAATTAACTACTATAATTATGGACTAACATTTTTGAGGTCATGTCAAAGACGCCTATGTGTTGTGTGTGTTGCAGAGATATTGACTTAAGTTAGCGGCTAACCCAGCAGCTGGTGCCAGCCGGGACCATTGTGTGTAGTAAATGTAGAAAAACGTAATGCAGGCTCTTCTAACCTACTGGATGACTTGACGATGAAACCTGACGATGCCATAGCACTAATTCACTGTAAATAGTGTGTTTTATGCTATTTTCAGTTGGGTCATTTTGGGGTGACTTTGAGGGCACTGTTCTGCTGCACTGTATTTGTGATGCTGCTGCACTACTGGCACTTTAAAATGCTTTTTAAATGGCTTTTTTGCACAATTCAACATGTACATATCATCCATAAGTCACTTTATTGTTATTTGAATTGTTTGTCTTATTGTGTAGAGTATTTTTATAGCATAGTGGTTTAGTAAATTCATACTGCGAAAGGGAATGGGGAGTAAGCATATGGCATAATACAAATACTTGAATCTTGAAACTTGACTCTCTAACATGCCATCGTTCCTACACCAATATTCATTTCCGGAGGCAGCCAATGGAGTGACACAGAGGGTTTTTTTGGTCACTGATCTCCCCTATTGTTGATCACATGTGTTTAGTGTTTCATTCTTGCTGCAGTTAAGTCCCACTTAAGCCCTGGGGTTTATTGGGTAAACCCAGGAGTGACCCATCACCGAGCCCTGTCCTGTTCTGTCTAGTCTCCTTCTGATAGGTAGCCTGCAGCTGGCGTGTGTGTGTGTGTCTATCTTGTGTGTGTGTGTGTGTGTACGTGTGTGTGGGTGCGTGTGTGCGTGTGTGTGTGTGTTTGTCCGTCAGTGCCAGGTCGTGGTTAATTGCAGGGTGGTTCACATACATATAGTGTATTGCTAACGACAGAAACAGTTGCAGTTGGTGATTCATTCATTCTTTACTGGCACACGCCAGTCTTTCCTTCCAGTAAGGATCCCATAGTTGCCTCCCCACCTTGTTTTGGAACCTGATCCAGTGTGAGAGAACACACACACACACACACACACACACACACACACACACACGCACACACACGCACACACACACACACACACATAGACACACACACACACACATAGACACACAGACACATGCACACACACACACATACACACACTCACTCACTCACTCACTCACTCACTCACTCACTCACTCACACACACACACACACACACACAGACACACAGACACACTCACTCACTCACACACACACACGCACA
>CM051004.1:27086856-27089356 GCA_027704905.1 Muraenolepis orangiensis
GTGTGTGTGTGTGTGTGTGTGTGTGTGTGTGTGTGTGTGTGTGTGTGTGTGTGTGTGTGTGTGTGTGTGTGTGTGTGTGTGTTTAGTTGTGATTTGTATCTCGCCACAATGCAATAACAAGCTAGTTCCAGTAGCAGCTCTTTCGAGAGAAACAAAGGAAGTGGTGGGCGACCAGCAAACTGGATTTCCTCTTCCTGTCTGTCCGCGCAGCCTCTCCTCCTCCCTGCCTGCCCTTTGGGTATCAATGCAGCCGAAGCCACCCACTACCACAGGCACCCACGTGGCCACTGATCGCCAAAACCATGCCACACACACACACACACACACATTGTAATTAACACCTGCCACACACACGTACAGCAACACACACACACACACACACACACACACACAACCACACACACACACACACACACACACACCACACACACACAGTCAAACTCAAACGGCACACACACACAGACACACACACACACGCTCACCAAAACAGATTCATATTTGCAAAAAGACACACTTTACGCAATCTTTCTTTGACACGCACACACACACACACACACATGCACGCGCCCGACACACAACACCACACACACACACACACACACACACACACACACACACACACACACACACACACACACACACATGCACGCGCCACCGCACACACACACACACACACACACACACACACACACACACACACACACACACACACACACCACACACACCACACCACACACACACAAAAACTAACCAAAAGCATCAGTCTCAGATTGGCTTATACACATGTGCACACTAGCAACCATACATACAAGAACACCCAACACACACACACATGCTATAGTAGATACATGGACCCCACAATACACACACACAGTGTTATAGTAGATACATGAACACCCCAACACACACACACACACATGTTATAGTAGATACATGAACACCCCAACACACACACACATGTTATAGTAGATACATGAACACCCCAACACACACACATGTTATAGTAGATACATGGACCCCACAATACACACACACATGTTATAGTGGATACATGGACCCCACAATACACACACACATGTTATAGTAGATACATGGACACCCCACCACACACATACACACACACACACACATGTTATAGTAGATACATGGACACCCCAACACACACATACACACACACATGTTATAGTAGATACACGGACACCACAATACACACACACATGTTATAGTGGATACATGGACACCACAATACACACACACATGTTATAGTATAGTGGATACACAGACACCACAATACACACACATGTTATAGTATAGTGGATACACGGACACCACAATACACACACACATGTTATAGTATAGTGGATACACGGACACCACAACAAACATGCGTTCATTCACACTAGCAGCTGCCAAGTTATTACCCGGGCATATAATTAGTATCTTAACCAGCAGGCAGACATGTTGGGCTGCTCTGAAATGAATCCATGAATGCGGAATCGCTCGAGGGCCTCCAACAGTTAATCCCACCAATCAGCTCTCAGTCCGCCCCCCTCCTCCCCCCTCCTCCCTCCTCCTCCCCCCCTCCTCCCCCTTTCTACTTAGCTGGCGCACGGACAGCACGCAGCGGGGCGTCTTTAAGGGGGTGTCTATCACTCACTCCCAGTGTCTCTCACAGCCAAGAATAGCGGAGATGCATCACAACCGTGGATGGATAAAGGGGGGGGGGGAGGGGAGAGGGGGGGGGGGGGGGGGGGGATATGAAGGAGGCTGTGACTACATGATGATGACTTGTGAGTTTGTGCACCGGGCTGTACGAGCACACGGTACAGTACAGGCAGGCCAACGTACGCACATATACATGTGCACACAAGTACAGATGGAAATAGGGGGGGGGGGGGGGCAGTGGGGGGGGGGGGGGGTTGGGGCAGTAGCTCATTGAGTAAGGACTTGGCTTGGGAGCCGCAAGGTGTGCCGGTTCAAGTCCCCGAAACAGCAGGTTACTGCCCAAGTGCCCTTGAGCATGACATCCTGGGTGCTGTAATAATAGCTGCCCACTGCACCTTACACTAGGATGGGTCAAATGCAGAGAAATTCCTTTCGCTGTACTGTACTTGTGCTGTACACTGACAATTTTTAATTATTATTATTATTATTATAGAATACTAGATATAGTAGATATAATCAGGAGAAAATGAATACACACAGGGGGGCATACATCAACGATACAAACAGCTCTAGATACACAAATCACGTTTTGATGTGTGGACACAACTGACACATTGGGCATTTTGAACAAAGGGAGCAAAATATATGGATAGACTGAGAACACATTGCACCTATCCACCTCTTTGTTTGATTTGGCACAACCTACCCTCTCCCTCTGTCTCTCCCTCTCTCTCTCGCTCTCTCTCTCTCTCTCTCTCTCTCTCTCTCTCTCTCTCTCTCTCTCTCCTCTCTCTCTCTCTCTCTCTCTCTCTCTCTCTCTCTCTCTCTCTCTCTC
>CM051004.1:27096856-27120586 GCA_027704905.1 Muraenolepis orangiensis
ATACTAAACAAATAAACACTATTTGTACAACATGCTTACATACATATCTATATATATATATACATATATTATATTTATGTATATATACATATATATATGTATATATACATATATATATGTATATATACATATATATATATATGTATATAATACATATAATATATATATATAATATATATATATATATATACTATATATATATATAGTATATATACATATATACTATATATATACACACATATACACATACATATATATACATATACACACATATATATACACATATCTATATACACATATCTATCTATATATATATCTATCTATAGATAGATAGATAGATATATGTGTGTGTGTGTGTGTGTGTGTGTGTGTGTGTGTGTGTGTGTGTGTGTGTGTGTGTGTGTGTGTGTGTGTGTGTGTGGCTGAAATAAGAGGTTTGAGAGGTGAAACCGGTTTGACCAAAAAAGGGAACACCCCCCCGGGCTGAGGACGGATCGCGTGAGGCAGAGAGAGAGGCCATTTTAAGCTCATTCGCATTTCGCATAACCAGACGACGACAACAGAACCGACTGTCACTTCTTTTCTCTTCTCTTCGACGACAAATAAGGTATAACACGTCGACATGTGTATTCATAGACATGACATTTATTGCAGTTACTGACATTATATGGTACACATGATTATGTAGCTGGTGGTATTCCGTGTTTGCTCGATAGTGTAGGCCTACTAGGTTGTTTGTAGACTAGTTTAAAGCTCAACTGTGTGTGTGTGTGTAACATGATTCTGTTCTACCATCCTGGTGGTGATAAATCGGTGTTTTCTGTCGATTATTTGTATTCCCCTTGTTTTTGGTGGTTGGTTGGGGGGGTTAATGTTTTTTTAAGAGGCTGGATTGTTCTTCATCTAAACAACTTTTATTGGTATTTGTCTTTTTTTGGTTGTTGAAGCGATCGATATGGCCGACGAGGGGAAGCTGTTCGTCGGCGGCCTGTGCTTCAACACGGACGAGGAGGGCCTGAAGGAGTCCTTCTCCAAGTATGGACACATCGTGAAAGGTACGCTGTTTCGTTTCGTTTCGTTACATTATGTCGATTAGATTAGATTAGCATGGCGCAATTCATGGTTCGTGTGATCGCGTCAGCTAAACCGGCTGTCAAAGGGCACTGTCAAAGGATTCGATTCGATTCACTTTCATTGTCAGTGTACACAGTACAGCGAAAATAATTTGGCATCTAACCAGAGTGCAAATGTTGCAGTAAAGTGTATGTATGTGTGTGTATATATATATATATATATATATATATATATATATAGCATGCAAAACGTATGACGGTCACCTTACAACTGCTGATATTGACATGGCTTGCCATACCTGTTTTGTGTTAACAGCTGACGTGGTCAGAGACCGAGAGACACAGAAGTCCAGAGGATTCGGCTTCGTGACGTTTGAAAACCCCGACGATGCGAAAGAGGCACTGGCTGCCATGGATGGGAAGGTGTGTTTTTATAATTTTTTTTTTCTTTTACTGCCTGAAATGATTCATTTATACATTATGCAAATGTAAACGTATGATATTTGTGCAAATCGAGAAACCAACTGTTGAGCAAGAAAACCTGTTTTCAACCCGGATCTGTATCCGCATTTTGAACAAAGTGGTTTGCCAGCATTCTTGCACACGTAATTGCCGAAGTTTGCTGAAGGTTACATGTCAGGGCTCGTTAAGGCATTTTGCAACGAAATGCCTGCCAGTGCATGCTTTTCGTTCTTTTGAACCAACGTGATTGTGGGGTGACTTGGTTGCATTACTAGTTTCTTACATTACTAAGTCGATTTATTGTGTTTGTGTGTGCGCCTTGGAGACATTTACAAGTAGTAAACAATCAAAGGAGGGCTCCCTTCACACTGCAAGCCTTCGTGCTCAATTTCAATGTATTGCTCGGATCCGATT
This sequence comes from Muraenolepis orangiensis, assembly GCA_027704905.1. NCBI lineage: Eukaryota > Metazoa > Chordata > Actinopteri > Gadiformes > Muraenolepididae > Muraenolepis > Muraenolepis orangiensis. The sequence goes on from CM051004.1 coordinate 27,098,806, forward strand.
TGTTTGTTGTTTGGGTATTAACATTATTATCATGATTAAAATAAAAATGTGGCCAATCAGAGTCAAGTTAGAGTCAGTCACAGTCCTAATCTGACCTTCATGCACAAAATCACAATAACAACGCCACAAGTAGCATGGTGTCATATGGGGTAAACATCGAGGTCACTCAAGTTTCCAGTTATGAAACATTGGATCTGAGTCTGAGTTGTCAAGAGAGGGAGCAGACGAGGGCATGATGAAAACAGAAAAAGACTCATCGCCCCCACCTAAACTCTTGTCAATCACGGCTAACGTACACTGAACAATGCTCAAGTATATGTTTTCAATATCGGCGTGTTCCAATGTAATCTATGAGAGACCCCATGTTTCTCAACATGGAAATTGAAACGAGAACTGAACTAACTAATGTATTTTGGGAAGGCAATATGTTATTTGGCCAGCAGAAGGCGATATAGTCGCTTAAGAGTGGCCAACGATGAACATGTTGTAATAATAGTATATCATTTAGGGAACAACAAATGTGTTTTAACGCAAATACAAAACAAAGTAACATTTTAAGCGGGCATAGAATGCTCTCCACTGGTGCCTAACTAGTAGCCTATTGCATGACGTTTATATCGGCCGAATAGGAGTGTCATGCTAATTTGACGTGTCCCTGAGTTGTCATGACAGGTTTTTCAAGTTACTTGAAATTGTTGTTGTTGAGGAGGGGGGGGGGGGGAATTCCAGCCTAACTTTATTTTTAAACTTTGTTGTAGTCTGTGGACGGCAAGCCGATCCGTGTGGATCACGCTGGGAAGCCCAGTGGCCGTTCAGGAGGAGGCGGCGCCTTCCGTGGCTCCGGAACTCGTGGCTTTTTCCGAGGCAGGCGAGGTGTGTGTGTGTGTGTGTGTGTGGGGGGGGTGGGTGTGTGTGGGTGGGAGGGGGAAGAAATTCACTTTTGACTTCTGGTGACAAGTTGTTCTCTTACCTACCCTTTGTTGAAACACACAGTTGTAAGTTGTTTTGGATAAACGCGTCTGCTATATGACTGTAATGTAGTGTGTGTATACAAGATATATTTATTGGCCATTTGCAACAAGTACATTGGAATGCTTACTCCCCATTCCCTCCCACCATACAAATAGTAGTATAACAATAAGTGCGTGTCATTTCTTTGATCGTCATGTGTAATGAATAATAATGAATTAATTTGTAGGTGAAGGAGGCGGAGGAGGATTCGGGCACAGAAGCTACACGGATAGAGGGTATGGAGATAGCAGGCCGTACGCCAGAGAAGGCGGCTTTGGGGGCGCCAGAAGCTATGGGGATGAGGACCGAAGCAATGGGGGATACAGAAGTGGAAGTGGAAGTGGTGGCGGCGGCGGCAGCAGCCGTGGTGGCGGCGGCGGCAGCAGCGGCGGAGGCAGTGGATACGGAGGATACAGCCGGGACAACAGGTAAGAACGGCGCTCACCAAAAGGTCTCATTCACGTTGTGACCGCTCTTTGTCCCCGTGTTCTCTAGTCGAATAACATGTTTTGTAGATTAATGGTATAGAACGTACAAGATGTTTTATTGGCCATTTGCCACAAGTACAATGGAATGCTTACTCCCCATTCCCTCCCGCAGTATGAATTGGCAATACTATTAAAAAAAAAATACTATATACAATTAAATGAACATAAAAAGAACAATATAGTGACGGTTGATATTAACATTAATGTGTTTTGAATTTGAAAAAATTCTAAAACATTTAAAGTGCCAGTAGTGCAGCAGCATCATGAAACAGTACAGAACCGTGCAGTCACTGTAATGAGTTGTTAATGACAATGTTATTGCCTTGTTAGTGTTATTTTCTTGTAACCCCCATTATCTCGGGGATCTGGCTAACTAAAGGGCTGATCATTTTGTGTTCTAACCTGACCGTCCCCTGTGATGTTTCAGGAGTCAGAATAGCTATGGATCAGAGCCGCGCCCGTCATCATACCGGGACAGCTACGACAGCTATGGTGAGTAACGCGCCGATGTAACGTAGGATTTTTAACTTATTTGCGTGGATCATCTAAAATAGGCCCATCTCCGTAAGACATCGGTGGAAAGCCCCCTTTCTCCCGTCTGCATCAGTAGCGTACAGGTGATGATCAACATCTCCTCAGCCGTGCCCGTCTTAGAATCCGAGTAGCCACAGACTCTCTCTCTCTCTCTCTCAAAAGACAAAAGTCCACTTCAGACTAGCGATATTGCCTGATATCATGTCTCCTCCTCCCTGTTCCTATGAGAAAAAGCCCAAGTGAAACATTCGTATGCTGTCGTTATTGTCCAAATTCTGCTTTAGTGTCTTTACACTTGTGCCTACTTCTTGTCCTCAGAGTAAAATCACAAAAAATCCTCCTGATTTCAAGATCATCACCAACCTGCGCTGTTTTTTTCTAAAGATTTCGAAGACAATTTTTGGTTTTTTTTTTTTTTTTTGAGGGAGTGGTTATTATTTTTGTGAAATATGGTGACACGGCCTTGTATCTTAAATCCCTTGTTAACTTGTGTTTTTGTTTTCTGTGTGCTTGGGACTTCTGTAGGTTAGTTATGCTCCACCCTAACAACCTTATACTTTTCCCCCCCCCTGATAACGACAGTGAGGAGGATCAGAAGTAGCCTACACTATTTAGACGTTAGGAGACGTGTTTGTGCTGAAACCCCCTTGGTGTGAGATCTTTGCTGTTCAACACAGCCTGACGGTCTCAAAAAGTTCAGTACGAATGGAAAATTAGTCAAATTTCATCTGTGCTTTTGGCACCCACTGTGAAAATATTCTAATTTAAATGATTAATATAATATTTATAGTATAATAAAAACAAGACATGTTTCTGAAGCTTGACAAGCTGTGGATATACTGTCATGGTCTATGCCTACATCTCTTCAGCTGTGTAATTCCTTTTGAGAACATTTATTTGATATGGGCTCTGGTTTCTTCGCATGGTGTTGCTTCGTTACTCGTTTAAATGACCTGTTACCTTGTGAAAGGGGCTAGATGGTGATGGGATGGCCTAAATTGCTCGACTTGGCCTTTAATTTTTATATATATTTTTTTTTGAAGATCATTATTTTCCTCCAAACCAACCCTAAACAGATGTTTTGGCATTTCCTTATGCTCTCATTTGGGTATGTACACACTGCAGTACCCAGTACTGGTTATACTAAATATATTTGCTTGCCTGGCTATCATTTCAAAAAGGCCCAACTATGACTTTTAAAAGTTTTAGATTTGGAAATTAACTCTTTAAAAACAATTTATTTGAATTGAATGTCCCTGCCATCAGTTTGTTGGATATACCTTATTTGGAGACATGTCAAGCCCAGGTGTTTCTAGCTGAAGCATCTTAACCAGGGGAAAGGAGACATGCACAACCCCAACCAAAACCATTAAAGAGGGCCAGGCGGTTTCCAATTGTAGGGATGGACATGGATGGTACAAATCCTCTGGATGACTCTGGGAAATGCTACAACTCTAGCTACGACAGCTGAGCTTTCTAGCCCCTTTTGAGTTTAAAAGAATAAGTCGCCGCAATATATATCCTCACCCTGAGGACTTCCCTCACAACCGTCTGCAATTTGGACTGATAAGAAATGTGCTCTGTTTGTGTATCACTTTTTTTATTGTCTCTTCAGGCCTTATTGGGCCCTATTAAAACTACCCGTTGAACATGCTCCGATTCCTGATTTCCTCCGAAAAACCGTTAAACAATCAAGCATTCTGATTTTATAATTCACTGAATACAGTTTTTTAAATGAGGGGCTAGCTATAGTTGTCTCTTATCTGGATATATTTTTTTTTTCTCGTAATTATTTGAAGACCAGCTTGGATACTAAAGGGTGGGCTTCTAGGGTGAGACGGACTAGGAACTGAACTGTCCTCCTGCTGCTGTTTCTGGTCTGTCATAATGCTTCATTACACCCAAGATCTCTGGCCGCTATCGTTTTGGAAATCAACAAAAGTCCTTGGAGAGCGAAGTGTTGGGCCTACCGACACACGAGTCCTCCTCCTGTCTGTGGTGAAAGCTGCTCACATGGCTAGTTCATAATTGGAGATAGGCCAGTAATGTGAGGTAACATTTTTTGCTCTCCTGTTCACATCCCTCAAACCGTTATCATGTTGATGTCCCATCTTATGCTTTCTACCACTCTGTCCACGTTGCACTGGGGGGCCCTGACCCGCTGCTAGGGTTTGGCTTGGTCTACCTCCCCAAAAAATATGAATTTCATCCAGTAGCACACATCCTTTTCTTTCAAAGCTATTTCATCGAGAGAGAAAAAAAAGGATCTTTTGGGGGAATTAAACAATCCGACGTCAAAGGCGGTTTTTATCCACGAGTTCCACCCAAAATCTCTGAAGCCTACCGGAATATTTCTAAGAGAAAAATGTCTGTCGTAGGAAATGGACGGATCTCACATTGTGCATAGATTGAATACCCTTGAGACTGCAGTTTCTCATTTGTGGTAAAGGGCAAGCGGGTTGTTAATTCTATGCCATTGCTGTTAAATGTGTGTGTGTGTAAGTGTGCGTGCTTGTATTTTTGTGTGTTTGTACGTACACTTGCATGTCTTTGCCACTAAACTATTCGAGGGCCTCACATTGATTTTGTTTTCCTGTCCATCTAAGGTTGAATGTCGTAGAGGAAGAAGATGATGACGATGATGACTCCGCCTCCCTGCTGAGTAGCCTTGGTGGCTTTGCCTTTTGTCTCCTTTTGGGTGATAGAACTAAAGGGTATGTACTACTGACAAACTAAAAATGCTACTTGGAATCCTTTTGTAAATGTCTGCCTCGCAAGAATTGTGACTCCGGCGTGTTTTCAAGGTTATTCAGTGGTTGTTTTTTTTGGAAAATGGAAAGAATTTCACTGGGAAGACTCGCGCTTCTACGCAACGTTGATCCATTCTTTCTTCATGTTGTATATTTGTAGTTGTAGTAAGGATACGATGCAAAACCTTTCAATCTATCAAATCAGGAGTTGAGCAACTATACAAGCATTCAAAATATGATCATGGTGCAAATATGATTAATAAAAAGGTATATGACTAATGCAAAGATGGTAATTAGGCTTTTCTCTGACTAATAGTCCATAGAATAAACAAACTGCTTTTCTGTTTGTTTTTTCAGAGTGGCCGGGTGGTTCCATCTTCTTGGGCCCGTCCGTCGGGGCTGGCCCATCACTCGCAATGAGGCAGTGATGTTGGGTGGAGCAGTGAATTAAAACAATGTGATTTCATAATGCAGCCAGATGGTATACATGTGTCCTTAATTTCCCTCGAGATTAATAAAGTTTCTTGAATCTTGTGTTGAGCGTGAAGGCTCCCTTTGCCAATGCGTTTAATAGTATTTTTGCTAGCTTTATGATTCCTAGTCAACTGTTTTAAAACACGGTTTGAGTAGGAATGAGAACCATGTTGAGGCGTGCACCTGTTATTCAACGGCGAGTGTGAATTAACTTAAACAAACAGGCCAGGTTTTGTTTTAGTAGGCTATGGTAAACACTTGTACTTGTACTTGTAATATGTGTACTGTGAAAACATTTCACCAAAAATAATAAAACGTTTTCTGAAGCTCATTGCATCTTTTATATGTATATCCACTGCTACTGTAATGTCTCGGATGTGTGATATGAACATTGTTGTATCGAGGAGGACCGCTGCTTCCTCCTGTTGTCCATTTTATAACGTGAGCCGACATTAATTGGAGCGCCTCGGGATGGTGAGAGTGGGAGCGGGGCGTGGCCTAAAGCCCGGGCTGTGCAGGTCCTTTTACTGAGCTCCGTCTCGCAGCAGGTTGCCCGCTACTCATCTCTCCGCACAATCCCAAGGTAATAAACACATCTTAACAACCTCAAATTGTGGGTGCGGGTGTTAAATTTGTACTTTTGATTTATTAAAAAACCGCGCTAACAATGCCGCGGTAACGTGTACTAGGCGTTGCGTAGTTAAGAGGAACACAGCCCCAGAATGAAAATAATCGAAGGCCTTTTAGGATGTTAGCATCCCTGTGTAACGGCGTAGCGGTGTGGGCTATGTGCCGTTTAGCTAACGCGGTTCCCTCTGAAGACATCGTGGTTGGCGTATGATTATATTAGTTCTCGTTTGTGATATAAAGCGTGCTATTGATGATGTATTTGGATGGAAAATAGAATGTTGCGTGTCCCTTTTGCACGAAGCAAACTTGTATACAAAGCGTACCATGTCCAATAGTATATGTGGCCCTGTGTGTGTGTGTGTGTGTGTGTGTGTTATGGCCGCGAATGGGTCGGTACCAACATGGGGTTCTCCTCTGGAGAGAGAAACGGACCACGCAGGAACAAAGGGGCTTGACTCGGGGCCTAGAGGGTGGGGGGGAGGAGGATGGATGAATCTTCGCTTACTCATTAGCCATCCGTGTGTCCTCGTCCGTCTGTCTCTCTGTCTTCTCGTCTGTCTGTCTCTCTCTCTCTCCACCCATAGGCCGAACTAATAATGTCCTCGGACGAAGGGAAGCTGTTTGTCGGCGGCATCAGTTTTGACACGACTGAACAGTCACTCGAAGACGTGTTCTCCAAATACGGCTCCATAAGTGAAGGTACAAGTACTTGCAATATCCCCTCTTTTTTTGGAACAAGGGCTGCTTACATATTATATATTTATAATATATAATATTATATATTTGAACTTTATTATGATTCTACTTCCAGTTGTTATCATCAAGCACAGGGAGACCCAGCGGTCCAGGGGCTTTGGTTTCATCACCTTTGAGAATCCTGAAGACGCTAAGGACGCTATGATTGCTATGAATGGAAAGGTAAAAACAAACATTGTTTCTAGCTGACCACCAACGGAAAAGTTTACTCCAAAAGTCCCAGAATTCTGCCATTCGTCGTCATCAATCATGCCATTTATGTTAAATTGGTTTATTTCTTGTGCTTACTCCGCTTAAGTCTCTGGACGGTAGGCCGATGCGCGTGGATCAAGCCGGAAACTCTGGTGGAGGCGGCGGCGGCGGCGGTGGTGGGGGTGGGAGTCGTGGTCGTGGCTACAGGGGATCCTTTGGAAGTGGTGGCGGCGGCGGTAGCGGCGGCGGTAGCGGCAGCGGCGGCGGTAGCGGCGGCGGTGATGGCTACAAGCCACGCGGCGATAGAGGAGGAGGAGGCGGACGCGGCTACTCGTATGGTAAGACACGGTTGCCATTGTTTTACGGGCGTACTCGCACACAAAACACATGTTATCTAACATATTATTCTCATGTTTTAGTGTTCTCAAATGTATGAATTGTATCGTAGGCTCCGGCGGAAGATATGACAACCCAAGAGGCGGCAGCGGCGGTGGCGGAAACTTCGGCAGAGACAGGTAAACACAGACTAGTTATATCTGGAATTGTAATCTTGGTGCCACTTAACACCTCACTATATTTATTTGTATACGGTTACACTGTGAACACGGTTATATTGATGAAAAAAAACGCTTGTAAATATGTACATCATTTTGTAATTCTATTTTTGGGGTAAAAACAATTTGAGCACATCTTTGGAGCTGGCATGGGTACATACTTATCCGAATCTGCCCATTGTACGTAAAATAACGAAGATGTTGAATGTGTGAACCGAGCGCCCTCTTTCCTTGTTTTGCAGAGCACAGGGCGGAGGATACAGTGAGCGCCAAGGAGGTACGTACCGAGACAACAGTTGGCCATCAATATGGCAACCAGAGGCTGGTTAAACAACAGCCTGTAAGATCGCATGCAGGATAGTTGTTATAGGGTTTATTCTATACTAAAGAGACGGCTTTAAGTGTTGGAATGTTGTTTTGCTTTGTTTGCCTTCACACTGTATATTTGTTATATCATTTATATATCAATTTTATGATATCTTTAACATTTCTTTCTATGAATCAGATCAGCCCAAAGACAGCATAGGTTTATCTGGATGGATCTCCTTCCTTCTAGCCCAGGCTCGGAACCACATTAATCAAAGGGCTTTTTCTTCTCTGAACAGGATTTGTTGCTGTGCTCACTGGCGCCCCCTGAGGCCACACCTATAGTTGAAATGTGTGGGAAGAAACGATATGTTGATGGTCCAGTGTAGCACTACTGCTGAGTGGGTCCTGAGGTAGGCTGACTGCAGTCTGTGGGGGGAAAAACCTGTCCATGTGGAGCTTCACCCAGGGTTCCTTTTTGTAACATGATAGGGAACAACTTGTTAGGAGAGAAGGTCAAACTTAGCTGCTCAATCAATCAATTGTTTCTCCAACAGATAAAGAGACATTGCTTTTTGATTATTCAATTGTTTTCCTTCACTTAAGCCAGAAAATCGTTTTCAGTTGTACAGCCTCTTCTAGAATGTTCCTGGGACGGCTACTGACCTGCTTTTTGCCTCTTGACTTCTCCATAGGCGACGACGGTGGTTGGTAGCTCAACATGGTGGGTGTCGGTCTCCGCGGGCAGCACCCATGTTCCCCAATCCTTCCCCCCCCCCCCACCCTCTCGCAACCACATTTGAATGACAGCGAACCCTAGCTGGAATTCGATTCCAGCGCAGACCTTGCTGCAGAATAACAACATCCACGAAGAAAAAAATGAAACCCGTTCTATAGATAAAGAGCAGTCCTGGATAAGTCCAGGGGAAGGTAGGCTCTCACGTTGAGCTCTTTCCTGACAGGTCCTTCTCCAAGTTTTTCTAACTTTCATTTAGATTTTTTTTTTCTGTTCCCCCATCAAGCCTTCTAATTATTATTATTTTTTTTTTGTTGTTCCGGAATTGATCTTAAGAAGAGAACATGCCATTTAAGTTATGCCTTTGATTTGTGTTACCAGAACACGCGTTTGAGTTATTGCTTCTACTTTATTACCTGTGTGCTTTTTGTCTCACCGTGGCCTGAGCCCCCCCTGTGTCCCCGGTACACGACGCTTGCTGACCAGAGCCTCCGAGAGGCAGGGAACGTATCTCTGCTTGGGATCATGTGTGGTGGGGTTTCACCATACTCTGTTCTGTCTTCCGTAATAAAGGAAGGAGAATTCATCCCTGTCCTTGTTTGCAAGCTATGTGTCGGGGGAATTACAAGAGGACAAGGAAATAATAAAAAGAAAAGCTCTGAAAGACTCTTTTTATTTTTTATTCCAGGAAAATCCTACGAAGCACTGGTTAATTTGATCACCGTCCTCTTGGTTTAATCCTATGCTTCTACTCCTCTACTCACATAAGGAATATCCAAGAGTTGTCATGTTCTGATCAATGCAGGGTTTTTTTTGTGCATGCTTCCATTTTGTTTGAAATAAAATCCTTTAGAAATGTTCCTTGATCATGGGTTTCATTGCTTTTCGATTTTTTTCCGTTTGCCAAATGAGGTGTTTCATATGTAACTACCCCAACGCATTGAGCGCAGCGCATTGAGAACATGTGTCCAATCCAATCGATGGTGCATATGTATACATGCTTTTTTTTTCTCGAAGTGGCTATATATTATATAGCTGGCTATATATAGTGGCTATATACTATTACTACTACTATTTGGATGTATTACCATGCACTTTACTGCAACATTTGCACGCTGGTTAGATGCCGAATTATTTTTGACAATGAATCAATTGTAATGTAATCTATGGGTACGTACATCCGGATCTTGTATTGGCCATCTAAAGATAGGGACACGGGGAGAGGCGCCCGAATGCGCATGCGCAATTCCCGCGATGACAAGAAGTACTTTTTATTTTAGTAGCATTTTTTAAATATATATTAATGTGACATTGTGTCCATACCTCTAGAATCTGACATTGGTTATTTTTCCTCCTGTCCGTACCTCTTTCACATTGTCTTAAGATGCGGACACACCGGTCGTACCTTTAGAATAGGACAATATCGTATGGAACTACGCGTTAAAATTGACAAACTCCGTCCAAAATGCCAGAACGCCGTTCAAACTGCCAAAAGAACGCAGTCCAGAACGCCGTCCAAACTCCCCAAAGAACGCAGTCCAGAACGCCGTTCAAACTGCCAAAAGAACGGCGCCCAGAACGCCGTTTGGGTATCCTGAAGAAAACCCCAAATATGCCACTTTGTGTTATATTACGACCCCGACAAACGTTCTGGTTAAAAAATGTCATTGAAAATAAAATAAAAAGGCACTTTGGTATCCCGTGGACTTTAGGGTTGAGCCTAGTCCGAGTACAATTGTTACTGCACAGAGCTTGTAATCCGAGATTGTTTTTGTTAGTCGAGGGTTCACGTCCCGCCTAAATCCCTATTATTTTAGTAGTGTTTTGCTGCAGGTAGCTAATTGTATATTAACCAACTTTTAATATGGCATTATGTTATGGCATTATGTTTGGTTTATCGCAAAGCCTCGTTCAACCGAAAACATTTTCTGCACCGTGTTCAAATCCAAAGTGTAGCCCAGGTACATCGCGGACCCTAGAGCGCGCCCACATGTCAACTAGCTACTGAATTGAACAGTACTTGAATGAATTGTTATGGTATGAATTGAACACTAATGGCATGTTTATATATGACCTTTCAATCAAGATTAAAGACGTCTATATATGATATTTCAATAAAGATTAAAAACCTCTGATGTTTAGTTCCTCAGTCTATGTTGAAATATTTGACTATTATGCAACGTGAGTGAGCGAATAAGGATTATTTTAGAAAATATATTGTTATAATAATGCATTTGTATTGCACTTTTCATTAAGCAGTGGGTGAACCCTATATGAACATCATGAAGGCCGGGAATATAGGATTTGTCTGAGAAAATATTATTTAAAGTGCGCACAGTGGGTGTGCGCAGAGGGTGTGTGCAGTGGTTGTGTGCAGAGGGTGTGTGCAGTGGTTGTGTGCAGAGGGTGTGTGCAGTGGTTGTGTGCAGAGGGTGTGTGCAGTGGTTGTGTGCAGTGGTTGTGTGCAGTGGGTGTGCGCAGAGGGTGTGTGCAGTGGTTGTGTGCAGAGGGTGTGTGCAGTGGGTGTGCGCAGAGGGTGTGTGCAGTGGTTGTGTGCAGAGGGTGTGTGCAGAGGGTGTGCGCAGAGGGTGTTTGCAGTGGTTGTGTGCAGAGGGTGTGCGCAGTGGTTGTGTGCAGAGGGTGCGCGCAGTGGGTATGTGCAGAGGGTGTGTGCAGTGGGTGTGTGCAGAGGGTGTGTGCAGTGGTTGTGCTCCAGCTGCAGGAGCAAGAGGAGGCAGTGCTGGTCCTCCAACTGCTGCTGGGATTGCAGAAGCCTGGGCTCCAGTAAGGGACACCGACATGGAACAGATGGTGTAGTGTCTTTCCTGGGGTCCCTCACATGGTGATGGGAAATTGTGTGTTTTGACGTGCCTTTTCTGATGCCACGGCCCATGTTATTTACCGTGTTAAATTAACTGTTGTAGCAAAGTTCATGTTGTAACCTACGACCTGGTCAGTTTTGTTCATGACATATTTCATTTTTAATTGGAACATAACTCCTATTACAGATGTAGACAGAAATAAATTGCCATGACATTTTATGTCATGAACAAAACATGTCATTTAATTTCAGTAATATGTCCCACTGTTGATCAGTGGCTCCACTTTTACAAGTTCTCCAATCGGTTTTGTTTGACCTATTCACGGTAGATTGGACTGAAGATGAAAACAGTCGTAAAGAAAACAGTAATCACTGTTTATTTATCTCAAACAGTAAAATTGTATTAACTAGTGGACAGATCATAATTGCCATGTTTCTAATGATTGGTAATACTTTGTGGATTTTTTTATTTAGCCTAGCTTCAACAGCTATCTCAACTATTGGCAAACTATTGCAATAAAATGCTATATTATTAACCTTCACTGTGAAGAAACTTGCAGATACTTATGGCTAATTCCTCATGGAAAAGCCAACTGTTGTTGCCACGCTACAATTACAATTTTATTTACTTAGCACTTTGAGATTCTTACGAGCCCTGTGCGCTAACCATTCTACCAGCTACGCTGAATAGAATACATGGCTCAAATCTAAAATGGATTTTCTAACCAGAAAGTGTGTCAATAATAATACAACACCCAAAGTGCGTTACATAATATGGATACGTACATACATGCTAAATATAGATCCGGACTTGTCCGTGCCTGCCTGGCGACTGGCTAAATATTTATGAGGTCATTGGGTCATGCCCTCCGTACCTTTAGAACTGCCACTGTCTTTATATTAAAGCAAGCTAGCGTCAACGCTCCTTGAAACTGCCGCTTTAAAGCACCGTATACCATTGGGACTATAATATGCACCTTATTCTTTAGTGCGGAAAGAAAACTAGATTCTACGGAGCCCCTAAAGTCCCAAAAGGTAATGTTTTTTTTAATCTTGTGCGCACAAATTACCTTTTGGGACTTTAGGGGCTCCGTACTATTCTCAAATCAGTTGTTTAATGATTATTGTAGCAAATCTAGACTATATGAAAAAAAAAAACATGTCAGCATTAATTGCATGTTCACCCCGTGGCAGTGAGTTTTTTTCTCATTTGAACCACCAATTTATTGAACTACCGTATTTAATACATCAACACGGTTCACATGTGCACATGTGTTCATTTTAACGTCTACTAACTAAAAAGAAGGGGTATTGTTCAGGTGACGTTCAATCCAGCCACGGTAGTCCGGGAGTTTGCCGTACACGGTACACATCTGATGTTCGCCAGCGCGGAACGACACAACACCAAACGCCAGTCCGTCCTCACAGACAAGTGGACCACCGGAGTCAGCCTGGGGTTACACGTATACACAAAGGGGAAACCGATCATGTAGGTATTTCACTGCTTTTGGGTCGTCAACTTTTTTAAATAATAATGGCAATGACTCACGTGTCCAGGTCCCTCTTCTCCGTATGAGCAGTATGTATGGCGGTCAGTGCAGATCTTGTTATCCTCGAGTGTCACATTCACTTCCCTGAGCTCGCTGGCCATGTGTGTATTTGTCTTGGTAAGTCCCCAGCCGGACAGGGAACAGTGTTTAGGCAGGACATCAGATTGGCCCCCAAGCTGAATCGGTTTTACATGCTCGGTGAATTCTACCTTCTTACTTAACTTGAGGAGAAGTGGTGGTGGTGGTGGTGGTGGTGGGGGAAGGGAGTGTAGGTTAGTGTTAAAACAGGAATGCATTGGCACAATAATGTATCATGATTTAACTTGATTTAATCTTAACACAAAGATAGGTTACATGCTATAAGCCTATTTACCTTCAGTAGCATTAAGTCGTTGGAAAATTGTGTTTCATCGTACTTCTCGTGGGTAATTGCTCGACTCACTTCAATGCCCTTTGGAGTTTGTTTATCGACGAACTTGTGAAGACCTACATAGACATAATAGGTGCTGGCACAAAAATGTATCATTGATACAATCGTTACCAAATTATATTACACATTGGTGCCCATAATAATCCAAACGACATCTATAAAACCTGTTGTTGAAAGCAGAATGCAGAATTACAACAGAAATGTTATAGAATAACCTTCTACTTGTGCAAATATCTTCTGGATTTTCATTTTCTGATTACAAAATAAACAAATAAACAACTTCCAACTTCTCTGTGAATCATGATTGTTGCTTTTAGGCCCTTCTAGGTCAAGGTTCCAGGCCTATACTAAACTAAATAATACTATGCTAAATTAACCATACGTACTACACTATAAACAACACTATGTACGCTACTACCTATGATATTCTATACTATATATCTATATCTATCGATATCTATACTATATATCTATATCTATCTATCTATATCTATATTTCTATCTATCTATCTATCTATCTATATATATATCTATATACTAGCATACATACTATAGTTTATAGTGTTGTTTATAGCAGGGGTTCCCAACCGCCGGGCCGCGGACCGGTACCGGGCCGTGGAGGTGTTACTTCCGGGCCGCGAAACAGCTGTGTGTTTATCATCATATTTGACTCAAATAATTTGAGTATAGGTGAACGGCGGGCGGTATAATCTATATATAGAGATTATATATATAGTATAATCTATATATATAGATTATATAGCGGTATATATGGGCGGTATAATCAATATATATAGATTAAATATATATCGGCGGCATAACGAGAGACTTTCAGTTGCACACGCTACTAAAGAGACTACGCGCTATTGTGTTAGGGGTGTGTGTTGACAACACACTTTGACAACCGGTCCGCGAGATTTTTTTCATGTATCTGCCAGTCCGTGGCACAAAAAAGGTTGGGAACCCCTGGTTTATAGCATATAGCCGTTCTAGAATCAATTGAAGTCTGGACATTGGGGTCTAGCCGTATGCTAAAAACGAAAAGGTTTCCTCACTACAGTAGGGCAGGCTGTACGGCTACACGTGGAACCATTTAGACTGGGCTCAAATCAGCACAATATTGTTCTGTTCTGCAGAAAGGTAAGTAAGGAACCTCACTCGGCGCGGCAGTGAGCAGCGGTCAACACAAACTCATCGCTGATCAGGAAGCCGCCGCAGTAGGAGAATGTGTGCAGCCCCACTTTTAGTTTCAGAAGCACCATGAAGGGTCGGCTGTGAGGCGCCGCCTCACGACCCCTGAAGATCTCCCCGCTTTGAACTGGACGAACAAACGGAACAGGGACATTAGAGTGGATTCTAATGTATTGTCAGTGCACTACAGCACAAGTACAGTACAGCCAAAAGTAATTTGGCATCTAACCAGAGTGCAAATGTTGCAGTAAAGTGCATGTTAATACAACAGTGGTTAAAAGACAGTCTACTAGGTATAAAAACGGTTATAAAATAACTTGTAGAGTATGTATGCGATATGTGCATAATAATAGGTATATATATATATATACACAGGTAAGTATAAGTATAGGTAAGTATAGGAAATACCAGAACATTAGGGGATGTACATACATCAGGATGTATTCACCCTTGTTGTTGTAAATAAGTCGATATGAATGAGTATGAGTGAAGATACAAGATACAAGATTGTTAAGTACAATGGAACGCTTACTCCCCATTCCCTCCCGCAGTATGAATTTCTAAAACAATACTATAAAAAATACTATGCACAGTAAAAATTAACAAAATATAACAATAAAGTGACTGATGGATGATATGTACATGTGTTGAAATGTGCAAAAAGATTTAAAAGCGCTTGAAAGGCATTTAAGTTTTGCTCTGTCGAGGTGCGTATAGGGAGGGGCGGGGGAGTCGGAAATGGAAATACGGACAACCCGAAAGACGCGGTGTCCATTACCTTTAACTCCGTTATGTTTAATTAGTCCGATTCAGCCGTGACGCTGTATCGCTTCCCGTTTACATTGACACTGCATGGAAATTCTCAAGAAAATGTCTGTCTTGTTATTTTATCATTTCGCCTCTAGCTGTTCTTATACAATTTGCTCATAGGCCTACAAAGTTACCCACCTGTTCTCCACCTGATCACCCATCCATGCATGTTGAATGCAGAGGGCACGTCACAGTAGTGCATCTTATTAGTAGTCTCAATGAAGAGATTAGGTCACTTTTTACTTTCCTCTTGATTTGATTTGCCGATATTGCGTTTGATATTGTGTAATATAGAGTTTGTTTCGGATATATACAGTATATAGTCAAGGAGAAAACACTTTTGTTCTTTTGCAAACATCCAATCAATCAAACTACTCCTCAAATGTACTTGGATGATCTTCTTACCTTGGAGGAGTCCGAGCATCACGAGTGCCAAGGTGTTTTTCAGTGACCTTGTCATGCTTTCACCAAGTGTTCTGCTGCAACCACTGAAAATGCCCTTAATTTCACTGGCATTTATGTGAGCTCAGAGAAGAGGAAGCAGGATGTGGTTCAATGTGATTGCATGAAGAGCATCGCAACAACAACACAAGCCCTGTATAAGAGGGCATGGCTAACCCGGGCCTTTCTTTCAAGTTTACGAAGTTCACAAAATAGCCTCACGGCATATGTGTCTCCTCTGTTTTCTTCTACAAACGGACCCGAACTAGACAAGAAGCAACGTCTAATGCTAGTCTATTAACCTACAGCTCAAATGAATTTAAGCTTAAGACAAACCTGCATCGTGGTATGTTAGCCACACACACAAGCACACACACAAGATACAAGATATTTTTATTGCGGATTGCAGGTACATTGGAATGCTTACTCCCCATTCCCTCCCACAGTATACATCTCCAAAACAATACCATCAAAATGATATACAATAAAAATAAACCCAAAAAAGAACAGCAAGGTGACTGATAGATGTGTTGAACGTACATGTTTTTTTTACAAAAATCTTTAACAGCATTTAAAGTGCCAGTAGTGCAGCAGCGTCATGAAAACACACACACACACACACACACACACACACACACACACACACACACACACACACACACACACACACACACACACACACACACACACACACCTCTCCGTCTGTCCTTGGGACTCCGAGGTAACATCATTCTGACATCAGGTTTATAGGACACTTTGTCCCAAGCTGAGGTCCACTGAAGTTAATGTGAAATGTTAGCCCTCCAAAGGGTATGCAAAACACCATTAGAGACTCCATGAGGTAGAGGACCATTATTCCTGCTTGAGAAATAAGAACAAAAACAACCTATTTTGTTTTTTCCCCGTAAACCAGGAGGGGGAAACCTAGCGTATGTGGTGTCTCATTGTAGCAGTATTAATGGCTATTTATCTCAGCTCATAACTATTCTTATACCGTATGTGTTCTGTCAATAGCATCTGCTATTGTATCACAAAAAGAGAAGACAATGTATTTATTATAAGTTCATTATCAAGACACTTCAAACCAGGTTTGTAATATTCATTTCAGGGACTACCAACTACAACGTTCACATTTATCTCTATGTATTTTATATTATTCGTCTTCCATACAAAGCACGCACACGTATTTGACATTGATTTAAAATGGCGTATGAGTGCTGGGCTGCCACAGAATAATACAAATAGCGAGTGTTACAGAGGAAGGTCTAGAGGGAGAAGAAAGAAAAGAATCCTAAGGTGAGAACATTCTCTCCTGGAGTGTTCTCTCCTGGAGCCACAATGGGATTAACAAGGAAGGGTTAGGGTTAGGGTTAGGGTTAGGTTAGGGTTTGTGGTTATGTTAGAGTTTATGGTTAGGTTAGGGTAAGAGTGAGGTAAGGCGTAGGGTTAGGTTAAGGATTAGGTTAGGGTAAGGTTAGGGGTAGAGTTAGGGTTAGGTTAAGGGTTGTGGTTAGGGTTAGTTTAGGGGAAGGGTTAGGTTAGGGTTATGTAAGGTTTAGGTTAGGGTTTGTGGATAGGGTCAGGGTTTGCGGTTAGGGTAAGGTTAGGGTTATCTAGGGTTATAGGGTTATATAGCCCATCATGTTTATGAGGACTGCTGGAAGTTGAGACAATGGGAGTTATTAGCCAACCACTCATATATTTATGCTCCTGTCATGAAAGGATCATAAATTCCAGGGCAAATCACATGTTTTTTAAATAAGAAATGGAAAACAACAGCAATAAAAATACCAAAAACGGCCCAGTTCCATTCCTAGTACTGGTCACGGTATGACACTGTTGAATCCTACACGGTAGAACAGGGCCAAGTCTGGAGCGCTCCTGTGTGTGTGTGTGTGTGTGTGTGTGTGTGTGTGTGTGTGTGTGTGTGTGTGTGTGTGTGTGTGTGTGTGTGTGTGTGTGTGTGTGTGTGTGTGTTGAATCCTATGTACCCACATGTACATTTAACCCATCCTAGTAGTAGGAGCAGTGGGCAGCTATTGTATATACAGCTGCCCGGGGAGCAGTGCAAGGGGTCTGGTGCCTTGCTGAAGGGCACCTCGGCAGTCACCAGGAAGCAAACTGGCCCATTTCTCCGAGTACCATGAGCTATACTGCCGCAGATATAGTCGATATGAAGAGGAACATTGTGGTTAGTTGCAACACCTTACAGATAAACAAATGCAGATTTGTTTTCTCACTAAGGCTAAATTACTTAGAAATGCTTATCCTGTGGTTTCCTCATTTCCTGTCTCATGACATGTAGTTTCACATGTCTGTGGTTAGAAGGATGCAGAAAGCCTGATTCCAGCGAGTGCTCTTGCCCCGTCAGGTGGATCCGAGTGGCGATTACTCACTCCTCGCAGATCCACAGTGTGACGGACTATCATGACAACCACAATTCTAGGCCCCTGTACACAAGCACTCTCCTAAGGCCCCTCTCATCCTCATTCAATCCTCACACCTTTTTATGTGTTACAAATAAACAACCCATTACTTATAACTCGTTCGTTGTGTTTTTTTTTCACAACTCGAATGTTTTGTTTTTTCATTTTGTGACAATGATTTTTTTTAAATACAAACCAAACATTTAAATGACCAGATTTGTAAGGGGCTTTTGGGCCCTGTAAATCCATATGCTTATGATCTGCACCTCCCAGGTTCTCATCGCCATGGGGACAGCCAATGAGGGTGTTGAGAGGGGAACGATGGCCTTACCTCACTGACTTTCAATCTCAAACCGTATAAATTCATGTTTAGGTTCTCCAGAGCCTATTTTTTACAGCTGGGAATGTTGGTGGTGCTCAGGTTAAACAGCTGAGAGAGAGAGAGAGAGAGAGAGAGAGAGAGAGAGAGAGAGAGAGAGAGAGAGAGAGAGAGAGAGAGAGAGACCGAATGGCAGAGCAGTTTTCGGTTGGGGATCTGTTAGGCAATGTCAATATTTATACATCAATTAAATGTAGTAGGATGTTAAATAAACCATGTAGGGTAAGTTGACACAATGTGAACGGGGAGTGGAGGATGTCTTTAACGGCCTTGCACTGTATCCTAACTCCCTACCTCTAGAGAACATATTTATTGTTTACATACCTGTATGATAGCCATGTACATTTTTACCTTAACTGTTGAAGATATAACGACATACCCCTGCTCACCACTTAGCTGTATATACATTTATATATATTTATCTTGTTGATACAACTGCATACCCCTGCTCACTACCTGTTCATGTGTGTGTGTGTGTGTGTGTGTGTGTGTGTGTGTGTGTGTGTGTGTGTTTGTGTGTGTGTGTGTGTGTGTGTGTGTGTGTGTGTGTATATATATATATAGACATTTTTTACATCTTATTTAACCACATTATATATGTACATTCTATATTACCATGCACTTTACTGCAACATTTGCACTCTGGTTAGATGCCAAATAAGTGTGGCTGTACTGTACTTGTGTTGTGCAATGACAATCAATTTGAATCTAATCTAATGATGCAGTTTCGAACTTGGCCAGGTCGTCGAATAGCTGTCAATCAGGTCCTTTACGTAAGCGCAGGTTGGGACTTGGGACGTGACTGACAGATTCTACCTACTATCCATCTATGTATTTAGCATATCACTTTAGCTCTGGTGTGTGTGTGTGTGTGTGTGTGTGTGTGTGTGTGTGTGTGTGTGTGTGTGTGTGTGTGTGTGTGTGTGTGTGTGTGTGTGTGTGTGTGTGTGTGTGTGTGTGTGTGTGTGTGTGTGTGTGTGTGTGTGTGTGTGAGAGAGAGAGACTTTTGGATTCATGCCAAGTATTTATAGCCCCTGGAGACAACAGACTGACTGATCGTCAGTTGGAGATGCCGGTTGAGGTACTTTACCAAACAGCCCATCTCCATCCCCGTCCACATTGGTTAGCCCCACTCCCTGCCACCGTGGTTTCTAAAGTGACGTAGGACCAGCTCTCCGTGTTCTGCTCCAGGTCACATGATGATGCGACCCCCTCGGTGAACGTCCGTTAAGCCTACTGTTGAACACACACAGCCGAGCGGAACTGCAGACTCACCCTCACATTATGGGATACATCTTAGGCGCCGGCGTCTCGCAGATTAGCTGTAGCTACCAGCTAACCAGGGGCCCCGACAAACTTCCCATCCCAATTACTAAGCAAGATGACGAATGATAATGATCGCCGTATTTTGCAGTCCAAATTAGTGAGGCTCCCTAGTGAATTGAAGTCATTGGACTGGGGGGGGGGGGGGAAAGAGAAAGGAAACTGGAACCATCTATATGCCTGTGGCTTGAAGGATGTCAATTATGTCTATGGGTTTTTTCGTTTTTTTCTGTTCTGCTCGAAAAATCTCAATCCAAAAACCATATGGAGTCGTTTCAGAGCTTCAGTCCATTCATATTCTCATGTATCCGTTTACACATCATATAAAACTTCTCCCTTCGTTTCCCCACTGCCTAAAGTATTACAACTTTCAACAGATTCATTAAAACATTTTCAAATAAGTCAATTATTGGTTGGAATACAAACAACAGTAGCTGTAAGTCAAGAGAGCATTTTGTATAGCCTTTAAGCCAATTTCTTTATCATAATATTTTCTTAATTAGAAAATATAAAAATATAAAAACAAAACAAATATATAAAATATATTTGTTTTGCATGATAAACACACAAGGGTTACAGCAATTGGTGATTTGACTGTAGGGAGACATACGATGAGATAGATATGATCATATAAGAGATTCGAGAGTTGAAGAAGATCAGTTTTCATTTTAGGTGATAGAAAGTTAAATGAAACATTCATCATATTAACCCCCCCCCCCCCCCACCAAAAAATAATGACAATTGGACAGCTGCATTTGGCTGGCCGAATGCTCCCTTATTCAAACTTAAAAACACACACACTGTACACACACTGTCTGGAAATATTTGATTGGGTCAATCTCTGGTCCGTCTGTCTGGCGAGACAGATCCTGAGGTCTGACCACAGAGAGAAACTTGTCGGTCAAGAGAAATAAACAACATTAAACTCCAATGTATCATAGGTATCATAGGTATAATGTATCATAGGGGTCTGAAACTGTCAATTCAATTGATTGATTCCTCTTTATTGGTCACATACCAACCTTAGGTATTAGTTTCTCTTCATTTAACCCATCCTGGTATTAGGAGCAGTGGGCAGCTATGGTATATACAGCTGCCCGGGGAGCAGTGTAGGAGGTCTGGTGCCTTGCTCAAGGGCACCTCGGCAGTGACCAGGTGTTTAGGGGGACTTGAACCAGCGACCTGCCGTTTCCCAAGCCAAGTTCCAACAGACTGAGCTATCCTGCCACCCCGAACTATACGAATGAACAGGTAGAGGATCAAATGATCCATCAATTTAGATGGTTCTGTTCTCCCCGTGAGGGAAGAGAGGAACCATCAAAAGTCCAGAAGCTGTGTAGTGAAGTCTAAGTGTGTTTGTTTTTTGTCATTTCTGAGATGGACTTCATGAGTCATATTGAGATGTGTTTTTTTTTTAATGAGACCGATTCAGCCATGACGCACCGCTTACCTTGACACTGCATGGAAATTCTCACGAAAATGTCTGCCTGTTTTTATATTCTGCCTCTGGCCTGTTCTCCACCTGTTCTCCACATAACCCGCCCATACATGTTTAAATGCATCGACGCTTTGTCATACTGGTGCATGTTACTAGTAGTCTCAATGAAGAGATTGGGTCACTTTAAAAAAAATATTTTTAAAAGCTTTCCTCTGGATTTGCCTTTGATATTGCGTAATATTGAGTTTGTTCCGGAGATATTTGCAAACACTTAGTGTATTACACACCTCCAGTGTATTACACACCTCCAGTGTGTTACACACCTCCAGTGTGTTACACACCTCCAGTGTATTACACACCTCCAGTGTATTACACACCTCCAGTGTGTTACACACCTCCAGTGTATTACACACCTCCAGTGTGTTACACACCTCCAGTGTATTACACACCTCCAGTGTGTTACACACCTCCAGTGTGTTACACACCTCCAGTGTGTTACACACCTCCAGTGTATTACACACCTCCAGTGTGTGACACCCTT
>CM051004.1:27131586-27136586 GCA_027704905.1 Muraenolepis orangiensis
GGCTGGAAATAGTTGTACTCACACACACACACACACACACAAAAAACAGCATTCCGTCCGCCGTGTAACCGTGAAATTGAAACCCCCGGACGATTTGTACGTTTTCACCGCGCTATCAAAACAAATACAAATAAACAACAACAACAACAACAACAACACAACATGGCAGCAGGGCAAAGTCGAACTCGAATATCCGTCACTCCGCACGCCGCGTCATCTAAACGGTCCGCCGCCGCCGCGCCTGAAAGCCTGCGAGGAAAACCCAGTTGAATGCCCTTGGTTATGTTGCTCTGAACCTGCCAACTGTGACTTTTCACTGTGTCATTTCTGCTATTTCGGTAGCTATGAGTACATAGCTACACTCAATGAATCATCGTGTGTCTGTTTATACTATACCAGAGGGGCGCCTCGAGGCTCCACCGCTCGTTAAGGCCCATGTTAAACCTGCACAGGACACTTGGTCATGGCAGTGGCGGCTGGCCCATAGGGGGCGATGGGGCACCGCCCCCCCTAAACCACACGCACAAAAACAAAATATAAAAAAATATATATATATATAAATTGTCAATATGTGTGTGTTTAAAATATGGAATGCACCCAGAAATATGTGTAAAATATGATTTTAAAATAATTTGCGCAACATAATATGCTTTTCCTAGTACACATATGCTTAGTACACTGTGGCCGTGTTCCATTTCACGGTCTGCAGCCTTAAGGGCGCATTTGAATGACGATGCTGGGGGGGCTGTAGAGAAATTGCCCCACGGAGGCGGGTCTCTGTAGCAGTTTAGCCAATTGCTGATTCAAGATATAAACGAGTGACATAAAATGTAGCCAATCAGCGTCCTCAAAACGTCTTCCGGGAGGGCTGTTTTCAAACAGCCTTCCCGGAAGACTTTGTAGCATCGAGCATCCAGCATCGTCATTTGTGTGCGTCACAGTGTACTACTAGGAAAAGTATATTATGCTCTGTCTCTGTGGGCACACACACACACACACACACGCACACACACACACACACACACACACACACACACACACACACACACACACACACACACACACACACACACACACACACACACACACACACACACACACACACACACACACAGACGCACGCACACACGCACAAACACATACGCAAAAACACACACACACACACACACACACACACACACACACACACACACACACACACACACACACACACACACACACACACACACACTCACAGACGCACAGACGCACACTCACACACACACACACACACACTTACAAATATATGTCAGTGTTTTTTGTCAGTGTGTGCCGATATATATATATTTTTGTTGAGTGATTGATATCGTTTTCGTGAGTGATTTAAACAAGCAGGTATATATTTATATATATATATATATATACCTGCTTGTTTAAATCACTCACCAAACTCACCTGTTCAGAGCTGCTTTGAATGTGTTTTGGTGTTACTGTTAACTCGTTGTTTCCTCTTAAATGTGTTTATGTATCCATGTACCAAATAAAGTCTAAAAGAATAGACTGTGTGAAGTTCTGTGGTGCCTTTGAGCTGGCCTTGCGTGGCCATGATGAAAGTGATGGACAGAAGGGCGACATTTCAATACAACAAGTAATTGTATATAATGTAATTAACAATATGTAATTGTAAATAAAAAAAATGGTATAGCCCCCCCTGGTGAAAAATGCACCAGCCGCCACTGGTCATGAGAAAAAGCCAAATTGCAAAGATTTAAGGAAGAATACAGTCATTGTTGTAGTTGTCAGGCAGCTGGGATTAGGGTAAGTAGGCACGTAACATAGTGTGTGTGTGTGTGTGTGTGTGTGTGTGTGTGTGTGTGTTTCCGTCTTGTGATCACACTCTCCGTTATCTCGTCCCACCGCATGTTTCTTTTAACACCCGTGTGTGTGTATTTAGTTACATTCCACACATTCATATTCGACAAAAACAAATATAAAAATAACTGACCTTTAGATTCGACCTGTGCGACTGAAATACAACGCTAGGAGAGCCCTTCCCTGTGGGTGTATAATCATTTGATTATGCTCATTGGTCATGGTGTGTAGTATCCACAAAAAATAGCTTGTTTTGAAGTTAATAGTGATTATTATATCAAAAGCGCTGATGTTTGGCCTGCCTGACGGTGGAATCTGAAAAGGCTAGAGTTGGCTGAATGGATTTGAGTGCCGTTGATAGCCCAGGTCCAGGTCATTTACATTTACATTTAGGGCATTTGGCAGACGCTTTTATCCAAAGCGTAGGTGTACATTAGTTGGTCCAGGTCCAGGTCCAGGCCCAGGTCCAGGTCCACTCTACTGGAATCTATCTAGGTGACCTTTTCTGAGCCTTGGGAGAAGCATGCTGCGGCGGAGCTATTTGAGGTCATGGAACAACCTCCCCCCTCCTCCTCCTCCTCCTCCTCCTCCTCCTCCTCCTCCTCCTCCCGAGTGTAAACGTGTAGGATCAGTGGCTGCGTTCAGACGATAACTGGTGCACCGCTACAATTACACACACACACACACATTCCTGTTTAGGCCAACAAAAGCCTATATTTTATTATTATTATTATTATTATTATTATTTCAACAAGTGACACACACTAGTGATACACCACTACAATTAGACTCTCTCTCTCTCTCTCTCTCTCTCTCTCTCTCTCTCTCTCTCTCCTCTCTCTCTCTCTCTCTCTCTCTCTCTCTCTCTCTCTCACACACATACACACACATACACACACACACACACACACACACACACACACACACACACACACACACACACACAAAACACACACACAAACACACACACACACACAAACATTGGTAATAATGATGCTGGACATGCATAATAATGGTTATGAGTTATACATTATACTGGAGCGGCAGTATAGCTCAGGAGGTAGAGCGGTCGTCTCACAACCGGAAGGTTGCTGGTTCGATCCCCCGGCTCCTCCTAGCAAGACACCCTAACCCCTAACTGCTCCCCCTGACATGCTGGCTGTCTCCTTGCCTGACTCAGCCGTTCTTGGATGAATGGATGAATGTCTTGAAAAGCGCTTTTGGATCAACTTGGATAGACTGGGGTCCCTAAAGCAGACACTCACACGCAAAACGAGGGACTCTTCAACCGAGGGCCGCCCCCCCCTTTCCCTCACTGTAAATGAGGAAGAACCGAACGCCTTCCCAGGCTCCTATGGTTGTTTTCTTTCTATTATTATTTTTACCATAAGCCGACCTGGATTTCCGAGAAGGAGGTTGGCATTTGGATTTCAGATCAAAGATAGTGTCAATCAGCTTGGACGGGTAACCAGGGTAGGGGGGCGGGGCCTGCACCATGAACACAGGGAGGTGTGGTTGACCCTGTGTGTATCTCTTCAGATTCATAAGATCAATTCATAGATCAATTCAAGATAGATTCATAGATAAAATGGCTACATAAAAGGTAGACCATTTACTTATTTACAGTTTATTTAGGTTTACAGCTGAAGTGAAGACACTACGGGGGAATGAAAACATTCAGGAGAAATGGAGAAATAGTTTCAGCATCTGTACGTTATTCTATCTCGGCAATACTGAAATGGTCAAACCTACTTACCTCACCGAGCCCTGGGTCAGGGCTCTGTGGAGGTTGAGCCATGGCTGAGGAGTTAAAACTCGGTTCCAGGTTTATTAGAGAGAAAAGGGCCCTAAACTACAATGAGCTCTAAGTCCGCCTGACTTATAACCCACTAAGCAGCTTCGGGTAAGGTTGCGACGGCGAGTGCGCTTACCGTGTGCCACACTCAACACTGTTATGTTACACACACACACACACACACACACACACACACACACACACACACACACACACACACACACACACACACACACACACACACACACACACACACACACACGCACACGCACACACACAAAGCCACATTTCCATATCCTTGTAGCTCATCAACAGTGCTGGCCCCGGGGCCACCTATGACCTGGCGTTGCTATTAAAAGGGTGAAGTGAGTGTCCTTGCATCTCCATGTGCATTAAGCATTAGGCTACCCCCCCCCCCCCCCCCCATGGCACTGAAAGAAGACCAAACAGATGGCTCGCAACTATTTTGGTTTTCGCTCATTTTGCTTACTGTGCTTGTTTTTTCTTTTCTTTTTTTCTGGCGGGGGTATTTTTAGATATGTGTCACATCCATGTGCAGGTAAGTGTGCCTTAGCTCACAGATCCAAGAAGATCACAGGTTCCACTGAGGACGAGGGACGTTCCAAGCCAGATACCCTTTACGGGCCGGGGAGACAAACATAGCCACTAGATGTTGCAACAGCCTGCGCACCGTCTTATGGAAATGGCTGTGTGTGTGTGTGGGTGGGTGTGTGTGAGAGAGAGGGAGAGAGAGATAGGTCATCTAGGGTCCCAGGAGGCTTAAAAAAAACCTTCACCTTTCCACCATCTCATGCACCGACCGTGTGAGATATCCACCGGGGGGGAGGAGGAGGGGATCAACAGGGTGGAGGAGGAGGAGGAGGAGGAGGAGGAGGAGGAGGAGGAGGAGGAGGAGGAGGAGAGGAAAACGTGTGATGGGTGTTAAGGACCGGAAAGTGTGCATCACCGAAGAGGCGCGTGGTTCGACGAAAGACAGCGGTGTTCTCGCTCTCTCTCTCTCTCTCTCTCTCTCTCTCTGGCGACATTGCTACTCCCCACCCCTCCCCGCCTTGCCACCCCCGCCCCACCGGGTGGGACTTGGATGCTGGGTGCCCTCTCGTGAAGCGGAAGACGAGCCCAGGGTCTGACGTCTCACATTTGCAGGCATACGCAAGCGCTTGTCTCACAGCTGTTCTCAGCTCCCAGGGGCCTCTCTGTTGGGGTGGGTGGGTGGGGTGGGGTGGGGTGGGGTGGGGTATGGCAAAAACGTGGTTGCACCTCATGGAACAAACCCTCCTTAACTGGCGAAGTGTATTTCCAGTTTGCCGCAGTGATCAATCAAAGGAAAGCCGAC
>CM051004.1:27141586-27156586 GCA_027704905.1 Muraenolepis orangiensis
GTAGTCAGATCTATAGTCAGACCTAGAGTCAGACCTGTAGACAGACCTAGAGTCAGACCTATAGTCAGATCTAGAGTCAGACTGATAGTCAGACCTAGAGTCAGACCTAGAGACAGACCTATAATCAGACCTATAGTCAGACCTAGAGTCAGACCTATAGTCAGACCTAGAGTCAGACTTTTAGTCAGACCTAGAGTCAGGCCTAGAGTCAGACCTAGAGTCAGACCTATAATCAGACCTTTAGTCAGACCTATAGTCAGACCTAGAGTCAGACCTATAGTCAGACCAATAGACGCGGCCCGTCATCGTTTGGTGACTGGCGCTGCATGTCACTCACAACTTAAGATTTACTTACTTACTTAGGTTACTTACTTAGGTTACTTACTTAAGTGTGTACTGGTCGCGGATCGATGACCCCGATGACCAGATCTTCTTGTTTCTCTTTTTTGCTTCCTAGATCAATTGCGACGATTTGAATGCATTAAGACTTGGGTGACGAGATAACTCCTTCTGGTCAATAGTTCCAATCATTTACGACTCTGTTGCTGAAGTACTTTTGTCTTATTTTCTTGTTGACTCTGTGCTTGGGTAGTTTAGAACTATGACTTCTGGGACCGCTCTCGGATACTGGATGGAGAAGTTGCAACGAGACGACGTTTGTTGTGTCAAAACTCTCGAATCCTTTTTATGATTCATGTGTGATTCATTTTGTATTGCTCACTTTGTAAAATATTCGATTAGAATAATAGCAATAATAACAGTCGCCCGAGGCAGCATCATCATCATCACAGAGTGTTCAGTACAGTTTGTACTGTAAGTAATCCTGCTTTTCACAGTAAAACCGGATCCAGCCGCATGCGTCTCCCACGGAGCACATGGGTGTAGTAAACGAGTGGAGCTTAACCACCTCAAGACCATTTTGTGTACCACTGAGTTTATGAGGCTTAGTCAAGCTTTACACGCCATGCCACTGTGTTGCATACAACACAGTGAGGTACTTCTTTTTCGTGTGTTTCAGCCACTGCAATGGTTCAAACATTGGTGACGTTTTACAACTAAAGTAGAGCTAGAAGCGAAGTTTAAAAAAATAATGAGAAATGGTGGTGTTTTCAAGATTCAAGATGTTTTTATTTGCCTTATGCAACAAGTACAATGCAATGCTTACTCCCCGTTCCCTCCCGCAGTATCCTTCTCTACAATTGAACACTATATACTATACAACACTATACTATAACAATACTGTACACAGTAAAAATAACAATAAAGTGACTGATGGATGATATATACATGTGTTGAATTGTGCATAAAGCATTTAAAAAGCATGTTAAAGTGCCAGTATAGTGCAGCAACATCATGAATACAAACAAATACGAATAAATAGTTGTTGAAGGAATTTGAGGCTGATTACATGGTGTTATTTTTGTTTATCTAAAAAAAAACAAGTTACCTTATCGTCTCTTGTTGCATGTCGTGAAGACTGCGTCACATGTGTCACTTTTATGCAATAATTGACATAACCGAGATGAACAGAGATTTACTGTAATCTCAACGGGACTCTCCGGAGTTAAAGATGAAGTCAGATAACGTTGGTTTTTTTTACCGTCACGATGATGACGGTAATCACTGCAATCAAACAATTAAAAATAAATAAAAATGTTCTGAACACTCTTTGGTCTAGATTGTGTCAGACGACATCCTGTGTGTGTGTGTGTGTGTGTGTGTGTGTGTGTGTGTGTGTGTGTGTGTGTGTGTGTGTGTGAATAAAAAGCCACAGCACTTCTTCTACCATTCATGAACACTCAAAGGCCTTTCACATTCCTTATGTGGGTCAAAAGTCCTCTGGAATAATTAAATGGATTTCCCCAGTAGTTAGGAGTGTAGTATACATCCTTCCCAGGCCATAACAATTGTAATTGTCAATGACTTAAAATAAATAAATAAAATAACTACATTGGAAACTGTACCATTCGCAGTTCAGATAAAAGCATCTGCTAGAAGACCTAGATAATGCATCTATGTTGTTGTTTTTGTTGCCCTTTCTTCCTTTCAAAAGCTTATTAAGACTCCACCAAGGCAGAGGAAACCCCCCCCCCCTCCCTCCCTGGAGAAGAGATATGGTTAAATGGGAAGCACATGGGGATCTTGTTGTGCGTTTCCTTTCTGCTGAAGCGCCGGGCAGGAATGTACACCGAGCCCCCCCCACACACACACACACACACACACAGTAAACCGCTGTATAGCTGGGGAAGGCTGACTAAGACGTGGATGTTAAATATTACGGTTATGAGTATGACACGACTTTCATCTGGACCGTCTGCTGCACGATGGCATGAGTCAAACACGCCCAGGCCTCAGGGGCTGACCGTGTGTGTGTGTGTGTGTGTGTGTGTGTGTGTGTGTGTGTGTTGTGGGCAGCTCACGACATGAGGAGGAAGGTGGGGGTGGGGGTGGGGGGGTATGAGAACACGATGGTAAAAGGAAAACAGAGGAGGAAGGTGTGAGCGAGAGAGAAAGACCTTCAACTTTTTATTCATCTAAACCAACACCTCCCAAATCCTATTGAGTTGAACAACAGTTCAGCATTAAAGTCAGACTAACATCCATGTTATAGTCTGTCTGTCTGTGTGTGCTGTGTATTGAAATGTCCCCCACCCCCTTTACTCTGGATACAGTAAACATGTTTGACCATGACCAAAGAGAGAATGATTGGAGACATGAATGCTTGATACTTGTGTGTGTATATATATGTATATATATATATATATATATATACACACACTTATAATTCTGCACATACCTCATACCTACTCTACAAGTTATTTTTATACCTTTTAGCAGACTGTTATTACATCTTATTTAACCACTGAACATTAAATATTAACATACACTTGAATGTTAACATTTGCACTCTGGTTAGATGTAAACATATTTTCACTGTACTGTACTTAGACATATTGCTGTGCAATGACAATGCATTAGAATCTAATCTAGTGTTCATATGCTAGTGAGACAACTGGTTTCAGAGCGCCCTGCCACAGAGCGTGCCGTGCGAGCGGAGATGAACACACGATTTGACCTTATGAATAAACGGGTTGTGACACCTGCGAGTCGACACGTGGACGACGTCAACGACTCCTCCAGTGGGTTCTGAACACAATCTTATGATGTGTGAAGTGCGGAGGAGAAGAAAAGAGAAAAAAGGCTCCTATTCCCCCCACAGTTGAGGGACCACTTTTCCTGGAGAACACCAGGAGATGCCTGAACTCAACCATGTTGACTCATGCCCTTCTAATAGATCCGAGCACATCAAGGCAGCCGGGATGGAACCCGACACCAACGAGTAGCCAACGTGATTCATGGGTGTGCAGAACACAACACAATGGATCATTTCCTTGTGTCAACAAACTACAATGAAAACCTAAATGGTGTTCCTCGATTATCCGAATTAAATAAACACGATCCCGTTCCGCAAATTACAGGGAGCAGCCGTTGTATTGGCGGCTAAAAAGAACTTGATCAGCCTCCGTGTGTCTATCTGCTGCCACCTATTGGCCACAAGGGGAATTGCTACATTGTTCAAATAAAATAAATAGCTGAAAACAGGCCCCGCATTCCAAGGCTGCTTTAAATGTTCATTATAAAAATAAAAAAACCCAACAATATTCACAGGTTCTTCCAAATAAATTTTATTGGTAATTTTATCCACTGTACAAAGCAAGGGTGATATCTTGCGGGTTACTGGCATGACCGCGCCAGGGAAACATAAAGATTCCTCCAAACGCACCTGAAAGAAACAACAAATAAAAAGGTTGATTTCTGTGTTGGGAGAACACAACTTGTCACAGCATCAAGTGTTTCCAAGAGCTTGCTGGACAAATACAACCTCTGTAAATAAACAACATTTGCTAAACACATAGAAAAGGTTATTTTGTCCAGCTTATAATAGGACTGCATAGCAACATTGCGACGAGGTTACTTCAAGTATCAATGAAACACGCCCCTATAACCGGTCCATAATATCATTTACATCGACAGCTCAGACGACGGGGTAACCTGGAGGCCTTCCTACCCTAGCAGAGGTCTACTCCAGGGCCTTGACGATGGCCTCGCTGGCGTCTATGCTGATCTGGACGGCGGCTCTGGAAGCCTCGTCGGACGCGCCGGACATCTCTGACTGGGCCTTCTCCAGGTTGGCCTTCGCAGCCTGGAAAAAACCACAACAACAACAACAGGGGAGTTTTTATTGTGCGTTTTAACGGTTTAAAGTTCTGGGGCTTAAATATTTATTTTTATAAATAAAAAAGGCAGTTGTACATTATGCAAATTCAAGAAGGCGTCAGGAACAAGGTTACACACACACACACACACACACACACACACACACACACACACACACACACACACACACACACACACACACACACACACACACACACACACACACACACACACACACACACACACACACACACACACACACACACACACACACACACACACACACACACACACACTTTCTCCTTGACTCTAGGGTAGCATGTACAGCAACTCTTCAGCAGATTGCGATGCGATCCTCCATCTACTGGCTAACGTGGATCAATTAAACACAGTGTACATTACTCGTCCTGGTCCGGGTCTCTTCTGATCCAATTGCTTTTAATGAATGTTATAGATCCGGTATCCATCGCACGTATAGGCACATGCTCCTCCGTATACGTAATGGACCTTATTGGCGTTTTCACCATCATGGGATCAATACGGTACCAAGTATAACAAAAGTATATACCCATTAAAGCTGGGGAAAGCGGTAATGGTGGAGGGTAGGAACACTAACAGGCGGGGCGAGGGTTTCCATTCTGATACTAGTATGTTCCTTTAGTACCTCACAATAACTGGGCAGGAGCTGAAGTTGTTTAAATACATCTATATATATTTTAATAAGTAGAGATAGCTATTGCATCAGTACCGTGTTACCACTACAATTGTAAACTCCAGAAGCTTGTGTAAGCCGGGAGAACCTATAGAGGACCCCCGAGACCCGATGTATGTGGTACGTCACGCCGTACGCTACCAGAGGTCAAGTGAGCGAGCCACTAAACGGTGGAAAGTGTAGCAAGCCAGGCGGCCGGGTTTTTTTGTTTCAAATTTTTTTTTTTTGGCGTGTCGGCCTCTGAAAGCTTCATTTGTCAGCGTAATGATTAGAAAAGGAGAAATGCCAAACATAGCTGGAAGTCAAAAAGGTCTCGCGGTGAGGGGTCCTCACACGTTTGCTATAACTCAACTGTGTCTGACCTTTGGCTCCTCATTAACAGTGTGGGCTGCGTAGGGCATTGTTACCCCGCTCCCTGGAAGAGACCGGGGGCTAAATAATCACGCCGCTTAACGCCCACCGCGAGGCAACTTGGCGGTGACAATGGTCCCCGGCTCAAGGTCAAGGGAAAGGACACCTCCGCGGCGCTAAGATTATAATTGCACGGCCAAGTATAAACAAGACTGACATTTACACATTGGCATTGGCCTTTCCCTCCTCCCTTCCCGCCACCACCCCCCAATAGACCATCGACTACAAATTATCTCGCCAGGGACCTGAATGGGAACACAGGGTTCATCGTATGGAAAATTAACACTACATGGTGAAATAGATGTTGCTCACGGTCATAAATTACCCGCCATCTTCCGAGGCAAAAAAACGAAAATGATGGATCGACGAATAAAAGAGATCTCCACCAATCCAACAGGGGATACTTCTCATTACACACGTCTCAGTGGACCATAGAGAACCCTGACAATGAATGGCCTTGACCCGCAGGCATCAGACATAGACAGGTTTTCTGCAAGCCATCCTGAACCAATAAATTATTATAAATGTATAAATGTATAGAAGGGAATGGCAAGTAAAACTCCCGGTTTGAATGCCATTACTGTAACCGGGTTACTGAAGTAAGTTCAAGTAACAGGCATGAACAACCCATATCGCTAAATCCAACCAGACATGAGTTTAAAATATACCAACTGCTGAAACCTGACCAGGGGTCATTTCTCTTTCTGTCCTGCTTTAATGCCATTGCTTTCTGCGTCTCGGTCAACATCGCCAGACCCACGGCAGATTGTCCCATGTAGCTCACCCACTTTCCCATTCCCATCCTTGTGTTGCATACAATCACGTCAATCAATTGCATCCAAAAACCCAACGAGTTAAGTCAACATACACAGCTCCTCCAGAGCGGTTTAGGATAATGGCTCTGATACTTTTTGCCTCAGCTGCATGAAATGAGTCTCCTTGTGAAACATTAGTTATCGTGTAACAATTATTCGCTCTTTCCCATGATTAATATGGAATGGAATTCCAGTATGGTAAACCTCTGTTATGGTATTCGATGCGGTTATAATGCACAATTCCATTGTTCCATTCGACTTTTAGGGTGCAGCTCTGTTGTTCAATGTTGCGCAAGGTTATCAGTTGTTAAATGGAATAAACCTGTGCATATCGTATTAGGTTTCTGTTTAAACCAAAACAAAAATATATTAAAAAGGTCACACACTGTTAGTTGGTACAAAGGAAAAAAATAAAAAAAACGCCTGGCATTTGCAAATGCCAACAGCCCGACCCTGAGGCAGAGAGGTTCAGTAGGTTACCGCTCCACTGTGCCTAATTACATTTCCCCCCGTCAGCTACAAAACATTATTATTATTAATCCCACTGGTGTGAGAGTGTGGCTTTGGAGCACATTTGCCCCCCCCCCCCTCAGAGTGGAGAAGGAGGGAGCGTGTCAGAGGGGTACTCACCACTAGGTCCAGCTGGTCCAGGGGGACGGCCTCCTCCGCCAGCAGCTGCACCGAGGAGTCAGCGTTGACTGTCACTGACCCGCTGCTCACTGTCCGTCCACAAACACACACACACACACACACACACACTTTAGTCAAGTAGTGCAATCACTTGGCCTGCCCTCATTGGAGTTCAGTTAGACCTTCCAGCATACCGCCTTAGCATTAAGTGAGACAGCTTTAACTTTTAAATGTCTGAGTAGTTGCTGAGAGGTCCAAAGAAAACAATGCAATGTAAAAAATTAAAAGTATTTTTCCAATTCCTAAGAGTTCTGCAGCTCACAATCCTCATACATTATTACTTTGCTGCCCCCTGCTGGATGGGCTCATGCACATCCAATATAATAAGACATCCATTAGCGGCAGTATAGCTCAGGAGGTAGAGCGGTCGCCTCACAACCGAAAGGTCGCTGGTTCGAAAAACTGCAAAAACTGTCGAGGTGTCCTTGAGCAAGACCCCCTAACCCTAACTGCTCCTGACGTGCTGGCTGTCTCCTTGCATGGCTGACTCCGCCGTCGGTGTATGAATGGGTGATGTGAGGCATGACTTGTAAAGCGCTTTGGATAAAAGCGCTATATAAAAGCCGGCATTATTATTAAGACCAAATAATAAAATGATCATTTAAATAATTGCACCTACACAATAACAATGAGTAGGGGGACCACCAGTTGGTTAAACATTCCAAGTATAACACGGTTGTGAAACTTGCCTAGTCAATTGTGTGTGCGTATGTACTAACAGAACAATTGTACAACAAGGCTTCTAACATCCTCACCACGCCTTTACTTTGGGAAAAATTCATGAATAAATCAATCTCACCAAAGTATTTGGCAGCTACCCCCTCATCACTGAAGACTGTGACCACCCCAGGCCTGAGGACCTGCAGGGTGGGCACGTGGGCAGGCAGGATACCAAAAGCACCGGTCAGGGTGGGCACGTCCACCTGCTTTACACTCGCCCCCTGGAAGAACACCTGTAAAAAAGACAATGGGGGGGGGGGGGGGGGGGGTGTACACACACCTGGACGTGAATAATCAAGTGTATGATGTCATGGTGTTATGTAGTGCAATCAAACAACAACCTTGTTTGGTTTTGCATTGGCCAGTATAGACCCTGGCAATACATTCATTCAAGGGCATTGCAGGCGTTCAGGGAGAGCTGCATGTGAACTTTAAACGAATGGCACAGATGTAGATAACATAATAAACCCCAAATGAACGCATACAGAGATCCAAAGGTCAAATGTTAAAATGAATGACAGCAGTGTTCAGGATTTGCCCACCACATTTTGCATGCAAACAAACATACACAGGCCCAGGACTTTAGAAGAACCCTTCTAAATAACACTTCGATCGTTGCGATTGCACGCACTTGTATTTCTATTGATCGATTCATCCCTTGTTAAAAAAGAGCCAATGACAACAAACGTGAAGCCATGTCCAGTTTGACATTTAGCAGCCTTGGCTAGGCTAGCAAGCTAGCTAGCGCCATACACCCAAGCGTCTCAACACAATGCGCGAATGCGGTGTCCTCAAGACACCTAGTGAGGGTTTAAGTGAATAGCGGTAACGTTGGAGAGTGTCGGTCATTAGAAGATAAGGTCTTAATGCAAGTGTTAATGTTTAAGGCCTTCGAGCCAAGCCTCCCGTGGCCGCCGTCCCTTACCTGTGTCGGGGAAGCGAACGTGAAGGACATCTGGGGAGCTCCGGAGGCTACCTCGGCGTAGCACCGAGCCTGTCTCAGCATGGGGGCGGTGCGACGGAGGAACCTGGCTGCCATCATATTGTTATTGTTATTATGTTTTAATGGGGAATAAAGATGGGCTGCAGACAGAGATCCCCTAGCGTGCTAGACCAGTCAGTGTGCGCTTGGCTTGCTTGCTTGCTAGGACAAGGAAGGACGTTGGTTAAAACCCTACCCACAATGCACTACGCTTGCTGGCTGGCGCAACGCATGCTGGGAAGTGTAGTCTTTCTATGTAGGTGAACTGCAAACCGGGATACACACAGCGCTTTTTTTTTAATGTTCGCATGTATCCCATCAACCAAGCAGCCACATTTGATCAGCATGCAGTAGATATTGCCAAATATAATATATTATAATATTATAATGACGCCCCCATTATCTGGCATAGTAATGCCAATTAATGTATTTAACTTGTTGAGTATAAGTCTAAAGTATAAGTCTAAAGTTTAGACTTATACTCAACTAGTTAAATACATTAATTGGTTAAGTTTAGACTCTAAACCTAACTAGATTAAACTAGTTAAACAGAGGGATCTATGTAAAATACATACTCCTAAATTTCTAAATTGCGAGAGAGCACACTAGTAAACTCAGTTTGCTCAAATTTAATTATGTAATCTGTAAATGTGAAAACGTTAACATTAGACACATTTTTTTTTTAAAGGCCTAAAATGTGCATTTAAAAAACCCCAATTTAA
Organism: Muraenolepis orangiensis; assembly: GCA_027704905.1. Taxonomy (NCBI): domain Eukaryota; kingdom Metazoa; phylum Chordata; class Actinopteri; order Gadiformes; family Muraenolepididae; genus Muraenolepis; species Muraenolepis orangiensis. The sequence continues at coordinate 27,150,857 of CM051004.1, forward strand.
CTGTCAAATATAGAAATGCAGTCAAAAATACGTAAAGGCTGCTCAGGTAAGGTGTGTTAAATAATGCTAAATATGGATATTAATTCATTCAATATAGCATATATATAATAATGAGTTGAAACGGGAACTCCCACCACCTAAGACATAAATGATCAGTCTCAAAATTGATTGGTGCTCACAATGGTTTGTGATGTATCTTATTTCGAGACTCGCCATATACAATATAAAAGTACAATATAATGGTTACTCCCCATTCCCTAGCGCAGTATGACATTTTTAAAACACTATACTCTAAAAACTATACTATACACCAGGGATATTCAACTGGCGGCCCGCGGGCCAAATCCGGCCCGCGGGGAGCTTTCTCGTGGCCCCTGGAACACAATCCATATTGTGTAAATGTAAAAAAAAAAAAAAAAATTTTTTTTTTTTTTTTTTTAGAATCATTTAAATAAATGTCAATATATGTTCGCTATTATGTTATCCGAATTAAATGTGTCCAAATTATTTCTCCCTCAATAGTTCTTAAAAGGCAATCTTGCATTGGACTGATCAGCGTGTAATTATCGTGACATCGTGTCAATCTCGTTACTCTCATTACTGATCCAAAATGAGCTGATGATGATTTTGTATTTATTTTACCATCACACGCCAATCCTAGACCTTTATGTTTAATATGTCAAATAACTGTTTCAGTCTGCAAGGTTGCTAATGTGAGGCGCCACTATGAGACCAAGCATGCTGCTAACTTCAATGCTGCTTACCCGCCTGGTAGCACAGCTAGACGTGGTAAAATAGAAATACTTAAATCTTCTTACACTGCATCAACCACTATTCTTACAACTGCTTATACAGCCCAGGAAAAGGCCACTGCTGCTTCTCTACGAGTGATCGCTTTAGCCAAAAAGAGAAAGACATTCACTGACGCTGAAGTTGTGTAGGAGGAGTGTACTCTGACACATTGGGAAGTCGAAGAGTAGAGGTACTGTTTGAGGACTGTTTTTCAGCATTAATTCCCGATCTCAAATCTACAGAGTACATCGCTGTCGATGAATCGACTGATGCAACAGATACGGCACAGCTCTCGCTGTTTGTGAGGTACTTCGATGGTGACGTTTTTAAAGAGGAGTTGTTATGCCTTTTACCACTGATAACCAGCACTACAGGTGAAGTGATTTTCGCTGCAGTTTGGAGTTTTTTTGAAGAGAAGGGTTTGGATCTAGGTAAGATCAACCTTCTCGTTACCGATGGCTGCCCGTCCATGATTGGGAAAGAAAGGGGCTTTGCATCTCGCTTATGTGCAGAGCATCCCACAGTGAACACACTGCATTGCATCATACATCAATCAGTTCTGTGTGCGAAATTGTCAGGGGAGTTGAAAGAAGCAATGGAGACTGTCATAAAAATTGTGAATCATATTCGCTCGACGTCAGGTCTGCAGCACCGACTACTACTACTACTACTACTACAATAATAATAATAACAATAATCATTATTATTATTGCATGGTTGGTTGTACAATAACAATGGCATTTGTTCATTTTCGTTGTCACAGTCTTGTGGCCCTCGCCTTCAAGACATTTTACAATTGTGGCCCCCTTCCCAATCTAGTTGAATACCCCTGCTATACACAATACAAATAAGAATAAAGTGATGGATGATATATACATGTGTTGAATTGGTCAAAAAACATTTAACAGCATGTTAAAGTGCCAGTAGTGCAGCAGCATCATGCATACAGTGCACTAACTGTAATGAGTCCAGAGAGAAAGTCCAGCAAATGTATGACAGTGGACAATGTAAGATAATGTCATATGGATAACAATGTTATGACAGTCGCGCAGCACTCCGAGCAGTTCAGTGGCAGATCTCCTCAATGCATGGAAGTGCACACCCGATGATCTGTTCCTTTCCTTCCTCACGACCCTCTGGAGGGCTGTCTTGTCCTGTGACGTGGGTTGGAGTACCGCACACAGTGACGTCACGGTAGAAGTACACCAGCCACCGTTTGCCTATGCCAGCTAATGTGTGTGTGTGTGTGTGTGTGTGTGTGTGTGTGTGTGTGTGTGTGTGTGTGTGTGTGTTGTGTGTGTGTGTGTTGTGTGTGTGTGTGTGTGTGTGTGTGTGTGTGTGTGTGTGTGTGTGTGTGTGTAGCGCCAATAAAGGCCTTACAAGGCATATTTAAATAAGTATAATCGTGATTCCTAATTCAAATAATGTGCTAACTATGGTAGGGGGGCATACATATCTAGATTGGCAATGACTGGCAAACGTGTGTAGATTAGATTAGATTCGATTAGATTAGATTGACTTTATTTATCCCGAGGAGAAATTGTTGTGCAACAGTCGCCATACATACAACATAGAGGAAACTTCAAAATAAAAATAATAAGATAAAAATAAGATGAAAATAAGATGGAATGAATGATGTGTATGAACCAGGAGCTACAATGATTTTCCAATACCAGGGGATGGCGCAAAAGCACCACCTATCTGAGAGAGAGAGGTCGCTGTTGCTTTACTATTCCCATGCAAAGATCTTCACTTGTATGTCATTATTCTTATATGTCATTAAGCACTCATCAGCAGGGCACTCATAGATGCAATAACTCTTATTTATTGGCCTATGCTGTGCACTATATACGTTTTCCCTTAATACGTTCTCTATAGGCTCATGTCAATTGTCTCTCCATGATTTCCTGTTCTGTTGCCTCTTTATTTAACGGTGTCCTTGGGTGTCATGAAAGGCTCCTAAAGTACAATGCATTCTTATTCTTATTCTTATTCTTATTATTATAATTATCATCATGTATCTTTAATTATGAAAACGCTGCTAAATGCGACTTAGAATAAACAACACGCCTCTCAAGGTAAGGCCTTCTCAGACAGTTCAGCAGGCCTTCCACATACACTTACACTTACACTTACCATTACCATTACACTTCCACCACAGACAGATCTCCATCACGACCCCTCGCCTCTCAGGAGGAGCTCCCTGTCTGTCTGTCTGTCTGTCTGTCTGTCTGTCTGTCTGTCTGTCTGTCTGTCTGTCTGTCTGTCTGTCTGTCTGTCTGTCTCTCAATCACGCCGCTTCGCTTCGCCACGCTTCGCCACGCCCCCCTCTGAGTGGGCGTGTCCTCCTCACTTAAGACACACCCCCACTCGGTCGGTCGGAGACGCAGCACGTCACGTGATGCGTCTCCGACCGACCGAGGGGGTGTGTCTTAAGCCATAGAGGGGGGGGGGGGGGTTCTTTTCATTCATAAATACTTCAACATTTTAATGAAAGTGTGTTCCGTGATGAGAGTTTCTCGGGGGGGGGGGCTTAGACCACGCCGTGGGGTTTGATACATGGACCACAAGATTCGTCTAGGTGAGTGTGATCTTTATAATGTTTATGTATCTATGTATATATCTATATATATATAGATATATAAATATATATTGGCATGATCCGCGGATGGAGCCTATCGCTCTTTTGGAGAGAGAGAGAGAGAGAGAGAGAGAGAGAGAGAGAGAGAGAGAGAGAGAGAGAGAGAGAGAGAGATGGGGTGTGCACCACACACCGATGGAAATAATAAGCGACAGATAATATAATAGGATACAGGATACACTCTTTTGATTTATTATTGTTTAGGCTCCAGCGTGTTGCATGCACGAATGCGTTTAGTGATGTCCTAAATCCCATGCATGTGAAATGTCATCCCATGAACACTGTACCGCATGTTTGCGGTACAGTCTTTTTTGATTATTGCCCTTTTGCAAAAACATAAGCTTCCATAGAGCCGCTGTATTTATTTTTTGCTTTTTGTTGCAGGAAAAAATATAAAATATAAACGCTATTGCATGCTGATGCTCTTGCTTATTATAGGCGCTCCTATCATTTGTGTCGTCCCCCCCCCCCCCTCAAACCCCCCCCCCCGATTATATTATAGTTCTTATTTCTCTGTGTATCTATTCTAACGCATGCGTTTAACTATGTGATCGATCCGTAGCCTATCCGTGGTATATGGGCTATATCGCCTCTGAGTTTCACACACACACACACACACACACACATATATATAGCCCATATAACCCATATATATTCATGCGTTTTGCCTGGACGCGTTTGTAGCCTAATATGATCGATTAGAAGAACATGAAGCTCAGATATAAGGAATAAGCCCTATGATTCCATAGAAGACCCAAACCACCCGCTTCCCTCTACAAATCAATCATTGAACCATTTCATAGAATAACTATTACACGATTGAGCATCCTCCAAAAAGGAAAAACAAACTGTAAAATCAAACTGTATCACAACTACCCACCTCTCTATACTTCTAGATACCTGTTTACGGTACCTACAATATATATTTAAATCTCAACTGTTGATAGAACTGCTCCTACTCCTACTGTATATACATATACATGTATATATGCCATACATTTATATACGCTCACTTGTATTTACATTTATATATATTTATCCTGCGTTCAATAACGGCATACCCCTGATCAATACCTGTTAAATATTCACTTACCTGTATATATATATATATATATATATATATATATATATATATATATATATATATATATCCCATTTAATACCTAGTAGGCTGTCTTTTAACCTGTACATTTAAACTGTAAATGATATTACCATGCACTTTACTGCAACATTTGCACATTTGCACACTGTACTGTACTTCACGTAGGTGCAATGTGACAATACATTAGAATCTAATCTAATCTCCAAGCTTGGTGTTTGACAGGACTGTGGAATAAGCACGCTGTGAGCACTTTGGAGCAAGCCGACCAGGCTGAGATTATTCATCACTTCATACCTGTCAGAATTATAGAGCTACTTTTCAGGGAGTTTATTGCTTGTATAACCGATCCACGATTGCTTCTTTTTTTTTTATTGTATGTTGTAAAATGTCTCAACATAATTACAAACAAATGACCTAAAACCATTAGTTGGTTCTAGAGGCCCAAGGTAGCGCAATTGTCAATTATCACACTATTATTAATAATGACTTAAACAAGCCATTTCACCAAAGGGGCCTTGCATTCCTATATACTATATATGTAAATATACCCCCAAATGTGTGGTTGTTTCCTGTCCCTGTAGTTAGATCCTCCGCACACGAGAGAGGAGAGAGTCATCCCTTCCCCAGAGAGAGAGACTAGTGGCTTTCCTTCAACTCATATATAAACAGAGCTAACTGACTCACAAACTAACTAACTAACCATGCAAATGCATGTTTTTACCAGGTATGGCTGAAACCTGCGCCGTCGATTCCCGGGTGACGGACCACCCCGTTGGGAGCCCTGCTGCTTGAGGCACGGAGCGCCCGGCCGGGGCACACAGAGAGAGAAGAGAGACAGAGGAAGAAGAAGAGGGAGAAGAAGAAGGAGAAGAAGAAGAAGAAGAAGAAGAAGAAGAAGAAGAAGAAGAAGAAGAAGTGGGGGGAGAAGGCAGGAGGGGGTTGGGAGGCGGAAGCCAGCCAGGCTGAGGATGCTGCTACTGCCGCTGCTGCTGCTACTGCAAGAGAGCTGAGGAACGGAGACACAGCCACACAGCCAAGAAGACACACACACACACACACACACACACACACACACCACACACACACACACACACACCACACACACACACCACACACACACACACACACACACACACACACACACACACACACACACACACACACACCGCACACACCACAGGCTGTACAGAGCTGC
>CM051004.1:27169086-27209086 GCA_027704905.1 Muraenolepis orangiensis
GTTTAACTCTCATTCAGCTTATAGGTTCACGCTCACCTCGGGCCCTCTCGTACAGAAGATCAATGGATGTGTTTTTTATTCCATCCCATCCCAGTCTCCGTCTCCGTCTCCGTCTAATGGATGTGTCATGTGCACGAAGGGTTAACTTAATGAGGTCAGAACGCATCCGTCTGGCAAGGAAGCCAACCAATCACTAGGAGGAGGACACCCCATTATTTTGCACCCTCTTCACCCTCTGATGTGCCTCTCAGGCTTCTGAGGGGTTATTCTGTTGGCTAAATGACAGCATCATCATCATCAGTTGAAATGTTTTTCTGTCTTTGAGGGTTTTTTTTGCTAAAGAACAAACTAACGTGGAAAACCATGCTTTGTTGAAAATAGCAAAAACAAACGCGGGTGTTTCTTCTGGCATTATGTATGATGATAGGCAGTGGATAAACTGTCTTGTGTGAAATGGATGCGTGTGATGTAGGGTTCATTAATTATTACACACTTTGTTGTCGTACCAATCATACTTTAGATGACTATCTGAAGGGTGTATCTGTAAGCACGTAATTGGTGAGCACAAACTCGGCCTGCAGTTGTAAACTGTCAACACGTGACGGTTAATAAGGTTTCATATTATCAATGTGTAGACACTATATATATATATATATATATATATATATATACATACACTGATTAAAATTCCCTTCTGAAAGACTTCTCTTCAGCGAAGAACCTCCTAAGGAAGTTCTGCTATTACACCGTAGGACTTCTGGATTCCAGGTGACACATTCTGTCACGTACACTTCTAAACCATCACCCCCCCCAGGTACACCCTGACCGAGGGGGACTTCCACCACCTGAAGAACGCCCGGCTCACGCACCTCCACATCCCCGCCCCCGCACTCAAGATCGTGACCATCCCAGAGTGCGACTCGGCCGAGAACACCATCACCATGGCAACGCGGCCCGCCACCAAGTCGGCGCTCTCCATCTTCCAGGTGACGAGGCCCGGCTCACCCCGCTTATTACTCCTGACACGCTGTTAGTCATGACCGGAGGGGGGTGTGTGTGTGTGTGTGTGTGTGTGTGTGTGTGTGTGTGTGTGTGTGTGTGTGTGTGTGTGTGTGTGTGTGTGTGTGTGTGTGTGTGGTGTGTGTGGGTGTGTGTGGGTGTGTGTGTGTGTGTGTGTGTGTGTGTGTGTGTTGTGTGGGGGGGGTGTGTGTGTGTGTGTGTGTGTGTGTGTGTAAGGGAATTACATTATCAATCACGTGGGTCGGAAACCACACCATGTATCCGCCTGAATGTAAGGTGTATTAATATAGCCCCGGTCATTCATTCTCCTACTACTTTACCAAGGAGTGAATCACATTATAAAAAATTATAGTAAAACAAGAGAAGGGGAAATTCCTGCAAAATACAGGGAATAAAGTAAAATCTAATCTAAAGTATAAGATGCAGATATACACTTTTAATTGAAAGCTTTGGGTAAAAGAGAAATGTTTTGAGCCCCGGAAGAAACTGGTGAGCTCACATCCCCACATCCTCACATCCTCACATCCGCCACATCCTCACATCCGCCACATCCTCACATCCTCACATCCTCACATCCGCCACATCCTCACATCCTCACATCCCCACATCCCCACATCCTCACATCCTCACATCCCCACATCCTCACATCCGCCACATCCTCACATCCTCACATCCGCCACATCCTCACATCCGGCACATCCTCATATCCTCACATCCTCACATCCTCACATGGCCATCGCTCACTGAGCGACGACGTGATGAATCAACAGGGACCGTCGTCACTGCGCCATAAAGAAGTGTACATTTGAGTGTCATCTGCACAGTTGCGTGAGACTATATTGTTGTTTTTCACAATTTGGGAGAAGTGGGGGCATTTAAAGGGTTAACAGAAGAGGTCCAATGATTGAACCCCACATGACGTTTGCGTGTTCCTATACGGTCAGTTACACCGATAAGACACTAAATAGTGTCTTCGTCTTTTATAGTATAGGCAGATAGCCTGTCAGTCGATGTGCTATGATCCACCGTATAAAAATGTAGCACTCACACCTAATAGAACTATTTACTATTTACTATTTACTTATACTACTTATACTGTTTTTATACATAGACTGTCTTTTAGCAACTTTTAGCAACAAGTAAACTGTCAATTATATAATACCATACACTTTACTGCAATCATTACACTCTGGTTAGATGCCAAATTATTTTCGCTGTACTTTACTTGTGCTGTGCAATGACAATACATTTGAATCTAATCTAATCTAATCTAACAAGAGCTGATATTTTACCTGAGTCTGTTTTTAAGCGAATGTCTTCTAAAAGAGCCAACTTGGGTTGTAGGAAAACAACTTTTTAGAACGATTTTATTGAGGATATATGGGCCTGTTATTACTTATTACTAATTACTGATGCATCAAGGTTATCATTTTTCAGAAGAGGCAAAGCAACTGTAGTTTTTAAGGCCTGTGGTAGTAATTCACCTGCGCTCAAACAGAACTGTTTATCTACTGTATAGTGGATCAATGCAATTTTGAGATGACTCTTAAAGAAGCTTGTCGGCCGCAGAGCATCAAGGCCACCGATGACGGACAACCTCCTCAAGGGTTTCTCGGTCAATTGGAGGATCAATTGAGTCATGAAAGCCAGAATCTTGTTTCTGGCCGGTTCATTTCAAAGGGGCCTTGTGCAATGATGACTCCCCCGCGAAGGGCTCTCCGTCACTCGCATGGCTGTGCCTGCTGCTGTTTGGTTTGATTGACCAGAGATGGCTCCAGCCTATGCCTTTGTGAAAGCCCCTCACTTTTGACTTGATCTCATAGTAGCAGGCTTGCAGTGTTGCGCTGGAATAATCCTAGGTATCATCCTTGTGAAACTTGAAGAGTGAAGAGTGTTTTTATCCACAGGCAGTGCGCCCACTGAACTGCTAGGAGTGCTGCCACTTTCACTTTCATAACATTGTCATTACCATTACACTTACATACTTTTCTGGACTCTCTGGACTCATCACAGTTACTGCACTGTATTGATGATGCTGCTGCACTACTGGCACTTTAAATGCTTTAAAAGATTTTTGGAAAAAAAACCAAAACATGTACATTCAACACGTAAATATCATTTATCAGTAACTTTGCTGTTCTTTTTTTGTTAATTTTTATTGTATATATACTTGTTATGGTATTGTTTTGGAGATGTAAACTGCGGGAGGGAATGGGGAGTAAGCGTTCTAATGTACCTGTTGTAATAGGCTAATAAAAATATATTTGATCTTGTATCTTGATTCAAGATTCAAGATTCATGAATTGTATTTGCCATTTGCAACAAGTACAATGGAATGCTTACTCCCCATTCCTTCCCGCAGTATAACATTCTAGAACACAATTCTATAACAATACTATACTCAATTATAATACAATTAACATAAACATAACAATAAAGTGATTGATGGGTGATATGTACATGTGTTGAATTGTGCAAAAAAAGCATTTAAAAGCATTTAAAGGGCCAGTAGTGCAGCAGCATCATGAATACAGTGAAGAACACTGCAGTAACTGTCCAGAAAGTGCAGCAAAAGTATGATAGTGTAATAGTGTAATAGTGTAATAGTGTAATAGTGTAATAGTGTAATAGTGTAATAGTGTAATGTAATATGGATGACACTATTATGATAGTGACATCACTCCTAGCAGTTCAGTAGGCGCAACTGCCTGGGGATAGAAATTGTGAGTGGCATATAGCACTGAAACAAATATGGATTATTTGATGTTTTAACATATCTGTATTGTTGTGTGTATTTGTGTGTGTGTGTATGTGTGTGTCCTCCAGCCATTGCTGTGCCAGACAGCTCTGAGCAGCCTGAGCCCCAGCTCCAGGCTGCCCGGGGACCCCTTCAACCCCGTTGTGGCGGTGGTGGACACCAGCTTCAGGGAGAGGCCCTCAGCACCCAGCACTAAGGAGCTCAGCACCAACTCTGTACGTCAACACACTCAGACTAGTCTAGTCTCAGACAAGCCCAAATCTGGGTGAACAGGGGGAAGGCGGGGATCTTTAATTGGCTCATAATTGGGGAACAGAAACTCGGCCAGCGGTAGTCCACTGCGAGAGAAGTGTCCGTAACGGTTTCATATCAACACTGTGTAGAATAGCCACTGTAGAACGCATGCACTTAAGTTATTAAAAAGCCCTTCTGAAAGTGCCCATCCACTCGTGGCAACTCATTTTTTGGTCGGTAGAATATCTCCTTAATGCAACAGGACGTTTCTGGTTTCCGGCCCTGGCTCCGTGCTGTCTCTTCCCAGAAGTTCTGCTATAACAGAGTCTGGAAAACATGATATAGGTCACATGATACAAATGACGCTCGGCAGATGTGAAGTCGAGATCAGGACCGCAGCTAATGTAAATTCGCTTATTTGCTTTGAGTATAAAGCGTTACTGTGCTCTCAAAACGAAAAAAAGTCTTTTGGCTCTGATATTTAAAATATTTAAATACTTCACATAAAATCAACTAATTATTTCACAGATTCTTGCGTTACACCACCATGTTTCCATAACACTCCCTCCCAAGGAAATATAATAACATCACCAATGCCAAAGTTAAGAAAACAAGCCAACAAAAGGGGCGGACCTTTCAATAGTACGCACAGTGACTCCGCCCCCCCGATTGGTCAACTCCTTATCCATCAGCAATGAAGGGAGGGTGTTTCAGATCCAGCCAGACAAGTGAGGAGTGGGATTGGCAGTGGTTAAAGGGGTTAAAGCGGTTGGAGATCCCCAACCCCCAACTTGACCCCCAACCGCCTGTAGAAATCACCCACTGGTTCCTGACCTCCTTCTTCCTTCTCCCTCCTCCCCCACCACCACCACCGCCTCTCTCCCCAGATTGAGATAATGGGCGCCATGTCCCGGGGCCTCGTGAGCGCGGGCGCTGCGGGCGTGGCCGAGGCGGGGGCGGGGCCGGGGGCGGGGCCAGGGGCGGGGCCGGGGAGCGGCGGTGGGAGTGGTCCCGGTGACGGCGGCGCCCAGGGGCCTGTGCTTCAGTTCTTCACCAAGCTGCGACGCCACGCCAGTCTGGAGGGAGCCAGCCCCTATTTTAAGATCAAGAAGTGGAAGCTGGACAGCAGTCAGAGGGCCTCCAGTCTGGACACCAGGGGTAACGCTCGGTTCTCAAGACTCGCTCATCGTTTACCCCTTTTGCCAATGTTACAGACAATGTGTAGTACCATCAATGAATGATTATGAATGTTTCACGATTGACAGCAATCTTAATTAAGCATGTTTAAGCTATATATGCTTCATTTGACAATTAGTGTTTGTTTTGGTGTTTTTTGGAAGTGCTTTCTTTGGGGCATAGGAATCAACTGTGAGAAGCCTCTCTTGGCAGACTATAGTCTCACATACACGCAGACAGACTATAGTCTCACATACACGCAGACAGACTATAATCTCACATACACACAGACAGACTATAGTCTCACATACACGCAGACAGACTATAGTCTCACATACACACAGACAGACTATAGTCTCACATACACACAGACAGACTATAGTCTCACATACACGCAGACAGACTATAGTCTCACATACACACAGACAGACTATAGTCTCACATACACACAGACAGACTATAGTCTCACATACACACAGACAGACTATAGTCTCACATACACGCAGACAGACTATAGTCTCACATACACACAGACAGACTATAGTCTCACATACACACAGACAGACTATAGTCTCACATACACGCAGACAGACTATAGTCTCACATACACACAGACAGACTATAGTCTCACATACACGCAGACAGACTATAGTCTCACATACACACAGACAGACTATAGTCTCTCACATACACACAGACAGACTATAGTCTCACATACACACAGACAGACTATAGTCTCACATACACACACACAGACTATAGTCTCACATACACGCAGACAGACTATAGTCTCACATACACACAGACAGACTATAGTCTCACATACACACACACAGACTATAGTCTCACATACACACACACAGACTATAGTCTCACATACACGCAGACAGACTATAGTCTCACATACACACAGACAGACAATAGTCTCACATACACACAGACAGACTATAGTCTCACATACACACAGACAGACTATAGTCTCACATACACACAGACAGACTATAGTCTCACATACACACACACAGACTATAGTCTCACATACACACAGACAGACAATAGTCTCACATACACACAGACAGACAATAGTCTCACATACACACAGACAGACTATAGTCTCACATACACACACACAGACTATAGTCTCACATACACACACACATTTCTCTGCACATTAAATGGACGTCGACATTCTCAGTCTGAGCTTACGATACGATACGATACGATAATACTTCAGATCGTTCAGATCATGTCTGAACTTTGACTTGCATCACAGCAGCTCCATGTGTAACATCCACATAGACAAAATATCAAGACACAACACATGAAAAACTAACAAACAAACAAGCATTTAACATAACATCACAATCACTGAGAGAAAACATGGCTCAAAGACCCCTTTAGCCTCGCATTTGATCTGGAGATTGAGCTCTGGATTTACTGTGAGGATTGACTGATGCACAAAGACTGAGTGCTTCAGTCTTCAGACTGTATTGAACCGTGGGACCCTGTATCTCCGATTAGCAGATGCTAGCAGTTCAATATTCGCTGTTCTATTCGCTTGAGATGAACCTCCGTGGTCTCCGCCCTGCCCTGTTCCTCCCAGGCTCCCCGAAGAGGCGGCAGTTCCAGCGGCAGCGCGCCGCCAGCGAGAGCATGGACCGGGAGGACGACGAGGACGAGGACGAGGACGACCACCGGCGCCACCGCATAGACCTCATCCAGTACATCGCCCGCGCCCACGGCGCCGCCTCACACTGCCCCGGGCGCCCGTCCTCCGCCCGACGCCACTCGCCCCCCGCCTCCACGACACCGTCACCGCCACCGCCATCATCGGCACTGGCGAAGCCACCACCACCCCCCTCCCTCGGCAGGTATCTTTAATTGGCTTGCCATTCATCCCTGCCACTGCTTTGCTCTGCCACACACACCCATTAAGTCGTATAAGCCGGTGGGGAAATCTGCCAAGCCGCCCTGGTGCCTAACGAACCACTACGCTTTGTCCAGGACGAAAGAAGCGCTTTCGTTCAAAAAAAGTCAGTGAGTAAAGACCGGCAATGCGGGGGAGGGGGGTGGGGGTGGGGGTGGGGGTGTGGGGTGTGGGGGGGAATCGACAACCAATCAGAGAGGGTTTCATGTTGCAGCATTAAGCTCTGGAGAAGATAACCATCTTTTACTACAGAAACGCCATCGGCACTCTTGATTCTCGGGAACTCCAGTGTTGCGTTTGAGGGCACAACGTTTGTGAACTCGATGCAGCGCTTTGCTCCACAGTTCCCAGGAAAAATCCCTTCCCCCCCCCCTGTCCTGTCCTGTCCTGTTCCCTCTGCTGCGTGTTGGGACTTGTCCGAAACCCGAATGTGTTCGTCGAAGCGTCCCGTGAAACGCCATGATTGGACGACGAGTCGGGGAGGTATTCTACCTCGTCATTCTGCTCTAAGCTCAAGCCTTCTTCCACATAACTGTTCCCTCGATAATAGTGCAGAGCAGTGTATATCAACAGAGACGGATTCAATGAAACTCTAGCTCTAAACCCCTAGTGGTGGCTGCACATCCACATCACCTCCCCGGCATAAGTGAACCACACACACACAGCACACGCACACCAGCACACACGCACCACAGCACTCACACACACACGCACACACACACACACACACAAGCATGCACAAGCACTCACACACACACACACACACACACACACACACACACACACATACACACACACACATTTGCTCGGAAATATGACTCACCGTCTCATTTCAGTTTGACAAGGCAGGTTTGAATAAACTACTCAATACTATTCTGTAAAAATAATGCTACAAGAGATAATAGTAGTTTTCTTGAATAGAACAGGGAAATAGTCGACATTATTCGAGCGTGAAGTAATCAATTCATCCATACACATGAGGTGTAAATGCTCCTCGTCCTTGTCATCTCATAAAAGGCTGCCCTGCTTCACTTCATGCCTACATGTTGGGAGAGAAAAAAGAGAGAGAGAGACCATTTTGGAACATCGCTTGACATAAATAAACATCCTGCAGCAGCATCCTCCCAGCCGCCTGTCACCTCAGTAGGGGGACGGGGGGCATCATTCTAAGACACGTCCCACTCACTCAGAAACAGTACCATTAGGGATCGGAAGCTGCTGAAGAAGTCAACTCATGCTATTGATTCCCATGAGCGAGGGGGGGGGGGGGGGTTTCCCCGGATGTGTATCTCCAGGGTTGACATACTGGGTTTATTTTCGTAAACTTTACGATTCTGGAGAGTTATTTCCCCAGTGGCCCGGTTAGTTCAACAAACAACTCTGGGCTAAAGAAATAGTAACCTTTTCCTATTTAATTATCCTTGTTTTTTTTTGGTTTGTTTTTACAATTTTGTACAATAAAGTACATGTAAGGAAACAACATCACTACTTCCTGCATATCTTTACAGATCTTTATTTTTTTAATAAATAAAATAACTATTAATACATTTCTATTTTTTTCCTAGAAGATGTAGATAGAAGATGTGTTTAAAAAACAATTGCCATGTTCATTTAGCTTTTCATTCATGCCTAACACAAGTCAAAACGTTGTATTTATATGTTTGTATTATTTACTAATTACTAAAGAACAGTATTCCTAAGAAATTAAAGATGTAAAAAGCTAGCAAGCTGCGAGCTATCTTAATAAATCCTGAATTGATGTTCCGTTTATGATTCTGATCGAGTCTTGTTTCGGACAAAAATAAATGGAGAACTTAACATTACTGACCCTGGTGTTTGTGACGTGTGTGTGTGTGCGTGTGTGTGTGTGTGTGTGAGAGAGAGTGTGCGTGTGTGTGTGCTTGTTTTCATCTCTCCAACCCAAACTCTTTTTCCTTTCTCTCTTTCCGTTTGTTTCTTCCTCCCTAAATCGCTTTGTGTGTCCGTGTGACGCTGTGTGTGTGTATGTGTATGTGTGTATGTATGTGTGTGTATGCGTGTGTGTGTGTGTGTGTTTGTACGTGCGTCCCCGTGTCAACACTACAGGTTAGAGGTAGAGGTCATGGTGGAGCCCAGCCGTAGCCGCGGCGGTCCGGGGGTGATAGGCCTCTCCCCCGATCCACAGGACGAAGCGCCGGCGGCCGGGGCCGCGGGAGAGAGCGACGACCCCCCCGCGGACTCCCAGGGCGTCTATAGAGACATCTGGAACCTCCGCGCCTCCCTGGAGCAATACGCCTCCTCGGACCACAGCATCGGCAGCAACAACGACCGGAACTCCGTCTACAGCGACGGGGACAGCGTGTGCTCGCTGGGGGGGCGCACGGAGGCCGAGAGGGGAGGGCCGCCGCCCGGCTTCCCATCCCAGGACCTGGGGGACGAGGAGCCGGAGACGGAGGCGAGGTGGAGGCGGAGGCGGAGGCGGAGGCGGAGGCGGAGGCGGAGGTCGGGGCGGATGAAAATAAATCCGCCGGGTCGAAAGATGGAGAGCTGGGGCCGGAGGTGAAGAAAAAGAAGCAGGGCAGCGTGGACTCGGGGAGGGGAGGCGGGCACCGGGGGGAGACGGGGAACCGCAAGCTGCTGCAGATGGACAGCGGTTACGCCTCCATAGAGGCGCCGTGCCGCGGCCCCGAGGAGCTCCGTATGTTCGGGTCGAGCGGCGGCGCCAGCGGCGGCAGCCCCAAGGACAGGACGGCCCTGGAGCGGAGGCACCACTTCACCAGCGCCAGACGCACCGGCACCGTGGGCGACAGCTTCGAGTCGCATCTCTTCGAGATGGAGGAGCCCGAGGAGGAGGAGGAGGGGGAGGCGACGGCGGCCGGAGCCAGCGGCGGGGTCTCCATCGCCACGGGCGCGGGCCCGCTGGGCTGGTCCCCGTACGGTCAGATGTTCACGGCCCGGGATGCCGCGCAGCACGCACAGCACGCGCCGCCGCCGCCGCCCATGCCGCCGCCCCCTCGGCCCCGCCCCTTGACCCTGCACCGCCGTGACTACAGCATCGACGAGAGGACGGACGCGCTCTTCCACGAGTTCCTCCGCCACGACCCCCAGTTCGACCAGCAGGAGTCCCCCGCCAAGAGGCACCGGTCCCGCGTCCACCTGCGCAAGCAGTGGCAACGGCACAAGCAGTGGAGCGACCCCGGTGTCCGACACTTCCACTCGTCCTTCGAGCGGCAGCGCACGCCGCTGCGCCGCGGTGACAGCCTGTCGGACCCCAGCTACCACGTCCCCCTGCCGCGCATCGTCAGCGGCCCCGACGAGGAGGCCGGCGACAGGGCGTCCGGAGGCCATGAGGCCCCCAAGCCGGTGGCCCTCACCGCCACCGCCACCGCAAAGACGAAGGACGGGAGGGAGGTGCCGGACGACGGGCGCCAGAGCCCACGGCCTCCGCCCGCCTCTCTTTCTCCCCCCGTCTCAGAGAAGGAGAGGCGGTCAGAGGAGACCCTTCCGGACTCTCAGGAAGACGGGATGCGGTGGCGGCTGGCGCCCGGCGAGCACTCCCCACCCCTACCGCTGCCGGACTCCTCGAGCTACGGCCCCCAGACCATCACGGCCGAGCTGACGGACAAGCTGACGGCCTGCCTGGACGAGAGGCTGTACGCGGGCCTTCGACACGCCACCGCGGCGACGCTGGAGTCGCCGGTGGCGGTAAGCGTGGCATGTGCTTCTCCCGACCACAGCCCCGTGTAGCAAAGGCTGCGGTACCGTACTCCTCCCTCACAAGCCTCTCCTCTCCTCTCCTCCTCGAGGTCCTGCACTCGGTTCTGGGCTTCATCTCCTTTATCTCCATCTTGTTTATGTTTTTCCCCCACTAGACCTTTTAGTTTAGATTTAGGAAGCTGTTTTGGTTGTGCTTGAACAGATGGCGGTATAGGAGGATTTCTTCTTGCCGTAGAGACGAGGCACAGACGTGAGAGTAGCGTGCTGTCTTCAACGAGTGAGTAAAGCTAACAGTTATTCTGGATGTGGATCAGAATAAGGGTCAGCGTTACTACAAAATATATGTTCTCTGAGTTGTGTTACACTTTTAACTTCAGCAAGCCAGCGTCTGTGAACATGGACGTGTGGTGGCTTATATAGCGTCACAGCAAAGGGGAAATCAATATTTTCCTTTTTTCATTTCCAGTTCACCAATCGACAATGACTTCATCTAATGGTTAGAATATTCAATTGTTTTCCCCTCAGTATTCTGTGTGTGTGTGTGTGTGTGTATTGAGGATAGTTTATGTCCCATTATCTAACTACCATCTACTACTGCTTTCTCAAGCAATCCCTCTGCACTAGTTGATTCACTGTGAAACCAGGTGCTCTTAGGGTATAACACTCACTAAAGAAATATAAATCTGGACACAATCTGCCAGTTCAATATCCATACAATACTCTGTTACACAGTTTTATAACTCTATTGTTTAAGCCATTAGCCTGATTTATTGTGTCCATGTTGAATATATTGTAAATGTTGGAGAGAGAGAGAGAGAGAGAGAGAGAGAGAGAGAGAGAGAGAGAGAGAGAGAGAGAGAGAGAGAGAGATAGAGGGAGAGGGAGAGGGAGAGAGAGAGAGAGAGAGAGAGAGAGAGAGAGAGAGAGAGAGAGAGAGGGAGAGAGGGGTAAACAGAGAAGAAGAAGAAGAAGAAGAAGAAGAAGAAGAAGAAGAAGAAGAAGAAGAGATTATTAGCTTTCCTGGAAATTGTAAAAAAAAACAAAACTTAAACAAACAAACAAACAAACAAACAAACAAAGAAGCGACTGAGAATCAATTCCATGTGTAACTTCAGAACCAAGAGCTGTAGGCTTGTTTACGCGTCGTTCAGACCGAATGGGGCGTCGCCCCGCCGGAGGAGCAGAGCTCACGGCAGGGAGGAGGAGGAGGAGGAGGAGGAGGAGGAGGAGGAGGAGGAGGAGAACAATAAAAAAGGAAAAGAAAAAAAGAAAATAGCTAAAAAAAAACACCTTTCTTAATCGGAAGCCATAGAAGCTGTTTCTATAGAAAGTGAAAGATATTTGTAGTTTGGGTTTTTGTGTGTTTTTGTGATTGATTTGTTTTTTCTGAAGAGGTACCACTATCCAGGTGTACAATGACCCATGTATGTATTTTTGGAGCGCAATTTTTCGGCTTACTATGTGTGTGTGTGTTTGCTTTCCACTCATGCTAATAATAAGAAGTGGTTTTGGCCGCTATTAGGAACGACGCTAGCTAGCTGCCTAGAGTTCCCCACATCTGAAAATAATGTTTGACTATATATATATATATATATATATATATATATAGCGATGACACTTGTCATGTCCCCCCCGTCCTGCACACCTCTAAGGACTGATAATAGACACGCCTGCTGTTTGACTTTGAACATGAATATGGGCTGATCGATTCTACTCTATTTCTTTAATGACAATGGAATGCTTTCTTGTGCATGGGGCTTGCAACGCAGGCTTTACGTGTGGGCAGCTTGTACCCTCTTTACCAGAGCCAACAAAGTGTTGTTTCCATCCGCTTTTTGGGTTCATTTCGGCAACAATGACTTCATTAACATGTTGTATTCTTATAATAGACAAACGTGGTCAGACTTATGTGTTTTAGCAAAAAAAAGATCTAGTGCTGCCATTTATTTGCCTATCCTGGACATGATGTGTCACAGGGCCACACACGGGCAAGGCGTACCCAAAGCTGTCCATAGGCATAGTATTGAAAACCAGTTTGCCTTTAGCTTTAGCTTGAGCTAGGCTAGTGTAGGCTAGTGCTAGTGCCTCCAAATCCCCATGGGTCTATAGGAGCATGAGGGGGTGCGCTCTACTGTACGTGACCCAGATTCACGCTTCTCTAAAGGTGGTGAGGCTCTCTCCCTCAGGGCAGCGGAGGGATCCACCGCAGAAGATGGAGTCAAACGTTAATCCCAACGGGGGGGGGGGGGGGGGGTGAGAGAGAGAGTGAGAGAGAGACAGAGAGAGAGGGAGGGAAGCCCTGTGCTGTCACTCCCAGTGGGCCTTGTTTACCTAGTAGGCACCTGCATTCAGTTCCCTACACCCCAGCACCACCAAGCTTGCGTTGCTTAGAACCTCGATGGCTGACAGATTTGTATGGCTGCTACCCAGTAGAATAGCCCTGTTGAGGCTGTCAGGCTGGGTTGCAGGGTAGTATAGAGAGAGAGAGAGACGTTTTTAATACGTTACGTTTTAGGAGGATGCCAGGGTGCTGCTCCTTAGCTCGGTGAAATTTGATCAGTCCTCCTCCAGTCGCTGATGGAGGTTGTCTATCGCCTGTGTGTGTGTGTGTGTGTGTTTGCGTGCATGTTTGCGTGCGTGCATGCGTGTGTGTGTGTGTGTGTGTGTGTGTGTGTGTGTGTATGTGTGTGTGTGTGTTGCGGACTCTAAAAGCAGAAGCCATGCACCTCATTAGGAGAACAATGGGCGAGATGAAAGGAAATGAAGAGAGATGAGAGCTTCAATGAGCTTTAAAAGGGACGGGCAGGATGCTGATAGTGAGGACCGGTACTCCATCAGCTGTCTCCTTCACACACACACACACACACACACACACACACTCCAATGTGCATTCAGAGGACCAACACTTATGTTACCATGGAGAAAATAGATCTCTCTTTCTCTCTATCTCTCGCTCCTCCAAGCTGAACCCCCTCATTGCTAATCAGTGTTATTGTATAATATCAAAAAATTACAAACTGACGGTATATACATATGATGGTATATATGTACAGAGAGAGGTACAACTGTGTGTATCATCGTGTTTACACGGTACATATGTACAGAGAGCGTAATACAGCTGTGTCGTATATACACAGTACGCAGGTACAGAGAGAGGTACAACTGTGTGTCGTCGTGTTTACACGGTACATATGTACAGAGGGAGGTACAACTGTGTCCTATATACACAGTACTTTAGAACAGAGAGAGGTATAACTTTGTGTCGCGTATACAAGCACAACATTGCAGGAGCTATAGACTTAGCCTTGTCGTCCGCCACTACACTAAAACAGATTGTAATGCGTAACTGGGGGGACACTGTGGTAAACAATGTGTGTGTGTGTGTGTGTGTGTGTGTGTACTAACCCGTAGCCTGTTGAATGCACTGATGCATACATGTGCATAGGTTTGCATGAAAGTTTTAGGACATTTTTATTTTTATTTTTTACTGTACTGAGTCACCAACCCCCACCCCCCACCCCCCCCCCCCCACCCATAGGCGACTTGTGTTTGTCCAAAGAGGTAGACATTTGAGCTATGGTATGGCAAGATATTTTATGTTTTTATGAAAGCTACTGTTGCTACGATGCTGTAAATGATAGGATTTGTGATAATTCCGACGAAAGTAAAACAAATACATATATATTTATGTATGTTAATTGCTTGTGTTAGTTAAAACTCTTAATTGACTTAATTCCTGAGCGTCTGACGAGCTTTTCAAACAAGACTGCCTTTGCTGATCCTGGTTTTTACTCTGATGGGACCAAATCGTATATATTGAGCTTTATTTTGGTTTGTTTTTTCCAACTAGTAAATAAATGAATGAAACAACAACATATGCTCTTGTAAGTTATTGTTATTAGCCAGGATTCACTCAAAAATAATACTGTTGTCTTTATTACGTGTCTGCGTTGGGGTTTAGCATTAGCAGCCCGTATTACAAATCGAATCATCCAAATATTTGAAAACTTGGAAGTATTGTATGCTTGACAGCTACCTTTAGTCCAATCACTATCTATCTATCTATCTATCTATCTATCCCAACCACACTCAATTCACAAAATATCAGAATCAATATAAATAATTCAACACATGAATTAAGTGAAACGCTTGATCTTTCAGGAACAATTTTCACGAGAGTGGTTTGGAGTTTGGAGCATTTTCTGTTTGTAGGCGTGTGAATAAATCCAGCTGGGTTTAGTCATCTAAAAGGGTTAGCAGAGAGTCCAATTCACATTTAATAGACTTTTAGTCTAATCGGAATCTCAACACATTTTAGTGTTAATCGGAAAAAAATGGACTTCTTCGTCTCGCATAATATTCCAAATGCATTTGCCAAATTGATTTTGTTTAATATTGTAAGTGTTTGTGGAGGTTAGTGGGGGTGGTACAGTGTCAGCCTGGAGCTCTGGCTTGGGTTGAGTTGGGATGTCTTCTGTGTCCTTCCACCAGGAGCTAATAGGCTAGAAGAAATGTTCCAATGAAAAGACCAATGTTCTCAACCTGTGGCCTCTCACCTGTGGCCCAATTGTGGATTGGGCCACAGGTGTGTTGGACTAGAGAACATTGGTGGATAGGATTGGACAGGTGGTTGGAAGTGGTTTGGGTGACTATTTATTTTCTTGCCAAATCCTTTGCCTTCCAAATGCCTGGCATTCAGTTACTGGATTGTTCAATCAAAACAACAGAGTAAATTTTAAGATTAGATTAGATTAGATTCAAATGTATTGTCATTGCACAGCACAAGTACAGTACAGCAAAAAGAGTCAACTTTTAGCCCAGTCCTAGTCCAGTCTAGAGAAATGCCTATACCAGGTACACCCACTAGAACAACACAAGTAAAGGATGACATAGAACAGTGTGCAAGTCATATAACAACAAGGAACATCAATCCATCCAGTGATGCCAGTTTCTACCAATATACCACCAGATCCAAACTAATCATGGCTCTGGGCTCCACACAAACTGCCTTGTTAAGGCAGCAGCCCCGGGGTCTTATGAAGGGCTCGGCTATTTGATCCACCAATCAGAACCCTCCATTACAGTGGTTCAGAAGTATACAGGTAACTGAGCGGAAAGTGAAAGGTAACAGTTCAGCATGTGACCACCGGGTAAGAAAAAGGTTACAAGAAGTACTAATGCTCAAAAACACCAATTAAATTCAGTCATGGATGTTCTTTTGTCAAGGAACCAGTTTAAACTTGACTAAGACTTGACATGTCAAGACATGAAGCCTTAATTCCTAATACTCAGTTCCTTTGTAAACCACGCAGCTTCCCTTCACATTCATTGGATATGTGGTCTTCACAAAATGTGAAAAATGAGCTATTCACTTTATAAAGATAATGGCAGAGTGGTAGGGGGGGGGGGGGGGTCTAAATTGTGTTTCTCATCATTGTAGATGGTCATACAAGGGTAGCATTGCTACACTCGTATACCAGATGAAATGTTCACGATGCTAAAAACTCACTACATGTACTGTAATCGCTCAGTGCTAAATCCTGTTAGGCATTCATTTAGCTCCTGCTCGTCGAGGTCAGTGGGAACCAGAGAGCTTAAAGGGGAACTTCGCCGGTTTTTACCCTGATACACATCCTGATGAGGATGTGTATCAGGGTTTTTACCCTGATACACATCCTGATGAGGATGTGCTGCTGACGTGATCTTCCTGTCAAATGACAGATTGTCTGGGGAACGATTTTGGTGCAGCTCTGCGCTGAGCTGCACCCCAGAGACACCAAGAGCATCACCCACAACTGCAGGGGTTTTTTTCCACACTATATTCATAATGCACATAATAGAAAGAAAGAAGAAGGGCTGTCATCCTTGCACAGGGTTAGTTCAGAGAGATGACAGCTGAGGGGAAGAAGCTGTTCCTGAGCCTGCTTGACTTGGAACAGAGGTTCCCCTCCCGGAGGGGAGGAGGAGGGCAAACAGTCCATGGTTGGGGGGAGAGGTGTCATTTTTCGTGCCTTCCTCAGACACTGTTTGTAGTGGGTAGTGTTTATTGCAGGGAGGGGTAGTCCAACGATGCGTTGGGCGGTTTTCACCACCCTCTGCAGCGCTTTCCGGTCGGAAACAGTGCAGTTGCCGTACCACTGTGATGCAGTTGGTGAGGATGCTTTCGATGGCACACCGGTAAAAGTTCACCAGAATGAGGGAGGGGACAGGTGGGCTTTCCTCAGTCTCCTCAGGAAGGTGAGCCTTCTTGACCAGTGAGGCAGTGTTAAGGGTCCAAGAGAGGTCCTCGGAGATGTGGACCCCCAGAAATTTTAAGCTGGAGACAAGCTCGACCTCCGCCCCGCACACACACACACACACACACAGACGGCTGTTTCATTTCTCACCTATTATCCGCTGCTATTTTCACACTATATCCCAAATGCCGATAGGTAGAAATAAGGTTGTTTTTCACACTATATCCCAAAAATTATAGATGGTTGAAAATCAGCTAAATTCTCTAAATGAGTCATCTGTTGTGCTTATGGCTACTGCATGTGTTAAAGTTATAGTGTTATAATTATCACAGTGCAGGGGCGAGCCAAATCAAACCACGTACCTTATCATTATGTACATTATCATTATGTTACATAAATGACTATCTTACTGACTCATTGATTATATGATCCTATTCAAGGAGGGGCATTAGACAGAGCGTGGGCTCAGTGTCTGTTGAAGGGCGCCAGGGCAGGATACACATGGCCTGGCGACCTAAACAAATACTAACAATTCAATTCAATGCAATTCAATTCAATTCATGGCTGCATTGGATAAATGGATGTTTGTGTTGTGACGCAGGGCATTAGCGTCAATGGCACACACACACACACACACACACACACACACACACACACACACACACACACACACACTACTGGGGCAGCAGTAGCTCAGTCAGTAGGGACTTAACTTGGGAACCGGAAGGTTGCCGGTTCAAGTCCCAGAAACACCTGGGCAGGTGAGGTGCCATTGAGCAAGGCACCAGACCCCAACACTGCTCCCTCTCCTAGGTGCTGTATTTACACGATAGCTGCTCACTCCTCCTAATACTAGGATGGGTCAAATGCAGAGAAACACATTTCACTGTGTGTGTACATGTGACCAATAAAGAGGATTCAATCCTCCAGGTTTAGATTTAGAGTCACACACACACACACACACACACACACACACACACACACACACACACACACACACCGTTTGGGGATTCCCTTTCCTTCTATGAGGAATACATCGCAGCTTTCTAGTAGTGGAGCAGTTACTTCAAATATCCGACAGCCATCTTCTGTCTGAAACCAGAAGAGAGAAAGGTAGAGCGCTACCGGTACTGGCTTCCTCGGTTTCTTATGGGCAGACCTCGGTTCAGGTAGTCCCTATAGTGCACGAACACACACACACACGCACGCACGCACGCACGCACACACACATCCTTTGCTTTAACACTCACGTATTCCCCCAGTTCCGCTCCCCTCCCCTCCCCTCCCCTCCCCTCATGCTCTCCCCCTCCCCTCCCCCTCCTCCCCCCTCCTCCTCCCCCCTCCTCCCCCGTGCGCGGTAGAACACGCGTGGGCGACGTCATCACCGATGACTCACTCACGCATCGACCATTGCCTCTTGTCTCCACCGCGCACACACACACACACGCACGCACGCACGCACGCACGCACGCACAAACACACACACACACACACACACACACAGACGGCTCTTTCATTGCTCACCTATTATCCTGCTGCTAAATCAGCGCTGTGGCAACAGCCGCTGAGAAAAAGAAGAAGAAGAAGAAAAAAATAAAAGAGTCTTAGAGAACTTAGCGGCTGGGTTGGCGAGAGAATGTCTGTGCACTTTGTTTGTGGTTTTGATGCCCCCCTTTTCCCAACCCTGTGTGCGAAATGCGGGCATATTGTGACGAAAAATGACCTGCTGCGATGACATACGACAACAACAAAAGGATGCACAGAAGGTTCCTGCATCCCATCCGATGACAGGAAGCGCACAGAGACACACTCATGTGTTTACTGGCCGTCAAACCATTTTTCTCAGTTCAGTTCTGCCACATTCATGGTTGAGGAAACCACACATCCTGATAAGATTATTCCTTGGGGGGAAAGAGGTGTGTGTGTGTGTGTGTGTGCGTGTGCGCGTGTGTTTGTGGGAGGGGGGAGGGTGAAGTTCAAACAACATACAGTCATACAGAGAATTGAGAAAGGAAATGGGCACAGGAAATACGGAAACCAGACCAGACCAGACAGAACCGTAGAGAGGACAGCAACACGTATCTGTATTTATGAATAAGAGGGGGGGGGGGGGGTGTAATAATGAATGACACTATAGACACAGGCACTAAACACATGTATGGGTTTTGGTGTGTAATGTGTGTGTGAGAGAGAGAGAGAGAGAGAGAGAGAGAGAGAGAGAGAGAGAGGAGAGAGGAGAGAGAGAAGGAAAAACCCCTCGAAAGCTGATTATGCAGCTTTCAACGCCCACACAGTCTGCCCACGTCCCCTCTCTCCTCCTCCTCCTCCTCCTCCTCTCCCTTCCCTGTGTAGGATTCCAATCCTCCTCCTCCTCCTCCTCCTCCACAACCTCCGTCACCACCACCACCACCACCTCCTCCACCTCCCAGCTGCGTCACCCGGCTCCCCCGAGGCGGAGAACTCTTCTCCGCTATGGCTCAGTAATTACAACAGAGACGGAAGGCAGTCACCCCCCCCTTCTAGTAGACTGCTGCACTGCATCCCCCATTGATGCCAATCACCCGTGCACACACACACACACACACGCACACACACACACAGACACACACGCACACATGCGCACACACATGCATGCACATGCACACAAGCACACGTACACACACACACACACACACACGCACACCCACACGTGCAGACACACGCGCGCACACACAAACACATACACACACGCTGTACATGCACACATATACACCACATGCTGACATACACCTCATGTGCACACACAGACAAATAACAACACACACACACACACACGCACACACACAGACACAGACAAGAAAAACAGGATGAATCATTTAGATCCAAGATTTCGACACTCTGTAATTGTTCCAGAATAGCGGTGAGTTTAATCGACGCGCGGAGAAAGACCGATCCATAACCCATCGGCCGCTCAGGCTCACGACCCCGGGAGGTGTCAGAGAGTGTTAAGAATTCACGCCCTCCTACATCTTTGCAGATGTGTGTAGGATGCTGAACAGACAGAACTCCCACCAGTCCAGCGTGTCCAGTTGGTTCGAGTGTGGGCGGGTGTGATGTGGGTGTGAAAGAGCCTCGCAGAGGTCTCGCAGTGGGATCCTGGTGTAGGCGTCAGCAGCATCAGGAGGGGGTTAAGAGAAGACCAGGAAGAGCCAGATCTGGAGATAACCCCCCTAGACCTAGACCTGGAGATACCCCCCCCTAGACCTAGACCTGGAGATACCCCCCCCCTAGACCTAGACCTGGAGATACCCCCCCTAGACCTAGACCTAGAGATACCCCCCCTAGACCTTGACCTGGAGATACCCCCCCTAGACCTAGACCTGGAGATACCCCCCCCCCTAGACCTAGACCTGGAGATACCCCCCCTAGACCTAGACCTGGAGATACCCCCCCCCCTAGACCTAGACCTGGAGATACCCCCCCCTAGACCTAGACCTAGAGATACCCCCCCTAGACCTAGACCTGGAGATACCCCCCCCCTAGACCTAGACCTGGAGATACCCCCCCCTAGACCTAGACCTAGAGATACCCCCCCTAGACCTAGACCTGGAGATACCCCCCTAGACCTAGACCTAGAGATACCCCCCATAGACCTAGACCTGGAGATACCCCCCTAGACCTAGACCTGGAGATACCCCCCTAGACCTAGACCTAGAGATACCCCCCCTAGACCTAGACCTGGAGATACCGCCCCTAGACCTAGACCTGGAGATACCCCCCTAGACCTAGACCTGGAGATACCCCCCCTAGACCTAGACCTGGAGATACCCCCCTAGACCTAGACCTAGACCTAGAGATACCACCCCTAGACCTAGACCTGGAGATACCCCCCCTAGACCTAGACCTGGAGATACCCCCCCTAGACCTAGACCTGGAGATACCCCCCCTAGACCTAGACCTGGAGATACCCCCCCTAGACCTAGACCTAGAGATACCGCCCCTAGACCTAGACCTAGAGATACCCCCCCAGACCTAGACCTAGACCTGGAGATACCCCCCCTAGACCTAGACCTAGAGATACCCCCCCTAGACCTAGACCTGGAGATACCCCCCCTAGACCTAGACCTGGAGATACCCCCCCTAGACCTAGACCTAGAGATACCACCCCTAGACCTAGACCTAGAGATACCCCCCCTAGACCTAGACCTGGAGATACCCCCCCTAGACCTAGACCTGGAGATACCCCCCCTAGACCTAGACCTAGAGATACCGCCCCTAGACCTAGACCTAGAGATACTCCCCCTAGACCTAGACCTAGACCTGGAGATACCCCCCTAGACCTGGACCTGGAGATAACCCCCCCTAGACCTGGACCTGGAGATACCCCCCCCCCTAGACCTAGACCTGGAGATACCCCCCTAGACCTAGACCTGGAGATACCCCCCCTAGACCTAGACCTGGAGATACCCCCCTAGACCTAGACCTGGAGATACCCCCCCCTAGACCTGGACCTGCAAGGAGAGACCACCTGGGTCTCTCTCTCCCCCCTTACCCCCGCCCCCCAATCCATCCCTGCTGCCTTCAACACAGGTTTAGTTTACTTCTTTTGTTAGTTTTATGTTTTCTTCCTTTAAATAATTGATATTTTTATAGGGACCGAGTGACCACCAGGCTTGCCAGACAGTTTTGTTGTACAGGTTGTACAATGACAGTAAAGAAAAAATTAAATTCAATTAAATTAAATTCAATTAAAATAAATTTCTGATTCTGATTCTGAGATCTCCATGACAGCTGTGGCAGTCCTGCCAAGCCTGTGGTGGGGGAGGTGGGATGTGGGAAGTGTGTGTGTGTGTGTGTGTGTGTGTGTGTGTGTGTGTGTGTGTGTGTGTGTGTGTGTGTGTGTGTGTGTGTGTGTGTGTGTGTGTGTGTGTGTGTGTGTGTGTGTGTGTGTGTGTGAGAGAGTGGAAGAGGGTGATGGACGGCGGCTTTGGCAGTGGCTCCGTTATAGAAACGCCCACCATTGCTGGCTGGCTGGCTGGGGGGCGGGGTCACCGCGGGGGGGGGGGGGGGGGGGGGGGGGTCATGACCCCCGTTTATCTTCTGTCCAGGAGATCAAACGCGAGCCAAGGTCGAGGTTGCGCTGGCCTTCCGGACATGCCTGTGTTCCACAAATGTCACAAAGTCTCAAGTTGATTGATTTTAAAGCGTTAAAAAAGAGAAGGACCGAACTAACCTGAA
The DNA here is from genome assembly GCA_027704905.1 of Muraenolepis orangiensis. Taxonomy (NCBI): domain Eukaryota; kingdom Metazoa; phylum Chordata; class Actinopteri; order Gadiformes; family Muraenolepididae; genus Muraenolepis; species Muraenolepis orangiensis. The sequence goes on from CM051004.1 coordinate 27,191,351, forward strand.
TGCTCCTGTCTCGGTTAGTTTATTGAATGTGTATTCAAGAAACATGAGAAACAAGGGTTCTCAACTCTGGTTTCTGCTCCTAAATGACATTCAAGATTTTTTATTGGCCATTTGCAACCAGTACAATGGAACGCTTAATCCCCATTCCCTCCCCCAATATGAATTTCGAAACACAATACTATAAAAGTACTATACACAATAAAATGAACATAAAAATAACAAAAATGCATGTGCATGTGTACTCACTGGGCGTTGTGTCGTTTCAAAGTGTCTTAATAGTAAATAGCACCTACGGCATTCCATAAACTACTCCCACAGATATGTGAGTGATAGCCCTGAATGGGATAAGAATGCATTAGCGCCCTGTCACATAAATCATGTACAACAACAACAACAACAACACAATTTCACCATTTACTTGTTTCATATCGGTCAACAACACATAATAACGGAAAACAAGGTACCGGGCCCCTGTGATATCTCCTTCTATCTTTCTCTCTGTTTACTCTCTCTCTCTCTCTCTCTCTCTCTCTCTCTCTCTCTCTCTCTCTCTCTCTCTCTCTCTCTCTCTCTCTCTCTCTCTCTATCTTTCTGTTTACTCCGGCTCATTCTCATTTCACAGGTCATTGCCAGGAGGCCAGAGTTATGGTTCTATTACAGATGGCTGTGATAGTCTCCGTCACCGGAGAGCGCTACAAGGGATCGTTAAGGGGGGGGGGGGGGGGGGGGCTCACAACAACAGTGAGATCGCAAATGTTGCTGTTTTTTGCGACGTACAGAAACACTCACTACACTAAAGGCCAGTGGTTCTCAACTGGTGGGTCACGACGCCATAATAATGGGGCATTTTGAGTGCGGTCACAGAGCATATGCCATATATGCCAAATATATATATATATGTTTGCCATATATGCCAAACCTCAATCTTTAGTAAAGAAGCCCATGCATTAACTAAGGTTTAAATGAGTTAATTCATGTTTTGATGGCTTACTATTTCATTGTGTTCAGCCCCAATTGTTGCAGCATTTTTTGTTCGTTCCATGTTATTTTAACAATATATGAATTCATCGTTGACTATTGCAATATTAAATATTAATAGTATTTAAAATATTAAATACATTTATTTATGTTTGGGGCCAGACTTAACGACTATTGACACATGTGGGTCCTGAGGCTCGAGTTGAGAACCACTCCAAGTACCTGAAGTAATCATGTGCAATAATAAGGCCTGAATCATACCTATCTTTATTCATACTGAGGATAACTTTATGAGCCTTAGAAGCACAAGATCGCTCACACTGCAACGCTGCTACCGTGAGTCAACTCAGACTCCCCCCTCAAGAGGGAACCACTGAATAAAGGCCACAGGACAAATATAGACCATGACATCAGCATGTTCCTCCCCTCCCAATTAAAGCCTTATTTATTGCCAATATTAGGTCTGCCAAAGATCATCACAATTGTGAAACCACAATTGTGATGATCTCTAGAGTGACGTAAAAAGTCTGGTCTGAATTCTGATAATCAGAGCTGTTTTCTGATCTAGGACCACCATATATGTAAGTGGGCCCCGAATTCGAACGTAACAAAAAGATCAGATTCCTTGTGATGTGTGCTGTTCACACACTGTTTTGATCGTGTAATATCTGATTCACTGAGTCACACAAAACAACCGGATTTGGGTCACTTTTAGCTTGCAGTGTGGTCGTTAGTCACCGCACAAGTCGCCCCTCATTTAGCCTTTCCTCCCGCCATCATAGCGCCTGGGAGACTGGACTTTATTTAGATCGCTTGTCCGAGGCACAAACACATAAACAACCACAAACGTATCAAGTGTGCGTTGTTGTGTGTATCAAGAGGATAACTTTACAACCGCGTCTGGGACCCCAATGCGCTAAGTGAAGGATGAAGACGCTAGCGGCGGCAGGTTGAACTATACAGCGGGAGGGCCAACGTAGCGTTTCATTTTCTTTCTTCTTCTTCTTCTTCTTGTTCTTGTTGTTGTTGTTGTTCTTCTTCTTCTTCTCTTAAATCGAGGCAAACCAAAGTAGTAGTGAGGCGCTCACAGCCTCCTCCCCCCGAGCCTCTACCCCCCCCCCCCCCCCCCACTCGGTGCCCCCCCCCCCACCACTCCCTCCTCCTCAGGCTCGTTAGCATGGGGGGGGGGGGGGGGGGGGGGGGGACGTCTATAAATAAGTAATCAAAGAGCAAGAACCAACGTTTCACTTGCCCTTATCGTCAGTCCTCTCCCCCCCGCCACGCCCAACACCCCCCACGCACGTCACAGATGGGCACAGGTGTGTGTGTGTGTGTGTGTGTGTGTGTGTGTTTGTGTGTGTGTGTGTGTGTGTGTGTGTGTGTGTGTGTGTGTGTGTGTGTGTGTGTGCTCGCCCTCACACACACACACACACACACACACACACACACACACACACACACACAGCTTCTTTCATCTTTCATCCCCTTTTACTTTCTCTGCGTTTTGGTTAAATTGGAGATGACCTTGAATGGCGATGAGGACCTGTGGATGGACAGGATAGAGTCTCTCTCTCTCTCTCTCTCTCTCTCTCTCTCTCTCTCTCTCTCTATCTCTCTCCCTCTCTCTTTCTCTCTCTCTCTCTCTCTCTCTCTCTCTCTCTCTCTCTCTCTCTCTCTCTCTCTCTCTCTCTCTCTCTCTCTCTCTCTCTCTCTCTATCTCTCTCCCTCTCATTCTCTCTGGCTCAATCTTTGTGTGTGTGTGTGTGTGTGTATCTCTCTCCTTCTCTCTGCCTCTATCTGTGTCTCTCTGTCTCTCTCTATCTGTGTCTCTCACTTCCTTATCTCGGGCCTCCATCTGTGTATCTCTCTCTGTCTCTGTCTCTCCTTCTCTCTGTCTCTATCTGCGTCTCTCACTCTCTCTATCTGTGTCTCTTACTCATGCTTATCTCTGTCTCCATCTGTGTCTCTCACTCTCTCCTTCTCTCTGTCTCTATCTGTCTATCGGGTGGCAGTCTAGCTCAGGAGGTAGAGCGGTCGCCTCACAACCGGAAGGTTGCTGGTTCGATCCCCGGCTCCTCCTAGCAAAAACTGTCGAGGTGTCCTTGAGGAAGACCCTAACCCTAACTGCTCCCCGGGCGCTGTATGAATAGCTGCCCACTGCTCCTAATACTAGGATGGGTTAAATGCAGAGAACACGTTTCACTGTATGTCTTCATGTATGTGACCAATAAAGAGGATTCAATCCTCACGATTTGTTGTTGTGTCTGTGTGTGTGTCTCTCTCTCTCTCTCTCTCTCTCTCTCTCTCTCCTTCCCTATTTCTCCATATTGGCGTTCTCTCTCTCCACTGCGTGCCGCCATTAAAATAACATATTTAATAAAATAACACCGGAGAACACAGTTTAAATAATGTGATTTCCTGAGAAATCATCTTTTTTCCCCCCCGAAAGGCGAGAGAATGTGAGAGGCAGACATACAGTCAATGTGAGTGTGACCAAACTGACTGCAGCAGAATGACTCACCCAGTTGCCATAGCAACACATAAAGACTCAGTCTCCTCTCTGAACGGCGATTTCAACTCTGTGTGTGCGTTTCTATGTGTGTGCGTGTGCGTGTGTGTGTGTGTGTGTGTGTGTGTGTGTGTGTGTTAGTGTGTGTGTGTGTGGAGCGCTGGACAAAACGGGGAGGAGAGAAAATGTATGTTTCTGGAACACTACGAGGGAAAAAGGTTGTGTGTTGGCATACACACAGAAGTGCACGTATGCACACAAACAGACACACACACACAGGCACACACACACACACATAGACACACACACAGACACACACAGGCGGTTCTGTCACACACCGAAGGTAAAAGCCAGGACACACCGATAATGAGGGTAAAGAAAACTTCAATGGACATAAACAAAGCTATATCTCTCTCTCTCTCTCTCCCCCTCTCCATCTCTCTGTTTGCTTATTGTCTTCTATCTCAAAGCCCTGCAGTCAGATCCAACTGGCTTGGACTGAGGTTCAGCAGCGACCATTGGGTGACAGTATAGGCACAGCGTGGGCGTTCAGCTCCAGCGCAAGCAGCGCCCTTGAGTGGCAACATTCGTACAGATAGAAGACTGAATGTTCCAGTACACGCAACTATTATAACTAACAAACAATGGATACCACCTCAATACCATCACGACGCTTTCTTGAATGGCCTTTGAGGATGACTTGAATGGCCTTTGAGGGTGACAACAAGGATGACTCACTGTATTATTCAAGGTTTTTATTCTCCATATGCAACAGTACAATGGAATGCTTCCCCTCCCGCAGTATTAATTTCGTACATTTTAACACTAAATGCTATACTATGTACTGTACTTACTATACTATACAACACTATACTAATACCATTTTTATTGTATCGATTATTTTAGAATTTGTATTGATATTTTCTACAGCTCGAAAAAACACAAACACACAAATACACACAAATATAATCGATCTCGTTATACGTAGTTCTGACAGACAGTTCAACAAAAGGTTGTATGGCCTCTGGCAACATGTGGTACATGTTGCGTGTCCATGTGCGAGTTGCCCTTAGGTCTGTTCAACCGCAGCAAGTACGCTATATGATCTCCGACGCTCTCCGCCGCGTTCGCGACCTATACGCTCGCTATACGCGAGCCGTACGCGACCTATACGATGCGCTATACGCGACCTATACGCTCGCTATACGCTCGCTATATACTCGCTATACGCTCGCTATACGCGACCTATACACTCGCTATACGCAAGCTGTACGCGACCTATACGATGCGCTATACGCAAGCTGTACGCGACCTATACGATGCGCTATACGCTCGCTATACGCTCGCTATACGCGACCTATACGCTCGCTAGACGCAAGCTGTACGCGATCTATACGATGCGCTATACGCAAGCTGTACGCGACCTATACAATGCGCTATACGCTCGCTATACGCAACCTATATGATGCGCTATAGGCGACCTATACGCTCGCTATACGCGAGCTGTACGCAACCTATACGATGCGCTATACGCTCGCTATACGATGCGCTATACGCTCGCTATACGATGCTATACGCATGCTATACGCATACTATACGCATGCTATACGCATGCTATACGCTCGCTATACGCATGCTATACGCCACCTGTACGCCACCCGTACGCCACCTGTACGCCACCCGTACGCTTGACGTCGGAGAGCGTATATAGCGTACTTGCTGCTGACACCAGGGGCAGACTGTTTCTGCTGATTGTTATTCGATGGTAAAAGAGACTATCATTAAAAGTGAGTCATTCCCATCAACAATGACCACCCCCCAATCACATTAGCATTCTCACTGAATGTGAAGTGTAAGGGCATACTCGCAAATCAGATCTCTTTCTTTTTCACATGAAACATGGAACAGCTTTTAAAGTGGTAGATGGTTGGGTTCTAGTGCAAAGTCTTTGTGTGTGAATTAAATAGCTTGTTCCAGTTTCTAGCTTGACTGGATTGTATTTAGACACAATTATAGATGTATAACTGTTTGCTAGACCTCCTGCTTTCTGCTTGCTAAGCAGTGCATTCTATAAAATAAGGCTGGCTGACATATCAATGTCAATCAGACAATATCCATGCTGGATATTGTCTCTTGGAGAAATTGAAGATTTTATCTTGAAGGTTTTATTGAGCGTTAGTGTCAACACCTTTTTCCAAAGAAATCGAGGCGGTTGCGTTTTGAACACAAGGCAAACAGCAGAGGAACAGACATTACACATGTCAACATCGATGTTGTTTTAGTGTCTTTGTCCATGACGCTGCAATGACATGGACAAACGTGAACTACATTACATTACATTACATTACATTACAGTCATATAGCAGACGCTTTTGTCACGGTTACGGTGGTTGGCAGGGGGCGTGGCCTAGCCACGTGCGCTGGTGGCGCACACACCCCTGTCAACAATCACGTTGGTTGGCAGGGGGCGTGGCCTAGCCACGTGCGCTGGCCACACACATACACATACACACACACACACACCTGGACTCAATATTCACCCTTGTTCAATTGCTATTCACCTCACCTGGGGTATATATACTTTGTCTATCCTTTACCCCAGCGTGAGGTCGTTACGTATACTGCACGTTCTCCCGTCTGTTTCGATCGCCCGACTGCGTCTATCGGAGAGATAGTTCGCACCCCGGTCGCCTGCCTACTCTACTTCCACGTAGTTCTCCCCGTTTACCCTTGTGACTTTGTGTGTTGTGTGCTTTAAAAATAAAGCCGTTCGTATCACGCTCCACTCTGTCGTTGTCTGCGTTCGGGGTCCAACCCCCTCACCACACACAGTCGTGACAGCTTTTATCCAAAGCGGCTTACAATAGTGTGTTTCAACAAAGGGTAGGTAAGAGAACAACTCGTCACCAGAAGTCAAAAGTGCATTTCATTCCTAACAAGTCTAACAAGAACTTAGCCAGTGCTCAGGTAGAAGGACAATAAGGTAAAACGAATGAATTCAAATCCATCCTAAAAGTAATGAGCAAAAAAGGCACTAGCTCAGGTTCAGAGACTTCAGGGTGAACTGATCATCTGTCATCTGGGCCTGGCCTGGTGGCTCTAGCATGGCCCCAGATTCATCTGGTCTGGAAACCAACTGCAGCTGACAAATTGACAGTGCCGGTCTGGTTCCAAAACAATTGACTCTCATATCAAACTTTCTTCAACAATCTTTCTAACTTTCTAACGCGGACCCTTTTAAAACTCACAGCAGAATCCCAATGACACCATAGTGTTCCAGCACATCTTCATTCGTCCTTGAAATATAACATCATCATTCAAATGTTTTCAATTGAAAACTAAAATAATCACCTGGTATTGTTGTCAAACAATTGCCTTGCAAAAGTTAGAGTAAGAACAAGAAATGCAAAAAATTATATAATCCAACAAGGGGCCATTTAACAGACACCACACACTATGATGCATGTATAACTATATATAAATAAATAAATATATATATATATATATATATATATAATGCATGACGTTCTTGTACACAAATAATGTGTTGGAACGCAGAGGCCTCAATGACCACCCATACACCACCGAGATTCCAGCCCAATATAATTAGCCAGCAATTAATTAGCCAAATGGAACAAAAAAAGATATGTGCCCAATCCCCTCCGTAAGGATGGAGAGGCAGTGGGCGGCTGGACCAGAGAGAGCAGACATAGCAAGAGACCTTAAAAGGATAGTCCATACGTTTGGCTGATTTAATTGGGCCCATTGTGGATACAGTCACAGATCAGACAAGCTCATTAAAACCTACTGTGAAGAAATAAAGGTTCCAAATTCCAAGGCTAACATAACACACACACACACACACACACACAGACGGTCACACACACACACACACACACACACACACACACACACACACACACACACTGACACACTCTCACACACACTCACTCATACGTAAATACCAAATTTCCTCAGTGAACACTGTTCTCACATGAGCACTGATCTTGTTATTCATCCGGGGATAATATGTCCTCTTATTTAATGAAAAGAAATGGAGCAACAAAAAAAGCCTGAGAGATTATGAGTTTTTTCGGTGTTTTCAGCTTTCAGCCCATGCATCACGTCCTCTGAATCACCAAGAAGTCACCGAAATATCACCGAAATACACATGAGTTCTGCATAAATGCAATTTTATATTGAAGAAATTATTAAATTCATCCAGTATGCAATAACTCCCCCCCCCCCCAATCCCTGCTAAACTAATTTTAACCTGTGATACGGCAAGCTTATTATGTGTCGTAGCTTATTATAATATCCACAATGAAACCCAGGAAAGGAGATGAAAAGATGTGATCGCTGGATTAGGAATCAAACACATAACTATCATGATAGATCACATTTACAAAACCAAATGATCTATTGAACCGCGGGACAACCAGCACTATAGCTTCCATGTTATTGTATCGGGAATATAATGGTGTGTCGTTCGCAAACAAACGCCGCAACGCGTCTTCGTGAACTGATCTTTTTTAGTGAACGAGAACGAATCGTGTATTCCCATCTTCCATCTAGTTCCCTTCGTTCATTGGTTGTTTTTTTTTAATGATTTGTTTGCAGCAGCAGACTTATTGAAGGATCGCTCCCTGATTCAACTGTGGAGCAGCAGAGGGAGGGCTGTAGCTCAAAGGAGTGAAATTAGGCTATCTTATTGGTCGAGCTCGGCATCTGAGTTCATCGAGGAGGCGGGATAACTAAGGTGTGATTGACGTTCCGAGATGGACAATGGATGTATTCATGCATGGCACATTTGTCGGCGAATTGACTGAAAGAAAGACATATGCAACACTATTAAACTTGAACCTGACTTGGACATTAGAAAAGGCAAACAACTAGATGATAAATCAGTTTACATTTTATTATTGTAAATACAGTATAGTTGATTGATGAAAATAAAGCTGTCCTTATGTGTCCAACATTGTTGTTTTAATTAGCCAGGTTTTTGTATAGCCTACGTGTGCTTATTCCCGCTTCATCTTTCATTTTCAGTAAAGAACGAGTGGCCAGGCTACACAACTCAAAACAATCACAGTTCCTCGTTCATCACCAGTGAATGATAAGTCAATATTATCACTGACAAGGTCTATATCCACGACCCCTCTCATTTGTCACCCCTACAGGTGAACGAAAGAACCAACTACTTGTAAAGGAAATAACTTTCCAGGCAGGCACCTCGGCCAGTGAGGCCTGCTGTTGCTGTAAGCAAGCATATATGATTGGCTGGAAAGTAAACCTGGGACTGAACGTACACACCTACAACGAACAGAGAGACACGACAGAGCCCTGGGAGGGACGGAGTTGGTGAGGGAGGGAACTGAACTAGTAAATATCTACTGAACGAGTAAAGACCCACTGAATGAGAGACCTCTGTTGTGACTGAAATACCCCATCTACTGGCATAGTATAGTATACTGCCTACATGTATAGAACAGAGGGGGGGCTTTAGAAATGCAGCATTTTCACAATTTTAAAACTATTTTAACCAAGGTTCGTTAGTGTTTGGACTCATCAGCTGACTAGGCTATGTGATGAGCTGTTTTTATTTTTTAACAAACGAGCCTAGGTAGGCCTACAATGTTGGCAATATTACGTAGGCTATTCAATAACAAATATTATTTCTCATAATTTATTGGTGATATTGAGCTTACGGCTTAAAATTAGCCTACTATTATTAGGCTAATTGGCTTTTTTTCAGATCTATTTTATGCAAACCGGAAGTGACACTGAACTACTTTGTGGACGACTCAGAAGACACAGATACATTAGGTGATCTGAATCAAGTAAACCGTGTCCCAGAAAGGAATCGTTTTATCCATCTCTATGGGGTTATCACAGCACGGAAAACATTGAAACATAGAACCGTGTAAAACAGTAGTGATGGGCCCACCGATTCTTTTCACAGAGCCTTCCAGTGGATATATGTAAATTTATCGAACCTTTCGACTATTTATACTTTCTCGTTCACTGAGTGAATTTCATTCACATCCGGGTTCAAGGAAACGGTTAATTTGATCTTCGGGCTGGCTGTCTGGACTAGTCATCTCTCTCTCATGACGTCCTAAAGACCATGATTCCTGCTCATTCATTGGTTGTTTCGGCTGTTTTGAGCACCAGACGTAGGACTAGCAGCTAGGTAGCGTGAAGGATACCACAGTCTGTTCGGTGTTCCACACAGACTGATCTGGTGCATACCGCACCACAAAAATATGTGTTTGTTCATTTCGCCCATCAGCCTTGCCGTTTCGTGTAATGTATTCCTCATGCGTGAATGCATGCATGTCTCTGTTGGCTAAGCAGTGAAGCTGACAACGCCAGCTCATGCTGTCATTCTCCAACATAGTGAGAGAAACATATTGAGCACCGCTAGCACCTTCTGTTAGCTATCATACTCTAATCGCTCTTCCTCAGGCGATGGCTGCTGACACGACTATCCTTGTAGCACCGCGCTTTGCAGATGTTATGCTGAAGAGAGACGTATGTGCAGCAGCTTTCCTATATAGGCCTATATGGATCTTTATTTTGAGACATTCATAATACATTTATTTTACAGCGGAAGACTTCATAAAAGACTTCCCTTGGGAAACTTAGTTTTATGTGCAACACCTTGGCTGTATGTGTGGATGGCATGAAGACAAGTCAATGCTGCATGTGTAGGGTGATATAGATGAGTAATGACAGGCCTAGTAGCCTCTGGGTCAGTGTGTGAATAGCCTAACTAAAGGGTCAAGCAACATGAATTTTTTAGAAGTGACCTAGCCGCCTGTCACTTGTTAGTGAGTGAAACTGGCTCTGAGAACATCTGTTTTGAGTGGACTGCCTCTGTATGAGACCTTTTAGATGTTAGGCCATTCCCAACTCCATTCCGATCAAGGCATGTTTTCCGTGATTGGTTCAGTCGGTGAGTCCATCTTCTCTGTCAGTCACAGGTGGGTGAAATGCAACACTTTTCAATGGCAAGGACATGTAGGGAGGGAGGAAGCAGGTGTGAGTGTGATTGGCCATTACAGGCCGTTTAAAAAATTGTCATGTGACTAAAATTGTCGTCATCAATTGAGTTCGGATTGACACCACACAGTGGGAGTGTCCACCCGGATGTAGGATGGAAAGATACGCCCCTACTAACCACGGCATCTTGTCACTGACACCGTTTTTTGTTCACCGTGCATGCGTGTTGGTTGGTAGTTTACCAACAGGCTGTTCTATTCTGATCTAGTTTTCCATTCTCCTCACGTTGAAGGACTCAGTGGAACTCTGACACACTCTAACACAGGCATTGTGCAGCAAGGATGAATTGCACTGCGCGATGCTGTACCAGCCAGGGTACCTTACGTTTGCAAGAAGCTCAAACCGTGGCGGCTCAGGCATTGTTGTGCTTTCACCTGTCCTCAGTCCTTCTGCGGACAATGTGTTTGGCAGCCTCGCTTTCCGTCGTAGTGTCTATTCGTGTGAATGCATGGTCTGCTACCAGGAGAGGAATGCGGTAGCAGGTGCACAGTCCTTCACAGCACGGCATCAATAAAACCCAGTCTTTTAGCGCCACCATTGTTAAAAAAGAACAGAGAAAAGATATGAGACTGTTTGTCTGTGTGTGTTGAGTCTTTAACTGCTCCTCACCGACACACACACACACACACACACACACACACACACACACACACACACACGAGAAGACACACACACAAGAAGACACATTTGTCATCTTAAGTACAGCTGCTGCTGAGCACAGCTTGTGTTCCCTGCTCATTTAGGAAGCCAATTGTGACTGATGCAAACATTTGACGGTTATAGATATTTTAAATTAATGCCTTTTGGGAGTTCCAAAAGAAACTTGTGGTAGTTAAAACTCTCTCTCTCTCTCTCTCTCTCTCTCTCTCTCTCTCTCTCTCTCTCTCCTCTCTCTCTCTCTCTCTCTCTCTCTCTCTCTCTCTCTCTCTCTCTCTCTCTCTCTCTCTCTCTGCCTTTGTGCTAGCTTCTCGCTCTGTATGGAAATCCTACGTTTCAACTGACTTATTTAACATACATTGCTGCATATTTGGACTCCTCAGTAGGAATCATTACATGTATGATCATCAATTATCAGCAACAGTTAGTTAGCAACAATAGTTGCCCATTAGTGGCGATGGGTTGGACAATGTCACCCAGTCCCCTTAGTCATTCCTGTGAGAACGGGTGAGACGGTCTGGAAATTCACATTTCATTTGAGCTCTTCAATATGCAATGTACTATGCCAAAAACTAAATGGAAGCAGGATTGCTTATGCTGTCACTCCCATCCACTGGTGCTCTTAGAAGGAATATCATTATCTGAGGAGAGCCTTTACGATGTTGGCTGTATACAAATATGTTAAAGAAAAAAAGCAAAAGGGATGGAAGGAAGGGACCCTGATTATCATAACCAACACCGCAATACTATGGTAGGTTGAGGTGGTTCACTATGGTGGTTCACTATGGTGGTTCACTATGGTGGTTCACTATGGTGGTTCACTATGGTGGTTCACTATGGTGGTTCACTATGGTGGTTCACTATGGTGGTTCACTATGGTGGTTCACTATGGTGGTTGACTATAGTGGTTGACTATGGTAGGTTGAGGTGGTTCACTATGGTGGTTCACTATGGTGGTTCACTATGGTGGTTGACTATAGTGGTTGACTATGGTAGGTTGAGGTGGTTCACTATGGTGGTTGACTATAGTGGTTGAGGTGGTTCACTATAGTGGTTGACTATAGTGGTTGACTATGGTGGTTGACTATAGTGGTTGACTATGGTGGTTGACTATGTTGGTTCACTATGGTGGTTGACTATGTTGGTTCACTATGGTGGTTGACTGTGTTGGTTCACTATGGTGGTTCACTATAGTGGTTCACTATGGTGGTTCACTATGGTGGTTCCCTATGGTGGTTGACCATGTTGGTTGACTGTGGTAATAAGGAGTGATAAAGATTAAGAATTCACCCATTAATGTAGTCCATCACTCCTTAATATTTCGTAGCCAGACTTCTGTGTGTAAAACTGTGAAAACATAAAAAAGGTTTGATTCATATTTAATTTGTTTTTAATGATCTTCTCACCCTGGACCCTCTGCAAACTTGTGAGAATGTTCTATTCACAATCAATAAAGACAATGGTTAGAACGCCGATACAGACGTTGTGCATCACTGTGTAGAACGTGCGCTTCATCTTTCCAATCAATCAATCATAACACTTTTTCACCACCTCCATCATCACCAGGCATGACGGTGGTGGTGGTGGTGGTGGTGGTGGTGGTGGTGGTGGATGACCATTTCCCCGGGACTACGGCTTTAAGAACAGGAAGAACCTTAAAAGGCCCTACATGACGGCCAGTGATGTCATCACAAAGTGAAGTGTCCTCGGTAGGTGGCATCATCCTGTTGAGCTGTCACATCACTTAGGTGACCAAAATAAAACCCATCGGAAGTAATGTAAAATAGATCAGCCCTCTGCAAGAAACACCATCCTCTCTCTCTCTCTCTCTCTCTCTCTCTCTCTCTCTCTCTCTCTCTCTCTCTCTCTCTCTCTCTCTCTCTCTCTCTCTCTCTCTCTCTCTCTCTCTCTCTCTCTCTCTCTCTCTCACTCTCTCACTCACTCTCTCTCTCTGTCTGACATGGGTGAGTAATTCTTGGAGACGAGGGGGGGACATTGTTTTGTAACAATTCACCAAGCACTCTGGTGACGACAGCTGGGCCCCAGGGGCGTTGAGGTGGCTAGCTACGTGAGCTACGTGAGCTACGTGTGTTCCTCAGCCTTAGTATGATAAATGCATCCCGCTGGTGTGTGTGTGTGTGTTGTGTGTGTGTGTGTGTGTGTGTGTGTGTGTGTGTGTGTCTAAATCTAAATCTAAATCTAAATCTGGTATCCTCTTTATTGGTCACATACATGTGAAATGTGTTTCTCTGCTTTTAACCCATCCTAGTATATTAGGAGCAGTGGGCAGCGCCTGGAGAGCAGTGTAGGGGTCTGGTGCCTTGCTCAAGGGCACCTCGGCAGGGCCCAGGAGGCAAACTGGCACCTTTATCCAAGTAGCAGTTCTCAATCCGGGGACTTGTGGTACGGCAACACCACCGCACAGGACAAGACAGCTATCCAGAGGGTCTTGAGGACGGCGGAAAAGATCATCGGGTGTGCACTTCCATGCATTGAGATATTTAGGAAAAGATGTCGGAATAAGGCCATCTCCATCACAAAGGACCCTGGGGACCATCTCTTCTCCCCCGCGCGGTCCGGTCACCGGTTCCACAGCATCTGTACAAGGACTACCAGGTTAAAGTTGTTATCCCCAGGCAGTGTGCCTACTGAACTGCTAGGAGTGCTGCCACGATCATAACATTGTCATCCATATTCCATTACACTGTCATTCACTATCATACTTTTGCTGGACCTTCTGGACTCTACAGCCACTGCACTTTTCTGCACTGTACTGCACTGTATTCATGATGCTGCTGCACTACTGGACCTTTCAAATGCTTTTTAAATGCTTTTTGCACAATTCAATACATGTTTATATCCTCCATCAGTCACTTTATAGTTATTTGTAATTGTTATTTTTGTTTAAACTAGTATTGTTATAGTATAACGTTGTATAGTAAATAGTACAGTATAGTCATATATAGTCAAAATCTACAAAACTGGCCTTCTTCAGAGCTTGTGTAGAGAGCATTCTTTTATATGGAGCCGAAACCTGGACCATGAAGAAAGACCTACAAGATGGCCTTGATGGAACATACACCAGACTCCTAATGAGGGTGCAGAACATCTCATGGCGACAGCACATGACCAAACAACACATCTACGGAAACGTTCCACCTACCACCAACACCGTCGCTCTCAGCACCGTGTCTGACGTTATATGTTGGAGACTTCCGTGTCCTAATAGAGGTCGTAGACCTCTTAACTATATTGATACCATTAGTAGGGACACGGAATGTGAAATTGAGGACCTATAAATGACCTGATAAATGAACACTCCGGTTCCCAAGCCAAGTCCCAACAGAATGAGCTACTGCCGCCCCTCAAATGTATATAAAGTGGGCATGTGTATTTGTATGTGTGTGTGTGTGTGTGTGTGTGTGTGTGTGTGTGTGTGTGTGTGTGTGTGTGTGTGTGTGTGTGTGTGTGTGTGTGTGTGTGTGTGTGTGTGTGTGTGTGTGTGTCTGTGTCTGTGTGTGTGTGTGACCTTACCGCTTAAAGTATTTAGTGTGTCAGCGTGGGCACAAGTGTGGAAGGTGCGAGCGTAGTGAAGTGTGTTGGACGTAGGAGGTATGTGTGCGCCTGTGTGTGCATGCAGGTGCATGTGGGTGTATGCGTGGGTACGTGCGTGTGTGTGTGGTGTGTGTGTGTGTGTGTGTGTGTGTGTGTGTGTGTGTGTGTGTGTGTGTCTCTTCACGGGGGTGTACTCCTTCCCTATCCACATTGATCCTTTGTATTGACTATTAGTCATGGGTCAGTTTCTCCTCCTTTCCCTGGCGTACAACACAACACTTCGTTATCTGCGGCCACAGATGCAGCTGCTGTACGCGACTCAAGCACACACTCATCTTCGAGGAAAAAGAAGTGGTGATTTTCCGTGGCCGTGCTTCTTTTCAGAGCAAATGACCCGAGGACCCTTATGAAAGAGAGCCGGGACAGGCAGGCAGTCCCAAGGTCGAGATACTCATCTTCCCGCAAGGCGAGAGCACTGCGGCGGATGCGTTACAATGATCGAAGGAACATTTGAATAGCAGTTGTTTGCCCCCCCCCCCCCCCCCCCCCCCGCCCGCCCCCCTCCGCCGGCTACCAAGAGCCCGGGGGGGGGGGGGGGGGGGTCATTAAAATTGCATTGGCTGTGTAGCTAGCATGGTGCTTCTATACTCATAAGACCATCCTTAATGTTATTTGGATCCAAACTCAGCCAGGTAATTAATTGTCAACACCCATCTGCCCTTTTCTGCTTGTTTAAATATTCATGTCACTGTCTTTTTTTTTTTCTTTTCCAGATACGGTTGACTTCACATCACATTGATTGATTCACATGGGTGGCCCAGCGCCGCCCCTATCGGAACACATCCCCCGTCCCAACCACCAATAGACCTGAGTGGTTCTTTTCGGTGCTGTACTCTTGAGCCTCGTGGTCTCATGTGATGTGTCTTCTTACGCTCCCCAATTTGCAAATGGAACCATTCACTTCAGCATGACTAGATTTTTATGCCATTATTAATTAATTAATTTTTTTTATAACTATCTCTTCCTAGACCACCAGTGCTTGTTTATTAGCTTTTTAGCTTATTAGCCTGTGGCTATTGGCTTTAAAATGTGTCTCTGCGCCCTGTTTGATGAACTTATTGTGTCAAATCTAGGGAGCCAACTGATTGGGCTTTGACCTGAGCGCCGGTTCTGCCCTTTGGAGGCTTGTTAGGGAGGTGATGAACTCTTGATTTCTGGTGACTAGTAGATCTCTTCTGTAGCAGCGGGGAAGCTCAGTCTGTTGGGACTTGGCTTGGAAAGAGGAAGGTCGCCGGTTCAAGTCCCCGAAACACCTGGGCACTGCCGAGGTGCCCTTGAGCAAGGCACCAGACCCCTACCCTGCTCCCCGGGCAGCTGTATATACAATAGCTGCCCACTGCTCCTAATACTAGGATGGGTTACATGCAGAGGAACTATGTTCACTGACTGTGTGTACATGAATGTGACCAATAAATAGGATTCCTACCTCCAGATTTAGGATTCAATGATTTAGATCTCTTGCCTAGCTATGTTGAATGCACTTTGCTTTGCAAGTCGCAAGTCGCTAAGTCACCAACTGAATAAACACAACATGAATGACTATATTATCCTAGTTCTTGAACTATTGCCATGATGGTGTCATGATGATGCAGCACTTTTTTGGCCTACAAAGACTCTGTTAGACACAAGGACTTTCACCACAGTCTTTCCCACCATTTCAAATTGGATAAGGAAAAACACTGTTTCGTCCTACTCCTAAACCATTTGTTCAAACGTCATCAAACTTGCTGTGTTAAGACTGTTCGGTCCGCTGTTAGTAAAAGTTAGAATCCAAAAAGTCCACTACTACACAACAGCCAAACATGAATTGGTTTAACCACTGCCTTGAAAGGAAATGGGCAGTCCAATGTTCAAGACACCTACCTCATGATATTTGACATTAAAAACTGCTTTTGGTCCGACAAAGATAGATCTTATGACTTTATGAATCTACTGGGGGGGTGTTAAGAAGCAGGCTCACTTTGTCCATGTCCATGTCCATGGCATTCATTCTCACTCACTCTTTGCAGTCCTTCCTTCTAGTGACACAGAGAGAGACACAAACTGCGCTTCATTGTTCACTCACATCCTTGTATCTTGTATCTCTCCTTCTATATATGTATGTGGGTTCTCTTCAAGCCAGTAACCTTGATTGGCCCATAGAGCTCCAGCTGAAGGGTGATTGCCTATTGACCCCAGCAGGCTGGCACATGTTTGCATCTCTTCCTCTGAGAGAACGATTTCTTGAGGTACGAGCTAGTCTAGTTTGCCCTGTCTTTGCTGCTGGCTTGACACTCATTGCTCATTGCTGCAATGCAAATGTATAAGTGTTTGTATATATCATTATTACTATTATTATCATTCACGTCAATATCATCATAGTATTCTTAATATTCCATTTTTAGAATGTACAGGATATAATGTACTGTTGTGTACTTTTTAAAACCCTGTAAATTTAATAAAAATCAGGAGTGAATCTGGGGAAATTTAAAAAAATTAGAAAATATTCCTAAAAAATAAAATAACAATTATTCAAGGATCCAACTCTGGAATTTGCACCTTTTCACAAGCATCAATTATATTTATTGAGTTATTTTATTGCTGTCAGTGCCCCCTCTCTCTCCCCCTCTCTCTCCCCTCTCTCTCTCTCTCTCTCCCCCCCCTCTCTCTCTCTCTCTCTCTCTCTCTCTCTCTCTCCTCTCTCTCTCTCTCTCTCTCTCTCTCTCTCTCTCTCTCTCTCTCTCTCTCTCCTCCCCCCCCCCCTCTCCTCTCTCTCTCTCTCCTCTCTCTCTCTCTCTCTCTCTCTCTCTCTCTCTCTCTCTCTCTCTCTCTCTCTCTCTCTCTCTCTCTCTCTCTCTCTCTCTCTCTCTCTTCCATTATGCCTGTCTCTCTGTCTGTCTGTGTACAGCAGCACACAAATACACCTCAGTCAT
>CM051004.1:27214086-27219086 GCA_027704905.1 Muraenolepis orangiensis
GTCTGTCTGTCTGTCTGTCTGTCTGTCTGTCTGTCTGTCTGTCTGTCTGTTTCTCTCTCTCTCTCTCTCTGCCTGTCTGTCTGTCTGTCTGTCTGCCTGTCTGCCTGTCTGTATGTATGTCTGTCTGTCTGTCTGTCTGTCTGTCTGTCTGTCTGTCTGTCTGTCTGTCTGTCTGTCTGTCTGTCTCTCTGCCTGTCTGTCTGTCTCTTTGTTTCTGTCTGTCTCTCTCTCTCTCTCTCTCTCTCTCCCTCCCTCTCTCTCTCTCTCTCTCTCTCTCTCTCTCTCTCTCTCTCTCTCTCTCTCTCTCTCTCTCTCTCTCTCTCTCTCTCTCTCTCTCTCTCTCTCCTTTACTTCCCCTAGCTCGCTCGCTCCTAGGTCAAGCAGCATTCTTCTGATACCCCCTGGGATCCTGAAACACGGTTATTCACCAAAAATATGAAAGAAAGCACCAGCATATGGTTATGTGCATTCCCCGGCCACTAAATACAAACGTTGACAGGCAAATGGCGCAAGACTGAAAGCTATTTGGCTCACGGCCCGTAGCCCCGCCACACAAGAAGTCAATTGGTTGCTGTTGTGTTGATGGTCCAATAGAACCCTGAAGTCACACCGAGCGGCTGTTCTCCATAGAAGCTCAAGAAGCCCATTATCCAATGAATAAGTCGATTCATAATTAGGTTTTTAATGAAAGGAATGTGGGTGGCATACCGTTTTGTTTCTGATTTTCACTGATATCCGCATTACACCGGCCCTCAAAAGCTTTTCCCTTTACATTCCCAGTTGAAGTTATATTGTTTGTCTGTCTTTGTTCTCTGTTGAGGTAGTTAGCCAAATCCTTCATTTGATTATTACCAGAAAAATAATAAACAAACCAATATGTAATACTGTCAAACTAAAGCCTGTAATGTAGTTAGTGGGTTTAATACAAATGGCATACAAGTAGAAATATTTAAATGTTAATAATATTGTAGGTTAGGATGACTGTAATTGTACAATCAGTCCAAGTCCCTTAGTTTGTATATGAGAAGCGCCATGGCACAGACCCTCACTGGGTCTGACCATTGCCCAATGTAGAATTGTGTTGACTTGTGTTGAAAATAAATAAATAAATCCCTTTGAAAATGGAAAAGAAATCAACACACATCACAAATATGTATTCAACCAGACCACACAACAAGTCACGATTGCTGCTAACTGTAATGTATTTCTTTTCTAAACACAAAACAGCTCTTATTTTTTCTTTTGATGAGTTCACGGGGCCCACCCAAAAACACAGAGCGAGGACACGGCGGAACCCTCTCTCTCTGGGTTCTTCTGGGTTCTCTCCTCTCTCTTTCAACGAGTTAATTCCCTTTTAATGGCTACAGGGTGGTGGTGTGAAAACATTTACGGGTTCCCCGGTGTCTAGTCGAGTGGCCCCCTGAGGGGGGGAAGGATCAATCATTTCCCCCCAGCCCTGCTATTGGTCCAGAGCCCTGCCCATCCCAGCGGCGCACTATTCCATCTGGTCCAAATATTTATACTGAGAGGGAACGACATCACTTATCCACAACACTTTCATTCACGTAAGAGAGCGAGCTTCACTCCCGGGACGGACGCAGGGCAGCTCACACACACACACAGTTAGTTGCCTCATTTTGGCCCCAGCAGCATCCACAACCCTTCTGTTGAGAGTATCGAGAAAACAAGTCTTACAGACTCTTCTTTTTTAGAAAGCTAAAAGATGGAGTTTTTCACGTTTGGTGTCAGTGTGATTCTGTTCTTGTGTCAAGTAGGGACAAACCCAGCCAACGGTGAGTATAGGGCTACCTCTGAGAAATGACTTATTTTACTGATTTTACTGACCGGATTGAAAGAATGTACTTTTTTTTTGGAATACACAGTTGTAATTGTGATGTACTATTATCCTACCTTTTCTGTCAATTGGCCTTATTTATATATATTATATATAAATTATATATTAATAATAAATTAATAATCATATATATATATGTATATGTATATGTATATATGTATATATATATATATAAGTTATATAATTATATATATACATTGTGAGTGTATTTCTTAAAAGAAAAGAAAAGCTTTCAAACATGCTTAGTGGTGTGATAGTGGAAACTTCAGTGAAACGGTTTGAGTGGGAAAGCGGGTGTAACCGGAGTTTATAGTTAAACAAAACGTTCACATAGCAATTTGGCCCAAATGCATGTGTTTACGTTCCCACCCGCCATAGCCATTTGAACATATCACATATGATTTCCATGAAGTCCTTTGGTTGTGTCGTGTGGTGGTTGTGTGACTTGTCTGTCTGTCTGTCTGTCTGTCTGTCTGTCTGTCTGTCTGTCTGTCTGTCTGTCTGTCTGTCTGTCTGTCTGTCCGTCCGTCCGTCTGTCCCACCCTAGCTGGGATGTGCTGGCTGCAGCAGAACCAGGACCAGAGGTGTGACATGGTGCTGATGAGAGGAGTGACCCGGGAAGAGTGCTGCAGCGGCGGACGTCTGGACACGGCCTGGTCCAACACCAGCCTGCCCATGAACGAGGTCACCCTGCTGGGCTTCCTGGGCATCGTCTCCTGCAAACCCTGCCAAGGTAAAGGCAGCCCAACGCCCAGAAAACAACGCTCGTTACCATGAGAACCGCTCATACGCGTGGAGAGTGAATGTTTGAAGAACACTATGTCTCTCATCCCGTGACGAATACGTGGTTCGTTCTGCAAGGGGTGTGAGAAACACCGAGTTTGAATTGAAAAGACAGAATCACGGGTCGACATTTGTGTATTATTAAGCTGGGAAAAATGGTAAAAGCCATGAGCCCAAACCGGCCGTGACGACAGAATTCCACAGTACAGATGGTTTTGTGTTGTGTGCAAACAAAACAAATGAAAACAGGCCCTTTTGCAAGGCTTTAGATAACGGTAAGTTCAACCGGGTTTACCACAATAATATGCTTTTTTAGGCAAGCGACTGGCTTTTCATTGCTTACCCTGAAACCACTTACCTCGTAACAAAAGTAACGTTTGATCCGGTTTTATGGTTTCTAATGGGATGTGTTTTTCCGAAACAAAACCCTTCTGACCACTTTGGTCAGAAGGGTTTTCTTTTCTCTGCTCTCTCTCTCTCTCTCTCTCTCTCCTCTCTCTCTCTCTCTCTCTCTCTCTCTCTCTCTCTCTCTCTCTCTCCCCCTCTCTCTCTCCCTCTCTCTCTGTCCCCCCCCCTCTCACTCTCCCTCTCCTCTCTCTGCCCTCCCCCTCTTACTCTCCTTCTCTCTCTGTCCCCCCCTCTTACTCTATCTCTCTCTCCCCCTCTCTCTCCCCCTCTCTCTCTCTTCTCTCTCTCTCTCTCCCCCCTCTCCCGCTCTCTTTTTCTCTCTGTCTGTCTGTCTGTCTGTCTGTCTGTCTGTTTCTCTCTCTCTCTCTCTCTGCCTGTCTGTCTGTCTGTCTGTCTGTCTCTCTCTCTCTCTCTCTCTCTCTCTCTCTCTCTCTCTCTCTCTCTCTCTCTCTCTCTCTCTCTCTCTCTCTCTCTCTCCCCCCTCTCTCTCTCCCTCTGTCTCTGTCCCCCCCTCTCACTCTCCCTCTCCTCTCTCTGCCCTCCCCCTCTTACTCTCCTTCTCTCTCTGTCCCCCCCTCTTACTCTCTCTCTCTCTCTCTCTCTCTCTCTCTCTCTCTCTCTCTCTCTCTCTCTCTCTCTCTCTCTCTCTCTCTCTCTCTCTCTCTCCTCTCTCTCTCTCTCTCTCTCTCTCTCTCTCTCCCTCTCCTCTCTCTGCCCTCCCCCTCTTACTCTCCTTCTCTCTCTGTCCCCCCCTCTTACTCTATCTCTCTCTTTCTCCCTCCCCCCCCTCTCTCTCTCTCTCTCTCTCTCTCCCTCTCTCTCTCTATCGCTCCCTGTGTGTAGTGGAGTGGAGTTGGAGCGCCAAGTCATTTAGTGAAGTAACGTATTTATACAGTGAGTTTCCCTGTGAAGTGTTTTAACAAAATGCAGACAGGGGTTCCATCTCTCTCCAACTCCCTCCCTCCAGCTGCACCTGGGAAGACAGGTTCACGCAGGTTCATACCACCCTCGTGATAACCTGTGATCCATGTGATCTCCGGCCAAACAAAGTCATGAATCGTGTGATGATGATGATGATGATGATGATGATGATGATGATGATGATGATGATGATGATGATGATGTTGATACATTCCAGTTTAAACCAACCAACAACAAAAAAATCCCCAAGCTACTGGTGGGCCTTAGGACAAAGCACCCTGACATCTGTTTGGTTTCCACCATCTCAAGGATTTCTTGCCCTTTTCCCACGTTGTTTGTAAGCAAAACCAAACCGAGAGATAATCGAACACAGGTATGTGTGCAGAGAGAATCAGATGTTCTGATTTGGACCTTTGAGATGTGTACCATGACTACTAAAGAATAGCTTCATTTACTGATCTGTCTCTTTTTTTTTTTTTTAAACGTGGACATTAAGATCATCTGGGGGGAAAATGACAAAGCTTTACTGTATATTCATAACATTTTGAATCATCTGATTCAGACTGAGACCTATTCTTTTGGAGTCGACAATTCCATTCATACCGTCCCCTTTCAACCAATATGGTTTCTCCTTCCACTCTTCTAGTCTTTACCTTCACATCCTACTCTTGTACTTTTGACTCATTTTCCTACTCATGCGTGTGTGTTTCTCTCCCCGACGCCGGTCGGAGTGGGTGGTGGATTCCTGTTAGCTACCATATGCTACCGACATGGAAATGGAATTCCTGCAGATTCCAAAACAAACGCCGACCATATGTTCAGATGAACTCATACTCAGACTCGTACTGTGTATCACACAGGCCCCTATCCCTCCACTTACTTTGGTACAACAACGTGTGTCACAAAGAATTGTGAACACAACAGACATATTTAATGTCCTCACACACACAAATAATTGTAATCAAAACGTCATTTGGTTGCCTTCAGTTATAGAAAAAAAACGCCTCCAAAAAGATCTGGAGAAAAAGCGAGT
>CM051004.1:27224086-27226586 GCA_027704905.1 Muraenolepis orangiensis
CTCCCTTTCACATGAAAAACACACACACACACACACACACACACACACACACACACACACACACACACACACACACACACACACACACAGACGTGCTCGCACACAGACACACACACAGACACACACACACACACACACACACACACACACACACACACACACACACACACACAGGGTCCTGATTACCATTGGTGTATACCGTGACATGAGGCAGGCGGGAGGAGCTACCGATGAATCTCAGACCCGGAGCTGGACGACAGGGCACTTCCACAGACAGACAGACAGACAGACAGACAGACAGACAGACAGGCCTCTTCCACTGATGAGCCCCCCTTATTACAGTGCAGCAGACATCTGTCCAGCTGTGCAATAAGGCCATTCTCTCTTCTGTGGCCCGGGGGGCCTCTCTCCTCCTCCTCCTGACAGGAGTCCCCCTAAGGCCTCTTATGGGAGACGGGAGGGAATCAAAGACAAACTGAGAGCTGCCTTTCCGGCCTCCTTTTCTGCCCTGAGGGATGCCCCCCCCCCCCCTTAGACCTTAGATCCTGAGGTGGGAGTGGTGGTATGCTGAGGGAGGGGGGGTGAGGGTAGAAGGTAGACAGAAGCAGGGTCCTGGGTGGTTACTCACTTTCCTGTACATCCATTGTTTTTACATCTTCAGTACATCTCCCCATCTCCCATCTCCCCCCCCCCCATTTATCTCTCCCTCTCCCCCTTTCTTTCTCTCTCTTTCTGTCTCCCTCCCCTCTCTCCCCCTCTCCTTCTCTCCACCTTTTCTTTCTTTCTCTCTCACCCCCCTCTCCACCCTCTCTCTCTCTCTCTCTCTCTCTCTCTCTCTCTCTCTCTCTCTCTCTCTCTCTCTCTCTCTCATTGACTCCAGCACTATGCCATACGGCAAGCATCTGGTTCGACTTTAGCAAAATATGTTTATAATTCGGACCCAAGCAGACCTTTTTATTGCATTGGCAATATAATATGATGTTTTTTGTTTGTTAGAATGGGGCAAATAACTAGGGAGGCATTCTCAGGGCTCGGTTCTTCGGTTCCTCACATGCAATGCTCTTTCTTTTGTTTTGGTTTTAAGCCCTTGTCTATTACCTTTGTGTGTCCTTGCCAAACATGCCTTTTTAGTTTGGGTTTGAACACTTAAAAAACACTTTACAAAACTGTTCGAGGCACGAGCAAAAACACACACCCATTGGTCGGATTGGATTAACACGCACACCCACCCAGACGGCCTCTCACCCAGGGGCTCTGAGGTCGGCTTGTTTGTTTGTTGAAAGAGCCAAAGCCTCAATTCCGGTCCTTAACACCTACGCTGTTTTTATGATCTATTATCCACTCAGGGCTTCAACACCCACATAATGAACCCACTTAACCCGAGAGATGCACAGTAAACCGTTAATTAATGAGGTACCCCATTTCCCAAATGTCAAATTTTGGGAAATGAAGACTTTCAGATGTCGTGACGGTTTTCCCCTTCCTTTCCTTTTAAAAAACAAGACAAATGATACAAAGAAAAAGGATTTCGGGGACGCATTAAATCCTCTCGGGAGGTTTACTCACTCGTCGTCGCTCATGGCTTCGTTACACCTCAAACAACGGTGACCTAATCCCAGTAAACTGTGTATGGTTACGCACAAACAGTCCTGACTCACGTCCGCTGCGATGCTGAGCTCGTCACACACTCCGGGTCAAGTGCAAACCGCCGCGTAAATAAATATATGAGCAATTTGCAAAGAGATGACTTACGGAGCGTGAGAGCTCTGACGCTGTTCGCCCACGACACTCACCGGAGGCAGCTCGGGAACGTCATCTTTTCCGACTGCGTGTCAACAAATCAATATTTTATTGCTGTGTGTGTGTGTGTGTGTGTGTGTGTGTGTGTGTGTGTGTGTGTGTGTGTGTGTGTGTGTGTGTGTGTTTGTGTGTGTGTGTTTGTGTGTGTTTGTGTGAGAGAGAGTGTGCATGTGTGTTTGAGTGTATTAGTGTGTAAGTGTGTGTGTGTGTGTGTGTGTCTTCGTGTGTGTGTGTGTGTGTGTGTGTGTGTGTGTGTGTGTGGTGTGTGTGTGTGGGGGAGAGAGTGTGCATGTGTGTTTGAGTGTATTAGTGTGTAAGTGTGTGTGTGTGTATGTGTGTGAGAGAGTGTGCATGTGTGTTTGATGTTTGAGTGTATTAGTGTGTGTGTGTGTGTGTGTGTGTGTGTGTGTGTGTGTATGTGTGTGTGTGTGTGTGTGTGTGTGTGTGTGTGTGTGTGTGTGTGTGTGTGTGTGTGTGTGTGTGTGTGTGTGTGTGTGTGTGTGTGTGTGAGAGAGAGACAGAGTGTGCAAGTGTGTTTGAGTGTATACGTGTGTAGGTTTGTGTGTGTGTGTGTCTGTGTGTGTGAGAGTATGCGTATGTTTGATAGTGTGCATATGTATGTTTGTGTGTGTGGGAGTATGCGTATATTTGAGAGTGTGCATATGTGTGTTTGAGTGTGTTAGTGTGTGTGTGTGTGTGT
>CM051004.1:27231586-27306586 GCA_027704905.1 Muraenolepis orangiensis
GATAATTGGAGATATTCCCAATGTAAAATAATCCTGCAAATGGTACACAAAGGCGCCACCTAGTGGCAATAATGTAGTGAGCACAAAAAACAAACGTCACGTTATTTCAGACCTCAAGCCCCCTTATACCTCATTGGAAGGCGGTTACAAACTCTCTCTATATATATATATATATATATATATATATATATATATATATCATGAAATAACAATAACAGAAAGACTTTGTAAATAAACAAACGAACTTGTTTTGCTGTCCACATATTGTCCCTTTTGATGCCCCGTAGGAAACTCCTCCGCTGGTTTCCGTTTAAAAATGGCGGAAGCACCTCCATGGCCCTGCCGGTTCTTCTGTCACATATGTTCAGCAGAGATTAGTCCTCGTCTACCTGTAAGTAACACGGACCGCCGGACAAAGACGAATACGTGTGCGATACATGTCGATACTTAATAATAATAATAATAGTAATAATAATAATAATACGAGAGGCGCATAGGCTTATTACAGCTATAGATAGTTGGCCTGCTGCTGCTGCACCTAACGCTAGCTGCTTAGCTAGGTAGCCCTCCCAGTATTTCAAGTTCATAGTAAAACACTGTTTATCCATCACAGAAAGTATAGTATAGGCTATAGTATATGCTGTATATGCACATGGGGAAATGCGAAAATACCTGATTGTTTTTTGTGTACCGCACGCTGGCCTTTTGGTTGATCACTGGGTTGAAACAAAAGCTATTGAGTTAACTTTAGTAAACGATTGGCCGATAGTGCAGCAGCAGCACAGCCCATTGTGTTACTGCCTCGCTTTATTACCGTGCAATACGTTACAGCAGCACACGGGGCTCATGTATCATTGCAATGGACAAAGGCTTTGGCCTAAACGTGACCCCCCCCCCCCTTAATTCGACACAATAAGTCGAATCACTCACACGTCGAGACAATACCAACCACGTCGCTGTGACCTGTGGGTGGGGTGGGACCCTGTGGGCAGGCACCCTGTGGTGCCTGAGGGATGGTTATGGTGTTATGGTCCCGGTGTTTGGGTGCCTGGCCTTAAGGCTTGGAGGCAAACCCGTCTTCCATGTTGCACTTTAGAACACTAAACATTTATAACACTCTAAAATAACAACATCACTCGCACTGAAGACAAAGCAAAGAGTTTAAGAAAGGCTGCATGATGAATCTGTTGTTGAAAGTTGCACTTTTTATGATGCAGAAAGCTTTAGATGGTGCTTAAGTTTTACTTCCTGTTTCTGTAACACAGCATAATACATTTCCGTATATATACATTTCTATTCTTGAGGAGTTTACATTTGTTCTGCATTTACGTGAGAGAAGATGTAATCTATGTAGCATTTTCTTACTATTTGATATTATTGTTGTTTACAGGACTACATATGCCCACGATGTGAGTCAGGCTTTATTGAAGAACTGCTGGATGAGAGAAGGTATGTAGTCAGCAGTGCAATTGGGCCTGAAAGTCACAAACTCTTAATTGCACTACATGAACCACTCTCATTAATAAACACTAGCTTATGTTAATCTGTTCAAGAGGAAATGTACACCGGCAAAGGTAGCCTATATCCCAAACGCTAACTGGATGAAGGGGGAAAAGCATTATCACTGATTTCTTCATTTGAATTAAAGGCGAAAATACATTTTTACACAGACAAACATATCAGTATTTGTATACTTTGTTCAGATCGTGTACACTTTGTTTGGATCTTTCGGTGACTAACTGTTCGGTCCCCTGTTTAGCGCTGACAATGGCTCGGTGCCCTCCATTTCCACTGGGGATCAGAACCAGCAGCCCTTTCAGGTTTCTATATGTTATGTGTCTTTATCGGGTGCTTCAAGAGGTGCCTAGCCTCAACGAGACTTGACCTGTAATAAATGAAGGTCAAATGAATAGGCATTTACATTTGCTCAAACGCCTACATTAAAACCTGATTGTTATATTGTTATACCTTGAATGTGCTTCATTTCTGTTAAGTACACATTAATATGTTGAGATTTGAAATGACTAAACCATGCACGCCTGCCCATGTCATAATCGATGGCACACTCTGAATGTCGCTTTTAGGTTGTGTTTTTTTGCGTGTTCAATCATTAACCTCAGCAGCAGTGGTCAGTAGTTTATCCTATGTTTGAGTTCCTATGTTCGACTTCGCCTGTTCAACAGTTTACATGTTGTGTAAAGACCTGTTTTTTTTTTCTAGCTGCTGTCGTCTAACTTTTTTTATTATTTGTAAATGCAAAGTCTGAGATTGTGTTATCGTCGTCACATTCCCCCCCCCCCCAGAATATTCTAACCGATAGATTGGACGTAACACTTGACACTTGTCTCACAACAATGCTTGTATACTACTTGAGTTACATTGGCCTAGTGCCTATAGATCGAGTCAAATGTGTGTTTGTTCATGTTTCAGAATGTGGACCAGCACGTGTTTACATTCCCATCCGGATACGGGCAGTTTGCTCTGGGGGTCTTCGACGACGGCTTCGACACAGGTGCCGGCCTTGGAACAGAGGACAACCGGGACGCGGAAAACCGCCAGGAGAGGGACATGGGATCACGGCAGCGATATGGTGCAAGGCAACCCAGGGGGCGCCATGGGGTTGCCCGGCGGCAAGCCGGGAGGCATGAGGGCGTGCCGACATTAGAGGGGTAAGGAAGCCCCATCTAGACTTCACACACACACGCCCCCTCTCTCATGCTGCACCTACTTGCAGCCCTGGAGTCCATTATATACACATATACTGTACATCTAACTTTTTATGACTTTTTAATATTTGTCTGAGGAATCACTTTTAGATGAATGTTGTATTTCCCCACATAATATGCCCTTGTTCATTTGACCTAGAATTATCCAGCAGCTAGTGAATGGAATAATTGCACCTCCTGCGATGCAAAATATTGGAATTACAGGACCCTGGTGAGTTTGCCACACTAGAAATGTAGACAGTATAATGTCAACAAAAGGGTGTTTGCTTTCTGACTGGCGGTTCTAACCAGTTTCCCTTGTGGACAGGGGTGTACTTCACTCAAATCCTATGGATTATGCCTGGGGTGCCAATGGACTAGATGCAATAATAACACAGGTACATACAGAGTTGTCATTTAAGGGTTTGAAGGCATTACGTTCATGCCATAACGTCCAGACCTCATTCAACTCTTATTTGCTTTCTAGTTGTTGAACCAATTTGAGAACACAGGACCACCGCCTGCTGACATAGATAAAATAAAGAGCCTGCCCCTCGTACAGGTCACAGAGGAACATGTTGGTAAGAAAGGTCCCTTCTGGACGGACACACACACACACACACATGCACACGCACACACACACACACACGGTTAAAGTCAGAAGTGCCGTACTATACTGTATACAACGCTGAAAATAAACATTTTGTGATATTTGCAGAGAACACATTTACTATCTTGTCAAATACAGTTGGGATTATGATATTAAATGGGGCGTGATAAGACAGGTTATGGCACCAACTTTGTACCTTGGGCCTCTTCATAACTTTCCACCCTTATGTAATGATCAGCCAACCACAAACACACACACACACACACACACACACACACACACTTATTGAGGATGTAAAGTGGCCTACCTAAAAAGTGTTGTTTTTTTTTAATCATATATTCAAATACTGATTGCTGTTTCACATTTATTTTCTTTCCAGCATCAAGTCTAGAATGTCCTGTGTGTAAAGAAGATTACAGTGTTGGGGAAAATGTCAGACAGCTTCCATGCAATCATATGTTCCACAATGACTGCATCATACCCTGGCTGGAGCAGGTAATGGTCCTAATACTCCCGTCGCTTGTTCTCCATGTACCATTTACTTGTATAACACAAAGCAATCAAACTAAACATCGTTGCACTTTCTCTGCATTATCCTGTCCAGCATGACACCTGTCCCGTGTGCAGGAAAAGCTTGAGTGGTCAAAACACTGCGACAAACCCTCCAGACCTATCAGGGATGAACTTTACCTCCACCACCACCACCTCCTCCTCCACCTCCTCCTCCTCCTCCTCCTCTACACCTTCTTCTGCCAGCTCAACAAGCAATGACTCCTCTGCCGATCACTAAACGAGCCTCTGCCGTCCCCGCCCTACTGAGCCCTTTAAACACCTGTAGGCCGCCACACGCACACCTCTCGGGCCTCTTAATCTCTCTAGCTCTCTCTCTGATGGCGACCTCTTGACCTCTTGACCTCAGCGGTGCCCCTTTCCCCTAGTCAAAAGATGGAGGGAAACTTGCCGGAAAATGTTCTTCCTCAAAAGCACTCAATCATGATCCAGTCAGGAGCAGCGTGGTACTCCGTGGGTGGGGGGGGGGAGGGGCAGGACACGGCTTGGATTGGATTGTGTTGGGCTTCCTGCCCGAGGAAGGGACAACAAAAACCCACATGCTTCCTGTGTAGTCCAAGGAAAAAGGGATACGTACATCCAAAGTTGGATAAAATTGTCACATGAAGACACAAAACTTCTGCTATTTTCCCTTTTTAGAGTTGTATGACTTAAACAGAATTATGAATGACAAAGATGCATTTATTTTCTATAGACTTCATATGAGCACTGCAACCGCGTGTGCTGTTCAGTTAGGTGTGTGTGTGTGTGACCGGTACACGTTCAAGTTTACGGTTTTTTTGGGACGTATAAGACGTCAGAAAAATCGTTTCTCTAAGCTACAATTTAATGGCCTACATACTTTCAGCTTTCCAATGTGATTCAGTAAATGTTAAGTTTAGCAATGTACCTTTTTATTATTTTCTTTTGCACTTAATTTGATGTGAAATGGTGCAGTGACTTGATCTATTTGAATTCATGGTCATTGATACCAATCAATAGCCACTTATAAAGGGATATTTTATTCATATTATGTTATTCAGGGTCAAAATGTGTCTTGGCATTTACCTTTTTTAACTTGAATTTGAGCAGAAATGTCCTGTTGACAATTTGTGTACAGATTATGTGTAAAGAAATAAATGCACAAAATGAGCTGTGTGTGTATAAATATATACCTGTGTTTGTGTATATATATTTGGATGTTATTGAGGAGTCTTCTAAACGTTGGTAGCAGGACTTAGTAACATTAGTCTGGTTTTATATTTTTAATGCTGCCCTTCTGACCAATACAAAGTAAAGTAAGTTTAGTTTATTACTAGGGCAACTAATATGCCATCTTAAATTGGTGGATTTTTAAAGGTGTGCTGAAAAAGTATGCTGTCTTTGTCTCTTATGTTTAAAACATTCTAAAAACATTAGAACATATATAAATGTATGTGGTTGAGGAGACTTATGAAGTATCTACTGTTTGGAATTGAGCAATGCAGGGTATATTTACCCCTATATAGCTTATATCAATAATTAGATATGTAATGCAATGTGTGTCATAGTTTTGGAGTAGGCTTAGGACATTTCTCCACACACAAGATGTTTCCTTTACTGACTTGATTTATTGTGCAGGAATTATAAGGTTTGTTTTATTTTTACCAGTGAGCAGCTATTAAAAATATTAAAACGCCTCGTCGTCCCTTTTGTGTTAATGTGCTGATGTCTGACAATAGTGTGTGCTAAAATGCAACAACAAAAAATGCTATTGCAACTAAATCAAGTTGTCAAATGTTGTTTTTCTTTCCATGGCATTTTGGTCCACAGAAATGTAAAGTTTACTGCGAAATTTCATTTTGAACCTATTCTGAAAGGTTTTACTTAGGATAAAAATCTCAGACCAAATTCCGTCTTCATTCTCAAACGCATGAGTGATATATTTTCTTGCACGATCAAGTATTATAAATCAATAATGTGTATGGCCCTCGTCATCTCCATCTCCACCTCGTCGTCCGAACTTCCATCCATTGTTGTGTTGTGTATACCCGCTGCGATCGGTCGATTGCTGCAGTAGCTTTGATCTCCACCGGCGTCCTCTGTGACGTATGAAAAAAAACGTAACGCAACGTAAAGATAAAAACGTCACGTACGTGCTGGTACACTTACGTGCGCGTGAACGTGCAACCACAACCGCCACCAGAACCAGAGAGACGAGGAGGGACGAGTGCCGCTCCCGTTCTTCGTTCTTCGTTCCGTGATGTCCGACGGTGTTTCAGAGTCGAACCCTCGTTCTGTAACGTTTATTCGACGATCTACTGCTACAAACTGACAGTATTAACTCGCCATGAAGCTGGTGGGGGGGTTCGTGGCCCTGCTCATGTGCTGTTATCGAGCCGATGCAGCCGCCACAGGTAAGACTATGATGTTAGCCATGTTGTTTTGTCAAGATGCGTGTTTAAAAAAAATCGTTTTTAGGGAACTAGATCTGCGTATACTCTGTTTGTTGGGAAGTGATGGTGACTAACATAGTTATATATATATATATAATGACAGACGTATACATGTGACCGTTCTTTCTAAAGGGTGGCACTAAAAACCAACCTAAGATAACGACACTGCTATAACCAGCTACCCACACACACATACACACACAACGTAAAGATGGATGAGGTGAGAGACCACATTGTAGTTTTATTGCAATATGTCGTGTGATTTGTAACACCCTTTTAGTTGTTTTGTTGTTTGCTTCATGTGAAGCAACATTTGAGCTACTGATACTGGGGTTAACTGGTGTATATATGTTTCAGACCCTAGTCCTGTCAATATATCTATTTATATAGTGGACCTGCAAGTGGCCCTAATATTACCCGTTGTCATAGCCATGGGTTACTTATTCTTATCAAATAGTAGATGAAATATGTCCACTGTTAGTGTGCCTGTTGACCCCTTCCCTTCCATCTGTCTCTGGTTAGATGATGATGGGGGGGGGGGGGTGGCTGCAAGAATGTGAACGAACTAGAAGCTGTAGCCTTGACCATATCTGGCTTTAAAAACGTCGTTTCTAGTGGTGATTTAGGTTAATAATTGGGTTAATAATTGGGTTAATAATGTAGTTATTAACCCCCCCCCCCCATTGCCTTGCCTGCTATTGGGCCATGGGTTTCATTCTGGTGTAGAGCACGGCGGACCTGTAGCTTGCTGGCTGACGAGAGCTGAATTTAATATATATAAATAGATATAATAATAATTATTATTATTAGAATGTATATATTTTGTCACGTGGTTGTTACGCGTCGTCGTCTTTAAACACACACTCGGGGTCAGGAGCGACTAATCTAGGTCGCCAAAGTGGCGACCGGATGGATGTGCTACGTGCTTCTTGGCGAGGAGTCACCGGTGGTGATGCAACACGACACGGGCTGCATGGTTGTGTCGCTCAACAGTCCTTGACAAAAGTGTGGCGTGGAGCCACAAGATGGTTCTGGTTCTTAAGTGTCTAACGTTTCTAAAAACAAATTACATTCTTAAAAAAAACAAAAAACGAATAATGATATAAGTGACGTCCAATAGTGACTCAGCAATTATCTTAATCCAACTGTTGTCCCCGGAAGCAACTGTGTGTCCAGCGAGTCGAGTATACTATTTAGCATGTAACCTAGTTTTAAAATGTATATCACTTTTGAGAGTAGACCAGGAGTACAATGTATGTATTATGACTTAAGAGAATTAAGTTATGGTAGAAATCACCAAACAAACCTAGGCAAGGTTGCGAAGGCCTGGGAAAAGCAGAACGTACACTTATTCATTCAAGTTTTTTGTTCGGTGATTTGTATCTCATAATTGTAGGACTGTTTATAATTATGTAAATAGTGATGATAAGGAAGAACTTAAGATTCAGCCAATTTCATACAAGGGGAACTATAACCTCGTAGTATAAGCAGTGTGCAGGGTTCAAGAACGGTTGCTACTCATGTAGGAACATTTAACCTAGTGTCTATAAATGTAGAGTTTTATATCTTGCTGGCAACCCTGAAACCTAAAAAATGTTGAATAAGAGTAAAAAAGCACATGTTCCAATGTCGTACCTTATAACATGGTTATATTTCAGGTATATACTAGTAGGGTGATATTGTATCGATGTCCTGATATGAGTCTAGATATCCTCTTAATTTTTGGGATATTGTGATATGCCATGTGTTGTCGTTTCCTGCTTTTAAAGGACGCACTACATACAGTAAAGTCATGTCATTTGCTGAACTTGACAGACTGTTGTTCATGTTTTATTTGTACTAAAGTTCTTAATACAATGTAAGTATGTATGTTCATACAATGAGAAAATACTTTGTCAAGTATGCAATCTACAGAGTATTCAAAAATAGGTTTACCATGTGGTCATTTTATATCTACTTTTAAATTAGTTATTTATTATTTAATTACCATAAAGCTGCTATATTGTGGTAATATATCTATTAAATCACCTTTATCGGGATGTCTGTTTGTTTATACAAATGTATATCCGGCACATTGTAGTAGGTGTTCCTGTTCAAAATGTAGCCCTAGGTTAGGCCCTTTGTACATTCAGTCTTTTCAAAATAATTTAGTTAATTTTTGACCATTGAGTAACTGAACATTCACATTTTGTCAAGATAAAGCACATATTGTCTAATCTATTCATATGGGAATTTTTTTTTCTTTTTTTTACGATTTCCTAGTATTTCAAAACTCTTTCGCCCCTATGTCAATATGAGACTAGTTATTGTTCATAGTTCAGGCCCAAGAGTCAATTGTTTACACTGCATTAACAGGAACCGCATGAGCTGTGCCTGCTTTTGTTCACCTCCTAACCTTCTTAAATTAATTTCATTATAAACACTTCCCAACACATTACAACACTTACGTTACAAACATTGGTGGCTTGCAGACATTTGGTTCCCCCGTGGGACCTGCCCTATATTTACTGGTGAACTTTCTGTGCAGCTGGCACCCTGAAGGTGCCCTTTGGCGCGACCTTTTAGCAGTCCCGCACGGCTGGCTGTTTTCGGACAACCTCCTGTTTATGGAGTGAGGCAATGGGGTGTGCCCGCTGTTCTGTGCTGGCCAAAACAATATTTATCCATGCAAATCCCTCAGGTGGCAGATGATTCCACGGGGGTGCTGTATTTTATAACGTACAACTTGATGATTATATGTTCTATGCAAAGGGTGTGTGGTGTCGTTGTAGTTGCAGGGATCCTTAATCTTGTTTTTTGCTAATAGGGAAAGGGTTTTTCCTTTGTGCAGACGGGGCTTGAATATTTAATCGGCAGCAGATGGACTTGGATGCCGACTATTACGTTTGCGCACATAACTCTCATTAATCTTTAAATCTTTCATGGAATGTATATCTTTTACCACAATTTAAAATCAAACTTCAAGCTCACCAGCTCTGCCTTTATTTAATTTTTGTAATGTTGTTGGCCGCTATTTACTGTACATATCTTTAGTTTTCATTGAATGCATGCAGTGTGTTGCCCATTCTTTTGCATGCTTATTTAATTTACTCTTTGCCTATTCTTTTGCATGTTTCATGAATTCTTAATGGGGTATCATGGTACCACAAATAACCAAAATGGATATAAATAGACTTGATTAAATCACTGCTTTTCTCTTGGGTGCATGCTCATTTAATGTCTTCAATTAATTTCTGCTTTTTTTTCTGTCTCTCTTTGCCTGCTTCCTCATCCATGACTCATTGCATTTCATCGACGGCCCATTCAATTATCCAACATGCTCACGCCGACGCATCTCAAACCCATATCAACGAATGAATGGACTAAAACTTAACCAATGCCCCGTGTGCTGGGCTCTCTCAGCCGGCTTTGTCAAGTGTCCCCTGTCCCAGACAAAGGTGCTCTCTCACAATGCAGAGCTGCACTGTGAGGTGGTGGGCAGCCCCCTCCCGGAGGTACAGTGGTGGTTCATAGAGGGCCACCAGCCCAACGAAACCTTCACTCAGCTATTTGAGGGGGCGCGGGACGGCCGCGTGCAAGTGAACACCACGTACGCCACGCACACCACTAGCGCCGTCCACCTCGCTCGCCTCGGCCTCAATGACTCGGGCACGTACGAGTGTCGGGCCTCCAACGACCCCGACCGCAATGAGCTGAAGAAGACGCCCAAAATCAAGTGGATCCGCTCGCAGGCAAACATTATTGTGGTTGAAAGTGAGTCGGTGGGCAAGGGCGTAGTAGGAGGGGAGTCCGGCAAAACCTGCTTGGCTGCTTCCTCACCGCTAGTGAAGTGCTGGATAGCTGCTCACCCTCCCTCCCTCCCACCCGCACCACCCCCAACACTGCCCAGTGTACCCAGTCTCTCCCCTGGTGTTAGCGCTGTCCCCTTTCCTTCCTCCAGAACTCCACAGCCTGCAGTAGACTCAATGTCATATGTTGCTAGTCCACTCTCTAGACACCGTGTCCCCAACCCAACACGCATTTCCAGTCCCAAGACCCATTGTCCACACAAGACAATGGGCCCTGAAACTAGGAGGTTTTTGTTTGTTGATGAACAGTAGGACAATACTGGTTATACAGCTTCAACTTGTTCTTGCACAACAATTTGAACTACATGGGGCCATCCTACCTCTAATGACAAGTAGGCTTTTTTTCAGCTGTATAGTTGGTATATATTCTATTTTTAGATTACTTTTATTTTTAGATGACTCCACGATTTATAAAAAAAAAATTTGGATGGATTTGAACATGAAGCCTTTTTATTTAAGGTTTTTTTTTATATTTTTCAACAAAACCTGTACCACTTGCATGTCTTTCCTGCTTACTTTTTTTTTCTCTAAACTGCTAGTCTCCCGATATGAATACTTTTCTCCCACTCGCTGTTTAACTCTAATGCAACATGGCATTCATGTTGGAAGACCCTGCCTTCTCGTGTCCATTCCAAAGGATTTGGTGGTTCATTATTATTAAGTGGGGAAAATGGCAGTTCTCAATGGCTTCCCTTCAGAATGGTTAATTTGCAGACGGCTAGCCTTTGAAGTTGGGGACACATCGTCCATGCGTTGGTCGGTGTGACTTAAAACAAAATAATAATGTAGTGCCAATTGTATTAGTGTTAGTAATGTACTGGGTAGTGTGCCCCTGCATTATCAGCAATACATTCAACCACGGCTGTCCTGAGCGCTGATCAGCCATTGGTGTTGTACAAAAGCAGACACATATTTCCAAACAAAGGGTGACCGTTTTTGCTTCCTTTCTACAGTACCGAAAGTCATTGCTGACCCGTCGGAGGTCGTCAACCAGACCTCCGCTGTGCTCGTCTGCAACCTGACGGAGAACACCCTTCTCATCAAGGGCTCCCATTGGCTGTTGAACGGAAAGGTCCTGGACAGCTCAAAGTCCACCGACGCCTCTCCGTCCACTACCCTTCAGTATGTAGCTTTGCTTAGTAGTTGTTGCATTCTGTAGGCCTGTAACGCCTGGCATATGACGATGTATGTTGTCTATCCATATCAGAATTGCAAAGCAAATATGATTCAATAGTACAAAGGGGATCAATTCAATCGAAAGTTTACGTCAACTCACCACAACAAAGGAGTCTATTGATACACACACCACCGGCTCCCCCCCTCCCCAGACTTCTGCCAGTAAGCTTTATAGCAGTTAATTCTTATTGGAGTAACACATGCATTTTCATCTTCTTCTGAACCTCACCCTCTGTTCCCTCTCTAGCCTCATATTTATAACTCCATGGCTTCCCCCCTGTTTGCACGGACCTGGCACTTCTCAGAATAATGGCCCTGCATTCTATTCCCCCCCCCCTTCCATTTGGCTGCCTCCATTAGCATTACCGGAGGGGGGCGGGGGGGAAGCACTCAGCCTGCCTGCCTGCCACTGTTGTTGATAGCAGAGATGGTCCGTGCCCAAGCCTGGTCAGTGGCCTAGGCAGCGGGGAGAAGCCCCTCTAGCACTCCTCTCACTTGCTCTGACCTTAATTCCCTGTCGGCAAGTGAGGGGCTGGCAGGAAGTGTGTGAAGGGCTCCTCGCTCGCCCTGGTTATTGTTGCCAGGGCGACGTTGATATGCCTAGTGAAGACACGGGGAGAGAAAATGATTCTGATCACTTCACACATGAGAAGAAGCAAGACTGCCATTTTGCTGGACAAGCTAGTGACGTTCATAATGGGATTTATGGCAACCACGAGAATGAGAAGCGGATCGATT
Source organism: Muraenolepis orangiensis (assembly GCA_027704905.1). Lineage (NCBI taxonomy): Eukaryota > Metazoa > Chordata > Actinopteri > Gadiformes > Muraenolepididae > Muraenolepis > Muraenolepis orangiensis. The sequence goes on from CM051004.1 coordinate 27,243,648, forward strand.
CTACTAATGACACATTTGTTGTGTTTTTAGTTTGGAGAAGATCACCGTTCGTTCTGGTGGAAAGTACGAGTGCGTGTTCGAAACTGACCCCCCGGTGAAGAAGGAGGTTCAAGTCAAAAGTAAGTCGGCCCCTGCCCAGTGTTCCTTGAGCACCTACCCCCCCCCCCCATGTATACCTGACCCCCCCCCCCCCCCCCATGTCCCCAGCGCATTATTTCTACCTCATTAACTCGCCTTCCCGCCAATAGCCCCTCCCCACGTCGCTGCCTACAAGCACTCGGAGAACGGCGACGAGAACGACAAGATCGTGCTGACCTGCGTCAGCCACGGCTACCCCCTGCCCTTCAACTGGAGCTGGTTCAAGTCCGACGAGGTGGACGGCCGCCAGTCGGTGAGTTTGTCCACGGCTCGTTTGCAACAAGGGTTCACATTTTAAGCGTTAGTCTGCGCCACGACTGTTTTTTTTTTTTTTTTATTATTATTATTTTTTTAATGCTTGTTTCTTTATTTGTCTTCTGTGAATGTGTAAATCTCTTAAACTGATGGACGGACGTTTTTTTTTGGAACCCTCCAGGCTATCGCCAATGGCACCGTGGGCAAGTACGAGATCAAGAGCACCCCCAACAAGACCACCCTGCTCATCCAGGACCTGGACATCGAGCTGGACAAGGGAGAATACGTGTGCTCCGGGACCAGTGACCTGGGCACCGCCAGCGCCAAGATCCAACTGCGCGTCCGCAGCCGCATGGCGGCCGTCTGGCCCTTCCTGGGCATCGTGGCCGAGGTCATCGTCCTGGTCACCATCATCTTCATCTACGAGAAGAGGAGAAAGCCCGACGAGATCACCGACGGTAAAGCCACTGCCATTGTCCGTGTTGCATTACAGGCGGGTTTTGTCTTTTTTTTTTTTTTTTTTTTTTGTCTGGCGAGTATTTAACTACAATCGTTAAATACTTAAAGTTAACGGCTGAAAACGATTCACTTGCCAAACCCTGCCAAAACCATGGTGATTTTTCAGTGAAGAGTAAAGGTCATCTGTGGACTTCCCCTTGTTCTGAAGCGTGTAATGAGGCATGGAAGTGAGCCGCTAACGCCCCACCATGTGGATTAGACGGGTTTCCCAATCAAGTTGTGAATCAAATGTATCAAATCTTATTTCCCTTTTTATATTATATATATATATATTTTTTTTTACATTATCATTAACGAAGAATCAAATCAATAATTGTGAAGTCTCCCTTTGAAGACTACGACTCGGTTGTGAGAGAGAACTTTTATTCTTTTTTTATTTTTTTATTATTTACACTTTTACCTCCTTGTTTGCTGCTGCTTTTGCGTTTTTGGTAAGTGATCCAAAATGCATGTGAGCGTGAAGTGGGTTGGGCTGAGGTGACGAAGCGTGGCATAAAGAATAGGAATGGACTGCAGGACTTGGGTCACTCTTTCACTGGCCTCACGAGCTTCGACTATTGAGAGCAGCCAAATTATTATCATGGGGTTATCACTTCCTTGAAATTCAAATATTTGTTCAGCCAATGAAAGAGTTGAATGATATCCAGATGATAATATAAACTGTAGTGCAGTGGTTTGAAGTGTTTGTGTGTGTGGAACAATTAACAGTTTTTCCATTCGCTCTGCATGTCATTTGACTGACTGGTAAAAAATAATGCATGTCAAAATTTGCAGACTTTATCGGCTGGTTTTTAAAGCAAAAGTCTCCCACAGTCTGACTTCCAACATCCAGCAAGTGGGTAACCCAACCCTACGTACTGGAACGCTCCCCTGCTGGGTTGGAGATTCATATTTGCACTGCTTGGTTCTAACCCTTTGTGCCTGTTTGGCTGGATAGTGCATGAGTTTACAATGATTTCCTCACGGCTAGTATTAGGTATTTCTAGGTATTTCTCAATCTTTAGAATTGGTTGCACAGCCAACATACTTGTGTAAATGTGCATATGTTAAGAGTGTTGTGGTACCCTTATCGCAAGGTGTTAATCATTCACAAATTCAAATTGACACTAAAAGTATAAAATGCTAACTAAACCATAGTTGGAGACATCTATCTTTTTTTATGAATGTAATGATTACCAAATAGGAACCCATTCAGCTTGTGCAGGCATGCTCATTTAATTTTCAGTTGCATTTTCATTGCCTTGTCCAAGTTGAGTTGAACAGACAATGCTGTACAATCGGTGTGTGTGGGGAATGGGAAGAGACGCATGTGTTTTGGCCATATGCTTATGCTGCCATCAACTGACTTGTGGTTCTTCTTCTTGTTTTCTGCCCATCTAGACGATGACTCAGGATCTGCGCCACTGTAAGTGTCGTTTCAACTTTTACACACTTTCACAGTTACACATTTAGAATAACTAAAACTGCTTCCAAGGTTTTTGTTTTGTTTTTTTGCACATTATTTTGTTTTAATACTTCTATTTGATATGACTTTATAACTTTCCTGCTTCTTCTTCTTATGGTGTTACAGGAAGAGCAATTCTGACACAAACCACAAGGACAAGACTGTGAGGCAAAGGAATTCCAGTTAGGAGGATGAGGATGGGTGCGTATCACAGAATTTCAGAAAATCCATTTTTCATTTGAAAATCCAAATGTACCAAGCGCATGGTTTTAGTCTCCTGTTTTGACTCGTTCCTCGCTCTTTTCCAGGTGTGAATCTGGATGACTACTATCCAGGATTTTAAACGCATTCAACAGTTTAGTGGCATATTCTATAGTGCACCCTTCAATTTTTAAAATACATTTTTGTGCTTGAGCGCTATCGTTGTGAGAAATGGACAGATTTATTGTTTTATTATATATTCCTCTCCATATTGTGCAGTCAGGGAACATATTTCCATATGGTTTTTGTTTCAATTATTGCATGCATTTTATGGCTGTTCTTGGTAAGTGTTTGTAGTCAATAAACGGAAGTGGAAAGCTATATTAATGGTTATTTTCTTGGATGGCTAGTGCTTCCGATAGTGACCCCCCCCTTACAATTTCATACTCCGCACTACTGTATTCGTGGGCTTGAAAAGACCAACAATCGTCAGGCAGCACCGAGTCCTGTATAAAAAAATAAAAAAAAGGATGAGATGTCTTTTTGACCCTAGTTACACCACTGCCACTGCCGTTCTTTAGCAATAACCAAAAAATCGGTTCACTTTACTCGTGTACCCTGACCCTACACCATCGCACAAACCACCCATGGAAGTTTCTAAATTTTGCCTTAACACTTTTCTTTTTTCTCCTGCTTTTTTTTTTCCCCGAGATGGTCTTTTGTTTTCTAGTTGCGCTGTTTCTCAGTTGCATGCTGTAGGAGTACACTGAAATGCATTACTACCATGTTTTTGATGCTGTTAATTAGTGCACAATAGTGCGAAGGCATGTACCGGTAATTCAACCTTCCTTATTTTGATTTAGTTTTTTAGCTGTTCTTTTAATTGATTTAATGCATTTATTTCCATATGTACATCCACATTAAAGACCTGTTGAGGACCAAGTGCATGACGTGTAACATGTGTATGTAAGAAAATAACCAACATTTTAAAGTACTGACTCGAGCGGCGCAATTGGATGACAATTGATTTGTGACTATGGGGAGTTTAAGTGTTATCTGAGATGGCATTCGCAGAAGTCTTTTCTTGACTATTTGGTCTATTCAGAAGCCATAAAGTAACCTCACCTGTATTGTGACTCGATGTGTTTTAACTGTGGTAAATATGGAGGCTCTGGTCACATGTGAAAATTGTCTTGCCTAAAGCAAATGGATTGGACAAGATCAGTTGTAACTCAAATTTCAATAAAAGTTATGATTTGAGTTTGTCTCCTTTTAATGCGCTGCAATTACAGAGATACTCGAGAGATGAAATGTGCGTATGCCACTGAGTATGAGTCTCAAAGAGTGTGAACTACTACATCTTTGAGTCTACATCTAAGTTTGTTAAAACTACACTGGCCTCCACTGCTGTCCACACCCTGCTTTCCATCCCTAGTGTTATGTGCCCAATGCAAATGTATGCATGTCAAGTAGTTGTCTCTAGTTCTTCTAATCTAGACCAATGGGACCACCACATAGGCTCCATGGACGGTAAAGGTTGAATAGACTAGCCACAATATCGTGTCTACAAGTCCTGGACCACTTAAAACTCCAGTGGCAATGTATTGGTTAATCGTTAATCTGATCACATTTTAGTTTATTTGAAAAAGTCTGTGACGATTGCGTTTCACTTATACTCTAAAATATTCTATAACTAGCATTGTACTTTTCTTTCCCTGTTTGTAAAAGTCAGCCTGATACCACGACGACCATAACGAGAGTAGTATCCTAAAGGTATTGCCACAAGGTGGTGCTATTTACCCAAAGACAAATGAAGCAATTACATTTTTTTGTTGTCTAAAATAACATCAAATTTCTCGACATTTGTATTGAAACACTTGTGTATTGATTTGTAGTCTCTGTGGTGTATCTTTGAGTAGAGTAGATATCCCAGAGACTCGACATATTTCGGACAGGTTAGGCTGTTGTATCCACAGGTGTTTCCCTGAAGTGAAAGAAACAGCCAGGTGGTTCTTCTTAATTGAACACATTTACTATAGTTGAGCGTATTCCAAAATGTTAACGTTAACAACCATTCCATCAATAGTCATTCAGCACTTAATCACACATTTAAATGTATTGTTGCTATGTTCTATTTATTCTGTCAGAGTTAAGTCAATTTTAACCGAAGCAACTTACAGTGAATTCCGATGCATGTTTTTAGAGCGCAGGTACGGTTTAGGGCATCTTGCTCAATGATGCCTACAAGTAAGTTGCAGACAGTGAGGATCAAACTAACTAACTTATTGTACTTTTACCTGAACTTATTGTACTTTTACCTGCACTGGCTCAGTTCTTGGAGACTTTATAGGAATGAAATGCACTTTTGACTTCTGGTGACGAGTTGTTCTCTTACCTTCCTTTGTAGTTGAACACACTATTACACACTATTATACACACTATTGTAAGTCGCTTTGGATAAAAGCGACTTTACAGTCATTTAGCATCTGCTAAATGACTGTAATGTAATGTATTGCAAACGTAGGCTATGCTGCAATCTCACCAGCAGGGGGCGCCTTGTCCACTGTGCGTAAATGTCCGCTTGCAACCTGATCAGCGGAGGAGTCCGCACCTTGCACTACCAAAGGCATCACAACCCCTGCTCTTGTTTAGCCAGAGAGATGCCGCCGTCTGCCGAGGCGGCTCAAACTATAGAAGGAGGAGAAGGGAGGACGCAGCTGTAACCAAAACTGACCACTGGTGCGATTGGCGGAAAGAGCCACCGGTATGATATGCAACAAAAACGGAGATTGCAGAATGGACCCTAGTAGTTCAGGGAGCCTCTCCTCTCTCATCTCTAAGCAGGAGAAGGAGAAGACAGGTGGAATAGTTGCAGCGGACGACGACCACAACACCACGGCTGCAGCACGCCACTCCAATGCCTCAACGATGGACCGACACATGTCCTCCGCGGGGGGGTCCTCCTCCCTGGGTCAGGGGGGTCCTCCGAAGTTCCCGGGGTCACCGGAGGAGCACCACCGGCCGAAAAGAAAGAGTCCAGAGTGTCCTTCTCCTATGCCTCCAACGTGAAAGAGTTGACAATGCTCCACGAAAACAGCTCCAACGAGCGGTCCCGGTGCTCGACCACCGTGCCCTTTTGGAAGGCGGCGGAGGACGGCTGTCAGACAGAGATCACGCCCGACGACGACGACAGGGACCCGGCGGACAACCGGACTTACATGCAGCGGCAGTTCAGCGCCATGCTGCAGCCCGGGGTGAACAAGTTCTCCCTCCGGATGTTCGGGAGCCAGAAGGCGGTGGAGAAGGAGCAGGAGCGCGTCCAGTCGGCGGGGAACTGGATCATCCACCCCTACAGCGACTTCAGGTATATATGTGTGTATGGGTCAATTAAGCCAACAATACCATGTACCCTGTCCTGGGGGGGCTAAGTTCATGTATTTAATGACTATTATACTGGATCAATTGAATCCATAAACTACGAGGCCTGTATACACAACGATAGATTGTTTTTGTTTTTTCTCAATAGTTTACAAAGATATTTGTATTGGCCTATTGCAACAGGTACATTGGAATGCTTACTCCCCCAATTCCCTCCTGCATTATACATCTCCAAAACAATACAAATACAAATAATATATACAATAAAAATAAACACACCAAAAAAAGAGTATAAACTAGAAACACACCATTATTTTGACCATTATCGTACTTGTGCTGTACAATACATTTTAATCTAATCGAATCGAATCGAATCTAACCATTGTCGTAGGCCTATTAAGTTTCAGAAACTGTTGAATCAATGTGATTTGGTCGAATATATTCGTCTAGTATCGCTACACAAAGTTGTGTGACCTAAAAAAAAGTTATGCCCACTTCAGATGAATGTCGATAAGAGCTGACTAACCCACCCAGTATGTCAATACTAACCCCTAACTCAGATGATCACATGATCTGAGTGACACTAAAGGATTCCCTTTGGATTTGAGAACAACTGCGTATGTTTGGAATGGAATGGATTGAACATCACTTTCAGAACTCAGGACAGCTCCCTCCCGTTGCGCAAACTCATCAAATCGAATTTATGTGCATACACTGTATATCCCAAATAAATTACTTTTTGACATGCCAGTCATATATATATATATATGTCCTTTTAAAATATATATATATATATATATATATATATATATATATTTAAAAGGACACATCCATCATATCGTCGTATCCAGAGCATATCGAAAACAGATTCATGGAGATATGATGAGGAGGCCCCAGAGCCTACCTTTTCTGAAGTCTACTTCTTAGTCTACTCTCTGCTTATCAGCCTATGGCCGGGGCCACTGTAAACGGTATGGGGTGAATGATGGATGATATAAATAGGTACTACTTACCATCCGTCTATAGCTAAAAGTAGCTGGGCCCTGTGCAATGACAAGCACCGTTTGCAAAAAAACAGTGGCACTTTTACGACTACGAGACAAAGTATCTGCCATGGGACCTATCGCGGGTATCTCTTAATTACTGTGTATGATTGTGTATGCTTGTAATTCACCCCTCTACCTGACCTTGGAATGGCTTGTCTCTGGGGTGGTTTCCCTTTCAAGTGCAACAAGTGGTTGCACTTGTCTGTCTAGTGGTTCTTTATATGGGTGTGTATGATACAGCGTGCCACTCTGCCTCTCTGTGGTTGTGTCCGTGTCACTCTCCTCCTCCTCCTCCTGCCTAACCTCCCTCCCCCCCCCCCTTCCTTCCTTCCTTCCTCCCGTTGGTTGGTTGTCGTCCTCCCACCGGAAGGTTCTACTGGGACTTCACCATGCTGCTGTTCATGGTGGGCAACCTGATCATCATCCCCGTGGGCATCACCTTCTTCAAGGACGAGACCACCGCGCCCTGGATCATCTTCAACGTGGTGTCCGACACCTTCTTCCTCATGGACCTGGTGCTCAACTTCCGCACGGGCATCGTGTTCGAGGACAACACGGAGATCATCCTGGACCCCAAGAAGATCAAGACCAAGTACCTGAAGTCGTGGTTCATGGTGGACTTTGTGTCCTCCATTCCCGTGGATTACATCTTCCTCATCGTGGAGAGGGGCATCGACTCGGAGGTGTACAAGACGGCCCGGGCCCTGCGCATCGTCCGCTTCACCAAGATCCTCAGCCTGCTGCGGCTGCTCCGGCTCTCCAGGCTCATCCGCTACATCCACCAGTGGGAGGAGGTAGGCTGGAGCTCTCTCTTGTTTAGGTTAAGACAGTGGTTTACCAAACCTCTGTACCCGGCCCCCCCCCCCCTCACACATTGAACCCCCTGCCGTGCATGCACCCCCTCCACCTCTGCAGTTGCGGCCAACTCTCATATTGTACTTCTACCTGAGCACTGGTTCAGTTATTGGAGACTTGTTAGAAATTAAATGCACTTTTGACTTCTGGTGACGAGTTGTTCTCTTACCTACCCTTTGTTGAAACACACTATTGTAAGTCGCTTTGGATAAAAGCATCTACTAATTGACTGTAATGTAACGTAATGTAATGTTACATTATGAAGAGAAAGACAGTGTTATTAACTATTTTCACACATTGAACCTCATGCAGTTTACCCCCTCTACCTCTCATCTGATGTTACATTATGAAGAGAGAGTGTTATTAACTATTTTGCACTTTATTCAGCCTCGTAGAAAGCCCTCTCATAGTTCAAACATGTGACATGCACATTAGCTCAAACACACTATGAATGACTTATCTGGAGAAGGTATGATACAATATAAAAACAAATGTAAGTCATAAGAAGACATTTTTCTGTGTTTGCAACAGCCAAATAAGTTGTGTTTCTTTTAAAAAGTGGGTTTATTTTTGACACAGAAAGGCTATAACTGATTTATTTGTTGCCTTAACCCTGGGGGTACCCGTACCCCACTTTGGGAAATAGCCGAGTTCAGACATTCAGCAGTTATTTTAGCAGGCAATTTTGGTCCATAGCAACTTCGAGACGTTTTCGGAGTTACACGTTGTTAAGAAGCAGCTCTTGCGGGGTTAGAGATTGCTACGGAAGACTGTGGACATTGGGGATCAAACCCGGTCCCTTTTGTGTCAGTAGGCAGTTATCCGACGTCATTTCGTCTGATTGCTCGTAATGAGGTGACAGACCAGAACTTTACAGAACTTTAGAATTTAAACAAGGGTCTTATCATTGTGAATCATTCATGAAAATGATAGAACCTTTCAGGAACAGAACAAATCTGAACTGATAATACCTCTATTGTGGTTCTGAGAACCCTATTTTATTTTGGCCAAGTTCTATTCTATTGTTCCTCAAAATGTAGAAATCTGCATATTTGGCTCTGTGTTGCTGTCGCATTTATTTTTTTTACTTCCACATTTGCATATTGCTTGTACTTTGTCCAGTTATCTCGCATGCACCTGTGATTACCGGTTCAACGGTCTGTGATCACGGGCCAACTGAATTAGACTGAGCTCCGATCAGCACACGCTCTCCTCAGACCCTCTGCTTCTCCCACCCAACTCTGGTCCAACGTGGCTGGCTCCTCTCCTCTCCTCTCCTCTCCTCTCCTCTCCTCTCCTCTCCGCTCCGCTCCGCTCCGCTCAGCTTAGCCCAGCTCAGCCCAGCTAAGCCCAGCCTAACCTACACCCCTCCCCCCCTGCCCCCCCCTGCCCCCCCTGCCCCCCCCCCCCCCCCCACCCATCACCCACCTGATGATAATCAGTGTGACTGACGGCTGCTGTATGTTCAGCGAAGCCTAAATCCCATGACTAAAGCATGCACAGTGCTAGTGAGCAGATCCAATGCAGAGAGATGGATAGTGTGTACAGCATGGGATGGTGTGTGTGTGTGTGTGTGTGTGTGTGTGTGTGTGTGTGTGTGTGTGTGTGTGTGTGTGTGTGTGTGTGTGTGTGTGTGTGTGTGTGTGTGTGTGTGTGTGTGTGTGTGTGTGTGTGTGTGTGTGTGTGTGTGTGTGTGTGTGTGTGTGTGTGTGTGTGTGTTGCTGTGTTTTATTTGTATATCTTTTGCTTTTACAGGCACGTGTTCAAAGAGTACATTGACGGCACGTAAAACTGTGTGTACAGGCAGGCATGTGTGTCTGTGTGTGTGTGTGTGTGTGTGTGTGTGTGTGTGTGTGTGTGTGTGTGTGTGTGTGTGTGTGTGTGTGTGTGTGTGTGTGTGTGGTGTGTGTGTGTGTGTGTGTGTGTGTGTGTGTGTGTGTGTGTGTGTGTGTGTGTGCTTTTTAGTTATATATATTTTGATAACAGTTACAGTCTCCAAGGGGATTTTATAGGCACCTGTTCAAAGAGTACATTGATGGCACGTACATCTGTGTGTGTGTGTGTGTGTGTGTGTGTGTGTGTGTGTGTGTGTGTGTGTGTGTGTGTGTGTGTGTGTGTGTGTGTGTGTGTGTGTGTGTGTGTGTGTGTGTGTGTGTGTGTGTGTGTGTGTGTGTGTGTGTGTGTGTGTGTGTTTTATTTGTATATCTTTTGCTTTTACAGGCACGTGTTCAAAGAGTACATTGACGGCACGTAAAACTGTGTGTACAGGCAGGCATGTGTGTCTGTGTGTGTACGTGTGTGTGTGTGTGTGTGTGTGTGTGCCTACGTGTGTGTGTGTGTGTGTGTGTGTGTGTGTGTGTGTGTGTGTGTGTGTGTGTGTGTGTGTGTGTGTGTGTGTGTGTGTGTGTGTGTGTGTGTGTGTGTGTGTGTGTGTGTGTGTGTGTGTGTGTGTGTGTGTGTGTGTGCTAAGCATTGCTCGAAATGAGCACGTCTATCTGCTAAAAGCGCGGCTAACATTTCCCAATGCGTGCCCATGCGTTGCAAGGGAAGGTGTTTTTGTTCATGAGCTAAAAATAGTGTTGGACGTAGGAAACCGTGCATTCCGGGGCCAGACACGGATAGTACCAAACACACCCTCCCTCCATCCTCTACCTCCCCCCCCCCACCCCCCTACTTGTCTCTGTGGCATAAAGTCACTGTATCAGTGGAGGTGATTGTAGCTTGCCGCGGTAGCCTGGCGTGTTTTGACCCAGATTGTCCGGGGTGACAGTGACACACGGCACCAGGTGCTGTTCGGGTGTCAGTGGATTCACAGAATCATCAATCCCGATGGAAATGGATCCTAATCACATCACAGGGTGCATTGGGGCAGTGTCATTCATTTCCTTCTCATCTGCCTCAATGGCCCCGGGCCAGGGGGGTGGGGGTGGGGGGGTTCACCTGCAGCTCGTCCCTGAAAACACCGTCTCTGAGGAAGCCGGAGGGAGCAGAGCTCCATGATGAAACTGAACTGAAAAGGTGAAAGCAGAGATGGACCCACGGCGCAGGTCTCTATTTTGGGGTCTATCCCTTGACGTCCCGGGGGGGGGTTGTGGACGCCTTGCCTTGTTATGAGTGCCTGGGAAAATGATCAAAAGCATTCTCTTAGGCTTTTGTATTTGAGAAGTTATTAAAATAAAAGATAGCACGAAGGAGCAGAGCCATTGAGGGCTAAGCGCATAGAGACACAGATTTGCATTCAATGCCTCGACACACAAGCTCCCAGTTAAGAGCTGGGAGTGTAGAAGGTCGGTACTGAAGATGAGACCTGACAGAGATATGATGTGCTCTCTCTCCACACGTTTCTCTGTTTCTCCGCAAACGTTAGCTGGCCGACCACTGCTACTCTAGGACAGGCCTCTGGTCTCTAGTGCTGCATAACCACAGTTCATATGCTTTAGCAGGTACACACAACTGTTGAAAAACAAGCCACCCTCAACCCAAACACGGCCCTGAGGAAATAAACACAACAACCTGTAGCTAATGTGCAGCTAGATTGCTTGTGTATGTATGTGCTTTTGTTAAGGTGTGTGTGTGTGTGTGTGTGTGGGTGTGGGTGTGGGTGTAGTTTTAGGTGTGTGTGTGTGTGTGTGTGTGTGTGTGTGTGTGTGTGTGTGTGTGTGTGTGTGTGTGTGTGTGTGTGTGTGTGTGTGTGTGTGTGTGTGTGTGTGTGTGTGTGTGTGTGTGTGTGTGTGTGTGTGTGTGTGTGTGTGTGTGTGTGTGTGTGGGTGGGTGGGTGGGTGGGTGGGTGGTTTTAGGGTTGTGTGTGTCCGTGTGTCCACTCCATACATGCCTGGGTGTGGGAGAGTTATAACACAACAGTTGTTTTTCATTTCCTCGGGTGCGGCCGGTTGTTGCCCCTGTTTCCGACCCAAACGGGCCTGAGGAGGAGACGGCTTGGCTCACCAGATGGAAGACCCGTTATGGCTCAGTGCTGTTCACACTGTAAACATGCAAATGTGATCACACACAGACACAGACACAGACACAGACACACACACACACACACAGACACACACACACACACACAGGCCCACTTCTCATTTGGGACAGTTGTTCTGCCTCAGGTGAGAAATTGGCATTTGTTTATGATTTACAGAAGCATAAAATTGGTAATTTCTGCCACAGACACACACACACACACACACACACACACACACACACACACACACACACACACACACACACACACACACACACACACACACACAGACAGAAGCACAAACAGAAGCACAAACGCAAACACATACATTCAGATAGACATACACACTACATCTTGTCTACTTCCAGCAAATCTGACATCGGTGGAAAAACATTGCTGCTTATAAAGCATTCTCACACCAACAGTCCTGCTGACACACACAGCAGGACTGTGTGTGTGTGTGTGTGTGTGTGTGTGTGTGTGTGTGTGTGTGTGTGTGTGTGTGTGTGTGTGTGTGTGTGTGTGTGTGTGTGTGTGTGTGTGTGTGTGTGTGTGTGTGTGTGTGTGTGTGTGTGTGTGTGTGTGTGTGTGTGTGCGCACAAGGCCTGGCAAATGGCCGGAACAGCCAGAAGCGCCACAGCGACGGCTGTTTAAGCTCCTGACCTCGACAGATTTCTTCTCAAGCTCAAACCTAATGACATTTCATACACAGCCTCTTAAAGCCATAGCCAAACAGGGGTCCACTGTGCACCTGTCCATTGGCTACCATTGGTTCTGAAAGTAGCTCATAATGGTTATACACTATGGGATATTCACTCTTCTCGAATAATTCTAGGCCTGAGGTCTTCTGCATGGGCTTCACCTAACTTCACCAATCCAAATATCACCGGAGCTCACATGCTCTATGCTGTTCTGTAAATGCATCTTCAAACTCCCACTGCATTTCTGTATTTTCGTATTTCTTATCAAATATTAAGTAGAATACAACATGGATATGTTGCATTGTACTTAATATTTGATAAGAAATACGAAAATACTCTCGCTCTAGCCATCTCTCTCTCTCTCTCTCTCTCTCTCTCTCTCTCTCTCTCTCTCTCTCTCTCTCTCTCTCTCTCTCTCTCTCTCTCTCTCTCTCTCTCTCTCTCTCTCTCTCTCTCTCTCTCTCTCTCTCTCTCTCTCTCTCCAAAACCCTCCTCTCTCTCTCTCACTGTCTCCCCTCCCACATCTCACCCGCCGCTCCCCTGACTCCCTCTCCCGCCCCCTCCCCCTCTGGCCGGCAGATCTTCCACATGACCTACGACCTGGCCAGCGCGGTGATGCGGATCTTCAACCTGATCGGTATGATGCTGCTGCTGTGCCACTGGGACGGCTGCCTCCAGTTCCTGGTGCCCATGCTGCAGGACTTCCCCTCCGACTGCTGGGTGTCACTCAACAAGATGGTGGTGAGGGGCTGCAACTGTATGGTGGCGGTTGGTTGTTGGTGTGTTGGTGTGTGTTGGTGTGTGTGTTGGTGTGTGTGTGTTGGTGTTGGTGTGTGTGTGTGTGTGTGTGGGTGTTGGTGTTGGTGTTGGTGTGTGAGAGAGAGAGAGAGAGAGAGAGAGAGAGAGAGAGAGAGAGAGAGAGAGAGAGAGAGAGAGAGAGAGAGAGAGAGAGAGAGAGAGAGAGGAGAGAGAGAGAGAGAGAGAGAGAGAGAGAGAGAGAGAGAGAGAGAGAGAGAGAGAGAGAGAGAGAGAGAGAGAGAGAGAGAGAGAGAGAGAGAGAGAGAGAGAGAGAGAGAGAGAGAGAGAGAGAGAGAGAGAGAGAGAGAGAGTCTAGCTCAACTGGTAGAGCAATGCATTAACACTACATGGGTGAGGGGTGTGTTTTCATGTGTTTGTGTTGGAGGTTATGGAGCCAAGAGTCACACTGTTATATATTCTAAAACAGATCAATTGTTGCATCTACTAAGCACAAAGTGTTTATCTGGCAATAGGCTATAGGAATACAGGATCTTACACCTAATGTCCCTGAATAGCACTGAGTCCCTTAATATCACACATCCCTTAGTTACCATCTACCACCTAGGTTAATAATAATAATAATAATAATACATTTAATTTCATATAACACTTTGCTGGACACCCAAGGCGCTTTACAGACATGGTAAAATTGCACGTACAGTGAAATCATAGAGATTAGGTTCTAGGTCTGTGTTTTTGTATCTTTCACACACACACATACGCACAGACACACACACACACACACACACACACATTTCATTACAGTCATTTAGCAGATGCTTTTGTCGAAAGCAACTTATAATAAATAATAAAAACAATAGTGCAATCAACAAAGGTAGGTAAGAGAACAACTCGACACCAGTCAAAAGTGCAACAAGTCTCCAAGAACTGAACACATGGTAAAAGTACAATAAGTTGGCAAACAATAGAACAATATCTAACTAGCTAACAACTAGCAAACAATTGACTTAGTAAGACACTAGTATGCTAGTAAAGCTAGTCAAAAGTGATGAGGACACGCTAGGTGGAAGGATCCAGGTAGTGGTTCCTGAAGAGGTGAGTTTTCAGCCTGCGGCGGAAGATGGGCAGTGACTCTGCTGTCCTGATCTCCGGAGGGAGTTCATTCCATCACTTTGGGGCCACAGGACGGAGGAGAGCCGTGACCGCTGTAGGGCATTGCCTGGAGGAACGAAGGAGCTGTTCCTTTTACTGCCCTATAGGCTAGCATCAGGGTCTTGAACTGGATGTGAGCCGCTACAGGGAGCCAGTGTAGAGACCAGAGAAGGATAGATGTGTGGGTGAACTTGGGTCGGTTGAACACCAGACAAGCTGCAGCTTTCTGAATGAGCTCCAGGGGTCTGATGGCAGATGCCGGGGAGGGAAGGAGGGAGTTTGAGTAGTCCAAACTGGATATGACAAGAGCCTGGATGAGCACCTGCACAGCCTCTTCAGTGAGAAAAGGCTGAATCCTCCTGATGTTGTAGAGGCAGTGTTTGCCGATAACGACAGTCACGACAGACCCTGGTCGTCCAGTGTCTCACCCAGATTCCTTGCAGTCCGAGTAGGTGTCACCACAGCATCATCAATGGTGACGGCAAGGTCTCTGTGCGGACAGCCCTTTGCCCGGGAAGAACACTAGCTCTAGTCTTGTCCAGGTTGAGCTTTAGGTGGTGCATCGTCATCAGAGGACCCAGGACCGATCCTTGTGGAACCCCAGTAGTCAGTCTGCGTGGTTCCAACACAGACCCTCTCAGTGCCACCTGGTAGGAGCGATCCATCAGGTAGGATGCAATCAAGGAGAGAGCAGAGCCCGAGACACCTATCCCGTCAAGGGTGGAGACAAGAATCTGGTGGTTCACAGTGTCGAATGCTGCAGACCGGCCCAGGAGTATCAGGACCGAGGAGAGAGAGTTCACTCTGGCATCATGGAGCGACTCTGTCACTGCCGGGAGGGCAGTCTCAGGCTAGTGACCCGCCTTGAAACCAGACCGGTG
Source organism: Muraenolepis orangiensis (assembly GCA_027704905.1). NCBI lineage: Eukaryota > Metazoa > Chordata > Actinopteri > Gadiformes > Muraenolepididae > Muraenolepis > Muraenolepis orangiensis. The sequence continues at coordinate 27,258,938 of CM051004.1, forward strand.
GGGGTCCAAGAGGCAGTTCTGGTGGAGGTAAAAGGGTAATTGGTTAAAGATGGCACGTTCAAGAGTTGGATAAGAAAGGGCAAAAGGAAAACCGGTCTGTAGTTCTTGACTTCAGAGTTGACTTCAAGTGTTGGTTTCTTCAGGAGGGGGGGTGACTCTGGCAGTCTTAAAACAGCGGGAAAGCATCCATTGGTCAAAGCTGGTTGATGACGTGTGTCAGGTAGGGCAGGAGTTCAGGCACAGTAGACTGAAGCAGAGGGGAGGGAACTGGATCCAGAGAGCATGTGGTGGGGCGGCCGGATGTGACAAGGTGCAGAACATCATCTGTGGAGAGGGGAGAAAAAGGTGAGGGAGGGATGTGGGAGGGTGGTGGGAAGACAGGGGGGATGAGCATCAGCCTGGGGGTCAGCAGAGGAGGATCGGATATCGCTGATCTTCTTGTCAAAGAAGTTGGCAAATAGTCCGGGAGCAGTGAGGAGGTGGGGGGGATGGGGTGGGGGGGGGATGGAGGAGGTGGGGGGGAGGGGGTGGGGGATGGAGGTGGGGGGGGTGGGGTGGGGGATGGAGGAGGTGGGGGGGATGGGGTGGGGGATGGAGGAGGGGGGATGGAGGAGGGAGGAAAACGTTTCTAATCGTTTTGAGATGCTGCACTTTGAATTTTTGGAACAGTAGAAGGCAGCTTTGGCAGCTGAAAGAGATGAGGAAAAGTTTAACGGGAGAGCTTGAAAATGAAGATGGCCCTCTGGGGGTTTTTCCTTTCTCACACCTGTGCTCTGCCTCTCTGAGGCTCCCTCTCTCTGAGGCTCCCTCTCTCTGAGGCTCCCTCTCTCTGAGGCTCCCTCTCTCTGTACGCACTGAGTCCGACAACCAGGGGGCACGAGGAGTTGGACGTGCAGGCCTGGAGGTGAGATGGCAGAGTGTCCAGAGAGGAGGACACAGGGTAGAGAGAAGAAGGCCAGTGGCAGAATCAGGGGATAGAACCCGAGAAAGATTCAGGAGGGCGCAGAGAGAACAGAAGAGGAGGATAGAACAGCCAAGGAGAGTGAGCGGAGATTGTGGTGGGACGACACCACATGGGTAGGGGGAGAGGGAAAGAGAGAGAAGGACATGAAGTAGTGGTCAGAGAGGTTCTAGAGGAGTAACTGAAAGGTTTACTGTGTCACAGTGTCTGGTGAAGATCAGGTCCAGCTGGTTGCCAGCCCTGTGGGTCGGAGGAGATGGACAGCGACACACACACACACACACACACACACACACACACACACACACACACACACACACGCACACACACGCACACGCACACACACACACACTTGTTGCGTGCCCTTGTATGTGCATGTGTGCGAGGCTCGTCTGTGTGTGTCCTCTGCACCTCGCTGTGTGTCTGTGTTTCTGTGTGTTTCATCAGAGCCTCACACCGGATAAATTTTCAGAAGGAAGAACCATGTGAGCCATTTTTAACATACATGTCAGCTCTCGGTGTCGTGACCATAGCGCTATCGAGTCACCAAGGAGACACTTCTATCCGAAGCAGCCTAGAGATTAAAGACAGCGGTATCTAAGGAGGTGGTAGGGCCACCTTCCTCAAGGATGCTTACAGGTCCAGTCCAAGGAAATCAGACCAAAAACAATAGGAACACAATGAGAGGCCCTTTAAATCTGCCATCAATGCAGATGAGTGTTGTTTCAGGCCCAACATAGACCACAGCATCAAGGATACAGCAGACAGCGGTTCCAAAGAAAGAACACAGAGACATAAATAGATACCATGTACTTATCTGGCTTCGGTAGCCATAGTGTCCTGAGTACCTAAGTGGTCATTCTATCATGCTCAATATGTATTCCATTATGGATTACGTTCAGACGTGCAGTTGCTTGAACTAGAACTGTTCAATTTTGAGTCTGTGTCTTGGAGTCTGTGGCTGTGTCCGAAATCCCTCCCTACTCACTACATAGTGCACCGTTGAGTTTGTCTGAATGTATAGTGAGAATTATTATACCCCTATAAAGTGCACTCATCGTATCCCACAATGCAAAAGTAGTGTACAACTGATGGTCACCTACCAAACGTATACCATCATGCATCGCTCTGAAAGATAAACGGCAGATAGACAAGCGACGTCCTCCCACGTAGATCTGGTGCCACGTTTAATTACGCGACAAGCAATAACGTCATTAACGGCCACTCGAGGAGCGTTCCAAAGCGTTTTTCCATTTTGCAGATGAGCTCACTGTATATACGTCCTCGACACTGTATACTCCCTGATGTAGGGAGTAGGGTCATGAGTGAGTGAGTGATTTCCGGACACAGCCTGTGTCCCTTGGAGTCTTATTGAATCTTAGTGTGGGCGGTCACACAGACAGCCTCATCTCGACAACATATAGGGACGATTTGACGTCTCCAACTTGTCCCCCAGTGCCACGTTCTGGTTTTGGGTGACGGAAGAACCCTACATAAGAAGAAGAAGAACCTACATAAACACAGTGGAAGCAGACACCATGCGGACAGGGCCTTCAACTGTAAAGGCAATTAAGTCATTTTTACACACATATTGCACATGATTCATAACGCAGGAAGTTTGTGTACATACTGTACATCCAGTGAGGCCCCATTCCATATCACTATCTTTCACAGCTAACATCACGTCACACCATATCTTACAAGTCAAACATTACGTACATTTGACTCTGTGCAAATGTTTGTGTGGCATCACGCTGTGTGCCTTCTATGACTCATACATGCATAGAAGAGTTATTTGAAACCCACCAACCGTGTCAGCAATGGATCGGGTTTGGAAGAGTTGGGTGTCAATAAAAAGACATGTTATTTGTCCGATGGTTAGCGAGGGACTGTTATATAAGTCGGCTTGGACTTTTTATTTCTCTTTCTCTTTAAGCCGGCCAACTTATATAACTTCTGGCGCAACTCGTGTACCATATTTAATTCAGCGGTGTTATTTACTGTGGGTCAATTTTGACAAAGGTCAGTTTGAAATTAAGCTGGCTCTTGCGTTTGTGTGTGTGTGTGTGTGTGTGTGTCTCTCTCTCTCTCTCTCTCTCTCTCTCTCTCTCCCTCTCTCTCTCTCACACACACTTGATCTGTGTATTAGCTGGCAGGAGGCTGGGTGTGCGGTGTTATCAGATACACAATATGGACAGTAATCATCATCCAGCCGCCCAGAGGGTCACCGAGGCCAAGCAGTTGTAATAGTGATGCATAAATCCCAATTGCAATTTTTTGTTTGCTATAATGCCCACACATCTGCTTTCACACACACACACACACACACACACACACACACACACACACACACACACACACACACACACACACACACACACACACACACACACACACACACACACACACACACACACACACACACACACACACACACTGCTGCAGGATACCCTCCCGCCTGGCTAATCAGGATATCCGCCATTTATTTAATTTGCGAAGCTATCTCGCCGATGCATGAGGCTAATGGACACTTATTGTGTTGTGTGTGTGACTCAAGTGTGTGTGCATGGGGGGGGGGGGGGGAGGGCTTCCTATGATGGAGAGCCCTATCCATTATCATTACAACAACAACCACACCAACAACACACAATGCATACAGTCAAGTCCACCCAACGAGGCGAACCACTTTTGTTTTTACACTTACAAGTGTGTGTGTGTGTGTGTGTGTGTGTGTGTGTGTGTGTGTGTGTGTGTGTGTGTGTGTGTGTGTGTGTGTGTGTGTGTGTGTGTGTGTGTGTGTGTGTGTGTGTGTGTGTGTGTGTGTGTGTGTGTGTGTGTGTGTGTGTGTGTGTGTGTGATTCATGCTATGTATTTTTGATGTAGTCATGTTCTTCCCCATAATGGATGTGCATACGCTCAACCATCATAAGATAAGGAGAGAGACAAGGATGGGTACTTTCTCTCGTCTTCTTAAATTCAATTCAATTCAATCTAATATAATATGATCCCCTCAGGCTGTACTTGACTCTACTCTGTGTGACTCTACTCTGTGTGAGTCCTTCCAGAATCATTTGTTCCAGTAAAACTACAGCATGTTCTCACTGTTCCATTAATATTACAGGCATAGGTTCACTTTTAGATCATCTGGAAAAAACAAAACAATTACATTGTCAAATGTAAGGTCACCGTGTCCCCCCCCCCATGTGGTCATACCGGTATGTAAACACACACACACACACACACACACACATGCATATACACATACACACACATACACACACAAACACACACAAACATACATACATACATACATACACACACTCAAAACATGCATGCATTCCTGTATCATTCATGCTCTCACACACAAACAACCACACACACACACTCACACACACCCACGCACGCACACACACAAAAACACACACACACACGCACACGTCTTTAATGTAATATGTAATGACGACAACATGCATAATGAATGGAACACGCTGCATGAGCAGAGTCATCCATCAATGAATTATGAACGCTCACCGTGGTTCATATCCACAGTCATTCATGATAAAGGACAACAAATACTAAACAGACCTGAGAACTCATTCAATTAGCTTTATTCCTATTTCCCCTGCCTTGAAGGTTGTACCCTGGCAAGGCATTCAAACCAAGGGGGTGGTGGGGGGGGGGGTCTGTGTCTTTATCGCCGTCAGTACTTGAACTGTATTGGGGGTTTCGGACCAGGTGTAATGTGTTGCTTCTGTTTCAAAAAATGACAATACGTCCCGGGGCGGAGACGACTTGTTACAGCCACAGGAATGTAGTGTTTACAACAGACCCGTATGGACGAAATGCTGCCCTGCTTATACGTCCAAGCCTTTAAACACAATGTAAACACAACACAAAACAAACACAAGGAACCGAGCCGATGTCTAAACAGTCCAGAAGAAGAATGACCCAGGAGCCCCGGATGGGACGTCTGGACGTGCTCAGCGATGAAAGAATACACAACTTTATTGGAAGTCTTTAAAGTTGTCCTTTTCTCAAGCACTGTACACATACAGCTGCGAGTCTCAATATGAAAATAATCAGCTCCTGGCATGGTTTTAATCTTTTTTTTAGCTGTCCTTAACATTACATTTTGTATAATGTAGGAAACATTATTTAAACAAGTACTGTGGCTAGATTGTACCATTGCCCAATGTAAAACATGTCAAAACACACTTCGCCGTCTGTGATATTTTCAATATAGTATAAAGTGTGTGTGTGTGTGAGGGGAGGGTCGTCCCCATCTCCACTTTTCCACTCCTCTGGTCTGGGTCTGTTCACACTCCCGTGGGCAAAGACCTTCTGCCATAGATCACAGCCCTTATCTGCCCTTATCTGCCCTTATCAGCCCTTATCTGCTCACTGCAATCCAGGATGTAGTCCTCTCTGTGAGTGCATCCTTGCCGTTGACTCAGGGTCACAAATTGCGACCCAGGAATATAATCATCATGTCAAAGTGACGTGATGATCTAAATGCTACACCAATTCTAAACCAATTTGCGTTTAGGGAAAAAAAAAACCATTTCAGGGAAATACTAAAAAGAACAAATAGGCCACTGGAGCCTTGTTATCTGACCAATGGAGAGCTGGATTAATGACTTTTGGTTGGCTGAATGATGGATGACAACGGATGCTTCTGTGGCTGATCAATAGCCGGATAGAGAGAGGAATACACAGGTAGATGGATGGATGGTGGGCAGATATCGCAAGAGCGGGAAGAGAGGTAGCGGCCATATTAAATAGTATTTAGACTGTGTTTTTCATTCTATTTTGTTTTCGCATTTTGGGACAGACACACATAGTAGTTACCTACGTTTCAGATGTTGGGCTTTTTATTGAGCTTTTCCAGTGACTGTACTCTCTGTCCAGTTGTTCATTGAGAGACTTAGCAGCACTTACATTGATGTAGTCCATGCACTATTGATCCTGGTTTTTGCTTGTTCCCATCCTTACCTGCAGGTTGCTTTGGATAAAAGCATCTGCTGATAGTCCCTGTATGAGGGGAGACTGTAGTGTGTAGTAAGAAGAGGAAGAGGAGGGTGGAGTGCGTGTGGTTGGTGGCTGGTTGAATCAGCCTCACCCGGCCCCAGTCAGACTGATTAGAGTCTGGTTGAAGCAGCCTCACCCGGCCCCAGTCAGACTGATTAGAGTCTGGTTGAAGCAGCCTCACCCGGCCCCAGTCAGACTGATTAGAGTCTGGTTGAAGCAGCCTCACCCGGCCCCAGTCAGACTGATTAGAGTCTGGTTGAAGCAGCCTCACCTGGCCCCAGTCAGACTGATTAGAGTCTGGTTGAAGCAGCCTCACCCGGCCCCAGTCAGACTGATTAGAGTCTGGTTGAAGCAGCCTCACCCGGCCCCAGTCAGACCGATTAGAGTCTGGTTGAAGCAGCCTCACCCGGCCCCAGTCAGACTGATTAGAGTCTGGTTGAAGCAGCCTCACCCGGCCCCAGTCAGACCGATTAGAGTCTGGTTGAAGCAGCCTCACCCGGCCCCAGTCAGACAGATTAGAGTCTGGTTGAAGCAGCCTCACCCGGCCCCAGTCAGACAGATTAGAGTCTGGTTGAAGCAGCCTCACCTGGCCCCAGTCAGACCGATTAGAGTCTGGTTGAAGCAGCCTCACCCGGCCCCAGTCAGACAGATTAGAGTCTGGTTGAAGCAGCCTCACCTGGCCCCAGTCAGACTGATTAGAGTCTGGTTGAAGCAGCCTCACCTGGCCCCAGTCAGACTGATTAGAGTCTGGTTGAAGCAGCCTCACCTGACCCCCAGTCAGACTGATTAGACTCTGGGGCTGCTGGGTGAGGCTGCACAACTGTGGGTCCTTGGTAACCAAGGCCCACGGGTTAAACCAGACACCACCACCACCACACACACTCAAGGAGAGAGCTCTAGTGCTCTGTTCACCATTATCTGAAAAACTCAAAGCAATAAACCCGTTTCCTCATTCGCCAGTGTCCTTGTCCCCGGGAGGAGCCCTTAAGCAGCCATTTTAATGGCGTGTGGCAGCGTCGACTGCTACAAGGAGATAGAGACAGACAAAAGGATCAAAGGATTGAGTCTTTCGATAGTCAATTAGATGATTGTGTGTGTGTGTGTGTGTGTGTGTGTGTGTGTGTGTGTGTGTTGCCAGCATGCACACGGATGACTGGAGAGTTTTAACACAGCGGCTGAGCTGGGCTTCACAGCCGGATGGCTGCCGCTTTTAGACTGGCATGTGATAAACGGTGGATGGGGAGGCAAGGTGCGAGTGCTTGCATAACCCGGGATGCTTAACAGCTGGGACTTCAGACGCAGTTCCAGACCACGTCCGCTGTTTTACCTCCAAACGGGCTCCGCTTACTCGGCGGAATTCAAGTGTGACTCGTGAGAAAAAAACATCTTAACTCGTCCAAATAAAATCCTAACGAGTAATAATTGAAATCTGCAGAAATATAAAGCGAAGACCATTAAAAGCTAAACCGGCTTGCTGTAAGACAGGGGATGCCAATCTAAAGGTTAATGTAATAGAGTGGGGTTGTTGTTTTTTGGCGGTGGTTAGAGGCCAGTCTATACCCTCCCCAATCATCAACACACAATACAAACACCTTCCCCAAACTCTCTTTTAGGCCCAGCGAGGCCCAGCTGGGGGCCCTGAAACAGCCTTCCCCATAAGAGCTCAGTCTCCTGAGCGTGGGACATTGAATTCCCTGCCCAATTTTCCTACCGCGACCGCGACCTGGCTCTTTGTCCCTCGCCGGGGCGCCGGAGACAAACGGGGGGTGTTGATGGTCGGGGCGCCATCTCTCTCTCTCTCTCTCTCTCTCTCTCGCTCTCGCTCTCTCGCTCTCGCCACCGCCTCGTCCTGCTCCTCTCTCGCCTCCACGGCCCGGCCTCCATTTGACTCGCAAATGACATGCAAATGAAGCAGGAGGAGGAGGAGGAGGAGGAGGAGGAGGAGGAGGAGGAGGAGGCCAGAGAATAACATACAAAGCAGATAAGGATCCGGACGGGAGCAGTCAATCAGCAGTGGTCTCCTCGGCAGGCGAGGGGGGGGGGGGGGGGGGAGCGAGGAGCTGAAGGGGGAGATGAGGAGGCAGGATGGGTGTGCGCACACATGCACACGCAAGATACTTCCATTCGCGCACACGCACGCATACTCACAAAGAATCTTTCCCTCATTAACATACGCAGGCACGTTAAATACATATTTCAACTCATTCAATGCACACACATACATAGAGAGAGAGAGAGAGAGAGAGAGAGAGAGAGAGAGAGAGAGAGAGAGAGAGAGAGAGAGAGAGAGAGAGAGAGAGAGAGAGAGAGAGAGAGAGAGAGAGAGAGAGAGAGAGAGAGAGAGAGAGAGAGAGAGAGAGAGAGAGAGAGAGAGAGAGAGAGAGCGCTCCTTCTCATGACCACTGAGGCTTTCCTCTTGTCTCAAGACCAGTTATGAAAACTGGCAGATGATGATTAACCTCTCTCTCTCGCTCTCGCTCGCTCTCGCTCTCGCTCGCTCTCGCTCTCGCTCTCGAACCCGACCGCAATCACACTGACACAGAGCCAGACACTTCACTGGGAATGTCTCACTCCCACCACTGCCACTCCCACACTATATATATATATATATATATATACAGTATATATATACACATGCTCTCTCTCTCTCTCTCTCTCTCCCCCTCCCACTCCTCTCCTTCCTCTTTACTGTCTTACACTGGGTCGTCAGGTCAAAGCTATTGTTGCACGAGACTGTCTGTCATTGTTGTGAGTAGCTTTTGGATAAAAGCGTCTGCTAAATGACCAATGTAATGTAATATATATATATATATATATACACTCCCTAATTCTCTATCCCTTCCCTTTCTTTCCCCCAATCTGTTCCTGTATCCCCTTACCCCCATCTCCATCCCTCTATCTCCATCTCTCCATCTCCATCCCTCTATCTCCATCCCCCATCTCCATCCCTCTATCTCCATCCCCCCATCTCCACCCCCCATCTCCATCTCTCTATCTCCATCCCTCTATCTCCATCCCTCTATCTCCATCCCCCCATCTCCATCCCTCTATCTCCATCCCTCTATCTCCATCCCCCCATCTCCATCCCTCTATCTCCATCCCTCTATCTCCATCCCTCTATCTCCATCCCCCCATCTCCATCCCTCCATCTCCATACCTCTATCTCCATCCCTCCATCTCCATCCCTCTATCTCCAATCCTCTATCTCCATCCCTCCATCTCCATCCCTCTATCTTCATCCACCCATCTCCATCCCTCTATCTCCATCCCCCCATCTCCATCCCTCTATCTCCATCCCCCCATCTCCATCCCTCTATCTCCATCCCCCCCATCTCCATCCCTCTATCTCCATCCCTCTATCTCCATCCCCCCATCTCCATCCCTCTATCTCCATCCCTCTATCTCCATCCCCCCATCTCCATCCCTCTATCTCCATCCCTCCATCTCCATCCCTCTATCTCCAACCCTCTATCTCCATCCCTCCATCTCCATCCCTCTATCTCCATCCCCCCATCTCCATCCCTCTATCTCCATCCCTCTATCTCCATCCCCCCATCTCCATCCCTCCATCTCCATCCCTCTATCTCCATCCCTCTATCTCCATCCCCCCATCTCCATCCCTCTATCTCCATCCACCCATCTCCATCCCTCCATCTCCATCCCCATCCCTCTATCTCCATCCCCCATCTCCATCCCTCTATCTCCATCCCTCTATCTCCATCCCTCTATCTCCATCCCTCCATCTCCATCCCTCTATCTCCATCCCCCCATCTCCATCCCTCTATCTCCATCCCTCTATCTCCATCCCTCCATCTCCATCCCTCTATCTCCATCCCTCTATCTCCATCCCTCCATCTCCATCCCTCTATCTCCATCCCTCCATCTCCATACCTCTATCTCCATACCTCTATCTCCCTCAGAACGACTCGTGGTCCGAGCTGTACTCCTTCGCCCTCTTCAAAGCCATGAGCCACATGCTGTGCATCGGTTACGGCCGGCAGGCCCCCGAGAGCATGTCGGACATCTGGCTGACCATGCTCAGCATGATCGTGGGGGCCACCTGCTACGCCATGTTCATCGGCCACGCCACCGCCCTCATCCAGTCCCTGGACTCCTCCCGGAGACAGTACCAGGAGAAGGTAAGACACCCCCTTCCCCCCCCTGCTGCGGTTCAACATTCAAGGGTGACGGGGGGGGTGGGGAGTGGCAGGATAGCTCAGTCTGTTGGGAATGTTGGGAACGTTGGAACCGGAGGGTCGCCGGTTCAGCGTCCAAAGTGGGAACTGGTATTTGGTGCCAGTTCGCCTCCTGGCCCGCACTGCCGAGGTGCCCTTGAGCAAGGCACCAGAGCCCCCCCTTTCACTGCTCCCCCCTGGGCGCTGTGTATACCATAGCTGCCCACTGCTCCTAATACTAGGATGGGTTACATGCAGAGAAACTCATTTCACTGTGTGTGTGTGTGTGTGTGTGTGTGTGTGTGTGTGTGTGTGTGTGTGTGTGTGTGTACATGAATGTGACCAAAATATTTCGATTTTACAATCTTCATTGTGCAAAAAACAATTTTTGTACAATGGATGGAATGCTCACTCCCCATTCACTCCGGCATTCTGAATTTCAACAACAATACTATACGATATATGATATACTAAGCTATGCAGTACAATACTATACTATAAACGAAACAATATACTACCTACTATGTACAATACTAAATACTTATATAACAACACTAGAGTTATAGTATACAGTGTTGTTTATAGTATTTAATATAGTATAAAGTAGATAGTATATAGTATATACTATCTACTATATACCATACTAAACACTATAAACAACACTGTACTTTAACAATACTATATACAATAAAAACAACAATAAAGTGTCTGATGATGGATGATGCCGAGTGTATTTTTGGCGGCGCCGTGGAGAAGACAAAATAACAACAACATGGATATAAATCGGTTTGATTTTTGTGTCACGGATCAGACGGTGAGACAAAAATATCCAAAGGGCACACGGTTCCTCCTATAGGAACCTCTCTCTGCCTGTTATTTCTGGCGGTGAACCTTTTGCTCTTGCTCTGTGCTGAGGGTGTTACGACGTGGTAAAAGGCAGACACTGAAATGCAGACACAGACAATGGGAGTAGATACTAAATACACACTAGGGGGCTTCTGGGTGTAGGTGCCACGGAGGGGACGGTGGGCGGTTAGAGATCCTGAGGCACAAGGAGACACAAAGTTCGCAGTTAACAGATGCAGAATCGAGCGCGAGAAACTAGCGAGACACGATTTGGACCACTGTGGTTTGAAAGAAAAAAGCGATGATCTGGCGATGAGCGAGTGGAGATAGAGATGTAGAGTCAATGGACGAGATGGATAGCAGGTGGGCAGCTTGGAACAGGTGAATGGATATCAATCAGGGGGCCGGGGAGAAAGAGATGGATTGTCATGCCCACCCACCACACACCACACACACACTCACACACCACACACCACACACACACACACGCACACACACACGCACACACAGTCACACACACACACACACACACACACACACACACACACACACACACACACACACACACACACACACACACACACACACACACCACACACACACACCACACCACACACACACACCACACACACACACACCACACACACACACACACACACACACAGGCACACACACAGTAACACACACATAGGCACACACACACACACACACACACAGGCAGGGAGACAGACAGGGGAAGGGAAAGTACAAGGACTAACAGGAGACACTGCCATGGCCGTGACAGAAGGTATATTAATATACCTAGAACATTTGAAAGAACTCTTAAACATTTGATTAGGCCAATTTACGCTGTCCTTTATCCCTCGTTTGGGAGAGTTATTATGTAAGTTTAGGAGATGAAAACGGTTTGCACATTTTTCGCCCGCCCATACAAGGCATTGAATCTGTCAAAAATACAACAATAACATTGTGAAGTGTGTTTAAAGTGTTAAATCCTTGTCATGCGTTCCCGTAGATCAAAGCGGCCCACTCACAACGACCGCATGGCGTCTTGAGGCGCTGACTTGATTCATAAAAAAAGGGGAAGAAAAGCAACTCCTCATTGAGAACACAAACTACAATGGGGACATTGCTTCCGCAAACCAAGGCACCGCCGTGTGCCTCCTGGCTCATCTTGATTTGATTCCCACAGGGGAACACCATCTGCTTCATGAGCTCGATATTCATGATTGGCTTTTCTGCTGGCTTTTGTCTGTACAACAGTGGCAGGTGAAGTCTTTTGATGTGTGTCTCCGGGGGAGAGGAGGAGGACGAGCAGCCAGCCACCTCTGACATAAGGCCATGGTGTCGTGGATGCTCTGTGGTCTAGTTAGTTTCCTTGGAATCTGGACCCTGTGCAAGGGGCCGTATGCTGTCTGCCACTCGTGTGTGTCTTGTGTGTGTGCATGTGCGTGTGTGTGTCTACATGTCACTACATGTTGTGTGCCTATGCCTATGTGTCGGCTGTGTCTACCGTGGGCCGGTCTACCGTGCAGACTGGCCACGGTAGGAATACACTTATTAAAACCTCCTGCTGAAAGCTTCATCCATGCACCTTTTGCAAATGAGCTTTCTTCTGTAGAATATCTCCGTAACGATGCAGGAAACGAGACGTCACCCCGCCGTCGCTGCTGTAACATAATAGAACTGCTGAATGCCAGCTTACTACATCTTAAGTCTGGAGATACCTGCTGTGAGATGGGTGCCAGGGCAGATCCTATAAGCAGGAATGTGTGTTCTTTATAGTCAAAAGAGGCTGAACAGCGTGGCGACGACAGCCGTGTGCCGCGGTGTTGACACAACACAGTGCACACAGTCTGTCTCCTGCGCCGCTCCTGAGACACATCATCATAACGGCTCCTTCACCGGGCGTGTGTGTTACGATCGCGACGACTCATCAAGCCTCGTAACCAGGACAGGAGATGTCGACGGCTGTTGTTGATATGGTTTAAACTGTTTCCGTGCTAAATAGGATTAGACACACATACACACACACACACACACACACACACACACACTCACACGTACGTGCACACACACACACACACACACACACACACACACACACACACACACACACACACACACACACACACACACACACACACGTACACGCACACATTGGTACTCGTCGGTTGAGGCAAGGTGAGGCACTTTTGCAGCGAATTTGAATAACAACTCGACTGAATACGATATGCACCTTAACCACGTCAGGCTGATCCCAGATCAGCTTTCGGAGGTGGTGACCTGAAGGTTGGATGACTGAGTACAGTGGACCAGCGCCCTCCGCTGTGTGCATTTGTACGCTATCTGCCTAAATACATATGGGTTTGTAAACATACATATATATATGTATGATACCAAGCGCCAATATTGACCGTTGCGACGCGACCGTGGTCCCCAACCTGGTGACTGATCTAATCTTGATGTCCAGGGATGTTGGACCGGCCCTCCTCTGTGTCTAATCTCAATCTGCCCCGTCACTTGTGTAAATGACATGGAGCTTGTTGTTGTGAAGCTCCACTAATTGGATTTAATGTCCACCATTTCAAACACACATTGACACACACACACACACACAGCGGACCTCATGTTTGTATGTGTGTGTGTGTGTGTGTGTGTGTGTGTGTGCCCCAGAGTCTGATTATTTTTGACCCAAAAAAGATATTATATCTCTTGAAATCGGGACAAATGCCCTATAAATTTATAACAAAAATATAATAAATAAATTAAATAAAGAGTTAAGTTCTGTATTTCAATCGGTATTTGCAAAGCGGATCCAGATGTTCTTTCACTAAATGTCATAACTAGGTCTGTCATCATGCAACATAGAAAACATTTCCCAACATTTTATCAAACTTTCCTTGCAAGGGAGGAAAAAAAAACCTTGTTAAAAAAGTGAATTTCCTTCCCCCACACTGTGTGTGTGTGTGTGTGTGTGTGTGTGTGTGTGTGTGTGTGTGTGTGTGTGTGTGTGTGTGTGTGTGTGTGTGTGTGTGTGTGTGTGTGTGTGTGTGTGTGTGTGTGTGTGTGTGTGTGCGCGCGCGCGCGTGCATGTTCGTGTGTGCGTGTGCGTGTGTGTGTGCGTGCCTACATCTTTTTGTACAGCATAGTTCAGTGAAACTGATGAGGCAGTGTCAGTGGAAAGACCCCCCCCCCTGTCATGCCCTCCCCTCCGAGGAGAGCGATGCCCTGCATCACCTTTTCCCTCTCCCTCCCTCCCTCCCTCCCTCCCTCCCTCCCTCCCTCCCTCTCTAGACCTTCCTCCACTCCCTCTCCCTCCCCCCTCCTCCTCCTCCATCCTGGCTAGGAGACACACCATCTGCTAGAGGACATGGCAGCATGGTTACGCAACCTCAGCCCCCCCCCCCCTCTCTCTCTCTCTCTCTCTTTTTCCCCTCCGGATGGAGTGGAGCCGCTAAATAGCTCTAACCAGGGGAAGGATGCGGGGCCCCCGGGGGCCCCGACAGTGATGTGATTATCGTCGTTTAACGGTCATCCGCATGGCACGCCAACGACGTCTGTCTCCGTGGTGAACGTCTTACTTTAAAGAACTTAAAGGACTTAAACAGCGGCGGTCCGTGTGATCATAACCATCGCAGCAGCCGTGGTTGGTGGCTGGTCTAAGCAGCCTCACCTGGCCTGAGTTGGACTGATTGGCCGGTGAGGCTGCACACCTGTGGGTCGTTAATCAAGGCTCACAGGTTAAACCAGCCTCCACCACACACTGGAGGAGAGAGCTCTAGCATGTTCCATCTGCCCTGTTCACAACTATTCAAACTCTTGCAATAAACCGGGTTCCTCATCCTCACCCTGTGTCCTTGTCTTCGGGAGGAGCCCTCAAGTAGCCATGTTAATGGCTGGTGGTAGCGTTGTCTGCTACAGTGGCGCCTGAACAGGGACCTCGCTGACTAGGACAAAGCAGATGGAACATGTTAAAGCTCTCTCCTCCAGTGTGTGTGTGTGTGTGTGTGTGTGTGTGTGTGTGTGTGGTGACTGGTTTAACCTGTGAGCCTTGATTAACAACGACCCACAGGTGTGCAGCCTCACCAGCCAATAAGTCCAACTAAGGCCAGGTGAGGCTGCTTAGACCAGCCACCAACCACACACACACTCCACAACCCCAACAGCAAATGTAAACCATGTCAATATCGGACCTTTGGTCTTTTGGAGTCAACGTGTCAGCAGTGCGGAGTTTGTGGACCACACAAGTGTGAATCACCTCACAATTTACTTTAGAGGGGCGGCAGTAGCTCAGTCTGTTGGGACTTGGCTTGGGAACAGGAGGGTCGCCGGTTCAAGTCCCCAAAACACCTGGATGCTGCGGAGGTGCCTTTGAGCAAGGCACCAGACCCATACAGCTGTATACAATAGCTGCCCACTGGTTAATGATGAAAGTCTTAAAATCGGAAGAGAAATCAGCTGCCAAACAAAGCTAGGAAAATCTAAATGTATTTTTAAAAATTGTTTTTTTTTTTACCTGTATTTAATTAAAATAGGACATACTATCATAACTTTAAAAAACAGCACCTTGACACGGCCAGCCATGTTTACGTGTGGCGTCAGGGAGGATGGTCCTCCGTACTCACTCATGTTAAACTGGCAGTTGTATAATGGACTTCAATGGGGAGCTTGGGGAGGACAGACCTCAGTCATTTTCAATTGCGATAGGGGGTGCTGTTGGACATGATTTTTGTGCTTTCGATGTGTTAAAATAGTAATATTAACAGTATTTTCACAGATTAATTTGAGTATTTTTGTAATGTGTATTTATTTTTCTTCTGCAAGTTTATTTTTTTACATGAAATTTTAGGGAGGATGGTCCTCCCTTTCCTCAATGGACGAGCCTCCACTGGTGTACATGTATGTGACCTATAAAGAGGATTTAATCATTTAGATTCAAGATTTAGATTTTAGACAAACATGGCTCATCGTCAAGACCAAAGTGCTGTATAGCCACCGTTTATATTTGTGGCGCGCTCACGCTAAATGCCCTATGGCAGAATCTGTACAAAAACGTGATTTTGTTAAATGATATGTACATGAATATCATTTCATCATTATTTCATAAAAATACAAATTAGCATTGACACAACAGTATACGTCAAACATAGTTGTTAGTTTTGGCTCAAAAAGCATTTCTGCCTCGGGCCCCCAAATGGCCAACAGCAGCAGCAGCACTGATTGCCCTTTCCTACTGTGTCGACCTTGAAATAGGCCCTCGCAAAAGTAAAACAATCAGCGAAACAAACTAACTAGTAGAATCCAGCCACAGACGTGGGAGGAGGCTAGGCTACAGTTTAGGTTTTTTCAAATGGAAGAAATGATCAGTGCTTCAGACAGCATTACACCGAGCAGCAGTGGCTTTCACAGTCTAGTCCCTTCGACAGTCAGGTCAAGGGTCACACCTTGTATCCGGGCCACGGCGATCGCTTCTGGACTTGTTGTTATCTGCTATACAGACGCTCTTTATTCACCTCCACCTCCATATGGATCTATCTGGATGGAGCTGCTGTATGGATGTCAAGTCCGAATTTGTGAGAGTTGTGATGTGGCCTGCCAGAATCCTAACATACAAACATACATGCATAAAAGCATATCTAGATAGGAGTATGGCTGTGCTGTGCTGTAGATTTGTTTTCTCTACGGGCCTTATCCAATCCCATACCACTTAAGTTGTGCATGTTCCATCTGTTCAAGTCACGCACATACACACACCAACATGCATGCACACACACACACGCGCGCATTAAAGCACATACAGAGA
Organism: Muraenolepis orangiensis; assembly: GCA_027704905.1. Classification (NCBI taxonomy): domain Eukaryota; kingdom Metazoa; phylum Chordata; class Actinopteri; order Gadiformes; family Muraenolepididae; genus Muraenolepis; species Muraenolepis orangiensis. Next base: position 27,275,754 of record CM051004.1, read on the forward strand.
CACACACGTGCAAGTGCGCACGCGCGTGCGCACACACACACGCACGCACACACACACACACACACACACACACACATACACATACACATACACATACACACACACACACACAAATAAGTCTTGTCTCGTCTGACATGGCCTGTTAATAGGAGGAGCCAATTTAATTAGCTCCTATTCCCTCTGTGGCGTCTTACAGTGACGGCCATGCATGGCGCCCCTGTGCCACCGAGCACACCAACAGCTTTATGTGCCATCAAAAACTGTTCAGATAATATACTCTGGGGCTGCTTCTTCTTCTTACTGGCCAGCATCCACGTCAATGCATGCAGTTCCGCAACATTCGAGTGGTGCTTTGCGTTGGCCATTGATGGTTGAGTGTGGGTGGGTGAGGGCTTTGTGGCCGATCCACTTTATGATTAATGAAGGGAAATACGTACGCCAGGGGTGCCCAATAGGTCGATTGCGATCGACCAGTAGACAATAGCAAAGGCAATGCCAGTAGGTCGCCTGCCACTTGATTGACATAAAGAGTTGCCAATCTGCTGTTGCTGAGAACTTTGTTACATTGCGTTACCATCACAAGTTGTGAGGTATCTCTCGTAGTCTTGTAGTCCACGCCACGCAGAAACTGAGAATACGTGCTAACGTTAATGTAAAACTCCAGCTAGCATAGCGACCTAGCATACCAATTCAACACCACTTCCATGCGGAATGGGAGGAAGAATTGTATTTAAAAAATGCTTGACATGAAAGAGATCATGGATGTGTCAAGGAAAACCGTCTGTTTTACTCGCTCGAGATCTCTTCAAAGACGACTGTTTTATTATTATAATTTTTTGTTATATTTTTAACCGATCTGACAAACATGCTGAATGAGCTTAATTTAGAGCTGCAAGGAAAAGACAAAACTGTGATCAGCATGCTCACAGCTCAGTTAATAGCTTTTTCAAACGAGAACTACAACTGCTGTCTATCAAAGCTGCAGCGCCATGATTTGGGGAACTTCCAAAACTTTGACAGACAATTTCAAGACTTTGCTTTACTTGAGCCACTTGCTAGATGTATGGTGCTTTCCATTTGGAGAAGATACTGAGGTTGATTTCCTCGCCTCAAAAATCACAACCCCCGGTTTACCTGAACCCGTCTGCAGTGGAGGATGAGATCTCGCCACTGACATTCAGTTGATGTCGCGTGCCCATGAAGGAAAAGTATTCCTCATGAAGGAAAAGTATCCAAACATTAGAAAACGTGCTACCTTACTGACTGCAATATTCTGCTCTACTTATTTATGCGAGTCAGCCTTTTCCCACATGAAGATTATCAAGTCAAAATACCATTCCACCATGAGTGATGATCATTTGGAGGCCTTAGCTACCAGCAGCTACTGTCATGACTATGCCATGGCTGACTCCATTCAGTGCAAATCATCAGAATAAGGTAGGGACCATAAATATATTGAATTGTATTGTGCTGTACGCACACTTCCATGCAGTAATGCAATGTACACATTTACACATTTACAGCAGTTTTTGTTTTTGTGGTAGATCATTTTGAACTACTCGTTTTTAAATTAGATCGCAAGTGTGGGCACCCCTGACGTACACTTTTAGTAATGCTCCTCAAATCTTTATTTTTTTTTAAACAAGACCCCACATCATCCCTGGGGCACTCACACACTAAAATCTACCTTTTTGTTTTTGAATAGATATGTAAAATAACACATAACAGGACAGCACAGACATTTCTGTACAACATTTTTATCAGAACGCATTTTGACACAGAAAACATTAAACGACTAGAATAGAGCATGTTCCCTCAGGACTAAAAGGAATGGCAGCTGTTTCATTTTGTTTTCACAGACAGAACAACATACAGTCATGTGACGTGGACACAGGTCACATGACACAGGTCACATGACTGTCAAGTTCCAGGTCAATGGAAATCCAAATATGTTGAAATGACTAATACATGTTTGCACTGTGGACCGACGACGTATCTATTACACAACGTTATCTACAGACAAAAAAACAGCCCAGATGAGACTGGGTTGGCTTCTCCGTTTTATATAAGCTGTTTAAATGGAGTCCGGTTCTAGAGTGAAGATAACCGTTGACGCTGCAGAACCAAAACCTACAACAGCAATCGCCTGCATGAGCTGCTTGTGACATGCATTCATTACTCATTATAGGGAGATGCACAGGCTCCCAATTAAAGAGAGAATGCAAGTTGTGGGAATTTATGTTGTTGCAGTTGCAAGAACAAACCCCTGTGAACATGTTGTGGCACGGTCCCATCAGCACCCACCTCACCACATGGCTGTTCTCTCTTTAAAATGTCCAGCCTGCATTTTATATATATGTATTTTATATATTTCATCTTTTTTTCATAGTCCTGGTGGGAGGTTTGCTACTGATGCTACACATCTTCATATCATATAGGCTGCAGCTGAGCACGGTTACTCCCTGCCTCCCAGAGCGTCTGTCTCCCGGACACCGGGGGGGGGGGGGCAGCCTCATGCTAATGGGAAGGATTTACTGACAGAGAGAGAGAGAGGGAGAGAGGGGGAGAGAGGGAGAGAGAGGGAGAGAGAGAGAGCGAGAGAGAGAGAGAGGGGGGGATAGAGTGTCAGAACTCTATCTTGAGAGAGAGGGGACATAGAGAGAGGGGAGAGCATGTGTCAGAACTAAGAGAGAGAGAACATGTGGGAGAGGGAGACAACAGTGAGAGAGAGATGAGAGAGAGAGAGACAAGAGAAGAGAAGAGAAGAGAGAGAGAGAGAGAGAGAGAGAGAGAGAGAGAGAGAGAGAGAGAGAGAGAGAGAGAGAGAGAGAGAGAGAGAGAGAGAGAGAGAGAGAGAGAGAGAGAGATAAGGAGAAAGAAAGGAGGGAGGGGGAGACAACAGCGAGAGAGAGAAAGAGAGAGAGTGTGGAGGGAAATTAAATGAGTGGGAGTTCATTTTAATTGTAACGATTAGTCCCAATCTTGCACCCCCAACACACACACACACACACACACACACACACGCACACACAGAACACACACATAACACACACACACGCACACACACACACGCACGCAGCTTGACTGATGCCGGTGGACGTTGGTAAACAAGCTGTGCATCCATGGCGAGTGTCTCCTGTTTAGTGGTCCAGGTACGGCTCAGGTCAGCCACTGTTCCCTTTGCACCGTCAGTCTTCTTTGGTGAAGACCTGGAGGGCCTGGAGAACCAGGGCTGTGGGTCTTTGTTCTTGTGACTGACGCCTGTCTGTCTGTCTGTCTGTCTGTCTGTCTGATTTAGCTTAGGGCTCACCGCTACCCAGTGGCACACAGTCAGTCGACACACACAGAATTTTTTTTTTTATTTGCTTTTGTTGTCAATTGAGGGAACTACTTTGTTTTTTTCTTTAATCTCATCTCAGAGTTAAGGGTTGGGGAAGTGTATGTTAAGGGAACTATCCACTCCAGTCCATCACCTACATCATTGACTACATCACTGTAGCAGTCGACGCTGCCACAAGCCATTAACATGGCTACTTGAGGGCTCCTCCCGAAGACAAGGACACAGGGTGAGGATGAGGAATCCTGTTTATTGCAAGAGTTTGAATCATGGTGAGAGAGCAGATGGGAACATGCTAGAGCTCTCCCCTTGAGTGTGTGTGGTGGTGGCTGTTTTAACCTGTGGGCCTTGATTACGACCCACAGGTGTGTAGCCTCACCAGCCAATCAGTCCAACTCAGGCCAGGTGAGGCTGCTTAGACCAGCCACCAACCACACACACCATACAGCAATAACCAACACAAGTAAATCTGTGTTGTATTCATGTTATTGTACACTGCATGCCCGACCGCAGACGCATTCATGGGGAACGATACAGATAGCGATACAGAAAGAGGCTCTGTGGAGAAGAGCTTTGGTGTGACACATGCTGTGACCTTACAGTACATAACACGATATGTGTCGGCAGCCGCCCCGCCGAGAACAGAAGAGGAGAGCAGAGCGGCCCGATTATTTAAGGCTGTGTCAAACCCGCATGGCCCACGGGTCAAAGGTCATGTCCTGACGCCACCTATACGTCAACTGACCTGGTGACAAACAACCCCCGAACTCCCCCTAGGATGTCGACCTATAGCCCGTCCCAGCGCGTTGCTCCTGTCAGCGACTGCGACCGAAGCAAGGTCATGGGTTTGTTGCAACCAACCCTCCTCCGCCTCCTCCACCTCCCTCCCTTCTCCACCACCACCACCAACCCCCCCCCCCTCCACCACCACCACCACCCCCTCCACCACCACTACCTCCCATCATCCCCCTCCACCTCCCCTCCTCCTCAACCCCCCCCTCCACCACCACCACCACCACCCTCCCACCACCACCCACCTCCTCCTCCTTATCCTCCTCCTCCACCACCACCCCTCCCACCACCCCCTCCACCCTACCTATCTCTCATTCACCTCTGTCTTTATCAATCAACTTTGCTGGGTGGCACCATTGACACGCAGTAGCAGATATCCACACTCTGCATGATTAGACAATAAGAGAGGCGGGCTGATATATGCACACCAACAGGGTAGGGGTGGAGAATGGCTGATGTGTCAGAGAAAGACAGAGGGTTGTTCCATGTTGTTATTTACAGTAAATGGACTCGGATTCGCTGACAGGAATAACGGCTTGAACGGATGGGCACATTATGTGCCCAAACTATTTGACCAGCCATGGTTCTGTCTCTGCTTATATTCTTTATATTTCTATTTTTATCTGCTGTTATCCACAGTTTATAAACATTCCTTGAACCCAATGAACCGTAAAGTGTAACTTATTACCGTAATTACTTAAAATTGCAATTATGGAGTGTTAATTGTTTTGATATGAGCCATTATATCTCTTCATGTTGCTTTCTTTAATATGTATTTGTATTCTTTCCTGATTGAAAATCAAAATGAGAAGCTGTGAATTTGTGTGCGCGTGTGTCTGCCTGTGTGTGTGTGTGTGTGTGTGTGTGTGTGTGTGTGTGTGTGTGTGTGTGTGTGCGTGTGTGCATGGGCGTGTGTGTGTGCATGCACACAAGTATCTCCATCAAGGGGCGCGTTAATGAATAGTAATTAAATCCACTGTTACGTTTCACCACACACACATGCTCATAACAGTAAAAAATAATGAGCATGTGTGTGTGATGAAAATCCAAAAACGCAGTTTGTGTTGGGCGGGTGCAAGGGGAATTGATTCAGCCACAGTGTGTCTCCCGCTGCTTTAAGATAGTTCCCCCACTGTTGTGTGTACTGAGGACGATCCAGCCCTGACGTGTCTTCTGCTCAGTCAGACGTAGAGACTTGACAGAGAGAGAGGAAGGGCTCTCCTCTGGCAGGTGGTGTGTTTACATTACATTACAGTACAGTCATTTAGCAGATGCTTTTATCCAAAGCGACTTACAATAGTGTGTTTCATCAAAGGAAGGTAAGAGAACAACTCGTCACCAGAATTCAAAAGTGCATTTCATTCCTAACAAGTCTCCAAGAACTGAACCAGTGCTCAGGTAGAAGTACAATAATTCAGGTAAAAGTGTAAGGGAAAGGTACAATAAGTTGGCAAACAATATGCAACAATATCTAGAACAATATCTACCTATCTATAATATGTAATCTACTTAGATAATCGACTTAGGCTACGAGGAAGGATCCGGGAAGTGTGTCCTGAAGAGATGGGTTTTCAGCCTGCGGCGGAAGCTGGCGAGTGACTCTGCAGTCCTGACATCCGTGGGGAGTTTGTTCCACCAAATTGGGGCCAGGACGGAGAAGAGCCGTGACCGCGTAGATCGGCCACACGGGCCCCTAAGCGAGGGGGCAAGCAGACGGCCCGACGAAGCCGAGCGAAGTGGGTGGGTTGGGATGTAGGGCTTAACCATTGCCTGGAGGGAGGATGGAGCAGTTCCTTTTACTGCCTTGTAGGCTAGCACCAATGTCTTGAACTGGATGCGAGCAGCTACAGGTAGCCAGTGTAGATGTGTAAATGGTGGCAGTATCGCTCAGGAGGTAGAGCGGTCGCCTCAACCGGAAGGTTGCTGGTTCGATCCCCCGGCTCCTCCTAGCAAAAACTGTCGAGGTGTCCTTGAGCAAGTCCCCCTAAACCCTAACTGCTCCTGACGTGCTGGCTGTCTCCTTGCATGGCTGACTCCGCCGTCGGTGGTTGAATGTGTGTATGAATGAGTGAATGAGAGGCATGACTTGTAAAGCGCTTTGGATCAAATCGCTGTATAAAAGCAGTCCATTAACCATTAACTGGCCGATAGGTGGGACTAACTGAAATGTTTTTTTGTTTTTTCTAATGGTACTTTTTAAGTCATCCAAAGTGAATGTACTAGAGCAGGTACTACTCTGATTGTCCGGAGGTTGTGGGCGCTCTGTGCGGCCCCCTGCCGTGTCTCTTACCCTATACAGAAAATTGGACAGTATCAGTGATTGGGATTAGTGTCATAAGCCATCACCATACTGTCTTCGTGATGCGCTGTTGTTGTTTTTGCGGATATGTCCATGACAGGTGACTCCCTTCTTTCCCCAGCGTGACCGTCCTTAACCCTTTTGAGTTTGAGCCGAGGGTTCATGTGATTGTTGAGGGTGTGATTGAGGGTTGTTGGGCACGTAGGTGTGGATGTGGTTCTTGTTGATCAGTTGACCGGGTGACGGTCAGAGTATGAAGACGAAGTAGTTAATGATGAGTAATCGTTTGGAGACTAGCTGCTGCCTCCCAGTCAGTCAACTCAAACCTGTGTGTCTAATTGTATCGCTTACTACTGTGACATGCACAACATATAAATCATGTTTATTGCATTTTAATTGTCATTTTTATTGTGTTTAGTATTGTGTTTTGGAGATTTGTACTGCGGGAGGGAATGGGGAGTAAGCATTCCATTGTACTTGTTGCACATGGCAAATAAAAATCTTGAATCTTGAATCTATAAAGACACAAATACAACACGATGGCCAATTAGAACAGTCCAGCATAAACAATGAATGGAATACCAGTCTACTATTTTCAAGATGAGACCTTGTAACCTTGTAATGTAGTCTTCAATTATGCTAATCTAACCCGATATACCAATATATTTAATATATTACGGGTGGCAGTAGCTCAATCCGTTGGGACTTGGCTTGGGCACCGGAAGGTCGCCGTTTCAAGTCCCCGAAACACCTGGTCACTGCCGAGGAGCCCTTGAGCAAGGCACCAGACCTCCTACACACTGCTCCCCGGGCGGCTGTATATACAATAGCTGCCCACTGCTCCTAATACTACGATGGGTTAAATGCAGAGAAACAAATGACACTGTGTGTGTGTGTGTGTGTGACCAATAAAGAGGATTCAATCCTCCAGATTTTGATATAGATTTCCCCCGTTCGTCTACGTGATCAGAGCCTCCATCAGCTCTGTTGTGTGTGTTTGTCTATATTTGTATTTCTTTAGTTTCCCCATAGTGCCACAGGAGTAGACACATGTACATACACAGTACGGTCAGTGTGGTCTAGTACACCTTGCAGTGCGCTAGACGAGACGGTTGGTTAGGACACAGGAGGAATGACCCCTAACCCCCCATCGGCCTTCTGACAGGTCGGTCATGTCTCCTCAGAGAGCTCATCTCCGCTCCTGTCGACATCTTGAGTACACCATATAAATAGACCACAGCGGTGTCTCCGGGGTTCCTCTCGTTGCGGTTTGTAGAAAGCAGAAAAAGGAGCTCCCTGGAGGGAACTGTACAGTACACACACGCATGAGGGATGGTCCTTTCAGTAGTTTACACGTCATGTGGTAAGAAGTACAACGAGATGTGATACAATATATGTGTTCTTACCTAGGACAGAGCTCTGGTTAAGATATGTTGTATTATATTCTGTCACAAACACACACGACGAGAAGACGTGCTTAATATATTCTTAAATGTGTTGTACATGGTGGTGTCTATTTCATTGTATATTTTGTATGTTTTTATCGTTGTATTTAGACATATTTAGAAAAATGTACAGTACAGTTGTGTTTTGTCATATTTGGCAAAATGTGTTCAATTGCATTCTGATTCAGATTGTAAACTGATTAGGCAACCTGCAGGATGATGATGATGATGATGTTGACCCCACCCCCTCCCCCCCACCTCTGACCTCTGACCCCTCAGTACAAACAAGTGGAGCAGTACATGTCCTTCCACAAGCTGCCGGCCGACTTCCGGCAGAAGATCCACGACTACTACGAGCACCGCTACCAGGGCAAGATGTTCGACGAGGAGAGCATCCTGGAGGAGCTCAACGAGCCGCTGCGTGAGGTAACCAATGACAACAAACAAACCAACAAACAGCAACAAACAAACAAGCAACACACGTGCGTGCCACGCCCCACAGTTTGAACCACAGTGTATTATTCTGCTATGTACACAATGCTGCTTTTTTAGTGCATGCTTCTAATTTTAGTTATATGTCTGCCCAAGAGATTGGAGAATGATAAGCATGTTATTTATTTTGAGCTACAGTATGTCATGATTCATTTACTAAATATACGGTAAGATGGTGTTTTTTCCAACCACTGTGACAAAGATGAACTGGACAGATGATTCTTTGGTACATCTAATAGCGGTTTGTATAACGGTTAAAGAGCTACAATATGAGCGCAGCATAGCATAATGTAGTATAGCATAGTGTAGCACAGTGCAACATAACATAGCTTAGCATAGCATAGCTAAGCTAAAATAAGCTGTTTAAGTTCCTCATGAAATCACTCAAACAGCATAGCGTAACGTAGCATAGCATAGCATAGCGTAGCGTAGCGTAGTGTGAAATAGCATAGCATAGCACAGCATAATAATAGCAAAGCAATTGTTTAAAACAAAAAACAACAACTGCTGTCATCACTTAGGAAATCGTCAACTTCAACTGCCGCAAGCTGGTGGCGTCCATGCCGCTGTTCGCCAACGCCGACCCCAACTTTGTGACGGCCATGCTGACCAAGCTGCGGTTCGAGGTGTTCCAGCCCACGGACTACGTGGTCCGGGAGGGCACCATCGGCAAGAAGATGTACTTCATCCAGCACGGGGTGCTCACCGTCCTCACCAAGGGCAGCGTGGGCATGAAGCTGATGGACGGCTCCTACTTCGGAGGTACGGGAGCGCTACTCCACACGCTACTCTCCTACGCTACTCTCATACGCTTCTCTCATACGGTACTCTCATAGGCTACTCCACACGCTACTCTCCTACGCTACTCTCATACGCTTCTCTCCTACGCTACTCTCATACGCTACTCCACACGCTACTCTTATACGCTACTCTCATAGGCTACTCCACACGCTACTCTCCTACGCTACTCTCATACGCTACTCCACACGCTACTCTTATACGCTACTCTCATACGCTACTCCACACGCTACTCTCCTACGCTACTCTCATACGCTACTCCACACGCCACTCCACATGCTACTCCACACCCTACTCTCGTACGCTTCTCTCATACGCTACTCTCATACGCTACTCCACACACTACTCCACACGCTACTCCACACACTACCCCCATACAGCTTACACACTTCACTTCACTTCTTCACTTGAAAGACCAGGTTCTCCGATTACTTTTGGGGAATCATTAGTTTAATATCGTAGCTCCCTCGCTGAAAACATCAAATTCCTATTATTGTAATATCAATACATATTTAAAGTAGTCAAGCTCATTTACCAGCAAAACCATGAGAAGAAATATAGGAACATTTTGATGTTTTAGTTCTGATTCCCGGCATTGCCACAGCACTGCTTAACCATCCTTCTGCCTGACGTTGATGGCTGTCATTGCTATTTGGGGAATCCGTGCGCGCGCGCACACACACACACACACACACACACACACACACACACACACACACACACACACACACACACACACACACACACACACACACACACACACACACACACACACACACACACACACACACACACACCCTTGACCGTTGGATGGATGGGTTGTTAAGGGGACATTGCTCACATCCGGTGCCCTGTACAACAGACCAAATAAGCTCATACTAGCCCATGGGCTTCACAAGGGGGAGTTACACCGGACACACACACACACACACACACACACACACTCGTGTTCATACTGACATCCAATTAATAACAGCTCATTGTGTGGCCGAGCAGGACGCCGGGACCGGGGGCATGTGTAACGGGTCAGGGGATGACCACAGCCTGTCTCAGACCACGAGGGAGACCTGCTGTCTCTCTCCTCTGCAGGAGCACCAACTTGATGACCACCGTAGCCATAGGGAATGTGTGCCTACTGAACTGATAGGAGTGCTGCCACGATCATAACATTGTCATCCATATTGCATTACACTATCACACTTGAGCTGGACGACTTTTGCTGGACTCATTGCAGTTACTGCACTGTTCTGCACTGTACTGGCTCTTTAAAATGCTTTTCAAATGCTTTTTGCACAATTCAAAATATGTACACTATATATAAATCATCCATCAGTCACTTTATTGTTGTTTTTATTGTTAGTTTTATTGTGTATAGAATTGTACACAATTCATTCCATTGTACTTGCACATCTTGTATCTTCAGCACCGTATAGAGAGTGTGTGCTATGGTTCTCAGTTTAAAACAGAATTGTCCACCTCTCAGACGAGGTTCACAGTGGGGCTTCTTACTGTCACTCTTATGATCACACTTTTGTTCAGAGCGGTGCATTGGTTTCAAGGGCACCTTCCTCTTCCTGCGTTTGTTTGACGATGTGATTCGTTGAAATGTCATGACACCAAATTAACGCAAAAATAAAATCCCCGTCTGTCGGACCCGGTCGATTACGCGGTGGGTGTGGTCACTTTTTTCACAACTTTTGAAACCACATATTGGATTAATAGGAGAAGAGATCAAAGAGTGTGAAGTCGAGGCTAGCGGAACGCTGACCTTTGACCTCGCAGCGACACAGATCATGTTTGGAGGGGAGAAGGAGAGAGCGAGATAGAGAAAGACTTCCTATCTGAGGGATGTCCAATCGCCAGTTTGCTGTGAGTCACTCCGGACGTTCCCATTGGCCCTCCGCTGCCACAGTTGGAAGCGCTCACGTCTAACCCTAACCTGACCTTTCATCTCCAGAGAAAGTGTCAATCCTTCATCAGGTACATGGGAAACAAGGTCACACTTTAATAGCCTCTGAATAGAATGCCCTGGTGATTGATTGATTGATGTGTGTGTGTGTGTGTGTGTGTGTGTGTGTGTGTGTGTGTGTGTGTGTGTGTGTGTGTGTGTGTGTGTGTGTGTGTGTGTGTGTGTGTGTGTGTGTGTGTGTGTGTGTGTGTGTGTGTGTGTGTGTGTGAAGACAAGCAGAGAGGTGGGGAGGCTGTGACACCGTAACCTGGGCTAGCTCTCTTTCAGCCAGGACAAATATAGGCTATATGCGCCCTGCAAAGTGGCTCATCTCATTTTGGATTTTTGCTGGTTTTTTTTTACGACATAGAGATATAATGTGTACGTGTAGGGCAATGTGGGCAGCACATAAGTACCCCTATGACCAACGTGTAGCCCTTTCACAAGCTTTTTTTTTTTTTTTTAAACACAAGAATTGCATCCTCATTTCCTCCCTCCCTGTGCAGGGCTGGGTGCACTACGACGCAGACAGCTCCCCTGAGCCTTGCCCTGAGCGATCCTCAGAGTTCTGCTATTTCTCCTCTATTTCCCCAGGGGGGTCTGGGCTGGAGGGGGGGGGCGGATACACAGCCTCTCGGCAGCCAGCCAGTGATAGGGTGGGGTGGGGGGGAGAGAGGGGGGAGGGGAGAGAGGGGAGAGAGAGGGAGAGCATACGGTTGTCAAGACAACAGCCTGCCCCAGCCCCACAGAGAGGGAAGGAGTGAGAGTCTGTGTTAGTGAGCGCCGGGTAGTGAGAGAGAGAGAGAGAGAGAGAGAGAGAGAGAGAGAGAGAGAGAGAGAGAGAGAGAGAGAGAGAGAGAGAGAGAGAGAGAGAGAGAGAGAGAGAGAGAGAGAGAGAGAGAGAGAGAGAGAGAGAGAGAGAGAGAGAGAGAGAGAGAGAGAGAGAGAGAGGAGAGAGAGGGTGAGAGAGGGTGAGAGCGAGAGAGAGAGAGAGAGAAATAGAGAAATAGATAAAGAGGGTGAGAGAGAGCGAGAGAGAGCGAGAGAGAGAGAGAGAGAGAGAGAGAGAGAGAGAGAGAGAGAGAGAGAGAGAGAGAGAGAGAGAGAGAGAGAGAGAGAGAGAGAGAGAGAGAGAGAGAGAGAGAGAGAAATTGATAAAGAGGTGAGAGTGAGAGAGAGAGAGAGAGAGAGAGAGAGAGAGAGAGAGAGAGAGAGAGAGAGAGAGAGAGAGAGAGAGAGAGAGAGAGAGAGAGAAATAGATAAAGAGGGTGAGAGTGAGAGAGAGAGAGAGAGAGGGGAAAAGGGGAACAATAGTGTCTGAATATAGAGTGTGCTGCCTTCCGTCAGCCTCACCGATGGACAGACTACCTAATGTTTCTTACCATGTCCCGTGGGGCCTAGACATAATAAGCGAAAAAGGTTCAACTTCTGCGCTTAGAAGGGAAAAGGGCGCTCTTTCAGTCCGCACGTGGACTGGAAATCCCCAATGGAGATTGCTGGCCCGACATCATCATTATTATTATTCATTATTATTTGGTTATGGAGCACAGCAAGACTTTAACAGTGGATTTCAAGTACTAATGAGCCGGTGTCGCTTGGGGTTGTTAGGTAGACAGACGGGCGTCATTATAGCTCAGGAGGTCGCCTCATAACCGGAAGGTTGCTGGTTCGATCCCCCGGCTCCTCCTAGCAATAACTGTCGGTGTCCTTGAGCAAGACACCCTAACCCTAACTGCTCCTGACGTGCTGGCTGTCTCCTTGCATGGCTGACTCCGCCGTCGGTGGTTGAATGAATGTGTTTATGAATGGGTGAATGTGAGGCATGACTTGTGTGGCTTCTAGTGCTTTGGATAAAAGCGCTATATAAAAGCAGTCCATTAACCATTAGACAGTGGACATTAAAAACCAGCGGAATTGGATTGGACTGGAAAGTTGAACATCTTCTTCAAGTCAGGACACTGTTGTCATCCCTTGTCTCATCTTTGTCTCCCCCCCCTCCCCCCCCCCCACCTTGATCAGAGATCTGTCTCCTGACCAGAGGGCGCCGGACGGCCAGCGTGCGGTCCGACACGTACTGCCGCCTCTACTCGCTGTCGGTGGACAACTTCAACGAGGTGCTGGAGGAGTACCCCATGATGAGGAGGGCCTTCGAGACGGTCGCCATCGACCGGCTGGACCGGATAGGTGAGACCGCCGCGGGGAAAGAAAAAAAAAAAAAACCCCAGAGCAACAGGAGGAAGGGAGGAAGGGAGGAAGGGGAGGGGAGGGGTGGTGCCGTTTCCGTGGCAACACGCCGTTGGTGATACAACACGTATTGATCATCCGATACTCCGAAGCGGAGCGGGGCGGGGGAATCGAACACTCTGTGTTTACGGTACGATCGAAACGGAGATCCTACGGGTGATTGGCGGTACGTGCGTCGGTGTGATGCAATCAACGGGCTGCGGAGCCTGAGTGTTTAGGTGCAGGCCGTTAGTTAGGAAAAAACCCTCCTCTGGTTTTTTTAAGAATGGGAATGCGTGTCCTCCGTCTCCAGACGCGGCCTGTCTCCGTGATGCTAAACAAGTAGCCTCTCAGGCCTACAAACCTCTTATCACTCTTAGCCCTTGGTAACAAGGGGTGGTATCGTGCGGTCGCAAATTATATTAATTTGGTTTCCTTCTTGTTATAATAATAATAATAATAATAATAATAATAATAATAATAGGCATTTTCCAATTGGCTGTTTTCTATAGAAACACACAAACACTTATATATATATAGACACATATATATATAGACACTTATATATATATAGACACTTATAGAAACACACACAGCAGCAGCTGTGTTGCGATGTACCATCGGCAAAACTTTGTGAATCGAGGTCCATCGTTTCAGACGGGGGGGGGACAGGGGGACGGGGGGACGGGGGGGGGGTTATGTTTGCCCCGGTGGATCGGGGGATGGCTGCATGCACACAGGGAGAAGTAAACACAGACACAAGCACAAACACCGGCACACACCACTTAGACACGCAGCCTCCGCTCCGCCATCGACTCCCCCCCCCTCCCACCCGGGAGTGTGGCTGATGTCTCATCACCCTGTCACATGCCAGATCCGCCACCTGCCATCCGTTGCCATAGCAGCCAGAAGCGGTCCACATAGTAACAAGCGCTCAGCCAGCCGTAGGGCTACGCGAAGGGAAAGGTTTAAAAGGGTCCCACTTGGTATCTGCACCGCTAGACACCAGAGTAACTCCCTTTTGGCCATTAGTCATAACAATGACAATGTGTTGTGACCAAGGCCTACTGTTAGTAATTACTCATCAGCCTGTGGGTGAGTGGAAGAAGCTTGTGGGTTTTTTTACACAGGCGGGAAGTACTTAGAGTGCTCGAGGATCTTTAACTAAGACGATGTACATCAGAGAATGATTCATTCCTTCCTGTGATCTTACTGGCTGAAGAGCTAGTACAGTCGAGTTGACGAAAAACAAGTACATACATCAGGGGGTCAATGCAAAGACAGGGTTATTTCCTTCTTTCTTTCGTTCTTGTTCTTTCTTTCTTTTTTGACTGAAATACATGTTCACGTCAAATGTAGTCTGACAATCCCCGGCTTTAGATCCAAACCCTGAGCCTCCTGTGTCGTGTCCTCCATCCAGGCAAGAAGAACTCCATCCTAATGCACAAGGTGCAGCACGACCTCAACTCGGGCGTGTTCAACAACCGCGAGAACGAGCTGATCCAGGAGATCGTCAAGTACGACCGGGAGATGGTGCAGCAGGTGGACGTGCCCCGCCAGAGGTCCCTGTCCGTGTCAGTGACATCGCCGTCGCACGCCGGCGCCTTCTACCCCTCGCCGTGCTCGTCCCTGACGCGGGACGGCTCGGCCGTCGCCACCCTCCAGCAGGCGGTGGCGATGAGCTTCTGCCCCGTCGTGGGGGCGGGGAACGGCCTGCGGTCCCCCAGGATGGCGAGGACGTTCCAGGCGTTCCACAACGCCCCTTCTCCTCAGCCCCAGCTCCACCCGCTCTGCGGCCCCACCGCCCAGAGCCCGCGTTCCCTCTCGGGTCGCTCGTTCCAGTACGGGTCCGGCGGCTTGGGGGGTCCTCCCCCTCCGTCGTCGGGCTCCCAGCTCTCTCTCCTCCAGCAGCAGGGGGCGCTGGCCCCCCCGCAGCCCCGGCCCAACGGCCAGAAAAGCACCTTCTCCTTGCAGATGGGCGGCCTGAGCCAGGACGTCCGGGCGCTGTCGGCGTCTCAGCCCTCGCTGCCCCACGACGGGGCCCGGCCGGCCGCCCCTCTGTCCACCAGGGTGTCCTCGGCCTCCATCGGGCCCTCTCCTCAGACCCCTTCGTCTTCGTCGTCCTCGTCGGGCCTCGCGGGCCTCCGGGGGGCCGTACCCCACAGGGTGGCCCTGCCTCACCAGATGTCCGCGGGGGTCTTCCCCGTCGCCGTGCTGCCCGGTTCGCTGCACCCGACCGGGGGCGGAGCCGTGCTGGCTATGGGGCTGATGGACCCCCTGAGGCCCAAGAAGGACTCCATAGTGAGCCTCCCCGAGACGGACCACCTTAAAGTCAGATCCAGGCTCTCCTCAAACTTGTGACCTTCATGAAATCTGCAAAAAAACCCAGGAACAGTCAGGAAGAG
The DNA here is from genome assembly GCA_027704905.1 of Muraenolepis orangiensis. Classification (NCBI taxonomy): domain Eukaryota; kingdom Metazoa; phylum Chordata; class Actinopteri; order Gadiformes; family Muraenolepididae; genus Muraenolepis; species Muraenolepis orangiensis. The sequence goes on from CM051004.1 coordinate 27,291,493, forward strand.
GTGGAGCGCCCCTCTCTCTCTCTCTCTCTCTCTCTCTCTCTCTCTCTCTGCTCTCTCTCTCTCTCTCTCTCTCTCTCTCTCTCTCTCTCTCTCTCTCTCTCTCTCTCTCTCTCTCTCTCTCTCTCTCTCTCCTCTCTCTCTCTCTCTCTCTCTCTCTCTCTCTCTCTCTCTCTCTCTCTCTCTCTCTCTCTCTCTCGCTGTCTCTCTCTCGCTGTCTCTCGCTCTCTTTTGCAGCGTCTGCAGTGGGTTCCTCATCTATTGGCTCCAGTGGGAGACTCCTCTGAATGTATGACTGATGTGAGTGCGGTGGCGGTGAAGGACTCTGAGACTCTGAGACTCTGAGACTCGGCCCGTGGATGGATCTTCATCACTGGCATGTTTTTTGTATTTAAAATCACACACCTAGATATGCAGACCACCACCGTAGGACCGCAGTGGTACAGTAGCGTCTATACACAGACACACCCTTGCCTCCTTCGTTTGATACCGTGTGTGTTACTTGTCAGCCCCGAGGCTTTAGCATGTAGCATATAGACAAACCAGTTACTTCTTTCCTATTTGCCTGCTAAGTAGTTGGCTACAATGCTGTTGGCACCGAAATATGCCATTTTGTTTCTGTGACAATAGGCTGAATATCTTTCACAATGCCACGAGGATATCAGAGCGGCATTTCCCCCGGTCTATTGTTTTAAGAATACATTTCTATCCTCAAATCAATGCTAAAAAATAAAGGTGTTTAGTATTGATTTTTTGATATCTCACTATTCCTATTCTCCAAGCTGTTTCTCCTTCCAGACCAAAGTGAATCGGACGGTGTGTACACTGAATGCGACTATGAGAAGTCATTTGTTGCTATGGCATAAGTATTTTGGCCTCTCAAACTCCAAAATTGTAAGCCATATTTGTACTACTGATTGTACTATATATGTATATATATATATATATTTATATATATATACGTATATATATAAAAAGTATTGTTCCAATGAAGAGAGGTGTCTTTTGATATGCCCTCGGTTTTTTTTCTCGATGGTCTCGTCAATAATAATATCATTGGTTCGTTGTGGTTTTTAGATCTACCATAGATTTATTAAAAATCTCATTCTATATAGGAGTATAAAAAATATAAAACAGATGACAGATGTGACTATTTCAGCAAAGATATCTCTATATTATTATAGGAAAGTATGTGAATGTGTGTTTCCTAATGTGTGAGTAGTGAATGAATACTTACAGTCTGTGACTGACTGATCTGACCCCTTAATAAGTGTTAGTCCCTCCTGTCTCTCGCTCTTCTGATTTAATTGAACACCCTTTTGACGTCTGACGTATTGCTTGGTTGAGTAAAAAAAAAAATATCATCCTTTATACGTTAAATCAGGCATGGGTCATCGGAGGCCAAAACAACCTCGAGGGTTGAGTGACCACAGAGTGTCATTCCCCCCCCGACAGACAGACACACAGACACACACACACACACACCATCTACTGTACACTTTTCTTGACTGATGGTTTGGCAGGTGGATTGATTAGTTAAACGATGCCTGGCTGATCAGCCAATCAAGACGCACAGATGCTGATTCCCTTCCGACGTTATTAAACAGGGAATCTTTTTTTCTCTCTCTCTCTCTGCCCTAGTATTCTGCTATTCCACCACCCCCCACACCACCATCACCACCCCCACCACCACCCCCTACACCACCACCACCCACCACCACCACCCCCCTCCACCACCACCACCGGTGTCTCAGTGAGGCCTTAACAGTTATGAGAGTAATATGAGAAGCGATTGAAGCCCCATGGGTCCTGTTTGTTTAAGCACAGGTTGTGATGGCCCGCTTCTGTTGGATTTCATTACACAGTGGAGAAATGAATGAATCTTCTCCCCCTCCTCCTCCTCCTCCTCCTCCTTTGTCTTTTGCATTTTCCTTTTCTTTATATATATATATCGTTTTACAGTTATTATCCTCCTTGAGCATTGGGAAGAAGGACCATTGGATAGTGATTGGACGGTGTGTTGGTTTGGATTAGTTTCATGCTGAAACGACGCCCCGATGGATGACACCGCCTCACTAAAAGGTTTTGCTCAATGTTGCTCCTTGATTTTTTTTTGATGTAGTTTTCCACACGCTGGAACCGTTCAACTACTACCTTACGGTGCGTCACTTGGTAGACCCAGGCTGTACACGATACGCAGGAAGTTAGTGTTAAAAGGGCTTTCATCAGCAATGGGGGGGGGGGGGGTGAGTACTGAAAATCTATATTCAAGTGAGCACTACAATTACTCAGATTAAAAAAAGCCTTGAGTTAAAGTGAAAATTACCATTTGAGAAACCTACTCAAATCAAATAATGATTAAAAAAATTAACTTCCCATTTGAATAGTGGCAGGTCTTGTTTATAATGAAGTAGAGCAGGTGGGTTAATCAAACAATTAAGGATAGGCTTCACAATTGAGATTTGTACAATCCTCCACTCTCTCTCGATCTCGTCCTCTACCCCTCTCTTCCTCACCTACCCTTCTCTCTACCCCTCTCTTCCTCACCTACCCTTCTCTCTACCCCTCTCTTCCTCACCTACCCTTCTCTCGCCATCTCTTCCTCACTTTCCCCTCTCTTTCTCCCCTACCCTTCTGTCTCAAGATGTCTTCCTCACCTTTCCCTCTCTCTCTCTCAATCTCTTCCTCTCTACCCCTCTCTTCCTCACCTACTCTTCTCTCTCTCCATCTCTTCCTCACCCACCCTTCTCTTCCTCACCCTACACTGCTCTCCCTTTCCATCCCTTCCTCACCCACCCTCTCTTCCTCACCTACCCTTCTCTCTACCCTTATCTTCCTCACCTACCCTTCTCTCTCTCCATCTCTTTCTCACCTACCCTTCTCTCTCTCCATCTCTTCCTCACCTACCCTTCTCTCTACCCTTCTCTTCCTCACCTACCCTTCTCTCTTCTCACCACCCCTCTCTTCTCACCTACCCTTCTCTCTCTCCATCTCTTCCTCACCCACCCTTCTCTTCCTTACTACACTTCTCTCTCTCCATCTCTTTCTCACCTACCCTTCTCTCTACCCTTCTCTTCCTCACCTACCCTTCTCTCTTTCTCACCCACCCCTCTCTTCCTCACCTACCCTTCTCTCTCTCCATCTCTTCCTCACCCACCCTTCTCTTCCTTACATACACTTCTCTCTCCAGCTTTTCCTCTCTACCCCTCTCTTTCTCACCTACCCTTCTCTCTCTCTCTCTCCATCTCCCCCTTTCTACCCCTCTCTTTCGCTCACCCAACCTTCTCTTCCTCACCTACCCTTCTCTCCCTCTCTATCCCTTTCTCACCCAACCTTCTCTTCCTCACCTACCCTTCTCTCTCTCTCCATATTTTCCTCTGTACCCCTATTCCTCACCTACCCTTCTCTCTCCATCTCTTCCTCACCTACCCTTCTCTCTCTCTCCATCTCTTCCTCACCATCCCTCTCTTCCTCACCTACCCTTCTCTCTCTCTCCATCTCTTCCTCACCCATCCCCCTCTTCCTCACCTACCCTTCACTCTCTCAATCTTTGCCTCTCTACCCTCTCTTCCTCACCTACCCTTCACTCTCTCAATCTTTGCCTCTCTACCCTTCTCTTCCTCACCTACCCTTCACTCTCTCAATCTTTGCCTCTCTACCCTTCTCTTCCTCACCTCTCTCTCTCCATATCATCTGCAGTAAAGCTGGTCCTCACAGCCCCTCCCCCCTCCCCCCACACGCCTCCATCCCTGCATTTACATCAGACTAGTTCAAGCAAAGGTATGAATGGCAAAGTAAAAAGTAGATCACTGACTCACAAATATACTTTTTCAAAAATATAAATATACTTAATATACGACATGAAACGACAACAGATTATATTTGCCGCTACCCAAACTTCAAAACACTGATTTCCGATTAACGGTTCAGCTGTGGCAAGGTACACACAAGTATGGACCATATTTTTATGTCTATTTACAAACTACTGATGAAGAGCAATAGGGTCGAGTGAGGCCTTTCGATCCACCAATATTCACATTGATAGCTTAATAGTGTGGAAAGCACGTCTAAGTATCATTTTAAACGGATATCCAGATGTAACAAAGTGCTGAAATAAATAGTGCTTTTTTCTTCTTTTGTACAAACCGTTTGGTTGTTTAATGCCAACATTCAGCACGGATAAAGTCAGGTGACACATTTCACCGAACTAAAAACGACGCAAGATATGCTAATATTAAAAACGCTTGTTCCTGGGACATCCTGTTGGTTTACGATTCTCATCATGCCTTAAAATAACATCAATGGTGGAGTGCAATCTTTTAATCAATGGATTCACTCTGTTAAAAATTCAAAAAACGTTCCTTCCCTTTGTATTAGTAGCTGGCATCAGTGTGTGAAATGCGCTCTCTCTCTCTCTCTCTCTCTCTCTCTCTCTCTCTCTCTCTCTCTCTCTCTCTCTCTCTCTCTCTCTCTCTCTCTCTCTCTCTCTCTCTCTCTCTCTCTTCTCTCTCTCTCTCTCTCTCTCTCTCTCTCTCTCTTCTCTCTCTCTCTCTCTCTCTCTCTCTCTCTCTCTCTCTCTCTCTCTGTGTGTGTGTTAGGGAGAAGAAGCCTCCAGAAACTATGACAAAGTTCAACTACAAACAGAACACAACTGCAGCAAAAAAGAAACTGCACTTCTGCTTCCCAATTACAACTTTTTATTTGTCTATCGTTATCTAATTCACACCTCCTAGAAAAACCTCAGCTCGGAACCTAATTGACTAATTTATATGGAAAGCCACATGGGGCAGGATGGGTGGGTCGTACGGAATAGTGCGTCGAGGTACAAATCAACTCAGCCTTAACCTTTGCAAATGAAACTTTCCAATGCTCATTAACCGAGGAGAATGGTACAGGATTATGCGATAATGTTTTTATCGGGAGTTTCGTGTTGTCCCCGGCATTAAATGAAAACACGCTGTTTCTCTCTTGTTTCGCTCTTTCCATAACGGGAGGTTATTCAAATTGAAACATCTCCCGTTCCGTATTTATTTTGTAGCTAAACAGAAAGAAGGAATACATGATTATTAGCAATACACAAACGACACATTTTGAGTGGGAACCTACACCAAGGGATGCAAACTTTAGATTTTTTTTTAATTGATTGCCAAATCTTTTCACGTTGCATAAATATGTGTATGCAACTGAGTTAGTACTACTTTATTGTCTTCAATAGATGGACCACAGTGCTAGACAACACAATGTTGTTTTATGATGTTGTTGTTTTTGCTTCAGCCACGTCACTCCGTGCTCTTTCTCTCTCTCTCTCTCTCTCTAAATCGTAAGGGATAATATCTTCTTAATACATATAATACATTGAATGTTGGCCAACTGCCAATTGGCAGTTGGCCAACATTCAATGTATTATTCATTCTCTTGACACCGCCATTGGAAACTTATGTTTCTTACGTATTTATTTTCTTGTTTTGGCCCTGAATGGACCTTTGCTACACGGTGTGAATTGAATGTGTCACATAAAATCCTACAACGAACGACGCACAACGATGACGGTGGCGACTGTCACCAACCCCATTGAACACTCCAACACTCCGTAAACAACACACATCACATTAACCGGGGATACAATAAACCCTCATGACAGGGCAGGACAACAACGGCAATGAATATGAAGCAAAGAAACAGGAACACGTTTTCAGTTCAATGCTGTCGTGCGTCAGGGACCAGCTTTTATCGTCACAACAGAGAGAGTGAGTGTGTGTGTGTGTGTGTGTGTGTGTGTGTGTAGCCCCTATACGGTCCTCTCCCCTCATCAGACCCCCCCGTGGAGTGTACATACTTAGTGCCTATAGAATATATACTTGTGTGTAGTCTCTCCACGTACACCGTGTAAACCTTCTCTGGCTGTACACACACTACAAGCTGCACCAATGCAAAATATCTATGTGATTTGTATCCAATTGCAATACCGATGTATAAAGAAATATTAATAAACTGAGTTTGAGTACATTATTATTATTTTTCTTGAATACATAATGTATGATAAATAAATGGTAAAAAAAATATGTATTAATTTAAAACATCATATATATATATATATATATATATATATATATATATATATATATATATATATATATATATATATATATATATATGTCATGCCAACAAGACGTTGTACAAACATCTTCTATCATTTGTAACAACCAGTAACAGTGAATGACGCTGGTTGTGAGCAGACGTTTTAATATGAGTGATACTCTTTGTTATGGAATAATAAAGTAGGCCTTGCTAATACCACACTTCATCAGTTTATGACTTTATAAAAGTTTAAGATGTTATTTTACGACCAAGGTTATTACAATAAAAAAATCTGCTGGGAGAACCGCATCCCATCCGTCCCTCCTGTTGAATAATGGATTACACCACCTTCATTCAAATATCAATGTTATTATAACATATCATTCTTATAACATATCATTCTTAATTAGGATCTTTTAGATCCTGAATCTTCTGCGGTGGTCTTCTGTCACCACACAATCAGTACACGCTTCAAGTGTGTGTGTTAGTGACTGTGTGTGTGTGTGTGTGTGTGGGGTGGCTGGTTTAACCTGTGGGCCTTGATTACCAAGGACCCACAGGTGTGCAGCCTCACTCACCAGCCACACACACACACACACACACACACACACACACACACACACACACACACACACACACACACACACACACACACACACACACACACACACACACACACACACACACACACACACACACACACACACACACACACACACACACACACACACACACACACACACACACACACACACACACACACACACACACACTCCATAATCACACATATAGACCCTCTTCTAGCTCTGGAGGCATGTTGAGCTAACCATCACATCCTCAAGGGGGCTTCTGATTGGTCAGGAAGTCAGGAATGTATATGACCCTTTTAGCGCTATATACATATATATACATATATATATACATATATATATATATATATATATATACATATAAATATATATATTTCTTTCTTTATTTCTCTCTATATATTTATATATATATTTCCTTCTTTCTTTATATATATATATATTTCCTTCTTTCTTTATATATATATATATATATATATATATATATATATATAAATATTTCATGTATATATACATTGAGATATATAAATATAAAAATAATATATATATGAAATATTTATATATATATACATATATATGAAGTATATATATATGAAATATATATATATATATATATATATACATATATTCAGTTTATATACGTATACGTATCCATTCACACAAAGTAAAATAAGATACATGATAAGAATAATAGTAAAGTAAAGTAAAAACGAATTTAAATGTGTATCTACCATGGAATAAGCACATGGTATACGACTACACAGTGACTATAATATTAGATAATGAGGTAAAGTTCAGGATAGGGTTGAGTTAATCAAACTATTTACCGGGACTAGGCCATAGAACGTTAGAACCATAGACGTTATATAAGACACCATTATGGAGCCTTATACATACTGAGTGACGAAGGTGTACAGTATGCTACAATATTGGAACTCTCTCTCTCTCTCTCTCTCTCTCTCTGTGTGCTAGCTGAGTCCTATTGAAAGCATGGGGTCCACTATGCACACTGCTCCATGTGCAGGAATAACAGCTCTGTTTTCTCACACACACACACACACACACACACACACACACACACACACACACACACACACACACACACACACACACACACACACACACACACACACACACACACACACACACACACACACACACACACACACACACACACACATCTGAATTGGTGATGTGCAGGCCAATTTCAAACTATGAGGGTCAAATTATGTAAAGTGATGCAAATGATTTGGTGGTTTTACTTCAAGAATGAAGGGGTGTGCGTGTGTGTGCGTGTGTGTGTGTGTGTGTGTGCGTGCGTGCGTGCGCGTGCGTGCGATAGTTGCATATTCATAAAGCCTCCAAACCCTCAATGAGGTTTGAGAGTGTGAAAAGAGTGTTATGTGTTTAAAAAAACGTATAATATTACCCAGAGGTATGCCATTCACTCCTACCACCTACAAAATACACACATAAAGTCAATAGAGAAGTTGAATTACTAGTTTTACAGAAGAGACAAAGAACATGTTTTAATAACGCGGTTGAAGTAAAAGTTCATTTATACTACGAGCATTATAAATACACCATGAACACAGTGAACATAGCAGAAGACTGTGTGATCCACGTCAGAACTAAAGGTGTCCACCATTGATATCTGGACACCTTTATCTATCTTTTTGCAAGTACCAGTTCTCACTCTGTACTTGCTCCGTTTCGGGAATCTTATAAAAAGGCAATGCCCTCTAAATGAACCGTCTACACCAGTCAACATGTCTAGACGTTTTGTCATCATAGCAGTGAGACCGTCGAAATGTTCCTTATATCCACATTTTAGTCTGGTCCTTTTTATTTATTTTTATCGACACTGAATGTTTACTAGAATGTAATTTTTGTCGAGCTAACCGAATGCTATTTTGTATCAAAGTGAATACATTACATTTATTTAGCAGATGCTTTTGTCCAAAGCGACTTAAGCACAACAAGTGCATTCAACATTGGACACACTGTGTAGGTAATGACTAAGAGTCCCCAGAAATTTCCTTCCTCAAACTAAGCCTCCGAGAGCAGAACCAGTGCTCAGGTGAAAGTACAATAACTTGGCTCCCTGGAATATTATTCTGATGTATTCAATGCTATTCAGTTGTGAGTACCATGGAAATTGTTACTGTATTTGTATGTACTGTAAAGTAACGGTCTTACACCACAAGAAACAGAAAATATGTAAACAATACAAAAACGAATAGCGTATAATGAAACCTATGAGTTGCGTGTAAAAAATATTTGTATACGCACCAAACGCAACCGAAATCAACAATTTTGTCAATTTGTAACCTATTCGACCTATGGGTTGCGTGTGGATTGCGTGTGGGTTGCGTGTGGGTTGCGTGAAGAAGATTACGAGTTGCGTTTGAGTTGCGTTCAAAACTTACAAGTTGCGTTTGACCTGCGTGCTAGTTGCGTGGTATTTGCGAATATCGGTCACGTGATAAAAACCTATAAAAGCGGAGCCGATTCAGTGTTTCCTTCTGATTTGGTCATCGAAGAGTCAACATGGGGAAAGCTACCAAGAAATCTGATAAAAGTGACCTCAAAACCTGGCCAGATACCTCAAATATGGACCTGCGTTCATAACTTATGAGTTGCGTACCTGTTGATCGCGTTTGCGTCCCTGTTGCGTCCCTGTTGCGTATAAATTGATCGCAGGCATTCGCAGAGAATTATTGAACATGTTCAACATTTCTGAACTTACTCTGCTTGTGTCTGCGATCACCTGCGTGCTTGTTGCGTACTTCAAACCTATAAAACCTATTAGTTGCGTTCGGAACTTATGACCACTATTTTTCATTCGCAACCATACGCAACTGGTGATCGCTATGGTGTGAGGGCATCATAAGGAAAATAAAGTGTAGCCATTATGTGTAACCCAACCACTGTCAACCAACTGTCCTGTCCCAACCGGCCTCAACACAGTCCCCTGCACCGTTCAAAATGACCTGTCAAGTTCCATCTGACAGGCAATTCACCAATATAGCAAACGTTACAAAATATCCATATTGCTCTTATGATATTCAAGGTATACTGTATATATAAGTCAGAGAAATTTGAATGGACTATTGTGTGATGTGAGGATTTATTGATGAGTACCACCTATTGAGAACTGAGAGAATCACAATCAGTTTTGATCAGCAAGATATAATCCATTTAGAATTGTAGACAATTGTACTTACTCATTTGCACAGATGTGCTAAAACATTTGCAATGTATTATGAATTGTTAATTTTTTGAAAAAAATTTGAATCTGTTGTGAACAAGTGCCCAGTGGTTTGGAGGATTACACAAAACAAATATTCGGAATAATTTAAGAATTGTGCCAAAGCAATTGAGGAAAAACTGTAAAAAAAGAAAAACAAAATGATAAAAAGGTTTTAACACACACACACACACACACACACACACCCAAGCCATTAAAGAGCACATGGTGCTAAAAGCCTGTTGTTCCGGTGCTGCGGGTCACTCCTGTGCACACCTCCTCTCCTCCTCCCCATCCCTGGGATAACCGTCAGCACAGGAACTCACACAGACCCCATCCAGCACAGCAGCAAGCAGAGCAAAATGCTGCTGTAAGGACATCTTCAATATCCTGTTTACTCCCTAAGCCAATGTCAGCATTAGTTTACCTCCTGGAAGCCACGTGTGTGTACACACACACACACAGCCAAGTTTGTACTATGAATATATATGATTGTATACAATCCCCCTTTGGCTTGATTGTGGTACTTATACCTTTCACCATCCATCTCCCTTCATCCCTCCTCCCTCCTCCCCGCATGCAGGCCTGACTGCTCCTTTAGCCAGGGTACAGCGGAGTGCGTCACGGGGCTGCGGGCCATGTGGGGCTCTGGCGGACGGCCGTGCAGCGAAAGGTGATACGTGTTAAGTGGCTGAAACTCTGAGAGCACTCTAAAGGAGAGGAGCTCTGCCCTTCCACAAGGACAGAGAGAGAGAGAGAGAGAGAGAGAGAGAGAGAGAGAGAGAGAGAGAGAGAGAGAGAGAGAGAGAGAGAGAGAGAGAGAGAGAGAGAGAGAGAACACTGAGGAAGGTTGGGAGGACCTTCGATGAGATTTTAGACGCCAGGTAAAAATAAAACAATTAATTAAGAAAAAATTAAGAAAATCCTGAAAAAGCTTGAACTCAATCTGATGATCACCGCCTTACTACCGACTCAAAATGAAGAAAGAAAAATAATCATAATGTACATTGGATAGCATACAGCTTGCATGGCAGGAAGCATGTTTTTGGTTATTATACAACTTTGGCAACAATGGGACTCAGAAGGTCGTCTCGTCTGGCACCCGGGAGGCTGCTGGTTAGATTCCCGGCTAGTGTGTAAGTGTAGAGGTGTCCCTGAGCAAGACACCTAACTGCTCCTGACCAGCTGGCTGTCACTTGGTGTGTAAGAATGTGTGGCGCTAATTGTGAAGCGGTACATACATACATACATACATACATACATACATACATACATACATACATACATACATACATACATACATACATACATACATACATACATACATACATACATACATACATACATACATACATACATACATACATACATACATACATACATACATACATACATACATACATACATACATACATACATACATACATACATACATACATACATACATACATACATACATACATACATACATACATACATACATACATACATACATACATACATACATACATACATACATACATACATACATACATACATACATACATACATACATACATACATACATACATACATACATACATACATACATACATACATACATACATACATACATACATACATACATACATACATACATACATACATACATACATACATACATACATACATACATACATACATATATATATATACATATACATATATATATACATATACATACATATACATATACATATATATATATATACATATATATATACATATACATATATACATATACATATATATATATACATATATATATATATATACATATATATATATATATACATATATATATATATATATATGTAGCTCATTTATCATTCAATACATTCATTGAATTAAATCCTCTACACAGCAGTCAACCACCCTGATAAATGATGCCATTTTTGCCGAAAATGTGGCCAAAAATGATCAAAATATGTAAACTTGCATTTATTTGCCTTTGAAGTTCCTCAGCATCTTTGGCGTCTGCTCCAACACCATCAGATCGGCCCCCATCAGAAAGGGTCCCCTGTTCTTATTACTGGATGAAGTACGACGGACCTTCTGAGGTTCACCCTCCGTCACCACGGTCCTCTCGGGAGACAACAACACTTGGAACACAGATGGAATTGAATAAAAGATTGAAAAGATTCCTATTGAAACATTCTCATAATACCAGGCCATTAACTCCCGAAACACCAAGGTAACGATACAATTAGTTTTGTAAGAAAATATGTTTATTTGAGAACAATGACGAAGTGCTTGGTAACTCCGAGATGTTAAGAATATTACAATTCACACGATTATAATCCATAACCGCTGCATCGACTCCCCACGGTCTTTCCAAGAGTCTTTTCCTCTCTTTTTTCCCCCTTCTTCTGCTGTGTTTCAAGTTCTGAGGTGATTGTGGTTGACATGCCGGTGTGACTCCAGCTGTTGGGTCAATCATTTCTTGGAAAAGAGCTTGGGGCGCGCGCACACACACACACACACACACACACACACACACACACACACACACACACACACACCACACACACACACACACACACACACACACACACACACACACACACACACACACCACACACACACACACACACACACACACACACACACACACACACACACACACACACACACACACACACACTATATATATATATGGCACATATAACCAACCTGGTAACACAACAAGCTGAACAGAGACTTTCACTCGAACCGAACAAGAGCTACCTCCCCATCGCTGCAGGCATCACCCCCATCAGAGGGTGTGTGTGTGTGTGTGTGTGTGTGTGTGTGTGTGTGTGTGTGTGTGTGTGTGTGTGTGTGTGTGTGGGGGGGGGGGGCACTTTGATCCTAATAGATGAGTACCAGCCATCCATCCGTCAGTCAGTCAGTCAATCTGACCGGCCGCTCCACTAAAAAGCAAAGCATGGCCGGGCAGGAGGTCCAGGCCCGGCGGGTGGGCAGGGTGCGGGGGGATTGATGTGCTGATGTCTGACTAAGACAAGGCCACACCCCCTACCCCCTGAGGGGCTCCCCAGCCTCCCCAGCCTCCACACTCCTCCTCCATCCCCCCCCGTTACTTCCGTTGGACCTGCCCCACTTGGGGAGACCTCGCCGCCGGCCGCCTCAACTAAAGAAGTAGGTGGATTCCTTGACACGCTGCAGATTGAAATCACCTGGAGGAGAAGAGAGAAGAGAGTGAGTTTAGGTGAGTGGAGAGAGCAGTTCCATTTCTTTAGGAGAAGTAGTGCCTTGGCCCAACTTTTAGAGTCATCTAGCCATTTAGAGTCATCAATTGATGCTGTTGGGACGACGGAGGCCAATGAATGCCCAGAGCGTGTTTGTGGAGAGCAGTGATGTAACAATTAGGCCACTCCCCCCCTCCCCATCTCCGTCTACCCCTTCTTTTACCGTAGTAGCTCGCACTACCAAAAATATTATTATTATATTATATATTATGCAAAGAGCCAAATAATAACACAATATAGTCAAACAGAGCCATGATCCAAATGTATTACCATTTGGTAAACTACTTCAAAACATCCTGATGAATTGCGCAGACGGTTATACTTCTTTGCTGGACTGAGTGGACTCATTAGTTACTGCTCTGTACTGCAGAGTACTGCAGTACAGAGTACTCTCAGTACATCAGAGTACTCTCAGTACATCAGAGTACTCTCAGTACATCAGAGTACTCTCAGTACTCTGCACTGTGTCCATGATGCTGCTTCATGTGCTGTATCATCCATCAGTCACTTTATTGCTCTTGTTATTGTGTATAGTTTGGTTAAAGTGCTGTTTATAACTCTAAATCTGGAGGATTGAATCCTCTTTATTGGTCACCTACATGTGCACACAGTGAAATGAGTTCCTCTGCCTTTAACCCATCCTGCTATTAGGAGCAGTGTAAGGGGGGGTCTGGTGCCTTGCTCAACGGCACCTCGGCAGTGCAGCCCAGGTGTTTCGGGGGACTTGAACCGGCGACCTTCCGGTTCCCAAGCCAACTCCCAACAGACTGATAGTATATAGTAGGCAGTATATAGTGTGGTTTATAGTATAGTATGGTATAGTATTGCTTAGTATGGCATAGCATAGTATTGTTGTAGGAATTCATACTGCGGGTGTGTTGTACTTTGCACATGGCAAATAAAAACATGTTGAATGTTGAGTGTTGAGAGGGCACAGAAACCTGTTGGCCCACACAGACCCTCCCTTGGTAGGGGGGGGGGGGGGGGGGGGGTCTTCTTGGGGGCCACGGAGCTAACCATCCAAACACACACTCACCTGTCTGGGGGACCTTTGACAGCATGAGCATCAACCTCAGGTGCTCCAGGTACCTCTTGTTATTCCCCTCGGCCCTGCAGGAGGGGGAGAGGAGCAAATCAATTCATTAATAATAATAATAATAATAATAATAATAATAATAATAATATAATGAAAACACTAAAAGTTCAAGTCCCCTTTAAGTCTAGCAGGGGGGGGGAGAAAGTTCACGGTGTGTGTTTGTATCATAATATATACAATAAAAATAAACAAAAAAAGAGCAGCAAAGTGACTTAAATTATATTTACATGTGTTGAATGTACATTACTTTTTTTTACAAAAATCTTTTAAAGCATTTAAAGTGCCAGTAGTGCAGCAGCATCATGAATACAGTGCAGTACAGTGCAGTAACTGTGATGAGTCCAGAAAGTCCAGCAAAGTATGATAGTGTAATGTTAATGACATGTTATGAAAGTGAAAGTGGCAGCACTCCTAGCAGTTCAGTGCGTTATCCACTGCTTGTGGATAAAAACGATCCCTAAACCTGGTAATCCTTGTGCTGATGTGTGTGTGTGTGTGTGCGTGCGTGCGTGCGTTGCGTGCGTGTGCGTCCTCTGTGGGTCTTAGGGGAAACACTTCCACGCAGCCGGTTCCCTACAATTAGAAGCGCTGAACGAGATGATGTCACCGCCGCCGCCGGTGAGATCCATAAGGTTTGGTTATGTTATTCTATGGAAGGTGGAGGCTGAAGGAAGCCCTTTGAAAAAATAACCCTTCCCTGAGATAATAAGCGCTGTAGACATCCCAGGCTCCCTGCTGTTTACCGGGTGGTGCTCAGGGCGCCCGATTGGGGCTTTCACCGGGCGTTTAATAAAGCCTC
>CM051004.1:27311586-27364086 GCA_027704905.1 Muraenolepis orangiensis
CGCACAGAGAACGGAGTAGTGCCTTCGTACGTGCTCAGACACACTCAAAGAAAAGCAGAAACGGATGTATCCAAACTACAATAAGAACAAGCATATTGGAATATGTTGTTATTCTACGAATCCCCCAATCGCTCACTCAAATCTATGTGTCACAGAACTTCTTCCTTCCTTCCCCTCTTCACAGCCACTACCACCCACCCCCCCCCATTCTCCCCTCCATTTAAACAATCTGTCGCTCTGCATCTGTTGGCTTCTTCTCACTTCCAAATAAATATCCTGACACATCGAATTCCTCGCAACACCCACCCTCCCCCCCCCCCCCCCCCCCCTACACATGACGCATCCTTCCATCTGTGGCACGTCATCAGGCCTGCTTCACGATGTGCCACGTGATGTCACCGTGTGTACAATAAGTACGATGTGACGTCGTAGAGGACGTGGCACATCATGTGCCACGTCTCAATATGTAACTGTGATGTAACTCAATAAAGCAGCCGCCTTTGTGTCGGAAAATATGAACGCGAGAGGCAGCACAATGTGGAACAGAAGTCTGGGATCACATTGATTGTTCCTTATTGTGCATAGCGTTGTCATAGTATAGTGTTGTATGTAGTAGAGCATACAACCTGTAGTACAGTGTTGATTATACTATTTAGAAGGTAGTATATAGTGATATTTATAGTATTATATAGTATTGTATTGCATAGTTTAGTTAGATTAGATTCAAATTGATTGTCATTGCACAGCACAACAAAAATAATTTGGCCAGAGTGCAAATGTTACAGTAAAGAGCATAGTAATATATAATGTACAGCGGTTAAATAAGGTTTAAAAGGTATATAGGTATACACAGTATAGTATTGTTGTTGAAATGCATACTGCAGGAGGGAAATAAATAAAAACATCTTGAATCTTGAACATGCATGCATGCATTGAAAGGTGCAATGTAGAAGATATTTAGTTTAAAACATTCCAAAAATAAACTACAGTTATCACCAGAATGGGAAGAAATAAGAGTGTTGACGTTATGTCAAAGACATCTACGTACACAGAAAAAAAAACTTTAAGTTTTTAACAATAGGCCCAGTATGTATATCACAACTTGGTGATATACATACTGGCCCCTATTGAGCAGAGAGACTGTTAGGGCGGCGGAGGAGGAGGAGAAAGAAAATAGAGGTTTGATTGGACGAAGGACTTACTCTTTCATATCGTGGCTGACCTGCAGGGTGACGGTTTGCATGTCATGCTTCAGCTGCCGAAGGGGGGGTGTGTGTGTGTGTGTGTGTGTGTGTGTGTGTGTGTGTGTGTGTGTGTGTGTGTGTGTGTGTGTGTGTGTGTGTGTGTGTGTGTGTGTGTGTGTGTGTGGTGTGTGTGTGTGTTTTGTGTGGGAGGAGGGGGGGGGGGGGGGGGGGGGGGGGGAGGGGAGGGAAGAGAAGAGGGAAAACACATCAGTGGCAGTTTTGATAAGCTCTTTCACACGTCTAGAATAGCCGAAACTGTGAGAGCTTTCGGGCCTGACTCGTGAGTCATGATTAAAATGTGAGTAGCGGGAACAATGGAAAAGTTGAAAAGTAATTTGGGATTTGAAAAACAGCACAATTTGGGGAACTCATTTCTCAACGCCGTCTTGGTGTAAATATAGTCTGTATTCTATGAATACATTTCATAGAATGTGCTACAACACTTTTTTTCTTCCCCATCTACTCCAAACAATTCAAGAGCCTTTTAAATATTGGCAGAAAAGGTTAGGATTTCAACTCCTCACCTGAGAGTAGCGTGACATTTCACATTATGCAAAGTAAACACTCCAAGCAGACCACATCAAGGCATGACACTCTGTGTCTGACATTTACAATCTGACAAGCCAGGCGTGTCGGACGGCAACTTCCGTTCTCATTCCCATTTTCACATTCCAGAAAGGGTCATTCCTGGCATAGATAGGTGACATAATATGCATTACTATACTCAAACTCACAACCAATCAATCAAGTGAATGTACGTACAGTATGTGTCACAGAACTTCCCTGGTGGCACTCGATCCGAATATTGGTATTGTCGTGATCAATGGACAAAGTTATTCATCAGGTTTTTTGCACACATGCCCAGCTGGAGTGCATCTCAAAAACATCCATCTACCAAAGTGAGTATGAATGTGTGTGTGTGTGTGTGTGTGCACAGGCATGAGTGCACTGAACCGGAGCAGTGCTCAATCAGTGGATCCATTAGATCTCATTAATAGGAGAAAAAGCCCAATGAAGGGAAATGGTGGACATGCATCTAAGAGATTAGGGTATGCCTCAGAATATGCACGCCACAGGGCTATTTCTGGGAAGATGCGCACACACACACACACACACACACACCCCCCCCCCCCCCCCTTGGGTGTACTGAGGGTTCCTTTCAGTCAGCCATGCCTGGAAGGTCCGCGCCAGGACGACAGAGGCGGCCGGAGGTTTGCTGCCAAAGAGGATGCTGGGTATTATCTGGCCCGCTGTCCTTTCACCAGTGTGAACCCGTCGCATCAGTCTGTTCCAACTCTGAGCAAAGTCATCCGTGTGCTCCTCTGTGTGCACGTGTGTTTGTTGCACACATTTCTGTTAAAAAAACGGGGGAAAAGAAAGAGGCACTCTGTCGCCCCCGACTCCAAAAGTGCTCGGCGGCGGAAGCGTTTGGGCTTCATCCTCTCGTATTGATTGGTCGAGTTCCCCCTAATGGGCTCCTTCGTGTTTGTAGTAGGAACACAGCAACAACTCTCCCCAGTTCAAGTTCAACTGGGAGCCAAACCATCCGTTTCACCAGTATTAGCCTAGCCTAGCCAGCGGGTTTTCAACCAGGGGTTGTTGAACCTCCCCGACCCCCCCAGGGGGTCCGCCGAGGTACTGCAGTAATAACATGATTAATTCAGAAACCAATTGTTGCCGTCACCTTGCCCCACCACGTTTCACCCAAATCCCACCTTCAAGTCAGCGTCCAGGTCATGGACATACAGTAGATAGACCCAGGGCCTCGGAACCAGTTTCATCCCGCCCCACACCTCAGGGCCCGCCGTCGGACAGTGGAAAAGTTAGCGCCCTGATGCATTGATTTGAATGATGTCACGACATGGCTTATAACTAAGCATCAAAGCTGGATATATTAAGAAGTTAATAAGGCGTTATAAATATATTATTATTAGGCCTATAGGCCTGGGATGAATTAAAACAGTTAATGGGGGTCTAGGGGGGGGGGGGGGGGGCACTGTTTCTCAATCCACCAAGGGGTCCCTGGGCTGCAAAAGGTTGAAGACACCTAGCGTTAAGGTGTTAAGGTAACAAAGGCGAGAAGGGTGTGGTGGTTAATGGGAAGGAGGCGAGGCTTGGGGGGGGGGAGGGGGGGGGGAGAAGGGGGGGGGGGGGGCTCGTTCACGGGGACCGGCACAGCTGTGGGCGGTGAGCGTAATGAGATCACGACTATATATACACACACACACACACACACACACACACACACACCCCCCCCCCCCCCCGCAGTGAGACTGGGTCAAGCCTCAGTGAGAGAGGTCTCGCATGCTTCACGTACGTACAGGTATATATACTATATGCATTGTTCGCGGCCTCCTAAAAATAGAAAGCCGGCTTAGCCGCACGGTGTAGGCAGTCCTTCCTGTACAGAAGGGGGGTGGGGGGAGGGGAGGGTTAATCCCTGAGGTTGACGCAGGTGTGGGGGCGATGAGCGTCAATACCCGGGCTATATATTCACATAGGTTTGCGCTCGCCCACAGTGAGACTGGATCCTAACCACGCCCCGCGGTAAGAGATCCCCCCCCCCCCTGAATGAATATCACATCACGCCAACACCTTGTTGTGTGGAGGGTTCCCCCGTCTGGCACGACTAGCTCTCACGGGTGTGTTGATTTACCTGGACGGGGACAGTGGAGATTGCTACACACATCAAATGTGCAAAGATGTATCTTACAACGGTGATAATAGTGGTAGTCTTGAGGAAGGAAAATATATATGAACGAATGGTGATGATCATTTTCACTGATGGACGTCCATAGTGTCCATTCCCCCCCATCACTCAAGTACAATAGCATCTGTGTCCAACGTCCACCTCATATTCCATACCTTCCGTAACGGCCAAACACAGACCTGCCTTGGCAGGCCCCCCCCCGGTCTCCTTTAAATAGACTGCAGGTCAGCGCACGTCAGGAGCCCGTACACACCCGACCCAGCAATGCAGAGGTGAGGCCCATTAGCGGCCACGTCATGGCCGGCCATCTCATCCATCACCACTGCTGCTGGTGCTGATGCTGCCCTACAAGCAGCCTCGGTCTACCCTCTGGCGTCCTGTTATTGTATCCTCCAGGACCAGAGGCGGCTAGGAGGCACATTAGCCGGTTGGAAGCTGAACGAAACGTGCAGCAAGTCTGGGATGACCAACTGGCCTCCAAAGGGCAAATGAGGGCATTAAACCCCCCCAACCCCCCCAATGTCGGCACTCAGGACCCGACTCATGCCCATGAGCTGTGTGATGATGAACGACGCCCCCAGAATGAGCAGTCGTCCTGATCACCTGATCTTCCTGCAGATGGCTGTGGACGAAATAGCGAAGAAGGGAATCCTCCATTCATCACCTTCGCCACAGACTCCCCCCCCCCCCCCTCCCGTGTGTCTGTGCTATTCTCGAACCACGTCTCGTCTCCCCCCTGGGGGAGGCGAATGCAGGGCACAGGCCCTCCGGTCACACACACACACACACACACACACACACACACCACACACACACACACACACACACACACACACACACACACACACCACACACCCACACACACCCACCCCACACACACACACACACCACACCACCACACACACACACACCCACACACACACACACACCACACACCCCCCTCTACCTTCTGGGGCCTGACCTTAAAACCCCCGACGACGTGCATTTATTATTTCCCCCCAAAATGCCATGGTATTTCTTGCAGGGCGGCGCCCGGTCTGGGAGCTCGCCTCTTACCGCCTGTGACTGGAGCGATGGAGCCGCTGAATCGGAGAGTTTCACGAGACTTGTAATTAAATCTGTAATGTGATGTGATGAAAACCCGTCGGCTCTAACCGGTTTGTGCTCTGATGAACACTCTGATGTATTCAGCCCTTATCACGGGTTTCCAAAGACAACTCGCAAAAAATGATGATGAATGATGAAGAACATGTTTAGCTGGTTCAGAATGCAAACTCATGCCCACACAGTGACACAATTAGGTGACACTTCCAAAGCCTTCCCAGACAAAAAAATTAAAAACATTTGGCAGACTTACCAGCGACAAATTCGCGACTCCCGTAAAACAATCACTTCGTATAATAAGCCTTAAATGCAGCCATATCAAATGTAAATACAAGCATTACTTGTTTAAGTAATCAATGAGTAAACTACAAGTAACACCCGCCCCAGTCACCAAAACCGAATCCCCTCTTTATAGTCCGAGGACACCGGGAGGGTGTCCTCAGCAAGCTCTCAAACCCAGCCGCATGTCACTCGAGTGCAGTCCCATTGTAACTGTACCCAAGAGAGGGATAACAAAAATAATAATAATAAAACACACAAAAAACAAATAACTAATCTGAGGCTGAAGCAAATGTGACCTCTGATATGATTATCAGAGGTCTACCAGGCTAGCAAGCACCCACTGTATGTGCACACACTTCAATTATTAAGTGCACACACACACACGCACACACACTTCCCTGGTGCCTTATCTACTCCCTCTCCCTTCTGTCTAATTATCAAGGGCTTGGGGAGACAGCGGTCATGGATTTATGAAACAGAGAGGCGGCGAGAGGATTGATCTAATCCACAACACAACACAACACACAAGGCCGGGGTCACCTTCTTGAGTCCCCTGGAGTCACAGCTTCACTTGTACGCCTCCACCGCGGTGTCCCGGGATCAGGGGATTGTGTGTTATGGTGAACGTAGCCATCTAGAATAGAGCCGGTTAACCCGGTACTAGCTATCCGACATGTTGGTCGGAAAACGGTATTGATGCTGCACATGATGTCTCACACAGATAGGCCACATATACAAGTATGTGACAGCATTGATATTCCATGTACAGTATTCATCATTCAACCAGGAAGACCTCTCTATAAAGTCCTAGAGGGCAGCCAATAACTACCACAAGACATAAGACACATATATACAGTCTTAGTGGGCAGCCAAGTGCTACCCAACACAGGAGTAGCAGATCAAATGGAGCCCCCCTCCCCTCTCCTCCACACACCCCCCCTTCTTAATCAACAGACAGGTATCCCCCGGGAGAGCCACCATCTGGTCCACACACACACACACACACACACACACACACACACACACACACACACACACACACACACACACACACACACACACACACACACACACACACACACACACACACACACACACACACACACACACACACACACACACACACACACACACACACACACACACACACCTGCTTATGAGGTGCCACTCCTCCAGCGATGGCACACGGCGAGGAGCAGCCCATGTACCAGGCACGGTGCCAGGAATACTTAAGACTGCATGTTTGGGCTTTGGCTGGCAGACACACACGCACGCACCTGCACGCACATGCACGCGCACACACAAGCGTCCGTATGTGTATGTGAGACGGTGGTAGAGAGGTAGAGAGAGAGAGGGTTAGAGAGGGTTAGAGAGAGAGACAGAGAGAGACAGAGACAGAGAGAGAAGACATGCCGGCGCAGAGACACGTTATCTGCGAGGCATGTTATCTGCCAGACAGTATAGTGCTTGCCCCGGGTGGGGGTGGGTGGGGGGGGTGGTGGTGGGGTGGTGGTGGTGATGATGCGGTGCGTGGAGTTTCTATAGTATCAGAGGAGACTGGAGAGCATGCAGGAGCACAATCAGGCCACTCAGGCTTCAATCAACATCACACCATCAGAGGGACACTCACACACCGACCCTATCAAGCGGCAGACTGCTTGATAGGGTCCTGCGGGGACTGAACTCCATACAGGGGGGGGGGGGGGGGGTCCTCCTGGTATTAGGGTGACCAATAGATCTGGCATGGGGTGGAGTCAGTGTGTGTGTGTGTGTGTGTGTGTGTGTGGCGATATGTTTGGTCTATGACGGCATTGTCCGGGAAACATGGGATGAAAATAGGCCCCAGAATAGTCGGGAATCAAAAAGCGTAGAAGCTCCGTAGAAGTACCGTTGGATACATCAGAATGTACAGCATGCATTCAAGCAAACTCTTCAGGAAAACACTTCACGGTGAATGGGTTTCTAAATACCAACCCTGGGCGTCTGGTTTGCCCCACAACATTCCCAGCAGCCAACATGAGCTGTTAAAAGCCCAAAGTGTAGATGAGCTGTAAAGGCTGAGCGAACTACCGTACTGCCCCCACAGAAGACCCTGATTTAGAGCCCAATCCACCAATTCCATAAAGACTTCCATAAAGCGTAATGAGCAGAATAAGGCTGATTACGGTGGTTATCATCTCATAGCACAATGCTAGAATTAGATTTTGAATTAGCGATAGCGAGTCACGCTACGGAGCCACACTTTCACACAGCATTACTTTTGGATGATACTTTGACTGATACAAAAAATATACATACAATGTACAGTTAAAAGTACAGCCGTCAAGCTGTGGCAATTTGTAA
This sequence comes from Muraenolepis orangiensis, assembly GCA_027704905.1. Lineage (NCBI taxonomy): Eukaryota > Metazoa > Chordata > Actinopteri > Gadiformes > Muraenolepididae > Muraenolepis > Muraenolepis orangiensis. The sequence continues at coordinate 27,319,270 of CM051004.1, forward strand.
TTTTAATACACAATGTTATATTTTGATTATCGGTCGTGTATTTTCATCTGAAAGTAAAAAAACGAGCTTTAACATGCCTTAGTGATATGTGTATGTGTACGAGTGTTTATGTGTGTATACAGCAGTAAATCACTGTTGTACCACATGGGAACCGAAGGTGAAGAGGGGGGGGGGGGGGGTGACACTATTTGGGGAAGACGTGTATTACTCAAAAAGGTCACCCAATGGTTTTTATTGAAGACGGATGGAAATGCCACTGGCTACACTGTCGGTTAGCATTTAGCAGCGCAGAATACAGAGAGGTAAAAATTAAAACCAGCACCATCACACAGTTTAGTGTTTAAAAAAATGAACGAAAAGTGCTTAATAATGAATCAACCAGTATATTACCCACATCCTTAAATGATATGAATCATTTCACCAACTTTGGTATCGATCTATATATCGATCTATATCGATAAATAGATCATTATCGATATATCGATCCATAGATCTATTTATCGATATATATCGATACATGAATATCGATCTATATATCTATCTATATAGATCGATCGATATATAGGTTGATCGATATATAGATTAATCAATCTATCAATAAATAGTTAGATCGATCTATATCGATTGATATATAGATGAATAGATCGATGTATATATATATCTATCTATCTATCTATCTATAGATAGATAGATATATACACACACACACAGGTATATATATACGAATACATTGTAGAAACAATCCTTTGTACAATGGCGTTCCTTTCCCCTCACACTCCTAGACACGCTGCGTTAAGACTGTAGGCCCTGATCATGGAACTCACCACTTCCTTGCGTGAGCGGTGGTAGGGCTGGATGACGGGCATGCCCAGGGGTGTCTGCCACTCCACGGTGTGCCCAGACATGGAGATCAGCCTGGCGCTGTCTGTGAGCCAGTCCTGAAACAGAACAAGACGGGGGGGGGGGACAAGCGCCGTCACGTCAGGGGGGGGGGGTTCATCCCGGGCCACCAGAGGGAGAAGGAGCTGGAGCGGTCCCCCGGCTTAGAGGGTCAATGTCTGGGTCGAGTGTGTGTCTCGAGTGTGTGTGTGTGTGTGTGTGTGTGAGAGACATGTGCATGACAATTGGCACGCTTCCACATACTTCAGTGGTGTGACCCGTTTTTACGTGAATCCAGCGGCTGGGCGTGGAAATCAAAATTCAAGGTTCAAGATGTTTTTATTTGCCATATGCAGTTAGTGTTAGTGTCTTGCTCAAGGACACCGACAGTTTTTGCTAGGAGGAGCCGGGGGATCGAACCAGCAACCTTTCGGTTGTGAGGCGACCGCTCTACCTCCTGAGCTATACTGCCGCTAGTAGCAAGAGTAGTAGTAGTAGTAAGAGTAGTAGGAGTAAGAGTAGTTGTAGTAAGAGTAGTAGTAATAAGTGTAGTTGTAGTAGTAGTAGTAGTAGTAGTAATAAGTGTAGTAGTAGTAGTAGTAATAAGTGTAGTTGTAGTAGTATTAGTAGTAGTAGTAGTAGTAGTAGTAAGAGTAAGAGTAGTTGTAGTAAGAGTAGTAGTAGTAGTAGTAATAAGAGTAGTTGTAGTAGTAGTAGTAGTAGTAAGAGTAGTTGTAGTAAGAGTAGTTGTAGTAAGAGTAGTAGTAGTAGTAATAAGTGTAGTAGCAGTAGTAGTAGTAGTAGTAGTAGTAGAGTAGTTGTAGTAAGAGTAGTAGTAGTAGTAATAAGTGTAGTAGCAGTAGTAGTAGTAGTAGTAAGAGTAGTTGTAGTAAGAGTAGTAGTAGTAGTAATAAGTGTAGTTGTAGTAGTAGTAGTAGACGACGACAGGTGGAAAAGTGTTGCTTCCTTAAAACCCCCGGCGGCACAATAGTGCTGCCAGCGTGAGCTCTTTCTGCCGCAATTAATCTCAGAGAAGCAGGTAACCCCCGATTAGGTCCCACCGGTATCCCCATGCAAAGACTCTCTCTCTCTCTCTCTCTCTCTCTCTCTCTCTCTCTCTCTCTCTCTCTCTCTCTCTCTCTCTCTCTCCTCTCTCTCTCTCTCTCTCTCTCTCTCTCTCTCTCTCTCTCTCTCTCTCTCTCTCTCTCTCTCTCTCTCTCTCTCTCTCTCTCTCTCTCTCTCTCTCTCTCTCTCTCTCTCTCTCTCTCTCTCTCTCTCTCTCTCTCTCTCTCTCTCTCTCTCTCTCTCTCTCTCTCAGGAAAGGCAAATACTTCCTCTCAGTTCCTAGGCAGCAGGCGACTCAGGGCAGTTCTATTCATGAGCTGCTCCCCTCGTCTCCTCTCTCTACCTCGCTCTACCTCTCCAAGTCCAAGCCTTTTGTGCTCTCCTCCTCCCCTCCCTCTATCCGCACCCCCAGACTGCAGACAAAGGAGGCTCACTTGTGAAAGATAAAGATGCCGGCATAGAGCAATATGAGTCAAAACGATAGAGCCTTCGATAAGACAGACAAATCACCAAGAGAGGGACGGAGAGACACAAGAAAGGAACAAGAGGTGGCGAACCGATCCGAAAAACGTCCGAAAAGTAAGGCCAACCATGAGGAATGGACGGATTGATCTTCTCTGCTCAAACCTGCCACACCTCAGCAGCATGTGACCTACTTAAGAGCAGCACACATTCACACGCACTAAACATGCGCATGCACACAAAAGGCTGCTGGGAATAGAAAATGGGAGTCTCCATTGTCTCACAAATATCCCAGCAGGGGTATGCACACGTACAAACGTGCGCACGCGCGCGCGCGCGCACACACGCACACACACACACACACACACACACACACACACACACACACACACACACACACACACACACACACACACACACACACACACACACACACACACACACACACACACACAACACACACACACACACACACACACACACACACACACACACACACACACACACACACACACACACACACACACACACACACACACACAGGTGGTGGTTCTCTATCTCACTGCCACCAGGTGCACGCTCTGAATTAATTGGCCCTAGGAGTGGACTCTGTGTGATGAATGGACACAGCCGATGGCGTAATAGTAAACTAAACTAGCCGTTAAGGAATGTGAATGAAAACCTTCTATATTTAGTACTGGGTCAGTGGTGGCTCCTCCGCTGGCTACTTCAAAGTGCATCTGTAGCCAGGGTAATAACATCACTTCTATTTCCACCCCCAAAATTGGTAAAATAAAGCCATGTTGATTTGGCAGGAGAAGAAAAGGGAACCATGGTGGAGTATTAGAGAAGCACCCACAGGGGGAACGGGGACACAGCATGTGGGACAGCGGTCAGGTCAGAGCCTCGCCTGGGAGAACGGTCGCGGATGGTTCTTTTTTAGCTTTACCCTCTTTTTGTGTGTTTACTATGCCAATCAAATCATGGATAGGACTCACAGCTGGGGATTTCAGATTAGCAGCCTCCATTATTGGTGATCACAAGTGATCACTGATAAGATGTGATGTGTGTGTTAATAATATACACATTGAGCAGCTTGCCTCATGCGCAAACATTCATTAATGCCTCCCCCCCACCAGTCCACATTGCCATAGCTACGCAAGGACTCGGTGAACATGCTATGAAAACTATTAGATGATATTGTATGTGATATTTTCAATTTGAGATAACCTCGAATTGAAACGCAAACATATAGCGATGATCGGCTATGATGATCGTGTCACGGCCTACCTGGATCTCCCGGGTTCCGGTAAACATCTCCTTGAGCCCGCTGAACACCTGTCGCACCAGGTACTGGGAGGCGTCCCACACATACTCCTGGAGGAGAGGACGGGGAGGACGGGGGACCAGGTAATACAAAACACAAAAACAAAGTTGAACCATCATGGACTTCTTTGACGTAAGTTTCACAACAACATCAGTACAGGCCACAGCGTCACGACCGCAGAAAAGATAGACCAGGGGCTGAATCTATACGCATTCAGAGTGCAGGAATGGTCTTCCGTAAGCCGCCGTATGATGGATGGCGAGCTAAGTGGCCGATCCGGCGTACGTATACATCATTACAGCGATAGCATCTCTCTTTCCCAGTGCCACTTTTAGCTCAACGTTGCCGCATGCCTTTCCAGTTTCTCCACCCCCCCCCCCCCCCACCACCCTCTCCCTCCTCTAGGGTCATCAGTCACAATTACAGCTGCTCCCAAATTCTCTCTTTAAACAATTAGCCGAATTAAGCAGCAGTAATTTAACGCAATCCTTGGGGCTGTTAAGATGGTCAGATATACTGAGAGTGAGAGAGAGAGGTTTTGAGAGAGTGTGAGAGAGAGAGAGAGAGAGAGGGTGAGAGGGAGGGAGGGAGAGGAGAGAGGGCTGAGAGAGAGGGGGTAAGAGAGAGAGAGAGGGGGGGTGAGAGAGGGGTGAGAGAGAGCAAGAGGGGTGGGGGAAGAGAGAGGGGGTGAGAGAGAGGGGGGGGGTGACAGAGAGAGAGAGGGGTGATAGAGAAAGCGAGAAAGAGGGGTGAGAGAAATAGAGGGGGGTGAGAGAGAGAGAGAGAGAGAGAGAGATGTGGTCATGGTGTCATCCCCAACGTGATGTCGTTGCGGACAATGCAATTAGCCATGGGTGCTTTGTGAGGAACCGTTTGGGAGAGTAAAACTGTAGGGAACAACCGTGAGGAGATCTGAAAAAAAACTCTGATTGCGAGCGCTGCGATTCGATACTACTGGTCGAGGAGGACGGTCGATCGATGGAACTGCTTCTCCTCGGGCCCGCTACAATTATAGACCTATTTTTAAAAGTGTGTTAGAAAATAAGACTCCCTTAACAGAGTTGCGTCTGTAGGACTGGCCAAACAGCACTCTGGGCAAGGAAAATAAGGTTGTTGTAATAACACACACACACACACACACACACACACACACACACACACACACACACACACACACACACACACACACCACACACACACACACACACACACACACACACACACACACACACACACACACACACACACACACACACACACACACACACACACACACACACACACACACACACACACACACACACACACACACACACACACACACACACACACACACACACACACTTATTTTAAAGACCGTGATCTTTAGATCTTTAGGGAACTTCATAGTCCTACTATCATCATCAGGCATATAATCTATTCAGCTACCAGTATATAATCATCAATTATGAAAACATATTCATTGGAATCATTATGCCTCATCATCGTCATTGAGAACACGAGGAAAGGGGAAACTACCATTACCGTTATTGGTATTATTATATCTGGCATCTTGACACCCTGCTTGTATGTGAGGATAATTACAGGGAGACCACCTAGTACATCCCCACCGCTCTAAAAATAGAACTGAAAAGAAGCAGGGTAGCAGGGACGAACACCCACATCTCCTCCTCCACCACCCCCCCCTGTCTCGTCCTATCCTCTTATCTCCTCCTCTGGTCAGCACATCTTTCTCCTCCTCATACTATTTTTATGTCTCCTTGTCTCCTCACCCCTCCTCCTCCTAGCCTCTCACCCTCCTCTTCTAGTCACCCCCTCTTTCTCCTTCTCTCTGCTCCTGCTCCTCCTCCTTCTTCTTCTTGTCTCCTCTTCTCTTCACACCTCCTCATCTGCCTCATCCTCCTCTCCTCTTCACCCCTCCTCCTCACTCCTCTCCTTCTCTCTGCTCCTCCTCCTCCTCTCTTCTTCTCTCTTGTCTCCTCTTCTCTTCACACCTCCTCCTCCACTCCTCTTCACCCCTCCTCCTCATCCTCTCCTCTCATCTCCTCCTCACCCCTCCTCCTCTCTCTCCTCCTCACCCTCCTTCCTCTCCTCTCCCCTCCCCTCTATCCTCCTCCTCCTCTCCTCACCTCATCCCTCCTCCCTCTCTCTCTCTCTCCTCCTCCCCTCCTATCCTCCTCTCTCCTCCTCCTCATCTCTCCCACCTCACCCCTCCTCCTCTCATCCTCTCCTCCTCCCCTCATCTCCTCCCCTCTCATCTCCTCCTCACCCCTCTCCTCTCATCCTCCTCTCCTCCTCTCTCTCACCCCTCCTTCCTCTCCTCTCATCTCCACCTCACCCCTCTCATCTCCTCCTCACCCCTCCTTATCTCCTCCCATCTCCTCCTCACCCCTCCTTATCCTCTCCTCCTCACCCCTCTCATCTCCTCCTCACCCCTTCTTCTCTCCTCTCATCTCCTCCTCACCCCTCCTTATCCTCTCCTCTCCATCTCACCCCTCCTTATCCTCTCCTCCTCTCATCTCCACCTCACCCCTCTCATCTCCTCCTCACCCCTCCTTCTCTCCTCTCATCTCCTCCTCACCCCTCCTTATCCTCTCCTCCTCTCCGTACCTTGGGGAAGTCCTCAATCTCCTTGAGTCTCTTCTCGATCTGCAGGCGGCCCCCGTAGCGTGTCACCCCGTACACCACCGTCATCACCGTCTGCTTGACCACCTTCCGGTTGATGAAGCCCTCCAGGATCTGGGCGGTCTTCAGGCCGCTCTTCGCATCACGCGCCCGGAACTCCTCCACCTGTGAGACACGCACACACAAGCATGCGCACACACACACACACACACACACACACACGCACACACACACACACACACTTAACACCCTGCATAGTAGCACACACTTTATTTTGCATTTAGTATGTAGGGCAATCACGAATCGTCTGGAATGCCTGCCACGATTGTAGCCAATCAGAAGGTCCTTTTCGCAGAGCAATTGAAAAATAAATAAATAAATAAATAAATAAATAAATAAATACTGGAGATGCCGTCGGCAATGAGGTTTGATTTCAAGGGGTTCAGCGACTGTTTAAAATATCCCTTCTTTTTTTTTTAAGGGCGGCTTTGATTCACATTTGCATGTGTCTGGAGGTAAAAAGGGGGTGGCTAAGGAAGGAAAAAGGCCAGGTGTGGCTTGTGGGCGGACGCAGCTGCAAGATAGCGAGCATGATTAACAGAGTTCACATCGGGAGACTTGTTTGGTGTGGTGTACTCGCAGGGAGGCTGGGTCCTGAGCACACAGGACTGAAGCCGATACTCCCGGAGAGGACCACGTTGTGGGTAAACTCGCTGCTGTCGAGGCTGAAACTTAAGACTCTGAAGCTAAAGAAAAATGCAATGCCTTTAAAACGCATCTAAATCGCACGCAGTTATCCAATAGGCAGGTTGCCCTTTCCTCGAGTTTCATAGTGTCTCCATTCTAGTAGGAAAAAGTTCACATCCAGCTGAAGTTCACAGGATTTAGAAAACCACACTCTGTGTGTGTGACCGTCAGCCAGCCAGCCAGCCAGGTTCTTTGGCAGCTCTGCCCACGGAGGAGGCCTATGGCAGGTTCCTCCACTCCACAGCGGACACACTTAATAACACTGGTTTCCTCCAGTACAGACGAAAACCCTCCAACAAAGAGAAAAATCAATACGTCCACTATGAACTCCACAAAGTTCTCTCTCTCTCTCTCTCTCTCTCTCTCTCTCTCTCTCTCTCTCTCTCTCTCTCTCTCTCTCTCTCTCTCTCTCTCTCTCTCTCTCTCTCTCTCTCTCTCTCTCTCTCTCTCTCTCTCTCTCTCTCTCTCTCTCTCTCTCTCTCTCTCTCTCTCTCTCTCTCTCTCTCTCTCTCTCTCTCTCTCTCTCTCTCTCTCTCTCTCTCTCTCTCTCTCCTCTCTCTCTCTCTCTCTCTCTCTCTCTCTCTCTCTCTGAGATGAGCAGGGCTCATGGCAGAACAGAGCATTTTAAATTGGCTCTGGGCGCCTTGGGGAGCTGCCCTGTGTTCCCCCCCCCCCCCCCAGAGGCGGCCTGCCTGGCACGCCGCTCAGCCAGAGGGGGCCTTGCAGAGCGCAGGGCATCCGCGCTGTGAAATGCACAGCGTAAACCCCTCGGCAAACTTTTAATGTTATTCATAACACTTCCTAATCCCCTTGCCCCGCCATGGGACTGAGGTCGTTTCATCAGAATGCAAAATGGGAACTAGCAGAGCGAGCTACGGAGAGCATCAAACGGGACGGTAAACCAACGCTACACATGTGAAGAATGGCTCGGGATCGGCCCTTTTTGCTATGAAGGGGAGCAATAAGAATAATCACGCCTTTCCTCTTTTTTACAAGTGTGTCGCTGGTGGTAACGGTAATGGTGTGTGTGTGTGTGTGTGTGTGTGGGGAGGGGTGGGACTCACCTGCTGTGCCACCCCGCTGTACACGTCCTGGGGGACGTCGCACGGCATGAGGTTGACGGACGTGGCGCCGATAGTGTCGCGGCCGAGCGCCGCGTAGTGCTGGAGTCCGTTACACGAGCCGTCCTGAAGGGGGCGGCAGAGTACACCTTCACACACACACTGCAGTGGCCAGGGGTTTTATCCATCCATAGTGCTCACACTAGTAACATTGATCAGGTTGGCTAAGAGTTAGGACAGGGGGTGTTAAATATAAATGGTGTGATACGGCAAATGTAAATAGGAACAAGTCACCTTTACGATTAAAGGTTTAAAAGTTTGGGAACCTGTGGAATAACTAATGGTCTACTCATCATGGTGTTCATGTTCCCTAAGGTAATGGTGTTACAAGATACAAGATTTTTATTGGCCATTTGTAAAAAGTACATATGAATGCTTACTCCCCATTCCCTCCCGCAGTATACATCTCAAAAACACCATAAAAACAATACATACAATAAAATTAACAAAAAAGAGCAGCAAAGTGACTTGATACATGTTTTTTTTTACAAAAATCTTTCAAAAGCATTTAAAGTGCCAGTAGTGCAGCAGCATCATGAATACAGTGCAGTAACTGTGATGAGTCCAGAGAGTCCAGAAAAGTTTGATAGTGTAATGTTAATGACAATGTTATGAAAGTGAAAGTGGCAGCACTCCTAGCAGTTCAGTGGGCGCACTGCCTGTGGATAAAAACTATCCTTAAACCTGGTAGTACTGGTTGTACGGATGCAGTGTTAACTGAGGTATTCAGTTATGCATTATTACATAGGATAAGGGTTAACACTAACCCACTACCCCTAACCATAACTCTAGCCCCTATGCTAATACTATATAATAATGCTTATTACTGTATTAACTAATGTTAATAGATGATCGATTCAAGATGTTTAATTGCCATTTGCAACAAGTACAATGGAATTCTCCCCATTCCCTCCCGCAGTATGAATTTCCTACAACAATGCTATACTATACAACACTAGATTATGCATGAAACTCATTCGGTTTATGATACATGAATGACGTAGGAATATTCACAAATAATGAATATACAAGTGGGGGCCCTTGTGGCCGATCTACGCGGTCACGGCGGTTCGCAGTCACTGCCCATCTTCCGCGGCAGGCTGAAAACCCATCTCTTCAGGACACACACTACCCGGGGTCATCCTCCTCTTATCACTTTTAACTTTAGCATCTTTCTAAGTAGATTGTCTAAGTAGATTGTTAGTTAGATATTGTTCTATTGTCAGCCAACTTATTGTACTTTTACCTGATTGTACTTTAACAAGAACTTATTGTACTTTTACCTGAGCACTGGCTCAGTTATTGGAGACTTGATAGGAATGAAATGCACTTTTGACTTCTGGTGACGAGTTGTTCTCTTACTTTCCTTTGTTGAAACACACTTTTGTAGTGTAAGTCGCTTTGGATAAAAGCGTCTGCTAAATGACTAATGTAATGTAATGTAATGTAATGTAACGTATACGCGTGTGTATTCCAGATTCTCCACGACGGGATCCTTATCAATTCAATTCTCCCATTGAGGGAGCGAGGGAAAATAGCAGTGATCAGTGGTCTATCAGACAGGTGAGTGAGTGAGTGAGTGAGTGAGTGAGTGAGTGTGTGTGTGAGTGTGTGTGGGAGAGTTACCTGCTGGACAGGTAAGTGTGAGATGAACTGTGCGGGGTCCGGGGATCGCACAGCGTTGGCAATCTCCATGCAGCAGCCCAGGGCCTGCCACGGCTCGTCAGCATCCATCCACCACTTCTTACCCTGGTGGACGCACACAGCACAACACAGGCCATGGGTTTAGCAGGTGTGGAAACAGTCTAGAGTGGATGGGTATATATATATATATATATATATATATATATATATATATATATATATATATATATATATGGATGGATATTGAGTTTGAATGCTAAATATTTTACATTTAAAAAGCTCATAATGAAAACTAATTATTCACTGACTTTAGAAGTGATTTCCCCTCTACAGGAAGGTCATTATGTTTAAGTGTTTATGTGTCTGATGACTGCCATCTCTTCAGTTCATACCCGGTGTATGTATATATATATATATATATATTTCTCCAACTGTTGATAGAACTGCATATCCCTGCCCACTACCTGCTGTATATACATTTATAAATGCTCACTACCTTGTATATACATTTATATATATTTATCCTACTTCCTAATTGCATACCCCTGATCACTACCTGTTAAATACTTACTTACCTGTATATATATATATATATAAGTATTATGCTCATACCCCACTTTATACCTAGTAGACTGACTTTTAGCAACTGTAAACTGTAAATGATATATTACCATGCACTTTACTGCAACATTCTGGTTAGATGCTAAATTATTTTCACTGTACTGTACTTGTGCTGTACAATGACAATACATTTGAATCTAATCTAATCTAATATATATATATATATTCAAATGATTTTCCATTACAGTTGAAGTTGCATAGAAGTATCTGCTGGTGTAATGTGAAGTAATGGGGCGAAGGTTAAACATATTTACGCCAATTTTCATTGCAAGAAAAAGCCCTATATATCCAATTGTGTGTGTGTGTGTGTGTGTGTGTGTGTGTGTGTGTGTGTCTGAACCAGTGAGAAAGCGAGCGATCAACGAGCCGTACGTGGAGAGGGTGGTCCGCGGAGTCCAGTATGTCCTCCATGACGCTGTTGGCGAACTCCAGCCGGCCCACCAGGGAGCTCCTCTTCTTCAGACCCGTCAGGTTCACCAGGTGGATCTTCAACCAGTCCAGGCCCTTGGGCCCCAGTGGCTTCCCCTCGGCGAACGACAGGAGAGCCCGCGTCACGTCGCTGCCCAGGTGGTTGAAGTACGTCGGGCACGGGTAGGTGCGTCCCCGGAAGTCCATGTTGTGCGGGAACCAGAACTTTGCGTCCCGCATGTGGTTGGCGATGGACAGCTTGTAGAGGGCGTCCATGCGCAGGCTGTGCATCTCGCTGGCCCTCTTCTTGGCCTGCGCCGCCTCCCTCTTGGCCAGGGCCTTCTCGGCCGAGGTGAAGGCGGGGTCGTTGAAGTTGGGCACGGGGGGCGCTTCCGACAGCGGCGGCGGGACGCCCAGCTTTTCGTTGCCGCGGCTGTTGAAGATGGAGATGACGATGTCCAGGAGGAGCTTGTTCACCTGCCACGTGCAGCTGCCCAGCAGGTTGAGGGAGTCCAGCACCGGGTGCAGGTTCGGGCACTGCACTAGCAGCTGCTCGTGCTGCGTGGCGCCGTCCACCGTCCGCATCAGCTTGGTGGGCGACAGCAGGCAGGCGCCGTACTTGGCGGAGATCCAGGGCACAGGGGGACACAGCATGGGCATCACGTGGGAGTCAAAGGTCAGCCGGGTCTCGGTGGCTTCCTGCTGGATCTGGGTGAAGATGGGGTGGGGCTTGATGAAGCCCACCTGTGGCGGAGGATAGAAAATCACATACAGAGCATCACTAAGAGACAGCGCGTGTGTGTGTGTGTGTGTGTGTGTGTCACTCAAAAAGGACTTAATTGCACTCACTCTTATTTGAATTAACAATTAGATAGAATCGGTAGTGTACACATGAATTGCCGTGTGCAGAATGAGGCTAATGCACTTCAAGACATAATCAGTTCCCTGCTTGATGGAGAGAGAGCACCAGTACCGCTTTGAGCTCTGACCGTGGTGATGCTTAACGTGTACTGACCACAGGTTCATCACTGCTTACTACATACACTCAACTGCATACAATGGGATTATATGCAAAGGAAACATCCAAGATGTCTTGATGATAATCATACAAATAATACCTGCATAAGCCAGATTTACATACTGTACTCTGCTATGCTATGCTATGCTATGCTATTCAATCATCAGCATCTATCCCTGATCCGCTGTTACATGTCAAGAAGCATAAAGACCAAATAGACAGACCGGCAGAGACGAGACAGCGGGCTACATATATACACACACCGTGGATACCAAAACTACTAAAAACAAAAACAAAAAAAGATGATTCAAATTTCAGGTTTCCACTTTCCATGTATTATTATTATTATTATTATTATTCTGCGTTATACATTTCAGTCATGATTTTGACGTTGTGCATACAATACACGCCATCACACGTGACCAAATGATGGCAGCCTCTCAGTTGCTCTGTAGCAGTGAGGTTCAGAGGCACCCAGCGCTCAGCGGACCGTCTCACCCACTCAGTTCCGCCGCCCGGGTCCGAGGGCAGTAACTCAGCCAGCCAATTAGGAGCAAGGCTGGAACGAGGGGGGAGGGGGGGGGGATTAGCCTGGGACCTATTCATCTTACTCAACCGCTTCCCTTCCGCCAACTCACACATGGCAGGAAAAGTGGCGCTATCATTTATATGCTCGTGATGGGCTGGGAAGCCAGTGGGCCTTGCTGCCAGGCTAGAGCCCGGGCTCGAGGGGGTAGGCTGAGACGGATGAAGCTCCCCTGGGTATAAAGGACGTATATAGGAACAATATTTTGTTTTTGGTTTGTTGTTGATTTTTTTATTGCTTGCATCTTTTTTTGTTTTCCATATGAGACTAATAAAACGAAATAAACCTTATGCACCTCAATAAAGGAAACCAAAATCCGGAGCTCATTTGTTCAGAGCTTTATCAGATCCCCAATATGAATGTCCTTATTAAAAAGGTAGGCCCAGGTGACTTTTGTCCAAGCCCCACATTAGGGGACATAAGCCCCTCCTCCTCCTCCTTCAAGGACGCTGCGGTGTCCGTGTATGTACGGAGCTCAGCTTTCCTTATAGGGGCATGGACGCATCTCCCTATTCATCACTTCCCCGATTCCACGTCCGTCCGTCATTGTGACACATGCAGCGGCGTCATCAGCGGTGTGCGTGTGCGTATGTGTGTGTGTGTGTGCGTCTCACCTGTTTGGTACTGCGGAAGGTGTACATGTGGTACAGGATGGGGATGAGCTTGCGCTCGTGCGCGGGGTTGAGGATGTCGCTGCTGATCTTGAGGATGTCGCTGCTGATCTTGAGGTGCTTGACGATCAGGTCCACCATGCAGATGCCAAGCTCCATGGTGATAATGCTGGGCCACTGGAGGTCCCGGGATTGCATGGTGGGGCCCCACGTCTCCGCCGCCTCCAGCCTCAGCCAGTGCTCCCTGGGGAGGACGTTGTGGACCTGGCCGCACACGCAGACAGTGGAACCATATAGACACTGATTATTTCATTCCGTTTGAGTCATTTTGCTTTCATTCTAAAAAGCGACTCACTGTGTATTAGATTCTAGAGGAGTAGTCTGCGTCAATATAGTAGTATTCTTGAGTGAGTTGTATTTCAGATACTGGTGTGTGTGTACATCATGCAATCATCGTTTGTCACAGATCTCAAAGCAGTACTTTTTGGATGAATATGTTCATCCAAAAAGTACAGATAAACAACAACTATAGAAAGTTATCTCTTCTTTACAACATCAACGTGTCATTGGTTACTGAGAATGAAATCAGGCCTATGGAGCATAGTTGCATAGTTAACCCTTTGTTCCTCATTGTGAGGCAAATTGTTCCAATGTATGGGTTAACAGATGCTGTTATCTTTTCCATTTTGGAAAAAATATCCATTGTTATATCCATGCATTTAAAGTTGGGCTCTCCTGTGACAAACATTTTCTAGCCACCAGCAGTATATTCATTAGATATTTAACCCTTTTCCACCATTCTAGGGATATATTCCTGGAAAATATAGTGTTACTCTATAGAAGAACTATAGAATTCAAAAATATCTTGTAGGGCATTGTGTATGAATCTTCATGCATTTCAGCAGGTAGAGATTAGGCATCTCGCTCAATGACTCAAAGAGCACTTCTGATAAACAATCAGTAAACTGCATTACTCCAAATGTAGAACGTCCTAAACGTAGTTCTGGGCCTGATGTGTCCGAATACCGTGAGCATTTCCCCATCATTTCCCGTTCTCTACCTTGCCGTCTTTGGCCAGCAGGTCAGCGTAGCCACTGTAGATGGTGGCCAGCTTGTTGACCATGTGTTCCTCTCCCTTATAGCGGATGGAGCACTTGGTGTGGATGCTATGGCCCAGTTCCATGGAGAGGATCTTCAGGGACTCCCCCCTCAGAGGCAGGTGGGCCACGCTCTGTGGAGGACCACAGCCCACTCCTCAATCATCAGGTGTTCACCTCTAAAGCAACACCTCTCCAAACCCACAGCGTAAAACAACCGTGGGTTCCATCATCCGTAGCAGAACACACAGCATGAGGAGATGTTGAGGAATCAATCAATTAATTTAATGACTAATTCAAGAGTGATGATCGATAATCTACTATCCAGTCAAGGCAACATTATTGGTTTACGTGACATTGTAACCAAGGCCTAGTTTATTGCGTCATCATTGCCCAATATATATAAAAATTAATAAAATAAACATGTTCAGGGCAAGTATTTTATATGTAACACTAAATATAAAAAGCAGCCTCTCTATGTTCATGAAAACACGGGACACTAAAACAAACCAGTATCTTACTTCATGATGACTCCCATACCACTCAAAGACCATCCCAATCTATTGGATCAAACAAGAGGCTTCAGGCATGGAGGCATGGCCTCATGCTGTGGACCAGGCCGTGGTCCTGTTGCGCTTACCTGCATCATAATGTCCACATATTCTCTGTCATCCAGCAGACAGAGGTAGGGGTAAATGGGTTGAGAGTGCGTCCTGCTGTTGGATTCGCTGCTCGACAGTATCGTCTTCATCTCCCTCAGGGCCTGGAGGAGGGTCTTCCTCCACTCGGATCGCAGGTCTCCCAGGAGCGCCCTCTGATAGGGCAATGGAAATGTCAATCATACCGGTGTCTAGTCTAGTATTGACCTAAGGCCTAATCTCAGATCCAGCAGTCCTCTTGTGTTCTAGCATACATCTGGGTGGAGGCACCACAGAGCATGGGCTAGAAAAAATAACCCCAAAAAACTGAAAGGGGTGGAGTTTAGCCATGTTTCCCGTTTGGTTACGGAGGTATTGTACCGAAGACAAGTTTGTGTTTGCCAATTACACACACTTACAGAAACACAGATTTTGAGCTCGTCTGCCATCAGACTTGAGATATGAATCTATTATTAAACTGAATTCTGAATTACTTTTCTTAACTTTAGATAGGAAACTAAAGTCTGACTTGTTAGGCTAGACAAAGCCTTAAGACATGTCAACAAGCATACACACCATTGTATCCGTTGCCTAAGGTGGTGGTATGAAATGTACTCCAGAGAAAGATTAATTGGAATGTACACAAAGGCACCCCCCCTCCAACCCCGGAGTCCTATTTCATCCAAAGGAAAAGGGTTGTTTAGCAGTGAGCAGCCAGAGACAGAGTCACACAGTGTGTGTGTGTGTGTGTGTGTGTGTGTGTGTGTGTGTGTGTGTGTGTGTGTGTGTGTGTGTGTGCGTGTGCGTGTGCAAGGAGGCTGTGTGACTGTGCATTTAACTAGCTGATTAGGCAGGCTTGGCCCTGCCTGCTAGGCATAAGAACAGTGGAAGGAACACTCGCCGGCAGAATGAGATCAGACGAAATAACTTCCCTTCTAAAACATCAGAAAGGACGGCGTGGAGTACTGTGAAAACACACAGGCCGTGTGTATGTGTGTGTGCGTGCGCGTGCATACGTGCATGTGGACGCGTGCGGATGCAGTGCACCCAGAACGTGGGCCGTGCTTTCCCACCTACCAGACCACTGCTGTGTCTGAATGGGTGTCCGGGCCACACATTCAGTCACAGTGTGCTGCAGGCTGTGTGGACAGAGAGGTGACTCAGCATCCCCTCTCTCCGGAGGTCTCCCCGTACAACAATGCAGTACCACTCCGCCTCGGCTCGCCTTTCAATGCTTCGTGACCACTATACCTTCCACCTTCCGTACCACCACGCTCCTCCACCCTCCGGACCACGCCGCCCCCCCCCCCACCCCACTACCAGCGCGGCCCCTATCTACAAGAGCAGAGAGGCCCCGGTAGGGGACGCAAATGCCATCGCCGGCTAAACCAAGACTCTGCAGGAATATAATGTTCTTGCCACTCATGGCCCCACCGCCTAATATTAGACGTTTTAAAAAGAAGACAAGATATCAAACCTGCACTGTGGAACAATGCAAATGATACCGGACATTGATTCTTCTCCTCCCTACCATCGACCTGCAATGCAATGCAAGAATGTTTGTGTGTGTGCCTCTGTGCCTCTGTGCGTGTGTGTGTGTGTGTGTGTGTGTGTGTGTGTGTGTGTGTGTGTGCCTGTGTGCCTGACAATGTATCAGGTTTCCTTAGTATGCATATCCGACAGTACCCTGTGGGTCACCCGTCTGAGGTGTTGTTAACTACATAGGTTATTAAATGGCATTTACTTACTTATTTATTATGCTGAACAGTTATATGTTAATTCAGTACAATCATTATACAAAAGTGTGTACATCTTGATTAAAAGTTCATGTTTCTTGATGCCATACATTATTATATAGCACACAGGCCTAGATCACGGCCAAAATGCAATATCATATCAAATGATATTAAACATGAAAAGTGCCACCCACCCCCCCACCAAGCTTGAATTTGTACAGCAAACTAACCAACAACATAACAATTATCATCATCGTCGTGCTGCGTGTCATCTTCACTTCACAATAGTATCAACAAGGAAACGCTGATTAGGGATATCATCATTAAACAGGCTGCAGGGGGTTAAGGCAGGGGATTCCCCCTGTCGGCGGTACTCGACTACTTCCTGAGGAGACACAACTGATAACCGAGATAATCAGTAGTCGTTGGGGCTTCACGTTCCACGGGCTCCTTGGTTCAAAACAACAACGGGCTGATTCTACACTCCCAATGAAGAGAATATACACTTGACTCGTGTGTATACTCAATGAAGTCAAAAAAGCAATAAAAAACAAACCTGGAAGCCTCTCCGATGATTGTAGTATTTGCTATTTTTGGGGGGGGGGGGGGTGTTTGCTACATAAATGGGCAGGTAGGCGTTAGTTGTTTTTTCTCAAGGGTGCCTACAGGTAGACTGCAGAATATGGGGGGTATAACACTAACCACTAGATGACCTGCGACTACCCAGCCCAGTACCCAAGCTAGTAGTAGTAGGAGGAGGTAGTAGAAGTAGGAGGAGGTAGTAGTAGTAGGAGGAGGTAGTAGTAGTAGTAGTAGTAGGAGGTAGTAGTAGTAGTAGTAGAAGTAGTAGGAGCTAGTAGTCGTCGTCGTAGTAGTAGTAGGAGCTAGTAGTAGAAGTAGTAGGAGCTAGTAGTCGTCGTCGTAGTAGTAGTAGGAGCTAGTAGTAGAAGTAGTAGGAGCTAGTAGTCGTCGTCGTAGTAGTAGTAGGAGCTAGTAGTAGAAGTAGTAGGAGCTAGTAGTCGTCGTCGTAGTAGTAGTAGGAGCTAGTAGTAGAAGTAGTAGGAGCTAGTAGTCGTCGTCGTAGTAGTAGTAGGAGCTAGTAGTAGAAGTAGTAGGAGCTAGTAGTCGTCGTCGTAGTAGTAGTAGGAGCTAGTAGTAGAAGTAGTAGGAGCTAGTAGTCGTCGTCGTAGTAGTAGTAGGAGCTAGTAGTAGAAGTAGTAGGAGCTAGTAGTCGTCGTCGTAGTAGTAGTAGGAGCTAGTAGTAGTAGCAGTCGGAGGAGGAGGTAGTGATAGTGGTGGTGGTGGTGGTGGTGGTGGTGGTGGTAGTAGTAGTAGGTAGTAGTGGTAGTAGGAGTAGGTAGTAATATTAGTAGTAGTGGTAGGAGGTAGTAGTAGTAGGATCTAGTAGTAGGAGATAGTAGTAGTAAGAAGAAGAGCAGAGTCTCACCATCTTGGCCATGTGCTCCGTGACCGGCACGAGGGCCTCCACGGAATCGATGGTGACGGTGCAGTCCTGCTCCACCCTCAGCTGCTGTCTGAAGCGCTCCTGCAGCTCCTCCCGCGTGAAGTCCAGCTTGGGATAATGGTGGACTTCTCTCTGAAAGACCACAATGGCACTCTCACAATGCATCCAAACACACATCCAAAAGGGCTGCTTTATTGGTATTGGTTATTTTGTATAGGAGTTGATAAAAGAGGAATGATAATCCGGTATATGTAATCAAACACTGCAGAACCATTTTGGAAAAAATGTTTATACTTTGCTTTGTCTTGGGATAGGTCTGCTTCTGTTGTCGCCGTCAAGAATCAAGAGTCATTGGATGCACTTCTTTGCATGTTTGTCATTTGAGTGAGTGACCGAGTGAGTGCATAAGCATGCAATTGAAATAATAACCGTCCTGCTCGCATCCACCCAATAAGTGGAGGGTGAGCCCATGCACCATCTCTCTCTCTCTCTCTCCATTGCTCTCGGTCTGTCTTGTTTCCAAGAGGACAGACATGGACCCAGGGAGCAGCAGATATGGCTCCCTACTGCCTAATGCTTCATTATTCTGCTGCTGTCACCGGCCCCTTCCAACAACATAGGCGTAGAGTACATGGAGGATAGAAGATGGTGAAAGGGTGCTATTTATTTTGCAATTTGGTGAAAGAATTGAAATCGTAACTGACATTTTGAAGACCGAAAAATACAGATCAATAACAAAATAAATAACTAAACCAATAACAAAATAAGTGCATTGAGAATGGAATAAAGAATGAACTACGTCATAATGAAATTGTGAATGAAATACATTGAAAATAAAAATATTTATAAAAAAAAAGAAAAGTAAAACATAACCAATCTTCCCAGTGTCGCATCCGTCTCAACAACCAAGCATTCGAGGTGAATGCAGAGGGATGTCTCGGCTCCCGATTGCTCTAATGCGTGTACCCTGATTAGAGCCGTCCGTGTTGCCTTCTTTAACCACACCCCCCCCCCCCTCCTCCTCTCCTCCCCCCCCCCCCCCCTCCTCCTCCTCCTCCTCCTCCTCCTCTCCTCCCCCCCCCACCACGCTGGGCTGGTGTGAGCGCCACATTCATTATTTGTGTGCAGTAATCACATGCAGACAGCATGGGGGCCATATGGGAGAAGCAAACGTTGACAAATGCATGGCCTCAATTAACAGCCCAGCAGATATGAAACTGCCCTTGCCCAACCCATCTCTCCAAGCCTAATTAAGACAAAATGACGGCAAGCCACCAAAGCAGCCGGGGATGGGCGGTTTGGTTATTAACACGCCTTTTGTGTAATGTACATGCATGTGCATCCGTGCACGCACTCGCACAAGCACACCCCGCCAGGCCAGGCAGGTTTGAGCATGTGTATGTGTCGTAGGTGTGCTTTTCCCTCGTTGTTTGTTAATGAAAGGAAGGGAGCCCTGCCAAATCTTAGCAAGCAGCCAAGGACATCTGAACACTACACACACACTACACACTACACACTACACACACACAGGTCAGAGAGGGACCGGGGCGGCTGGGCTGGATGAGATACCATGGTGGACACTTTTATTACCTCCCAACAATCATAGGAGGAGGAGGAGGGTAAATCAGGCTTCACAACGAGGAGGAGGGTAAATCAGGCTTCACAATAGCAGCCTCTGTGTGGAAAGAGAGGTGAGCAAAGCGTAATGGTGTGATGGCGGACGCGAGTCGCCCGCCATGATGGCTCCGAGGGAGTGGGGGGTGGATAGCCGATCAATAGGTTAATCTGTGGCAATGAACGATCAGAAGCAACCGTTGATGGAGTATGGATGTATAGGTTTTCTTTGACGCACAACGGCGGGAAAATGTTCCCTTGAAGCTGGACAGACGTGACTTCCCCCTTTCATAGACGTCTCAACCTTACCAGGGCCACCTTTGAACTTAAGAGCTGTAGGATGCCCACAGTTTTTATTATGGCCAATTTGAACCCCTGTGCTTATGCAGTGGGTGATGTGTATATTTCCATTTCAGAGCATTTCATTCAATTATTCTCTCCAAAATGAAAATGCCTGATTTACATAATGTTAGTCTGGTAATGGATATGCATATGCTCAATAAATATAAGTTGTTGGATGGCTTCAATTCTTGTGATCTACCATAGAGACAGACACACATACACCACAAAATGACCTTCATACCTAAACCTAAAAATGTAATAAACCTAAATACCTACACATGAGGCAGGGGTGTGAAAACGGTGTGTTAAAAGAGGGAGAATCTCAAACTGCATTTCAGACCGGCTACAACTTCATCAAGATTCCCACTAAACACAAGCAAACACTATACTAATTAGGCAGCGTGGCTGCTGCTAACAGTAATTGAATATCCTCAGGAGAGAGCACAGCCAGCCGGCCTGCTGTTCAATCACCCAGCAGACCAGTCACTTGGACCACACTATATCAGTCACTCTGCAAAGCTGCCTGACAAAAGACAGCAACACAGTCGAACACTGAAGTGGATCAGTGATCAGTCATCCAACAGTCAGTTCACCACACGGCCAGCCACAAAGCAGGGACAACACAAAGCATCAGCTGCTGACTCTGGCACGCACACACGCACACGCATGATACGCCAGGCTGACAAAAACACAGCACAGTATGAGCCAACTGAACACGGTGCAAGCAGAGCAAAACAAACGACAGCACACAAAAGTGCACAATATAAAGCACCGTTCACAAATCATGTGAGGACATGGAGATGGAAAGGGGAGCAGTGGACACCCAAGAGTAAATCAGTAGAGTGGGGTGACACCAGAAGAGAGGAGAGGGGGGAGGAGAAGGGTGAGGAGAGGAGAAGAGACGGGGAGGGGGAGCGTAGGACTGTTGACTTGATCTAAAAATAGGCGGGTGTCTACCTGCCTGCAAAAGAGTGACAAAAAACCTCGTTCATAGTCATGCTGCTGAACTACCAGCCGCTTTCACTCAGCGAACACACCCCGCTCAGCCTCACAGCAACTCACCCCACTCTATTTATAGACACAGCCATTATCACCAATGGAAGCTCTGCTGGGGATGCTGCTGAATAAAAGCGCCCAAAAAAAAGACATTTCACAGGCCTCTTTGTGTATGCACATGTGCACAATCATGTGAAATGGATGATATACATGTTCCCCATCCCCAACACTTTTCTCATGCCATCAGGCCGCTCTCGTGCCGCTCTCGTGAAGTCTCCTTGGTCGTCATATGTGCAGCCTTGCCGTGTTCGAGACTTGATCGGTTCTCCGCGTTTACTCCTTACTCCTACATAAGGAACCGTGCCCACACCTCCTTTGTGTCAACAGCTGAGAGCAGGTGCGGCCAAAGCGGTGGTACCTGCAGGTAGAAGTCCCGCACCAGGGCTGGATGGCACCCGGTCGCACCGAGGTCATCGTTGGAGACGGGCCGGTAGTCAGGCCTCACGGAGTGGACCGCCTTCATCACCATGTCTCTCTCGTCCTGCCGGAACACCAACTTGCTGAAGAGATCGTCCAGGGAGAGCTTCTCTGACTCCATGTGATCCAGGCACCTGGGGGGGGGGGGGGGGGGGGTGAAGCACCTGGTGAACCACGATTGTCAACAAGCACAAAAATAAATCTCCAAAGAAAGGAAAAAGGAACAGATTAACTATTTTGTAACATTTTTTTCCCGGGTGGCTTGGAGGTTGGGCATCTTGCTCAAGGACGCCTGCGGGTAATAGTGTGTGGGACATTGGGGTTCGAACCAACAACCACTGGACCATGCTGCACCCCATCAAGGATTAGAAAAGCATTCATCAGAATTCACAAGCAATTCTATATTGGGTCTACTACTGCTGTAACTACTGCTAGCCTAAGGCATTTAGACTTCAAGCAGAAGGAGAAGCTACAGCAGGGGTGGTTTAACCTTCTTTGACCCACAACCCCATTTGAAGGTGTTTTCTGCGACCCTGACACAGGCTCATAACAAAGCCTAGATCACACTTCTCCAGCTAGCACTCCTGGCTATGAATCATAAGGCAGTAATATATTAAATCAGTTTGTATACAGGATGTCTATGATAAAAAAAAATGTCTCACTAAAACATAAAAAAAAAAAATCATCAAATATCTTTAGCTTACAATCGCCATCACCTGTGATTCATTTGCATATCAGTGGGTCTACTCTATCCCACCTTTATCTTACCCCAAAGCCCCGAGCACATGGGCGTGTGTCACAGTTTCCAACTGTAAATAAGTGCAAATACATCCTCAAAACAACCTTACACATGACACATTGCTATGACACATTCTGACAATAGTCAACACTGAGAACAGTAAACACAGCCCACAAGCAGAACTCAAAGTGTTCAGGGAGGAAAAAAAGGGGGCGTGTCTACCACACATTAATTTTTTCCAATCAATCTCCCATTGCGGGTCCCATCTTGGGGTCGCGACCCCAAGGTCAAGCAGCCCTGCGCTACAGTGAGCGAATCAACCCCCGGCATTCGGGGGGGGGGGGGGTGGGGGGTATTGTTCCTCATATTAATTGGAGCTCATGATGATTACTATTGAGGGAACAGACTCGTGGGCTCCTCTGATCAACACATAACCTTCCTGACCCGGCTCTCTGATCTGAGACTCAGAGATGATCCCATCATCGCGCTGCACCCGCCCCTTTAAAGTTTTAATTCAGGCGGGCGCTTCTCGACTGCACGGTTGTGCATGAGTCGCACGGCCTGATTGACGGCGGCCGAATGACAATGGGTGTATTTGCATGGACAAAACCGCTCTGCCAGCCAGACCGCAGGTATGAGGCTGTATCCAGAGACAGATGGCAGCGCGACGACCTCAGTAAGTCATGTTTATTCAAGCAGAGCACCCGCATGTGCTGGCCAGACTGAGGTGTATGGACCTCGGCAAAGAGGCAACTAGTTGCCGAGATGCAAATGAGAGAGTGTGGCAATAATGTGGAAATAATGTGGAATGTTGATTTTTTTTTGCATAGAATTTGTTTATGAATCATCTATAAAATTGTGAAGTTGATGAACCGTGCTTTGTTTGATAGTTTTATATTTAAAAAGAAAAATAATTCAAAACGCAAGGCTGCATTGTGTATATTAAAACAATAGGACCACAACAAGGAAGAGTAAAGGAAAGAACCATACAATTGTTATTTTACTGCCAAAACAATCATATTCGGTTTCTGAGCCGTTTAGTATCATTGGTATTAAAACCTCTAGAGCTGTTGTGCCTCCTTCAAGTGGGCCGCCTCCCCTAAATAGAGGAGACGTATGGGGGTACTGCCCTCTAGTGTCCATCTTCAGAACTGCACAAGCATTAGATATCTGGGACTTGGGCCATTTCCTAAACACATCAATAAAATAATACAATCTAACAGCTGTTGTCATGCCATCTAAATAAACAACAGACACACAAATCTAATTGCACGGTAATTCACAGTTGTAGTTACTGTAGTGAACAACACACATATTATATTTTGCTAATTATTGTTAGTATTGTGTTAAACAGTTTAACATGTTGCCCGTATTGAAGTGGGTTCAAGTTGATGCATAAAGCCATTTATAAACTGAGCTAAGAACGATCATTATGAAGTAACCCCTATATATGAGAGAGAGAGAGAGAGAGAGAGGAGAGAGAGAGAGAGAGAGAGAGAGAGAGAGAGAGAGAGAGAGAGAGAGAGAGAGAGAGAGAGAGAGAGAGAGAGAGAGAGAGAGAGAGAGAGAGAGAGAGAGAGAGAGAGAGAGAGAGAGAGAGAGAGAGAGAGAGAGAGAGAGAGAGAGAGAGAGAGAGAGAGAGAGAGAGAGAGAGAGAGAGAGAGAGAGAGAGAAAGAGAAAGAGAAAGAGAATATAAAATAAATAAATAAAGAGAGATATATAGAGAGATGCTGCATATAACGTGCATAGAATAGATAGATGCACATTGAAGGCTTGTGTAGCATGGCAGGGAGGATGAAGGCATCCAGGGTTAGAGAGGTAGGATTGTAGCAGTTGAACTAAACTGGTGGAAAAAAGGTAAACAGACAAAATGGAAGGACGGGCGAGCAGACAGACGGACAGAAAGAAGAGCTGTGGAGGACGAGACAGGAGAAGGGAGGCCGGCAGCAGCAAGGTGGAGATGGCTTGCTGGGGGT
The DNA here is from genome assembly GCA_027704905.1 of Muraenolepis orangiensis. Lineage (NCBI taxonomy): Eukaryota > Metazoa > Chordata > Actinopteri > Gadiformes > Muraenolepididae > Muraenolepis > Muraenolepis orangiensis. Next base: position 27,343,465 of record CM051004.1, read on the forward strand.
GGGGGGGGGGGGGGGGGACATTGAGCAGGAAAGCACTACCGCAGTGGAACACCAATGTCATAAGCATTGGTTTACAGAGGATCAATGCTCCTCTGCTGCCCACCACGACTACTACCCTGCTTTAGGACCACACTGCATACATTCTCAAGGACGAGAATGAGCGTGGAGTTTACCCAAATAACTCATGAATTAGTTACCTTTAAATGACCCTGACCTATAAGGCTAACAGGACGAAAACAGAGTTTGCATTGCAATGTGACTTTAAGTAAACATGCATCATGTGATTCAGTAACCTCACAATAGCTCCAAACAGGGACACTGATCAACATCCATTCAGTCCTACTGATCGTCTTGGAACTTAGCATTGGCCTTAGTCTAGCACTGTTGAAAGCTACCGGTAAATACAGATCGGTCATAATGGGCTCCTAGATCGTTTTATTGTATTTTGGGTGGGTATGATTGCTCAAAAGATGTGCGATTTATCTCTTAGTGCCGCTTCACATTGCCGCATTTAATAGTGGCCATGGAACAAGTGAGATGTACTGGTTTAAACTGCCTGGGGGAAGAACCAACATGGAGGAGTTTTCGCTGTCTACCTTTCTGTTTTTAGAGCATGCCATGTGAAATTACTTCAACTGTTTCTCTGTGTGTGAGATATATGTATGTGAGATGATATTATTGTGATATATATATATTATATTTCTGCAATGTATTTCAGAATAGTTACTTGTATAGCTTATGGCATCACGAGGGGACAGGTTATAGAGGGGTGCTATATTCCCCTGGTGGACCAGCTGCAACATCCCAAAATGGCCGCCGGTCCACAACCTACATCTCCCAGCATGCCCCACAACTCTGACAGGTTGAAGATGAATTGAAGCCACACTGGAGAAACAGACAAAAGCCCAGACACTCGGGAGCAGAGGGAGAACCGGGGAGCACATGGCTTGAAGGAGCTGGAGACACTGGTAGAAGAGCCTCAAAAAAGAAGGAAAGTCTCATTTATGTCTGATGACCTGTGCTTGGGGAAAAAGCCCTTTGGGAGGAAATAAAACCTATTTTTATTCAAACCTTACTATTTTTGACCCATTTTGCCTGGAACTCTGCACCGCCCAACACTAGCCCGCTGAGAGGGCCTCTCACGATGTTACAAGCTGTAAATAGTAATTCAATATACAATACACCACAATATATGGAACTTTAAATGGAAGATCCCCATAGCCCCCAACCACCGTGTGATCGGCGATCAGCCCATTCTGATTCTGGCGATCAGCCCCAAAAACCCCTGATGGGAGCATCCCTACGATCCCTACCTGCTGACCACACCAGAGCCGCTGCCGCTGCGGCCCATACACTCCAGAGCTGTGCAGTAGGACCCCAGGTCAGGCTTCAGCCCCGCCTCCTCCATCAGGATGAACAAGCGTCCAATAGGACTCAGGGTGCCCTATGTAGAAAGAGAGACGAGGTCGTACAAACATGATATGATCAATCAAGTTTGAAAAACATTGAAGAGCGGAATTTCTTCATCCCATCTCATTGCGTTGTAGTTGTGATACTACAACGCAATGATCACAGCCCTGTTCAAAGGGGGGGGGGGGGGGGGGTAAACAGTATTAGAGGATAAGCGTGTTATGTAGCCTGTGTAAATACAATTTTTGGGCTTATTAACATACAAACGGGATACAAACGGGCCATAATCCATTTAGTTTTTGGCCCGCGAGCCGTGGTTTGGACACCCCTGCCATCCCGAGTTAGAAGCAACATTGGGAACTTCTGTTGTGAGAGGGAGCTGCTTGATGACTACAGCAGGATACATTATTCAACTCAATTGGACCACCTGAAATACCTTCACGGACCACCAATGACTACGGTAGAACCGGGTAGAACACTGCTGCTTTAAAAGCGTTTGTGGCTAATGTGACCGTTCTAATCCAACGGTTTAGATGATATCCTCATGTTCTCTCTCCCTCTGTACAAAAGGAGGGGAAGAGGCAACCAAGAGAAAGGCAGGTTTGATATGTACAATTTTGATTGTGTATTGGGCATCACTAGCTGTGGTTAATCCTATAATACATAATAATAATAATAATAATACAGCACCATCAAGGTCTTCAACTGCCTTGCACTGTAATCATAATCATATCTCTACCTATAGTTTACATATTTATTGATACCTGTATGATAGTGTGTACATTATTACATTTTTACTCCTACCTACCGTATATATTTTAATCTTCAACTGTTGATAGAACTGCATATCCCTGCCCACTACCTGCTGTATATACATTTATATATATTTATCCTGTTTTTCATAATTGCATACCCCTGATCACTACCTGTTGAATACTAACCTGTATATATATATATATACACCGATAATTATGCACATATCTCATACATACATACCGTTTTTATACCTAGTAGACTGTCTTTTAACCACTGTTTTTTATAAATGATATATCACCATGCACTTTACTGCAACATTTGCACTCTGGTTAGATGCCAAATTATTTTCGCTTGTGCTGTGCAATGACAATACATATGAATCTACTCTAAATTCATCAGTGGAGTGCACACAGGTATGTGTGTACCATGTGATCCCTTGAAAGTAGGACAACATGGTACTAGGAGAGCAGAACAGCAGAAATACATTGAAGTCTTGCCTCAGCAGCTAAACCCTAATAACATTCACAGCCTGCACCATCTATGGCATGTCCAGCTGCTTTTCAAGGTACATGATAACATGATCCCTATATTCCTTTTTGTCAGCAATGCATTATCTTAGCCGACAGCCCAAAGTATGGATGGGTTTACTTTTGTATCATTGTAAAAAAAAAAATGTAAGCTCTCACCTTCTTGGCCCAGATCCTCATTAACGTGTTGTACATCCCTATGTCAAGCCGCTTGCGGCGGCTCACGATCTTGTGCTGGCTGACCAGGAAGAAGTTGGCCCGCTGCACATCCCCGGAGAACGCACACGCCTCCAGGTAGGAGCGGCTGTTCAACAGGTAGCTTGCCTCCTCCTCTTGGTCCCCCAGTCGGCACTCTGGGCTGGTGGAGGACAACCAATTCCTGTCCTGCTGATTGAGTATGCTCTCCAGCTCCTCCACCTCGGCTTTCTCCTTAGCCAGGGTTTGGGGATTCAAACTAGGCTGGCTTTGGGCTCGCTCCCTGCTTTTCTCTTTAGAAGTTTTGTGAGGCACAGCAGACGTTGCCTTCTTCTCAACATTGTTCTGTGGCTTCTCCTGGACGATCTTCTGTGGCTTCTCCTGGACGATCTTCTGTGGCTTCTCCTGGACGATCTTCTGTGGCTTCTCCAGGACGACCTTCTGTGGCTTCACTTGGACGACCATCTGTGGCTGCTTCACTTGGACGACCATCTGTGGCTTCACTTGGACGACCTTCTGTGGCTTCATTCGGATGACCTTCTGTGGATTCTCCCGGATGACCTTCTGTGGATTCTCCCGGACGATCTTTTGTGGCTTCCCCTTGACGTTCTTCCTCAGCTTCTGGAGGCTCTGTTCCTTCTTTATGATGTTCGTCTTCTCCTGATTTAGTTTCGCCAACCATCGGCTTGGCTGATTTTTGGAGGACTGGGATTTGGTGGCTCCTTGAGAAGTAGTCTGTTTAGGTTTACCAATGTCCCCTTTCTCATGCACCATCGTTTTGGGGCCCTTTCCAGAAGGAGACCCTTTTCCTGATGGGGGAGCTTTGAGAACTTGTACCTTGGCATGTTGGACATCCAGGACACCATCTGACTGGAGTTGTTGGATCCTGGCCTCAAGCACTACGAGAAAGAAACAGAACGGGGAATAAATAAATGATCTACCCCAATACAACTACAATAACAACATATTTGCATTTTGAGGAGCATTAAAGGGCAGGCAGATGGTTAAAGATAATAGCTTCAAAGACAGAGACATTTTATATATACACACAAATATTACCATCTAGTAGTTGAGTCTGTTTAATTACACGCGTTTCTGACTCCTTTGTCTTTGGGAATAGCGGGGAAAAATGCCTTTGCTGCAACCTTTGCTGTGTTTCTGAAAGAATAAAAAACGGATAGTTAGAGCACACAAAAACTACAGAACGACTCAGAATATATATATACTGTATATATATATATATATATATATATATATATATATATATATATATATATCAGTGGAGGCTCGTCCATTGAGGAAAGGGAGGGCCATCCTCCCTACATTTTCTGAGAAAAGTAAATACACATAAATTGAACAGATTCATCTGTGAAAATACTGATAATATTACTATTTTTACACTTTGAAAGCACAGCAATCATGTCCGTGTCAAAGTACCAACAGCGCCCCCTACCGCTAATTTCGTCCTCCCCAGCTCCCCATTAAAGTATATCAGAAAACTGCCGGACCAGAGCGGCCGGTGAGTCCTTGTGTTTAACATGAGTGTGTACAGCAGTAAGGGAGGACGATCCTCCCTTAATGCGGACGATCCTCCCTTAGGGCGGATCTAGCCAGAGGCTCTGTGAACCAATCAGCAGAGCTCTCTGCACTGGTGAATACCCAATCAGGGTTTTGGGGGGCATTTTTTTTTGTTGGTAGAATTCACCACTGTGCATAGAACTTCTATTCCAATTTTTAAGATTTTCATCATTATGGAGATATCACTAAATAGCTATTTTTCATCAAAACAATGCTTCTTCCCCCTCGCATCACAATCGGTTTCAATTCTGTTTGGCCCACTAATACACTGTCAAAATTGATAGTGAGGCACCCTCCTTTCTCCCCTACTTTTACAACCACCAGCCGCCACTGATATGGATATAAAGATATATATATATATATAAATATATTAATACTGAAGACATCAAAACTATGAAAGAACACATGGAATTATGTAGGAAACAAAAAAGTGTTAAACAAATCATAATGTTTTAGATTTTAGATTCCTCAAAGTAGCCCCCTTTTGTTTTGATGACAGCTTTGCACACTGGATGGGATGGCGCTGCAGAATGCTGTGGTAGCCATGCTGGTTAAGTGTGCCTTTAATTTTGAATAAATCACCAACAGTGTCCCCAGCAAAGCACCCCCACACCACCACCTCCTCCTCCACCGTGCTTCACGGGGTAACCACACATGCAGAAACCTCTCACCGCTCACCTTCTCTTCGTCTCACAAAGACAAATCACAAATTTGGACTTATATTCCAAATCGAAGTCTTGAAACGTTCTGGATAGACTGACCTTCATGTCTTAAAGTAATGATGGACTAACCACTGTGTACTAACTAACCCTTCCTCTGCACAGCACAACTGATGGTCTCGTACACATAAAGAAGGCAAGTAATTCCGTAAAATGACTCTTGACAAGGCACAAACCATCCCAGGAGACCACCTCCTCTCAACCACTGACTGAGAGAATGCCAGTGTCCAAAGCTGTCATCAAAGCAACAGGGGGCTACTATAAAGAATCTAAAATATAAAACATATTCTGGTTTGTTTAACACTTTTTAGTTTACTACATAATTCCATGCGTGTTCTTTCATAGTTTTGATGTCTTCAGTATTAATCTACAATGTAGAAAATAATTAAAATAAATAAACACTTAAATGAGGTGTGTCCAAACTTTTGACTGGTACTGTACTGTATATATATATATATATACAGTATATATATATATATATATATAACGCTTTCTCCATATTCCCTCTTGCAGTATACATGTCCTACAATTGAACACTATATACTATACTATGTGCTATGTACTACTTATATAGACGTATTATATATAACATAAATACTATAACAATACTGTACACAACGAAAAAATAAATAAAGTGACTGATAAATTATACATATATATATATATTCTGTTATGTAAAAGATACATAACAGAACATAGTTTGTGTCCTCCACAATGTGTACAATGTGTACACATGTGTGCTTGAATGTATAAAAGGTTCACACATTCTAACATAATGTAAAAATATAAACGTAATGTATTCTCAAAGCCCCAATGCCAATGGAGACAGACGCCCGGTCAGTCACACACATGGCTTGTTGATGGTTGACATCCAACGGTCTGACATTATAACTGGTGTGTTATCTTACCTGATATCGGCCTTACTGGGCCGTTCCGAATGGCGAAACATAAATGACAGTGGTCCACATTCGTCTTACATCTTTGGAATAAACTACGACGATACAGACACTTGGAAAAGGCACATATCCTAGTGAGTGACATGTTGACATCACCGCGCAACTTGTGTGCACTAGGCTGCCATTTTGACCAAGACAAAACCAGTGGAACACGAATCGAGTGATCGAGTGATCGAGACGAGCGAACAAGTCGTGGTTAAACGATCACAGAGAAGTCGAGTTTCAAGCTTATACTAAAAATATATACTTTCAAATATACTAAAACGATCGAGGGTGGATCGAGAAAGGGGAACCCATTATAACCGAAAAGCGTTATAAAAGTTATATGTAAGAAAAATATGATTTATTTGGGTTGAAAATATAATATAATATAATATAATATAAATTCACATTTGTTTATTTCACTTTACTTATTCACAGGTAATTCAATTGAAATGATGAAAATCATAATATATGTAAAGGATGTCTGTCCATGTTTAGGCCATATTTGTTCAATTATATAACTATTGGCCTCTAGGTGGCGGTGTAATCAAAAGCAACGTTGCATTGGCATCATGTAACATTTAGCTCAGAGAATGAAACATTAAGCTCAGAGAATAGTCAAATAATACAAGAAAATACTAATTAAAAATTGTATCTCTTGTATTCCAAAAACGTAAACATGTGGTCAGTGGTTCGATGCAACAAAATAGAAGGATTTATGTAGTCAATAACTACTACTACTACTACTACTACTACTACTACTACCACTACTACTACTACTACTACTACTACTACTACTACTACTACTACTACTACTACTATTACTATTTTATATATATAAAGTATATTTATAAAATCCCATTTATATACGCCAAAAATTACATAAGCCTCTGTGTGCGTACAACCACTCTACACTTCCTCACTTAAAGTTTTTTAAATAAATTTTCATGATGGCCACAAAACCGTATTATTTTATGAAATCATCAGCATTGTTGCATTGTCACATTGGTAACACGGTGCATCGTGCTTATCATCGTGCTGATTCCAAACAAAACAAATTAGCCTAAAACAAATATATATTACACCGCCCCCGACGAAAAAAGTGTTTCCTCTCACGTTTTGAAAGTTCAAACACAATTAAAATCACCTCAACTGTGACTCAGCTCCGAAATCCGAAAAGCAAAAACAGAATTCATCTCAGTCACATCCTGTATGCCTCCCGCTGACCCCTCGGCCGTGTCTGCTTCCCCCTTGTCATGCATCCATAAAGCATTCTTAAACACTTTAGCCGGCCCTTTGTGTCTCGCCGGGCTGGAGGTTAACACAAGCGCTCCCTGGCTTTGGGGGGGGGGGGGGGAGAGATTGGCCGAGCGACACAGAGGAAGAGGGAGAGAGAGCGCGCGCGCAAGAGAGAGAGAGAGAGAGAGAGAGAAGTGGCGGTGGGGGGGGGGGGGGGGGGGTGGTGGGGGTTGGTGTGCTGGGGGGGGGGGGGGACACGGGGTTAAAGAGGAAAACCAGGTCCGTGCAACTACATATTTTCTCAATGGAGGCGGTGGCCGCACAGCGGTAGGTGTCTGTTGCCGAGCGGTAGGTGAGGATCAGGGGTGTTTGCTGCCACGGTTCACAAGCAGGGCCCCCCTCCCCCTCCCTCTCGACAGGGGCCCTGTTTGATGTGGTCGGCCCCTGTCGGCGGTTGGCTCTTTGCGCCGGTGTGACAGTCATTGCCGGCTGAGTGACTGTCAATGCCCGGGCCGACAATAGAGGAGAAGACAGGCATTCAAGGAGCCTGATAATGGCCTAGGCCAGGACACGGCTGCTTCTCTCACACACTTTGATCATGTGGACTCCTTCACACACCTGTACGGGTAGGCCTATTTGTTTAACAGATGGAGGGAGAGAGAGAGAGCGAGAGAGAGAGAGAGAGAGAGAGAGAGAGAGGCCTGGTTTTGGAGGCACTCTGGCCTCCACCTGGCCGTGAAAAAACTTGACAGAGATGTTTCTTTGTGAAATGGTCGGCGTATACATTTCAAGCATGTTCATGCGTTTGTGTGTGCGTGTGTGCGTGCGTGTGTGTGCGTGCGTGCGTGCGTGCGTGCGTGTGTGTGTGTGTGTGCGTGTGTGTGTGTGTGTGCGTTATTATGGTTAAGGTGTGAGTCCGCATCTTAGATAAAATAACAATGTTCCATTGAAGACAAAGTGCTATTCACATCTCATACAAACACAACAATACAATTCTGAATTGTGTCTTTTTAGTGAAAGCACACATACTCTATATCTCATTGTTTGCTGTAGGGTGCATGTTGCCAAAGCAGGTTTTACTAGAATCAGAGAAGTAATCACACACAAATGTTTTAACTTCTATCAATCAAACTGTAAACTACAGTTACAATACTACAATGGCCCTTTAAAAAATAATGTGCAATTGTAACCATTGCACAGTTGTCTTTGCTGAAGAGAGGCTATCCTCAATATTAAAGTCAAAATACGTGTACTGATCGTCCGTGTCCTTCCGTCTTCATGCAGCGGAATCGGAATTGTCAGGGCAACACATGCTGTTCTCCATATGTGTCCTGTGTTTTCCCAGTCGCTGAGTCATCCTTCATGCTATCAGAGATGTACAGTCTCATTCTCACGTAGTATAACAAACCATCATGACATCTATCAGATCTCTACACAGGATGGATGGGTCGCCGTCTCAGAAAAACCGTTCACTGCATAACTTCACTTTCCAACAGTACACCAGTACAATAGACAATGGCCACCCAAGCAGCATATGGGAATATTGACATTGTAACGTGTTTGTGATGTGGTCGAGGCCAACCCGTCCTGGATGTGTGTTCATCCGACCACAGCACCACAACACCTCAAAGAGCGGAGACCTCAGGTTCAAAGGAGACAATGGAAAGCATCATCATAATACAAAATATTGCACAGTGACTTATAGGGTCACAATATAATAGGGTCACCACTTCGTTATACATATATTGTATAATGACGATGCTGAATTGTATGATGATGTAACTTTGAGAAGACTATTGACCTAACATTTATCATTTGGTTTCAAATATCACCATTGGAAAAAGTGGGAGGTAGTGACAGAGCAAGATCTAAAATAGATAGGGATAGAGAGACAGAGAGACTAATGCAGAAAGAGAGAGAGAGAGGAACAGGGAGGGGAAAAAACAATTAATAATAGGGCACTATTACGGAGGGATTGTCAGTGCTAAGGGAAAAGGTCAGGTTTCAGACCCTTTTGAAGACTTTGATGGTACAAAACAGGCCTCATTATAGAGATATTATCTCTATTCATACACTTACAGAGATGCATGGGTAGCTTGCTGGGAAAGATTAGGTTCCTTCACTTTAGAACATCCTCTGAGCCTCGCTGGACAGCAGGAAGACAGACTCCAGCGGTACTTTGGGTCCTCTGAAGAATGAAACACCCCAGGTCAACCCCGCAGAACCAGCTAAACCCATCTCAACTACACTGGTCCCAGCTAGACCCATCTAGACCCATCTAGACCCATCTCGACCCATCTAGTCCCAGCCAGACGTACACCCAACTAAATCAAGGGGACATAGACAAACCTGGGAGTATGCTATCATGACATGAAATATCATGTCATGTTAATTACAGTAACATACAAACTCATAGATAATATACCACATTTTTTTTTAATATAGGAATTATTTTATTATAAGGCTTTGTTGTCGTTTCAAGAAATGTCCAATAATGTTCGATCTGTGTAATCACACTTTGGATAGTCCTGTTTTAGTTTAAGATGTGTGTGCAACAACCCAAACACTGGTTTCTAAGACGAAGAGAGAGAGAGACCAGGGCTATCTCCGGCCTATATCTGACATCGAGATGAGGCCCAAACCTCGCTCTTTGACCTCTGTCCGCATTCTGGCTTCAAGGCGAGCGTGTATCCAGTATGGACTGATTGTACCGTTTAAACTATGGGGAACTTCGACCAGAAGAGGGGGAAGCAACTCGTACTCCCTGCTCTCTTCGTTGACCCTCACACTGATATGACAAGATGCATCCAAGGAGTTTACGAATAAATGTATCAAAAAAAAACAGAGACAAGAGTTTTCCGTTTCACAGTATTCCCCTTTACGTCTTTCACGCCGGCCGTCATCTCTCCTGGCGGAGTTGAAGTTGCGGACCATGTCCGCCGCTCGGCTCTGCAGACTTAGATCATCAACACAGCTGCGATGCAAATGACTGGAGTCGAGAAAACGGCACGACCCTAAAACCCGAGCGGCGGGGCTCTGCGAAGACTCAACCGCTGACATCCGGGTTGTTTTTTTTTGAAGATGTCAAGGAAACTGTTTCATACAAACATTTAAAAAAATAAACACTAAACACATTGCAATTAGTTTTCCTTCATACACATCAACCCCTCCCTACCCCACCGCCCCCCCCCCCCCACCCCCACCCCCCCCCCCCCCCCCCCAATCTGATCTCTCTGCAGCTTCATCATTCCCCCCCCCCACCCCCCCCCCCCCCCCCCTCTCCTCCCCCTCCTGCTCCCACCTCCTCCCCCCTTTACCGTTTTTTAAGAAGCATGCATTTGTAAAGAAGTATAGGTAGTAAGAGAAAGGCAACGCATAGAGCCAAAGCTGACCGTCTTCCCAACACTATTTCTAAACAGTCTTTGTCTATCACGAAGATGATCGCAGAGGTTTCCGGGGGGTGGAGGTTGGGGTTGGGGGTTGGTGGGTGGAGGTTTGGGAGGTTGGGGGGGGGGGGGTGGGGAGGGGGGGGGGGAGGATGGAGGAGGAGGGGGAGGATGGAGGAGGAGGAGGAGGAGGAGGATGGAGAACCCCATGCAGAAGTGGAGTGGAGAGGAGAGGAGAGGAGAGGAGAGGCCGTGGTGGAGTTTAATTGGGGGTAAGAGACTGTGGAAAAAAAGCGTGTGTAGATCCATCCAGTGAAACGCTTTTATGAGGGAGCCTGGACAGCGCCAAAGGGGCCAGAACATACAGACGGGGCGGTGCTGCTGAGGGTGGTGGTGGTGGTGGTGGTGGGGGTGGTGGTGGTGGTGGTGGAGGTGGTGGTGGTGGGGTGGTGGTGGTGGTGGTGGTGGTGGTGGTGGGGGTGGTGGTGGTGGGTGGTGGGGGTGGTGGTGGTGGGTGGTGGTGGTGGTGGTGGTGGAGGTGGTGGTGGTGGGGGTGGTGGTGGTGGTGGTGGTGGAGGTGGTGGTGGGGGTGGTGGTGGTGGTGGGGGTGGAGGTGGTGGTGGAGGTGGTGGGGGTGGTGGTGGTGGTGGTGGGGGTGGTGGTGGAGGTGGTGGTGGTGGGGGTGGTGGTGGTGGGGGTGGGGTGGTGGTGGTGGTGGTGGGGTGGTGGTGGTGGGGGTGGTGGTGGAGGTGGTGGTGGTGGGGGTGGTGGTGGAGGTGGTGGTGGTGGGGGAGGTGGTGGTGGAGGTGGTGGTGGTGGTGGTGGTGGTGGTGGTGGGGGTGGTGGTGGTGGGGGTGGTGGGGGTGGGGGTGGTGGTGGGGGTGGTGGTGGTGGTGGTGGTGGGGGTAAGGCTGGGGGCTGGGGGTGTTGGAACTAGGAACTGAGGGGTTTAGCGACAGAGGCGAAAGGCAACCGTCTTTCTCACACTGGTCTTCTTTTTTTTATGATGGCAGGGGTTTAAACTATAGGACTAAAGAGAGGGGACAGAGAGTCTCTGGGAGCATTTTAAGTAGCCCAGGAGTGTGAAATGACTGTCGGCCTCTGTGTGTGTGTGTGTGTGTGTGTTGCAAGCACTCGTCAAACACACTTCACCTGTCACCTTGGGGGTTGAAGGCATTTTTATTTTTTTTTAAAGAGGTAGAAGTAGTAAATTGCAAAAACTGGACAGACTTAGTGCAACATGTGCTGGGAACGCTGCAGCTACTCTTTCTCTCTCTCTCTCTCTCTCTCGTCTCTCTCTCTCTCTCTCTCTCTCTCTCTCTCTCTCTCTCTCTCTCTCTCTCTCTCTCTCTCGCTCCCTTGCTTTGTGTGTCTCTCTCTCGCTCACTCTCTCAGTGGCGCTCTCTTTCATGTCTCCATTGCACGCACTTTTCAAAGGATATAGAAAGTAAAAGATCACTTGAACAAACAGAAAACACAATAGCTGTTCAGTTCGATTCATATTTAATTGTTAAACAAACAAACAAAAAAACGGATATTGCATTATAGTTTTTATTAATTCATTTTCATTTTAATAAATAAAATAAAAATCCCTTTTCTAGAATTTAGTTTCAAAGATTATTATTTAAATTCCAATATTTAAATCATGGGGACTGATCAAATGCAGCATCCACTTAACTGAGTAGACCGGACATGGTCAGGGTGAGACAGTAAATCCATCCCACTGTAATGTGCGTATATGTGAGTTGCTCCGTCGTCAATTTGGTGGAACAAGGGATCACTCGAAAACCCACGTGAGGAAAGAAAAAACACCAAGAGTGTGGGAAGTCACAAAAAAAGGTGTTCTTCATTTCCGCACCCACACCCACCCCCACCCCCCCCCCCCCCCCCCCCCCCGCCTCGCAAATCACGCCACAAACATCAGAGAGAGTGTTTCATTGAAACGTTAACACAGGTGATCAGGAGGAGGTTGGAGGAGGAGGAGGAGGAGGAGGAGGAGGAGGAGGAGGATGGGGGGGAAGAGGAGGAGGAGGAGGAGGAGAGGAGGAGGAGGAGGAGGAGGGGAGGGAGGAGGAGGAGGAGGAGGAGGAGGTGGGGGGGGGGGGAGGAGGAGGAGGAGGAGGAGGAGGGGAGGGGGAGGGGGAGGGGAGGAGGAGGTGAGGAGAGGAGGAGGAGGAGGAGGGTGGATCATCTGGACCGGCTCTGCCGACACTCCCAGGGGCCGCATGCAGCGGGGCTCTGTGTTGCCGTGCCGCTCGGGTGATTCAAACCAGCGGCCCGTGGAGAGAAGCCCACCCTAATGTGACCAGTGTGTCTGGAGCAAAGGGAGAAGAGAAGGGGGTTCAGGGTGGGGAGGGGGTGGGAGGGAGGGAGGGGAGGGGGTGGGAGGGAAGGGAGGGGGTGCGAGGGAGGGTGGAGGGAGGGAGGGAGGGAGGATGGGAGGGAGGGAGGGGTGGAGGGAAGGAGAGAGAGAGAGAGAGAGAGAGAGAGAGAGAGAGAGAGAGAGAGAGAGAGAGAGAGAGAGAGAGAGAGAGAGAGAGAGAGAGAGAGAGAGGGTGGGTGGGTGGGGGAGGGAGGGTGGGGGAGGGAGCGAGAGAGAGCGAGAGAGAGCGAGAGAGAGAGAGAGAGAGAGAGAGAGAGAGAGAGAGAGAGAGAGAGAGAGAGAGGAGAGAGAGAGAGAGGATGCGGGAGGGAGGGAGGGAGAGAGAGAGAGAGAGAGAGAGAGAGAGAGAGAGAGAGAGGAGAGAGAGAGAGAGAGAGAGAGGGGGGGGGAGGGAGGGAGAGAGAGGGAGAGAGCGGAGAGAGAGAGAGAGAGAGAGAGAGAGAGAGAGAGAGAGAGAGAGAGAGGAGAGGGAGAGAGAGAGGAGAGAGAGAGAGAGAGAGAGAGAGAGAGAGAGAGAGAGAGAGAGACGAGAGAGAGAGAGGGTGTGGGGGAGGGAGGGTGGGAGGGAGAACTTGGCCATGCAGGTGTCAAACAAAGGTTTCCTCTCCTCCCACCGCTGGACAATAGTTAAAAGTTCAAGGCCACGGAATGAATTCAAATTCACTGATAAGAGCAGCAGTGATGATAAAGATTTAGTATTTGCATTCATCTTATTGCTATGGTTTTATGTCATTATTATTACATGATATAACTGTAGGCCTCTATGAAAGAAAGTATTAAAGCTAAAGCCCTACGAGCGCAAACACACACACACATTTATATATATATCACACATTTATATATATATATGTGTATATATATATATACATATATATATACGTATATACACAAACGGATGACACTCATAAAGATCCACTCTCCCTGTCTCTCTCCTCTCTCTCTCTCTCTCTCTCTCTCTCTCTCTCTCTCTCTCTCTCTCTCTCTCTCTCTCTCTCTGTCACAAACTCAGCTCCCTCTCCCTCCCTTACTCACTCCTTTACACACTCCCACTAGTTCTCTTTTTTCCTCTGCCTGTGTGTGTTCTCTCTCTCTCTTCTCTCTCCCTCCTCTCCCTCCTCTCTCCCTCTCTCCCCCCCCCTCTCTCTCCCCCCTCTCTCTCTCTCTCTCTCTCTCTTTTCTCTCTCTCTCTCTCTCCCTCCCTCCCTCCCTCCCTCCCTCCCTCCCTCCCTCCCTCTCTCTCTCTCCTCTCTCTCTCTCCCCCCCCCCCCTCTCCCCCCCCCTCCTCTCTCTCTCTCTCTCTCTCTCTCTCTCTCTCTCTCTCTCTCTCTCTCTCTCTCTCTCTCTCTCTCTCTCTCTCTCTCTCTCTCTCTCTCTCTCTCATACACTCACACACACACAGTCAGAGTCACCCACCGTCAGTCAACTTCCTCCCAGCCGCGGGTCAACAGGCAGGCACCACTTCAGCTGGAAGGAGCAGAGCATCGCAAGGTGCACACACGCGCGCACTCAAACACACACACGCACACGCACAGACACACACGCACCTATACCAGGACTTATATGCTGGAACAAGGAAAAATGAGGAGAGACTAATGGACAGGACAAACACGGATCAAAAGTGGAGATCACCGTTAACAATGGATTTATAACAGGATGAGATCTGATCAAGGTTGCGATGCATGACATCCAAAAACGACCCACGACGACCCAAGGAGACCGCATATTGCCAACGAGAGAGAAGCAGACCAACCCATCAGCGCTAAAAGAAGACCTTTAGTCTCTGGCCAGGTTTTCCGCCACACAGGTTGACATCTGCAAGTGTGTGCGTGCACGTGTGTCTGTTTCAGTGTGTGTGTGTGTGCGCGCGCGCGCGCGTGTGTGTGCGTGTGTGTGTGTGTGTGTGTGTGTGTGGTGTGTGTGTGTGTGTGTGTGTGTGTGTGTGTGTGTGTGTGTGTGTGTGTGTGTGTGTGCCGTCTCCCTCCCTTCTCTACCCCAGGACCCCCCCCCCCCTCCACCACCACCACCACCACCCTCTTGCCAGCCCCTCCATCATCAAGGGGCATCTCCCGGTCAGGCAGCATGCCTACAGCTCACGCTGGGTGCACCCTGGGAGCCTGACCCACCATGTGCAGATGGACACCTCCCGTGGCTGGTTTTCATCCCGAACCTGACCTGCGTAGTACCGCCGCCACCTCCGCCTCCGCCTCCGCCGCCGGCGGCCCGGCACCGACCCCGACCCCAACCCCGACCCCGGCTCCGGTGGGGCCCCCGCCCAGCAGCCACTCCTCCGTCTGCCTGGCGCGCCTCGCCGTGCTGCTGCTCAGCGCTGGCGTGGCGGCGGCGGGCGCCTGTCCTCCGGGGGTCGGGGCGCACAGCCCCCTGCAGGCGCTGGCGGGAGGGAACGTCAACTGCTCCTGGACTCTGGAGAGACACACGCGCAGCTACAACCACCTGGAGGGCGACGTGCGTCTGCGGCGCCTCTACTCCGCCAACAAGTTCTTCCTGTGCATCGACCAGCAGGGCAAGGTGGACGGGACGCGGCGGAAGAACTTCCCTGACAGTAAGTTTGCTGATAAGCTGACTCTGTGGCTTTTTTTTAATGTATTTGTTGCATGTGTAAGTGTAGGTGTGGTGTGTGTGTGTGTGTGTGTCGTGTTGTCTTAGACACAATGGGGTCAGACGCCCTCTGACGCACTCCATTTTGCACCATTTTATTTTATGTCATTATGACTTTCTTATCTGCACGCCTTTTTTTTATGATAGCGGTTGATAGGGGTAGTTGTCCTGTGGTTCTGCCCATCTTGTTAAAAAAAAACGGCAGCGGATTTGGATGTGTGTGTGTGTGTGTGTGCGTGTGTTGTGTTTTTACAACGGAGAGCGACTGGGGTTGCTAGGTGGATAGGGAATACCCTAGTGACCGAGGAGATCGGGATCCCTCTTGGGAACCCCGGCGCCGTGTTTACACGAAGGGCTGCTGACTCGAGGAAAGACATCCGAGGAAAGTCAGCATCAGTTGGCCCGTCCAAACTGGGCTTCGGTAAACCATGCCGTTGCAAGGGGCAGACGTGGTCGCCGACATTGCGTATTCCTCCCCCAGATAACGTGTGATTTGACCATTTCAAAGACAGCGATGGTCTTATTTGGGGGGATTTTAAATCATACTTTGCCATGCCGTGCATTTATTATTGTCAATATTTAGTCGTTAATCTGGTCAGTTACAGCCTCTAAAGGTGTGTTTAGCAGGTGTATCCCAGCTTTTTCATTGAGATATTCATTGAGCGGTAGATCATTGACAGAAGAAACAAGGATTACCTGGACAGCCTGTTTAGATGAGCTCCGCCTAGCTGGTTGTCAAGGTGTTCCCCTGAGCCAACCTAGACACAGAGCTCCAGTATCTGCTCCCAATGAGCGGAATACTGCCATGCACAGTCGATACCGCCGTCAGAGAGAGCGTGCGAGAGTGTGTGTGTGTGTGTGTGTGTGTGCGTGCGTGCGTGCGTGTGTGTGTGTGTGTGTGTGTGTGTGTCTGCGTGACTAAGTGAAAAGGTGAACGCGAGGCACCTTTTGTCCAACGCTCTTCCTGTGGCCACAGTGGTTGAAACAAGTGCTTTATGAATGAGGTCATTTCAAACGCTTTACCTGCAGACAACCCCTGTGTGTGTGTGTGTGTGTGTGTGTGTGTGTGTGTGTGTGTGTGTGTGTGTGTGTGTGTGTGTGTGTGTGGATAGAGCGGGTCACCACAGCAACCCTCGCACTGGCCCCTAACACAATCCCATCACTCTCTAGTGCAGTGAGGCTACAGTCAATAGCATGACCCAGATATGTGGGGTCACTCTCCACACTGCGGTATATGTACCCCCCGTGGCATGCTGGTAAAGGTAAGGGACACCTGAGAAGAGGGGTGGGGTTGTTCACCGGGTGAGCCTTTTCAATGGCTCATCATCAATGGGTGTCTTTCAGACGCTTGACCAGGTCAGGCCAGATGACTCGCTCTCTCTCCCTCTCTCTCTGTCTCTCTCTATCGCTCTGCCCTCTCTCTCTCTCTCTCTCTCTCTCTCTCTCCTCTCTCTCCTCTCTCTCTCCTCTCTCTCTCTCTCTCTCTCTCTCTCTCTCTCTCTGGTCATGGGGGTCTGTGACCCGTGGGCTGACCCCATCCCTGGACCAGACGACTGACTGACTGACGTACTGATTTGCTGACTGACGGACTGATTGACAGGCCCGACTAAAATGAACTGAACCCAATTTAGAACAACTGAAGGTGGGAATGAGCAGGGCGGCCCTGAGAGTGTCGGCCGCAGCTATCCTGTGTGTGTATATTTTGTCGTTAAGGCCTTTTCACACAAGCATGTGAGTCAGAGTTTTTCCACAGGGCGACCCAGGGGTGTGTGTCCGTGTGTGTGTGTGTGTGGAGGGGGGGGGGGGGCTGTATGTGTGTGTGTGTGTGTGTGTGTGTGTGTGGGGGTGGGGGGGTGGGGGTACAGGACCAGCTGTTGTTCAGATGGTCCCCTGCCCCTGTCTCAGGCATCGATCTGCAGACCGGGTGACATTTGTGATCCTGCCAGGGATTAGCCGCCTGGCTGTCCTCCTGAAACCAAAACACACACTCACACACACACGTCTTGGTGTGGATTCCGGTCCGCGCGAACGATAGTCGTCTGCCGGGGTTTGTTTTGTCCCTTTAGGGGGAAGGGAGTTCAGCAGCAGTGTGTTTGATTTGGGCCTTTTTCTCCAAGTAGGGATTTCATATTTGTGATTTAGTGGGAGTGTGTATGTCGTGTTCTAATAATATATTGCCACCGGCTCAAATTTGGACAGGGCAGAAAATTCGGGCTGGCGTTCGCAAATATGTCGTTTTCACGGTCATTTCTGGCAAACACTAGAAGGAGAGGCGGTGGCGGTGCGAGCGCCTGGCCCTTGTCCCAGGGTCCCAGGGTCTTGTCAGGAGTGCTTAGTGAGGTGTGTGTGGCGTGGTCTTAAAGGCAATGCCCTCATATGCTTTAGCCCCTCAATCTCTCATTTCCTCGGGTGGAAAGAACGATCCGCTCCCAGTCGGCTCTCACAGAGAGAAAAAAGGGCGTGGCTAAGCGCCCCGGTGTGCCAAAAGTCGCGGTCATCCGAGGGGGGGGGGGGGGCCTCACCGCGACACTAAAACACCCACCACCGCGGTTCCCACCGCGGGCCCCCCCCCCCCGGGAAACAAGGAGAGGTCAAAGCGGAGCTCATACTGGGTTTTAAAACACCTCCGTGGAAACCAGCGGATGCTCTGGATACCGATACGGGTGCAAGGTAAGGATGGGATGCATGTTTAATGACCGCAGGGCGGTGTCACAGATACAAGAGAGTGACACTAGAGCGCTGACACCAGTGACCCCCTCCCCCCCCCCCCTCGCTCGCTGTCCCGGACTAGTGGACTCAGGTCGGCTGGAACGGACAGAATGGCGCCCGGATTCAGAAGAGCAGGCGTTTTGTTGTTTCACGGTAATGGTGTAATGGGATTGTAAAATAATCGGTAAATAGATTAGTATCTGAGAGCGCCACGCCTGCCATGAGTTCGCACATTCTCACTTTATGAGCGCTCTGATAAACTACTGACGTAGCACGGGTGGCACGGGTGGAAACATGCAGACATACACACACACACGCGCACGCACGCTGGCGCAACACGCACACATACACACACACACACACACACACACACACATACCCCCCCCACACACACACACACACATTCGCACACACACACACACACAAAGTCATGCGCATCTATTGTAAACACCATTATTGTTCATCTAATGCCTTCAAATGCTATATTCTATTGTGGAACAGCGCTGCTTAGAACCGCTGGACCTTACAGAGAGACGACCACAGCAAGGCCTGCACACAGTCACCCGAATACAAGCCCATACTTCCTATGGCCCCCCATACCAAGTCAAGTCAAGTCAAGTCAAGTCAAGTTTATTGTCACTTCACAGTTTACAGTTTAGTATAAAGCAGTGATGTGAAATTCTTGTGTGCAATACCCGACGACAGACAGCAGTTATAAAATAAGATAAAATAAAAATAGATAAAAATAGAATAAAAAATAGAATAAAAAATAGAATAAAAAATAGAATAAAGAATATAAAATAAAAATAAAAAATGCAATTTATAAAATGCAAAAATCAGCACAGAAAAGAGCAATATATATATATAAATCAATGTAATAAAATATACATTGTTATATGTTATACGCCCTTGTTCAGCAGCCTGATGGCCTGACTGTGGAAGCTATCTCTAAGCCTATTTGTACGACACTTGATACTGCGGTATCGCCTGCCTGACGGTAATAGTGAGTAAAGTTCGTGGCTGGGGTGGGCAATGTCTTTTATAATTCTTTTGGCCTTGGCCCATGTCATGGTACTATAGACACCACTGCACAGGCCTGAAGGCCCATCCAAGACCAACCCTTTAAACCCCAGCATTTACCCCCAGCCCCCCAGCCCCCCAGCCCATCAGCCCACCAGCCCCCCAGAGCCCACCAGCCCCCCAGCCCCCCAGCCCTCCAGCCCCCCCAGCCCTCACCTCCCACCCCATATCGCGCACCAGCCTCAGCCCTCAACCCCCTGACCCGAGCCTCTCAGGGAACCCTCCATCCTCAACCCCAGCTTCAACCCCACCAGCGCCAGGACCCAGCCCCTCACCCACCACCACCCCACTCACATTTTCCATCCTCCGGCTCGCGGCCTCTCAGGTGCAAAAACAGTGGGAATTAGTCAACAGGCCCGCCGCTGCTAATTGAGGTTGGAAAATATTGTATCAATCCCAGTGGAGCAGGGGCGGGGAACAGCTGAGGGAGGACGGAAGTGGGAGAGCGAATGACTTAGAGGCACCGTGGGTATAGTGTAGGGCCAAGGACACAGACACACACACACACACACGTGCGTGCACACACACGCACGCGCACACACTCACACAGACACACGCGCGCACACACACACACTGGAGGGCGGAGCTGATGGACTCTGGCTTATTGATAATAGACAGAGAGGCAGAATGCGTATCAGTGATAATTGTTTGACCGCAGCTGTTCCATATTGCTGAGCTGCATTAAAATAACAATGAATAATGATAGATAAACACACAGCCTGGAGTTTAACAAGCTCCAATCCACCGTCTCACTCACACGTTAAAAATATGCTTATAAAAGATCATCTCCATTAAGCGGTGGCATAGGCGCGAGAACAAGGGCAGTTTGAACCTTGTGAACTCACCTGGTCCACGGCATCGACACAGCACTCAGACCATTTGGGTTCACTCACACTGGTCACTATCGCCAGATCAGGGAGATGACTATCATTATAACTGGGAAAGCACACAGCAAAGCAAAGTACAAATCCACCGACTGTATGTTACAGTTGCGGATCACACACACACACACACACACACACACACACACACGCCTCTGCACCATTGAAAAACAGTCAAGAGAAGAGACGCCTATGTGAGTGATGG
>CM051004.1:27381586-27464086 GCA_027704905.1 Muraenolepis orangiensis
TCACTCTGGATCTCATTAACCAATTTATTGATCAATTTTTTTTTTTAAATTAAATATTCATTCATATTAATTACATAGAACAGGATGTTTTAATGACGGGGGGGGAATCCAATGGACTTGAATCATTGTTGCTTGAATATTTCCGTTCTTTTTCAATATGATTGATTGTTTTTCTTTGTAATATATTGGTGTTCATCTCTCTGACGCATCTCTTGGCGGCCACATTAAAACAAGATAATTACCTGTTTCAGTTCTTGAGTCCTATTTCCCCATCGTGCTCCACACAAACCAACTGCATTCCACCAGGAGTGGTACACAGAAACAATGTCCATGCTTATTCCTGTGTACACTGAGCCAGCCAGCCAGCCCAGTCAGGGCCAGTCTCTCCAGGTGTATAAGAGCGGTTATGGCGAGCGACGATTCAGCCCTATTGTTTGCGGCCCTGGCCGTACTTATCCGTGCAGACCCACACACACACAGGGGAGGCTGCTCTGCCCTGTCCAGTCTCAGGCCCTCCAAGGGTGGGTGGGTGGCGGTGGGTGGTGGTGGGTGGTGGTGGTGGTGGTGGGTGGTGGTGGATGTTGGTGGTGGTGGTGGGGTTGTGGTGGGTGGTGGTGGGTGGTGGTGGGTGGGGTTGTGGGTGTTGGTGGTGGTAGTGGGGGTGGTGGTGGAGGTGGTGCCGTGGAGAGGAGGGGGTTGCAGCAGATCAAAGGGGCTGGTCACAGTCATTAGGGCCCTGGGTTGGGGGGGGGGAGAGACCCCCTCCTCCACCCTCCTCCACCCTCCACCCCCCCCCAACCCCTGCCCCGCCCCGCCCTGCCAACATGAAAAGCTTGTGTTTTGAAAGGAAGAGGAAAAAAAGAGAAAAAAAGGGCAGGAGGGGGGGGGGGATGAGAGAGAACAACAACAACAGGTCCCTCTCCGTTTAAAAAGCAAGCAAACTGTGGAATAATTGAAAAGGTATGTTAATCAGGGGTCCGAGGGCCCTGGCTTTGAGGTTGCTGGGTTGTGCTCCGGCCGAGGAGGGCCACTCAGGAGGGCAAGCCAAGGACTTAAAGAGCTGGGAAATGTTCTTTCTTGCTTTTCTTTGAAATGTCTTTTTTTTTTTTCCTCTCTCTCTCTCGTCCGCTCTCTCTCTCTCTCTCTCTCTCTCTCTCTCTCTCTCTCTCTCTCTCTCTCTCCTCTCTCTCTCTCTCTCTCTCTCTCTCTCTCTCTCTCTCTCTCTCTCTCTCTCTCTGCTCTTTTCTCGTTCTGTAATAGTGATGGAAGGAACCATTTTTCAGCCTCGTTTGAAACCCTGTCTGTGATGCTATTCGGCCATTAATAAGATCTTGTCTTGCTCCTGGCCGCTCAGGTGATGAACAACGACTTGTTGGGGGTCGCAGCGTTTGCCCCAGACTTACCCAAGCACCTACTGCTTGTTGGCCCTCCTCCTCCTCCATCTACCTCCCTCCTCCTCTTCCTCCTCCTCCCCCTCCTCTTCCTCTCCTCCTCCTCGTCCCCTTCTCCTCCTACCCTCCTCCTCCTCCCCCCCCTCCTCCTACCCTCCTCCCCCTCCTCCTCCTCCTTCTCCCCCTCCTTCTCCCCCTCCTCCTCCCTCCTCCTCCTCCTCCTCCTCCCCCCCCTCCTCACCCTCCTCCCCCTCCTCCTACCGTCCCCCTCCTCCTCCTCCTCCTCCCCCCCTCCTCACCCTCCTCCCCCTCCTCCTACCGTCCCCCTCCTCCTCCTCCTCCCCCCCCTCCTCCTCCCCTCCTCCTACCCTCCCCCTCCTCCTCCTCCTCCCCCCCCTCCTCCCCCTCCTCCCTCCTCCCTCCTCCTCCTCCTTCTTCCCCCCCTCCTTCTCCTCCCTGCCTCTTCCTACCCCCCCTCCTCCTCCTTCTTCCCCCCTCCTACTCCTACACCCCTCCTTCTCCTCCCCGCCTCTTCCTCCCTACCCCCCTCCCCCCTCCTCCTCCTCCTCCTCCTCTCCCTCCTCCTCTCCTCCTCCTCCTCCTCCTCCTCCTCCTCCTCCTCCTCCTCCTCCTCCTCCTCCTCCTCTCCCTCCTCCTCCTCCTCCTCCTCCTCCTCCTCCTCCTCCTCCTCCTCCTCCTCCTCCCTCCTCCTCCTCCTCCTCCTCCTCCCTCCTCCTCCTCCTCTCCCTCCTCCTCCTCTCCCTCCCCCTCCTCCTCCTCCTCCTCCTCCTCCTCCTCCGGGGGGGGGGGGGGAGGAGGAGGAGGAGTAGCATGAGTTGGACAAAAGCAGAACCCCATGAGAGAGTGTCCTTCTTTTCTTTGCTGTCTGTCTCTCTTCTTCTTCTTCTTCTTCTACTTTTTTTTTCTTTCCAAGGTCAGGAAGCCTTCAGTGATCTGACGGCAGGGCTAAGAAGGCCCTGCCGTCAGAGTGGGAAAGAAGTGAAAGAGTAAAAAAAG
Source organism: Muraenolepis orangiensis (assembly GCA_027704905.1). Taxonomy (NCBI): domain Eukaryota; kingdom Metazoa; phylum Chordata; class Actinopteri; order Gadiformes; family Muraenolepididae; genus Muraenolepis; species Muraenolepis orangiensis. Next base: position 27,383,995 of record CM051004.1, read on the forward strand.
CAACAAAAAAAGAAAGATTTGGGGTAAAAGACTTTTCTTTAATGCTTTCTTTAAAGTCCCGCGGAGAGGGGACAAATGGCCACAGTCCACAGTTGACTACACATGTATAGTGGCAGGATTTGGGGGGTGCTTGTAATGGCAAGCTTTGAGTTTAACGACAGCGCCAGCCAAAACATGTCAAAGGTTAAGAGATCTTGCCAATTGCAAGTAGAGAGGGGGGGGGGGGGGGGACCATAGAGGAGCCTCTTTTTCATGATCTCAATGGAGGAGCATCAGTTGATACGGGCACCGCCGCCGCCACCGCCGCCGAGGAGCAGCAATCAGCTCTCAGCCTGCACTCCAACTCAGCAACAAAGACGCCATTTGTCTTCCCATTCCCCCCCCCATTCCCCCCCCCCCCCTTTCTATTAACACCTGAGCCAGAGTCATAAGTAATCCAGTCATTTCTGGCTGGATTATTATTATTAAGTGTTATCAAGAATTAGGCTGTGTGATGTATTGTATGACAACATGACTTTTTTTGTGTACCTCATAAATCATACATGATGGATGGTCCATAGTTTCCCCTTAGATTTAAAATGTGTGTGTTGTTCCTATGGGGGAAAGGTTCTTTGAGCATGTCACAGTGGTGTGTGGGTTTACACTTTTTATACACGGACGTCATTAAGTAAGTCAGGATTCTGGAGCACGGTTTTAAGTTGGTTCAATTCGATTTTTTTTGGCAGGTGGATTGAGGTGTGGTATTGAGGAATAAATACATTTTAAAAAGAACAAAACTGAAATAAACATCATTATAAGACGTTTGGATTTTCGAGAAATGTTTTCAAATAACCAAAACACGCTTTTCTGCATGCTTGTACCTTAGTAGGCTTGGATTTAGCTGAGACCTTACATGTCGACCTCAGCTAATATTCCTTTCTATTCTATTTCTAACCAACAGCATTTTCTTTACTGTGTTAAGGGGTTAACGTATTCAACGCATTCACCTTATGAGCATTTCCAACCCCACTCGCAGCTTACATGATCCTTCATTTCTCAGGCTTTTGCACAACACAAAGGAGCACGTTTTTCAAAGCCGGCCGACTGGAGTTTGATGCATGAGTCTCACTGGCCTTTATGCATGTGTGGCCAACCATCCACAGACCCAAGCCATTTTTTAAACAATGCCAAATCCCCATCTCATGTTCTCAGATCCTTTGTGTCCACTGGCTGCTACACCGGTGTGTGTGCTATTAAAAGGACAACAGAGGACTGGAGGAAGAGAGAGAAAAGAAAGTGATTAGATTTGATTTGGGGAGGTAAGGGAAGATTCTGTTACAACTTTTTCCTTAATGAACCGCGGTCCACCATCCTCCAAGCTTGGCCAAAGACTCCCCGACAGACAGACAGACACACACACAGACAGACACACACACAGACAGACACACGGACAGACACACACACAGACAGACAGACACACAGAGAGACAGACACACGGACAGACACACACACAGACAGACACACGGACAGACACACACACAGACAGACAGACACACAGACAGACACACACACACAGTACAAACCTCTTGCAGATGGGAAGAGATGCCACTGGTTTTTCATGCTATTGTTATGTCTCATGACCCGAGACGTAGCAACATTGCCATAAACCAACCGACATAATGACAACAAACATGCTTCCCTCGTGTCTACCGTGACTGGAACCCTGAACAGCAAATAATACCAATTAGCCCTGCAAGCACTTTCAGGCACCAGTGGCTTTCATTGGCCTGGACAGGTTGTCCTCCTCCCCGCCCCCACCCCCCCTCCTATAAACTTCTCCCTTGCAGTACTCCAGGGCCCAGCTGGGGGGGGCCCCTGGGCTATTGACTTACGAGTCCCTTGCACGCTGGCCAGGCGCTGCCATGGCATACGCTGTGTTTGTAAACACAGCTCGTAAAAGCCAAGGGCCGCCATCAAAGCACTGGAGCTTCCTCGGGAGGATGAGAGGCTGGGACCGATGCGTGATGGTATGGGGGCGCGCAGCTGGGACCATACCTGGAACCCGCCCCCCCCTCTCTCCTCTCTGTCGCCTCTCTCTCTCTCTCTCTCTCTCCTTCCCTCCCTCTCCCTCTCACTCTCTCTCGCTCTCCCCCGCTCTCTCCCCCCTCTCTCTCTCTCTCTCTCTCTCTCTCCTCTCTCTCTCTCTCTCCTCTCTCTCTCTCTCTCTCTCTCTCTCTCTCTCTCTCTCTCTCTCTCTCTCTCTCTCTCTCTCTCTCTCTCTCTCTCTCTCTCTCTCTCTCTCTCTCTCTCCCTGTCACTCTGTCTTCTCCTTGGGGGGAGCCCAGACGACGTAGGGCTTTAGTTTAGCCCGGTCCTGCCGGGTGACACCAGAGAGAGACAACAGCTGCACTGCTTTGTTTAACCCCTTGTTCCCGCGCTATTTAGTTTTTGGTTTCACCTCGTTTCTTTGTGTGTCTTTCTTCTTGTTTCTGGCTGAACTTCGATGATCTCACTCAGGTTAGGGGGCCCATCTGAAACAGGCAAAACAGAGAGGGAGAGGGGGAGTCGGAGGCCAAGAGAAGCAGATGTGTGGTTTTGTTGTGTTGGAAAAGAGAGGCAGGGTTCAGTTTTTCGTCATTACCCACTCAAACTAAGTTGTGTTGCATTATGGGTAATGCTGACCCTATGACAGCTGGCATCAGAAGTAGTGTCACCATCATGAGACATACCATTTCCATATCCCATGAAAATAATGATTTAGACATACTAGTTCCAGTGGTGTGTTATAGTACTATAAAGTCATAAATGAGTAAAATAACAGATATCTTAGTAATAAGTCATAAAGCCATCCATCCATCCATGGTCTATATTGGGTCGGGTCGCGGAGCATCTCCAATTAAATGAATATAAGTATACAAATTATTGATCTGGGTTCAAATGTAAACAGTAGTCGTATCAACAGTAAAAGTAAAAATGTACATATATAGGTCAACATTTGCGGTGACTATGGTCACAGGCGTTGGATGAGAAGGATGCATTCATGCCACTGCTGTTTTACTGTAGCTTACCGACATGCGGATGGGATTTTCCGGCAAATATTATTTGGGCTTGATGTGCTTTACCTTGTCAGTGAGATCGGCCGTTATTTGCACGCTTACACAACACGCTAAAAAGTAACAGAAGTCTGTAAGGAAAACCACATTATTTACAATTATTTTCAGATTCATCATATTTTGTGGGTCCACTGCAAAATCGGAGTGAAGGGACAAACACGTTTATGTTGAGGTAAAAGTGAAAGTCAACACAAATATAAATGCTTAAAGTATAAATAAAGTACAGATGCTCCAAAAAAAATACTCAAGCACTGTAACAAAGTAGTTATACTTTGTTACTTTACGCAACTGACCAGTTCTCCTCCACCTGACAAGAAAACATGTCAAATGTATGAAGTCAAATGTATGAATAGTTGCTAAATGTGGAATTTACTCTCAGGGTGACCAGATTTCTTAAACACACTGGAAATCATACCGGTTTACCGTGTCTTTTTATTTTAAGTATTATTATTATATCATATATATATATATTTTTAAACGGGTCAATTTGGTAGTGAATGTTGAAAACCGTTGTTTACAGATATTTGTCTGGGGAATGGTGACAGCCAGCTTGGAAAGCGGGATGATCCCAGACAAGCCGGGACATCTGGTCACCTACTCTCAGACTCAATCGTATCACATTTATCTGCTGCGACATCAACTTTATTTCAATCATTGACCTTGACCCAGGTGCAAAGGGAATGCCCCGTGTGGACTGAACCACCGGCACGGCTTGTGCACAGGTCCTGGCAACCCCCAAAAGTAAAAGGCACATTCCATTTCCAAACCGGGAACCCAAATATTACTCATGATTTGATCCACAAACATATTAATTCAAGCCTGAACGCCAGATATTCGCGTTGACACATCTTTCCAAACAGTCTGGATCCATGAAAATAAACACAGAGGGAACAGGCCGGAGCCAAACGGGGGGGGGGGGGGGGGGGGGGTGCACCTGCTCCAGCCCCTCCACTCACACTTTATTTTCCATGGGCCAACAGGCTCAGAGCCTCACGCCCTGATGAGTAGACCTGCTTGTGTTGAGCACACTAGCTGCCCGGTGGAGAGCCAAGCTAGTACGGCCATATGGCTTGTCTAGCTCTTACTCTTACTCCCGTGACTTCAGTTCTCCACGCCTATTGTGCGACAAAGGTCCTTTGCGACTATTTTTTCGAATGTGTGCAGAGACTCAAGTTTGACATGAGCTGTTCTGTTGACCTTCTTCTTCACGCGGTGTGTTATTTGTTTTACGTTCACACTTCACGTCGCGTTGTGAGTAAAGCGTAGTGGGAGGGAGGGAAACAAATCGTGTGTGTGTGTGTGTGTGTGGGGTGGGGGGGGTGGTGGGGGTTGGGGGCGGGGTGAGACGAAAGAAGGGAGCTTTTGGTGCGGACGATGTTATCTTCTCTCCTCTCCATTGAGATCTGCTTTCCGTGAGTGCAAAGAAGGAGCTCTTAAGGATCTGATAGGAGACCATGTCAGGGGGGGGGGCCTTTGAAGAGACGACACTGGGGGAGTCAAGCTGGGAGGCGTGTCCAAGAGGGAGAGACACTCTTGGACAGAAGCAATTAGTCTCTATTCAGATGAAACCAGCATCAGCACCATAAATAAGGTCATCCACATGATATAACCCCTATTCTGTGTGCCTCTATACACATAGTGAGCGAGAGAGAGAGAGCGATAGAGAGAGCGATAGCGAGAGAGAGAGAGAGAGAGAGAGCGAGAGAGAGAGAGAGAGAGAGAGAGAGAGAGAGAGAGAGAGAGAGAGAGAGAGAGAGAGAGAGAGAGAGAGAGAGAGAGAGAGAGAGAGAGAGAGAGAGAGAGAAAGAGAGTGTGTGTAATAACAGTGACTAAAACCAGATCAAGCAAGCCACATGAAGACTTACATGGGATTCACAACAGGTGTCCACAGAGGAGACAATTAACCCCGGACGCTTGCCAGGTCCTTTATGAGCAAAGTGGGCTGCAGGCTGCTTAAGTGGGCTTAAGTTTTGTGTCCCTCAGTAAACACGGGACATCACTAGGACACCGTGTTGTTACAGTGCATACATCTGGAGCGGGATTGGGGGGGACGGGGGACTTTTACAGCTGCATACTAATAGGCACTGAGTAATGCCCAAACACAGAGTGTCGGGGTATTCAAAGCGGACTGATCCTACGCAGGCTCGACCGGGCGTTTGTTATGCGGGAGAAGCAGAGTGTGAGAGGGCTCGTCGAGAGAGGGGGAGTTACTTCGGTCGCGGCCACGGTTGGCTCCGCTTGAGTCAATATGAAAGTCATGTTCTAGTTCAGGATGTCACTTCTAGGGCCTGCGGTTGACTTCTTGCGGGCGGTGTGAAACCATGAGCTGGCAGGCACAACCTCACGCCGCGATGATAACAGCGGAAACACAAGAAATGCGAAGCAATACGACCGCCGCTACTCTTATAACACGTACTCATATATGTATGGGAACATGACTAAGACAACCCCTTACTGCTACCATGACTGCAACTGCTGCTATGACTTTATGCTGCGACTACTACGACTGCTACGCTAAATTGAGTTAATAACGTTACTGCACGATGCCCTCCGTTTATTGAGACTCATGCGTTGTATTCAGTCAGTGCCTTAATTGTGAAGGCCCGTGATCTTATGTCTTGACAAACAGGGGATGTCTTAAGTGGAACAATGTGTCACAAAGAGCATATGGTCGTCTGGTATCCTAATCGCTAATCTCTCTCTCCCTCTCTCTCTCTCTCTCTCTCCCCCTCTCTCCCCCCTCTCTCTCTCTCTCTCTCTCTCTCTCTCTCTCTCTCTCTCTCTCTCTCTCTCTCTCTCTCTCTCGCTCTCTCTCTCTCTCTCTCTCTCTCTCTCTCTCTCTCTCTCTCTACTAGGCCTGATGGAAATCCGATCCGTCAGTGTGGGAGTCGTCGCCATCAAATCTGTCAGCACCGGCCTCTACTTAGCCATGTCCAAGAAAGGCACGCTCTTCGGATCGGTGGGTATACTACCTGGTGACAACACTGTCTCTCGGGGGGTTCAGAGTCACAGAGAGAGAGAGAGAGAGGAGAGGAGGAGAGAGAGAGGAGAGAGAGAGAGAGAGATGAGAGATCCATTGACACAGGGGTCCCAAAATGATCCAGCACCCAAACATGTCTGTTTCTATTGAAGTGTGTGTGTTCTCTGGCATTCCCCCCCCCCCCCCACGGCCCCCCATGTTCAGAAAAGGTCCAGAAACAGAGGGGTGGGTCAGAGTGCTGTTATCAATCATGGTGGTACACCTGGTGTGTGAGGGCCTGTTGGTTGGGGGGATACCTGTGGGACAGATTGCATGCCAAGCTTGTGAGGGTTTGTTCTACTGTCAAAATAGATAGCAGAGAAAAGGAGCCCGACTTACCGCCAGCTGCTCTCTCGATCCCCCCCCCCCCTCTCTCTCTCTCTCTCTCTCTCTCTCTCTCTCTCTCTCTCTCTCTCTCTCTCTCTCTCTCTCTCTCTCTCCCCCCCCTCTCCCCCTCTCTCCCTCCCCCCTCTCTCTCTCCCCCCCCTCTCCCCCTCTCTCCCTCCCCCCTCTCTCTCTCTCTCTCTCCCTCCTCCCCCCCTCTCTCTCCCCCCCTCCTCTCCCCCCTCTCTCTCTCTCCCTCCCCCCTCTCTCTCTCTCCTTCTCCCCCCACCCCCCCTCTCTCCCTCCCCCCCCTCTCGCTCTCTCTCTCTCGCTCTCCCTCCTCCCCCCCCCCTCTCTCTCTCTCTCTCTCCCTCTCCCCCCCCTCTCTCCCTCCCCCCTCTCTCTCTCTCTCCCACCCCCCCCTCTCTCTCTCCCTCCCCCCCCTCTCTCTCTCTCCCTCCTCTCCCCCCCCTCTCGCTCTCTCTCCCTCCCCCCTCTCTCTCTCTCCTTCTCCCCCCACCCCCCCTCTCTCCCTCCCCCCCCCTCTCGCTCTCTCTCGCTCTCCCCCCCCTCTCTCTCTCTCTCTCTCCCCCTCCCCCCCCTCTCTCCTCCTCTCCCCTCCCCCTCTCTCTCTCTCTCTCTCTCTCTCTCTCTCTCTCTCTCCCTCCCCCCCTTCCCCCCTCTCTCCCCCCCCCCCTTCTCTGTCTTTGCGTGCCATCTTCCAATTGTTATTCACACATGTGAAGCCTTCTTTTCCAAAGCAGCCCCCCTCTCTTTGTCAGGGTCAGACAGGCCGTGCGTTGAAGTTCACCTCGAGGCGTGTGGTGTCTAGCGCATGTTGTTACATTTTGCTAAACAGCGGTGGGGAGGAATCAAAGGGTGTTTTTTAGCAATCTGTTGCCTCCGCCAGCCAGCCAGCCGATAAGGTGAGTGGACTCACTCCCCGTGGCATCAGGCAGGGAAAATAGAACGCTGCATACTTGCCGTGGCACCCTCACCTTAATCCTACCCTTTATTTTTTCTCTCTTTTTTTTTAAATACAAGTGAGATAGGAAGTGATGACAGGCGGCTGCTATGGCGATCGTTATCTGGAAGAGGTCTTATTTATGGAAAGGAGGATAAGCATCTTTAGCAAGGGGTGGGAAACGCACCGGAACGCCGCATATCGCTACAATATCTCTGAGGACACTTTGACTATACCTGATGATGAACACTACTACTCAACACACCCCAAAGGAAAAAAGAAAAATGCTTTGTTGACGGACAAAGTGTGATTAACTCCACAGATATGCGTGCTGTTTCAGTTTGAAAAAACTGAAGAGTGACTTGATTTTAAAACGGGATTGTATATAATGATGTCACGCATATCGAGGGAGGATAGAAAGAATGTGGAGCATTTGTTGGACATTTGTTGATCAAAAAACAACAACACTACACTTAAGATGAAGCTCAAGCGAAACATGCTCCTACCTATGCAGGCCCATGGGCCTCGAACATGAGCTGGGATGTTGATATTTGAGCTCTCCGTCCCAATTCCAGTTAATCACTATTGAGTCTAAATGTGTCCATGTAAATACATGTAGCAATAGCTAGCTACAAAGCAACAGAACAGACCAAAGTTAGCGGCCCTGGGGCCCGACTGGGAGAAAAACAAGATAGTCATAGTCATAGTCCCTCCAATACACTTTCAGATTTTGATTCAGATTATAACCAGTATAAGGTAGAGTGTACAATGTACAGTGAAATGGTTTGAAATGTTTTTAGCTCCAAAGATCGTTACAAGAATTACAAGAACAACACGAATTACCAAAAAAAACAAGCCTGAAAAAATACTCAAATGTCATATTTACATCATTTTTTTAATGTAACACGAAAAGATGTATCTGTAACTCTCGTCTTGTCTCGTTTCCCCCCCCCCCCCCAGGTGAAGTACAACCCGAACTGCAAGTTCAAGGAGCGCATCGAGGAGAACGGCTACAACACGTACGCCTCGCTTCGCTGGAAGCACGGCGGCAGGCAGATGTTTGTGTCCCTCAACGGCAGGGGGAAACCGCGCCGTGGCCACAAGGCTCGCAGGAGACATCCGTCCACCCACTTCCTGCCCATGCTCCCCTCGTAGCTCGAACTGAACTCACTGAAATGTGTGCGTGTGATGGGGAGGGGGGAGGCGGGGGGGGAAGCCGCATGGGCTGTCACGAACACCGCACCTCTCCACGTATAGTGTTGCCGTAGTCATCCAGTTATCGTATCATCGTCTCTATTATTCTCTCTCCTCCCTTGTCTCATACGTGCACATTGGTTTGCGGTGTGTGTGATGTGTGTGTGTGTGATGTGTGTGTGTTGTGTGTGTGTGCGTATGTCTATCTGAGAGCTCACAGCACAGCAGGGGTTAGTATATCAATGTTTTAAGTTATTCTATTCAATCTTCCCTCTTTTTGTAAAGACAAACAAAGGCCTAATGATATTGTAGAGTTACAGTGACCCTGAGTGGGGCATGTCTGTATGTCCAATACTGTCGTCTGTTCCCTTTTTCTAAACAGTCTAAACAGTCGCCGTTGGACTCAGCGTTTAGAATCAATTCTGAAAGACTATGGGGACTGCGACTACGGGACTGTGGTTCTGAATCTAGATATCCAGGCGGGGAGTTGGGGGAAAAAAGTGCTCTTTTTATTTGATATAAACACCACAACAACAAGAAGAAGAAGATGATCCCTCCTTCAAGTCTGCAATTACTTTAATCAATCCCTCAACGGAACAAGAAAAGGTCAACCAGAAACAGCAGGTGGAGCAGGAGGACACGAGCGGCAGTCGGCAAACGCTTCCAAATGTTGACGCTGTGGAATAGACAATTAGAGACCAAATGACCTACACCTGGACGGGTCTCACACCGGGCAGAACGGCGTGTCACGCATCGGCCTCCAGCAAACACACACGCACGCACGCACGCATGCACGCATACTCACACACGCACGCATACTGATGCCACGCCCCCCACCCTCCCCCCCCCCCCCCCCCCCCCGACAACTCGCTGTGTGCTGTCGACGACGGTGATATGTCCGAAGAATAACGGAAGACTGAGACAGGGAGCTTAAACGACTCCATTTATTCTGACAAGCAGACCCGTGCAAAAACATACCGTCAAATGAAAGTGAGTGGCGTAAAGTGAAACGGTGGACTGTCGCAAAGACAGTTTATAAAGTGACAACAACAAGTTACTGGTCTGAACGTCCAGGCGCAACAAACGGCACACGGACTTCCGAATCACCCTAATGTAGCCGTGAGTACTGTAGAAAAAAAAACAGGTTCGGTAGTGAGCTAATGCGTGATCCTATTAAAATAATTGTGTATGCATTTTTAGAGGCTGTAGAATGAAAGAACTTGACATGTTAGCTTTAAGGTTATCCATTACTTTCGTATGTATTCAGTAGTATCTGGATATTTCTTTTTTTTGTTTGTTTTCTCGTCAGGTTAGCTAACATTTTGTCAGGTTAGCTAACATTTCTTCAACAAACAAAAAAAACGTTGTTGCAAATAGAACCTTTAATATATTTAAAACTTTTGTACTGTATAATTGTTTGAAGCCTAATATTATTGTCTACTTTGTGTATTTAGTCCTGAAAAAAAAAAAAACACACGCAAACAAACAACCAACAACTATAAATTGTATAAATGTCCATATCCAGCTCAGTGTGTATGTTACTGAAATTTGAGTCTTCATAAAAGCGAAAATCATTACTGGTGCAATTTGACTCTTTGGCTATTGACAATAATTAAAAATGAAGGCTGGATAATCAAAATGTACAGTAAAAAGAAGATATTTCCATCATGCAAATAATTTGAGTGCCTTGACTCATGCTCAGTCTGGTAAATAAAATAAAATAAACATGTATAAATGACCTGTGTCGCCCTTATGCTAAGACGCTAACATACATTACACAGACACCTTGCTCTTGAAGAGGATTTCTGGAATTCTTGCTTTCAACCGTTCTTATACTACACAATGTTTGGTTAACTTCTTCATCATATATTAGATTAGATTAGATTAGATTCAAATTTATGGTCATTGTACAGCACAAGTACAGTACAGCGAAAATAATTTAGCGTCTAACCAGAGTGCAAATGTTGCAGTAAAGTGCATGGTAATATAATATAATTTACAGTTTAAATTGACAGGTTAAAAGACAGTCTAGGTATAAATGTGATATGAGCATAATAATAATAGGTATATGTATGTACAGGTAAGTGAGAATTGTGACCAGGGGTATGCTATTGAAAGCAGGATACAAATATATAGATGTAAATGTATATACAAGTGAGAATATATAAATATATGGCAGATATGAATGTATATGTATATACAGGAGTAGGAGCAGTTCTATTAACAGATTTAAAAATATATGGCATGTAGAGTAAACAGGTATCTTAGTAATAAATATGTAAACTATAGAGAGGTGGGGAGTTGTGATACAGTTTGTTTTTACAGATTGTCAGAGACATTGGTGGTGATTGTTATAGGTGTTGAGCAGATGTGTGGGGCAGGGGCGTGAGCAGGGGGGGGGGGGGGGGGGGCAGCCGGGGGGGACAGCAGAGGTGGGGGCTGTCTTCGTGGTGCAGAGTTCAGGGAGATGACAGCTGAGGGGAAGAAGCTGTTCCTAAGCCTGCTTGACTTGGAACAGAGGTTTCTATAGCGCCTCCCGGAGGGGAGGAGGGCAAACAGTCCATGGTGGGGGTGAGAGGGGTCATCCACTATTTTTTGTGCCTTCCTCAGACACTGTTTGTAGTGGGTAGTGTTTATTGCAGGGAGGGGTAGTCCAACGATGCGTTGGGTGGTTTTCACCACCCTCTGCAGCGCTTTCCGGTCGGAAACAGTGCAGTTGCCGTACCACACTGTGATGCAGTTGGTGAGGATGCTTTCAATAGCACACCGGTAAAAGTTCACCAGAATGTGACAGGTGGGCTTTCCTCAATCTCCTCAGGAAAAAGAGACGCTGGTGAGCCTTCTTTAGCAGTGGGGCAGTATTGAGGGACCAGGAGAGGTCCTCGGAGATGTGGACCCCCAGGAATTTGAAGCTGGAGACACGCTCGACCTCCGCTCCGTTGATGAGGATGGGGGCATGTGTGCCAGCTCTGGTCTTCCTGAAGTCGAAGATGAGCTCCTTGGTCTTCTTGGTGTTGAGGGCCAGGTGGTTGTCAGCGCACCACGCCACCAGGTGCTGGACCTCCTCTCTGTAGGCTGCCTCATCGTTGTTTTTGATGAGGCCCACCACCATTGTGTCGTCAGCAAACTAGATGATGGTGTTTGTACCATGTACAGGAGTGCAGTCGTGGGTGAAGAGGGAGTAGAGGAGAGGGCTCAGCACACAGCCTTGTGGAACACCGGTGTTTAGGGTGAGGGTGGAGGAGGTGAGATGGTCTAACCTGACTGACTGGGGTCTGTTGGTTAGGATGTCTAGTAACCAGTTACAAACTGAGGGGTTGATGTCAAGGTTCTTGGTTTTCATGAGGTCACCAAGTTTGAAAATGAGTTTGGAGGGGATGATGGTGTTAAATGCTGAGCTGAAGTCTATGAACAGCCTTCTCACGTGGGTGTTGCTCTCAACCAGGTGGAAGAGAGCGGAGTGAAGAGCTGAGGAAATGGCGTCCTCCGTGCTCCTGTTCTCACGGTAGGCAAATTGGTATTTATCAAGTGAGGGTGACAGGCCAGATTTGAGGTGAGCCAGGACCAGCCTCTCGAAGCACTTCATGATGATGGGGGTGAGTGCAACAGGGCGGAAGTCGTTGAGGTTCGCTGCAGAGGAGTGTTTTGGCACTGGCACAATGGAGGTGGTTTTAAAGCACACGGGGACAACTGCCTGAGCTAGTGACAAGTTGAAAATGTCAGTAAGGACCTCGGTCAGCTGCTCAGCGCAGTTCCTGAGCACGCCACCGGGGATGCCATCAGGACCAGCTGCCTTATGCGCATTTGTTATGTGCATTTATATACAGTCTCTGTATATAACATACTGTCCCTTCTGGTCATATTCATGACAACACCCAGCAAGAGAGCCGAGGACCTCCCCTGTCTTCTGAAAGCCTTTCACATTTTGAGCATTTACACACTGACACACACACACACACACACACACACACACACACACACACACACACACACACACACACACACACACACACGCACACACGCACACACACACACACACACACACACACACACACACACACACACACACACACACACCACACACACACACACACACACACACACACACACACACACACACACACAAAGGAGTCAAGTCAAGTCAAGTTTATTGTCACATCAAAGTCAAAAAGTATCAAAGTATAAGCAATAGGTGAAAATCTTATGTGCAATAGCCGACGACAGACAGCAGTTATAAAAATAAAAAGTGATAGATTAAAAAATAAGTAAAAAGTACAAACTGTATAAAGTTAAATATATAAAAATACAAAAGCGCATATATAAAATACAATATATTAACACACACAACCTGTGGGCTGCCGTTCACATCGAACCGAGCAAAAAAAGCATTTAGCTCTCCTAGGAGGGAGGTAGAGGAGTTCTCTACACAACTGGTTCTCCCTCTGAAGTTCGTTATCGTCTGTAACCCCTGCCACATACCCCTCGCGTCGTGGTCATGACTCATGTCATGACTGCAGTGTCTGTTTTGCACTGTAATTCCATTCCAATGCGCTGGCTCGGGTAAGCCAGCAGACACCGCTATGGGGGTCTGGCAAGACGGGTGCCATGCCAATTCCTTTGTACCCAGCTGTGTACACATAGTAGTGTGCAAAAGGACTAGCCGAAAAGCTAGACATATGAAATGCTAGTACTAAATCGCCGCTGGTTAGTAACAGCGCTATTACATGAGCATACGCAAGCATGGTATGACAGGACATTTTAATTGACAGCATTAGAATGCTTTTGAATGACTCATATTGTCTTTTATAAACGTTATGGTTATAAACAAGTAACGTTCAAATGCCTGGGACCACACGTTTCGATGTGAGGGATTTTGTTACTTGGAACTTCTCGGAACTGCGTTCCAATCCAGTATGTATTGAAATTCTACCCCATACTCACCACAAAGTAATCCTATTTTCAGCCTGTACTCTTGATTGTCACACTGTCCTCCACCTTTTCTCCTCTACTCCTGACTCCTCGGCCTTGCCAAGAATCTCTCCTTTCTTCTTGGCCTGAAGGTGAGACTGAATGTTGATCTCTGTTCCAGGGGCAGCGAATGGGAGCCTGTAATTAGCATTGTTTTACCTCTGTCCTGTCTGTGCGCTCGCCAGCAAAACAAGAAGAATCCTTTGGCAGTCCTCAGCCGCTGCCTTTGATCAAATAGCAAAAGGGGGGGAAAAAAAATCGAAATACTGTGCAAAATCAACCTGGAATGTCCCGCGGATAGCACGGTAAGGAAAATGGATGTGGACAGCCAATCAGTGAACATGGAATCCTCGTTACCGCTGATGTGTTTACCCTGTAAGCACAGGTGTTGTTGTGAGTTCAGTAAGCATGTGGCTTCGAACAGGTGTAGGTGGAATGACTCCGAGACGGAGCTGTGCAATGTTATTGCTCCAAAATAGGAAAAACAGGTGTGTGGTAAGTTAGGTATATCATTTAAAAAACATTTCTTACAAGTTTTCTACCAAATGTCATACTCAAAATTACAATAACAACAATAACAATAACAAAAAAAATATTGAAATACAAAAATAAACAGCCTTCACTTTAACTTTAAATGCTTGATATGGCAACAGTGAGACAGAAACCGGTTGTGGAAGTCCTCAGCCGAAGTGTACACAGCCTGTAAACGTTGGTGCCCTCAGTGACAGCTTTCTCTCACAGTCACTGAAAAGAACTGTGCTGGGTGGGAAGGAAAGGAAGGGAGGAAGGAAGAACGAAAGAAAGAAAGTAGGGGAGGCGGGTGTGGTGGTGGGGGTGATTGGATAGGAGGCCAACGAACAACTTGTTAAGCGCTTAGAGAACTGCTATTACAGCTCCTGAGACTAATTGTGTCTGTTGTGTGTCTCTCGGTGGCCCATGGGGCTCTGGAGTGGCCCTGTATGTATGCCCTTACTCAGTGAGTGGGCTCTGGAACAGCACAGGACCACCGTAGATCAATGGCAGACCCTCCACTCTTTCACGGGCCCTCGTTAATCCTTCTCATTTGTCTACCGTTTGTTCAGGGGGCCATTCGCAGGTCCCTGAATTAAGGATTAGGCCTCGTTTTGTGACAAAAAATAAATTTGTAATGCCAGCAGCTGAAGATGGTTGTGTTTGCAGTGTGTGCTTGTGAGTGTGTGACTGTGTTCTCATGTTTTGCTCTCTCCCTCTCTCTCTTGCTCTCTCGCTCTCTCATTGTTTGTGTGTGTGTGTGTGTGTGTATGTGTGTGTGTCCATGGGCCCATGTGTGCTAATTACCAGGAAACCAAAAAAAGCACACATACTAAAGCCATCACACATGCAAGATGCAACATCCTCTTTGCAAAGAAATGCACCCACACAATCATTTTCTCACCACATGTGGCTATTTGTGTGTGTGCGTGTGTGCGTGTGTGTGTGTGTGTGTGTGTGTGTGTGTGCACGTGTGTGTGTGCGTGCGTGTGCGTGTGCGCGTGTGTGTGCGTGCGTGTGTGTGTGCGTGTGTGTGTGCGAGTACGTGTGTGTGTACATAGATAGGATAAGATAAGACTCTTATCCTGTGCATAGATAAGATAAAAACACAGGTTTTATTCACCAACATCAAGGAGTTTTAACTTCCATTAAAATAAGCTAAAATCACCGGCCGGTCTGTGTTTTGTGTTCTGTATCTGAATGCGGTGTCAGTCTCGGGGCCTAGGAGTCCTGGAAGTCTTGGCAGCCGCGTAGTCGCGGAGCCGTCAGACGGAGGCTCTCCTCATCGCCGAGTGGATTAGCGGCCGCGTCTTAAGACCCACTGGCTGGACATGAGACAGAGCCGCTGAGTGGCACACGCGCCACATTACCGCTGAAGCCCAGCCATGCCACGCCGCAGGTATGTGGTCCCGGCGAGCCAAAGCCCCCACGTGTCAGGCATACTCTAGATGCCTGGGGCCGTGTCAGCCACAAAGGGCCCACATGTTGGACACCACTGTTGTGTCCAGGCTACTGGCATAAGACGGATAGCGGTGGCGGTTCCCGGCGGGGTGTGGGGGGGGAGGGGGGATGGGGGGAATGATGGTAGAACAGCTTTATGGTACCCAAGGAAACAGTATGGGACCCAAGGGAACAGTATGGGATCCAAGGGAACAGTATGGGACCCAAGGGAACAGTATGGGGTCCAAGGGAACAGTATGGGATCCAAGGGAACAGTATGGGACCCAAGAGAACAGTATGGGACCCAAGGGAACAGTATGGGACCCAAGGGAACAAAGAGGCAATTTTGTGTTTTGGTTTGTTTTGCCGCGCCAACTCGTGATTGACCTCGAAATAAAAGTTAGTTGTTGTTGTTTCAGTCTTTCAGATAGTTTAACATAGTTTAATAAAGTTTATATAGTTTAACATAGTTTAATAAAATAAAGGGGGAAAAAAGCGTGTCATCATTTTGCTCAATAAGATGGTGAGGATTTTGGGATAAAAAGCTGAAGCGGTATTGCTCTCTCTAATTGAAAATTGCGTTAAGCCGCTCTCGTGTGTTTTTCCTGCTTCTGCTCCCATGGGGTAACGATTGCAAGACAAAAGTGTATCCCGTAGTCGTACCTGTGTTCTCCCATGTGTCATCTATCATTAGAGCCCTAGATTACCAGTACTGATTGATTTTGGGAAAGTATACGTCACTTAGGTAGGCATCTCGTCGTGGGCGGCAGTATAAGGTTACTGGATGGGTTAGGATGGGTGAAATGCAGAGAAACTCCTTTTGCTGTACTGCACAATAATGTGTATTATTGGGAGGGAGCAGCAGGCCTTCAGTGACTAGATGTATACTGCAGGAGGGAATGGGGAGTAAGCATTCCAATGTACCTGTTGCAATTGGCCAATCCAAAAATATCTTGTATCTTGTATCTTGGGACCAGGTCCAGGTTAATGCTTCCCTGCGCATAAGTTGATGAAGCTTTCAGAAGGGATATTTGGCCAAAGTGTATTTGGCCATTCTACAGTGTTGATTTTAAACCATTACAGAGGTTACATTACAGACACATTAACAGTTGACTACTGCTGGCTGAGGTTGGGTTTGCTAATTACACACTTACAGATCCCTGTGTTGTGCCCCCACGCTCTAACCAATCCCAGGTGTTGCCCATCATAATCGGGCCTGCTGAGGCTAATGATCTACCCTTCTTAAGGCTGCTGAAGACCAACGTCGGGTGCTTGATCATTGAGAACCTTCTGCCGAAGACCGACGTTGGGGCGGAATCATTGAGAACCTTCTCCCAAAGACTGACGTCGGGGCGGGATCATTGAGAACCTTCTGCCGAAGACTGACGTCGGGGGCGAGATCGTTGAGAACCTTCTCCCGAAGACCGACGTCGGGGGCGAGATCGTTGAGAATAAGGTTCTCAACGATCTCGCCCCCGACGTCAGTCTTACCTCCCTCCTACTCGAGAATCTGTGTCTCCAGCTCCAGCTCCGACTACATCGCGTCTCGTCCTACCCCCCCCCCATTCAGTCGCCTCACAACCGGAAAGTTGCTGGTTCGATCCCCGGCTCCTCCTAGCAAAAACTGTCGAGGTGTCCTTGAGGAAGACATCCTAACCCTAACTGCTCCCCGGGCGCTGTATAAATAGCTGCCCACTGCTCCTAATACTAGGATGGGTTAAATGCAGAGAACACATTTCACTGTATGTTTACATGTATGTGACCAATAAAGAGGATTCAATCCTTGGATTTGTTGTTGTTTGTTAGCTCCCTGTGTCTCTAGCTCCTAGTTTCCAGGCTAGCTCCCCATGTCTCTAGCTCCTAGCTTCCCGTGTCTAGCTCCTAGCTTCCAGGCTAACTCCTTGTGTCTCTAGCTCCTTGCTTCCAGGCTAGCTCCCCGTGTCTCTAGCTCTTAGATCCCAGGCTAGCTCCCTGTGTCTCTAGCTCTTTGCTCACAGGCTAGCTTCACATCTACTCTCCATGGCTACACCAACTCCTTGTGGTTCCGAGCCCATCGTTTCCGGGGCTGGTTCCACATCTGCTCCGTGGCTACACCTGCTCTTGAGGACCCCACCTGCTCCCGAGGAGGACCCCCACCTGCTCCCCCAAGGACCCCCACCTGCTCCCCCGAGGACCCCCACCTGCTCAGAGGGGGGATACTGTTGTGCCCCCATGCTCTAACTAATCCCAGGTGTTGCCCATCATAATCGGGCCTGCTGAGGCTAATGAACACCTGGGATCTACCCTTCTTAAGGTTGCCGAAGACCGACGTCTCTCTGGCACATATAGCTAGCCGGTCTTGTTGGGTCATAACACCCTGCCTCCAGCGATGATTGATTGATCGGTCGAATGGTTGGTCAAAACAAATACGAAGCGAAAAAATAGAAACAAACCGTTCACCCAGAGGGTGGAGCTCGTCTGCCATCAGACTTCTGATATCAATCAAAAGTCGACATGGACGAATCTCAGAGCAAATTGCAGAATATTCTTTAATCACGGTGCATTGATTTTCACCAAACTGGAAAGTAGCCCAGACAAGGGCTCTTCACTTAGACTCTTTCAACATTTTTAAAACCGAAATCCTAACTTTGTTCATATCATACTATGAAGTAAAGTAGAGTGATTTTGTCTGTCTGGTGAAATATGCTAGATATATAGCTTACCTTTAGCGATACATGCATTGCCTACCTTTAGTGATACATACTAGCTTTAGTGATAGACTGTAGTCTGGGCTGTAGTCTGTGGCAAGTGGGAACACACAGTGAAACTCACCTGACCACAAAGCCTTCTGCTACATATAAGGTTCACACCGTGCACCGTGCACCGTTCACTCCGTGTGACAGTGTGGTGTGTCACCATGATGTATGGCTTACACAAACTCCTCTTTATGATGCTGGCATGCACAGCGCAACCAGGTAGGAACATTTTAGAACAATCTCTTATGATCTTGATTGTAAAATGAACGATAGTGTAAGAATGTATATGGTTTATTTAGTTTATTCTGGCTTACAAATAGGACTGAATGTTTAATTGCTTTTGTTCCTCCTCCTTAAGTACTTGAAGGTGAATTATTCACAAGACAGACGTCTCGCCAAAATCGCCAAATTAACAGTATAGTGTGTGTGTTTGTGTGTGTGTTTGTATGTTCTGTTTTAAGATTAAGATTAACTCTTTGATTGCTATTTATTTTCCTTTCAAGCAAATGGAAGTGAAATTATCCACGGATCAGAAGTCCCACCAGGATCATTGCAGTACATGGCTTCTGTGCAAGTCAATGGGAAACATATCTGTGGAGGATTTCTAGTTAAAAAAAACCTTGAACTTACTGCAGCCCACTGTGACCCCAAGTAGGTGAAATGGAGAAATGTTCGGTCGTATGCAAGACAGGGTCGCCTGAAACATTTCAGAAGTGCAAGAGGCCCAAAAAATGTGCACATATTTGTATGGACTTCCTTTCGGTGAAGTCCAGGACATTCATGATTTGTAACCTTATTCAGGGGGAACCCAAATTTGAAGGTTGTTCTCGGTACCGACCTCGGCAGAGTCGACAAAAGAATGGTATACGATGTCAAAAGATGCAAACTAATTATGGGAACGACATCATGATGCTCAAAGTGAGAATGTACAACAACACCAAATGTTTCATGTTGCATTGAAATACTCCCCACAGCGCCTTGAAATGAATTATTTAGATTTTATTCCTCTAGCTTTTACGACCCACAACAATTAAACCAATCCGCCTTGCAAATAAGGAGACAAGGATCCAGAGAACAGGACAATTCCACTGCAGCGATGGCGCTCCGGATGGCAGATGAGCTCCGCTCCAGGATAGCAGGCAGAATTGTCCCTCGTAAAAAAACCAGACTGCACACAAGTGTGCAGAAAAGTTACAGTCTGATTTATAAATCGAACACTATACAATAACTATCAACAATACCAACACATATTAATGTGACTAAAATAACAAAGCGCGCCACAATTTGCTTAGCCGCTTAGCGGCTAATATGCTACATTCTTTCAAAGACATTCACATCCTGACTGTTTTTAAACATATAACATTTAATACACTCATTCAACACAATTCAAACACAATAGAACACATTTTAACTGATTAAGTGCAAAACCTTTCCGCTGCTAACTAAATTACGGACTCACTAGGTCAATTCCTAATATTGAAGGAACCGGCGTCCGCGTTTCTCCAACAATAAATTCATTATCAGCTGTTCTTCCAGAGAGCTGTGCTCGCCTTGTTCTACAATCTATAAATGTAAATGTATCTAAAACTTAAATTTGCACTCAGAGCGGTTATATACCAAGTCAGTGAGGCGTTCAGGGAACCTCCGTGAAATCTGATGCTACATAAGTGAGGCGTTCAGGAAACCTCCGTAACGTCAGATAACCTGGGTTACACATGGAAACAGGAAGGCATCGAAAACAGATCTGACAGAGATTCATGAAAAGATTAAAGGTGGAACTTGAGATACAGTATGTTGTCCAAAGTCACGCTCATTACAAGGGCTTTTCACTTCGTCAACACATTATGTCAAATTATTGATATATTTCTTTCATTTCATTTTCTTGTTCATATAGACTTTGTCTTAAAGTGAAAGACTAGCATGATTCTGTCTTGTTATTGCAGAAAAGCACCAATAGTCTCTTTCTTTTCCGGTTTGTAGTGTTGTTTAGTGAGTGGTTCTCAACCCGCCTCAGGACCACATGTGTCACCATTCATTAAGTCGCTACACAAAAATACTAAAATGTATTTACTAATATTGCAGTAATCAACAATGTCTTTGTGTATTGTTAAAAACATTGAACACAAATAACAAAGATCTGCAACAATTGGGACTCAATTAAATAGTAAGCCATTGAAACATCAATTAGCATTGAAACATGAGTTAATGAATGGGCTTCTTTCTAAAGATTATGCTTTGGCATATTCTCTGTGACTCAGACACCTTTGTGTTGATGACGGCTGAGGGACGAATCTATCCTTTCAATTTTTTCTTCTGTCAATTATGAAGAACAACATGAAAACATTTTGGCTTGGAGTTATGAGTATGTTGGCAATTAAAAAGCATATTATTACACTAGTCTCTGTCCTTATTGAAGCAATGGTCAATGTTTATCATTTAAGTTTCATCAGATTTCAAACAATCTCTAACATCACCATATGTCTAATACAAATATATACAATTATACTGGAATTGGTGAGAAAAACTAATAATAGCGGGAACCACATACTCAATGTAGCAATGCATTGATGCCTATGTATATGATTTAAACCTGCAAGTCTTCTCATTAGCAGCCTCTAGTGGCTTGAGTTGTTGCTACAGTTATAGCAAAGTGGATTACAATTAAATTATTAATAATGGACTCGTGAATGTGCACGTTTTGTTCTTGAGAAACGTTCTAGTTCAGATATGTTTGTTTATGGAGTAAGCTACAGTACAACAGTTACATATTGAAGGTTTAAATATAGGGTCTCTTTCAAATGTAGACATGTTCTACTGTGTCATGGGAACATAAATGAGAGATCTTCACACCGACAGACGAGACACACGGTGGTTTCTGCGGTTGCGGTGGATGTTTCGGAGAAGACACATGTTTGCAATGTGTTATCTACAAGCATTTATGTGCAAAAGTCACCAGACCACACAGTGTTTCCGTCATCTACGTAGGAATTACACCATAAAAATGATGACTATACGTTCCAACCTTGGGTATATTAAGAGCACCTCAACCCTGAACAGTCATCCGTTACTTCTGCCAGCATGATGAGGAGCCTTCACAAACTCCTCGTTATCCTGCTGGCATGTTCAGTGCTACAAGGTAAGAACATTTTATAACAATGTAACAAATATAATACAATTAATTATACATTTATGTAGAGAGTGTGTCTTCGGTCTTAATGAGTTTAACTCTTTGATTGCTATTTTTTTCCTTTATAAGCACTTGGAAGTGAAATTATTCACGGATCAGAAGTCCCGCAAAAAACTTGCCAGCACATGGCTTCTGTGCAAATCAACGGGAAACATAGCTGTGGAGGATTTCTTATTCGAAAAGACATTGTACTCACTGCTGCTCACTGTGACAAGTAGGTGAATGATATGAGTGATTATTAGACATCAGCAGTATGTATATAATGGTGGCTGGGGAATATTCATTCTGAGAAATGGACGGCTGCTTTTGTCATTTTATTCAGGAAGGACGGCCACATGACAGTGGTCCTCGGAACCAGGGACCTCAGCCAAGTCGACGAGAGAACAATGAGATACAACGTCACAAAATGCAAGCACCTTGACTTTAAAGACGTTTCACTTGGGAATGACATAATGATGCTCAAAGTGAGAACTAAATATTTCTTTTCTATTTTATCTAATTGATCTAATATTTAGATTGTCCAACGGAATGTTTCTTTGTGAAATCAATCCTTTTAATGCCTTTTTTCCATTTTTATTTTATTTTAGCTGTCCAGACCATCCAAAATTAAACCAATTAAACTTTCAAATAAGAAGACAAAGTTGAAAGCTAGTGCATCGTGTTCTGTAGCTGGATGGGGTTATGTTAAAAGCGGCGGTCCTCGTGTTGATAAACTAAGAGCGGCCATTGTGTCAACTATTGACCAGAAGGCCTGTAAGCAGCAATGGGGTTTGATTAAAAAAAAACTCCCAGACAACATTATCTGTGCCGGTGGATACAAGACGGACAAAGGTGCTTGTCAGGTAGGCCTGAATGTTTAATCCCATTCTATCTAAAAGTCAACTTTGCTCTATAGGATTCTGTGGCTGAATTATTCTTGATTTTGTTTCCAGGGGGATTCTGGTGGACCTCTGGTGTGCAATGGGAAGGCTGTAGGAATTGTATCGTTTAACATGTTTGGCAACTGTGAATACCCAAATGTACCTAACATCTATACTGATATTTCCAAGTTTGTTGCATGGATTAATAATCCCCCAAAAAAATGTTATATTTAATCAATTTGTTGATGCATGTAGGGACATGTAGGGACATGTCTCCTGATTGGTTGTTCTATCTAGTTATGTTTAGTTATGTTTTGCTTTGTTGAACAACAACAAAAATCAATTCACTTCAACAAGCATTTATATTTCTGACTCAGCACTAGAATAGTGAGAATACTGCCAATAAAGGAGTTGAAACCTGAAGGCGTCTTTATTGTCTTGGGTAGAAACAGCGTGTATGGTGCACCAGGGAGTAATCTGAGATGTGAAGAATGAGATGTGATGTACCAACTATGTGTATTAAACAACAATTATTAGTAATAATAATAATAAATAATAAATAATTAGTTTATTAATACCATATGTAAAGCAACTTATGTGTGTGCAAAATGGAAATCCAAAAATCCCAAAAATAGTCCAATGGAGAAAAACAAAGAGTTTGCGGAGATAGCCAAATGGGTATTCACGGGAGAATGCAAAAGGGTCTTCATGGGTCTTCACGGAGGAATCGGCTAGAGAGTCTCGGGTTGTAGAAACGGGAAAGTTCTGGAAACGAATGAACAGGGGAGCAGAGAATAAGTAGGGAGCTTGATTGCGATAGGGAACAGGTGGGCTGAACGTGATCACGGTCTTCTGTGACAGTGTTCTCCTGGGTGTAGTAACCCCAGGTGGACACGAGGTGGAGGCAGAGGAGCGTGGCCGGAGAGGAGTGTGGTGTGATGCTGGCATCACAACAGAATCCCCCTCCCTAGGGGCGACACCAGGTGGCATTCCAGGGGCATCAGGGTGGGCCTGGTAAAAGTCGGGAAGCAGGAAGGGGTTGGACAAGAAGGAAGGAGGGATCCAACTGCGATCCTCCAGACCTTAGCCCTCCCAGTCCACCGGGTACTGGAATCCTCTGTCCCATCAGTGCACCGACAGGAGCTCCTTGACCATCTAGACCGGGTCGCCATCTGTGTGACCATGAGGAGGTGCAGGGGCAGACAGGGTGCCAACAGACAGGTTTTAACAGGGAGACATGGAACACAGGATGAACATTACGGGGGTTACGTTTCAGGGAAGCTTCGGAGGTGTAGGTCCCAAGTACGTCCCCAGAACCCCAGAAAAATCAACACAGTTGCTTTCTGTCTTCAAGTCGGGGCCACTCCTCCACGGCCTGGATCTTCTTGGGGTCGGCTCTGGCGTGCCTCTTCTCCACGATGTGGCCGAGGAACTCCACAGACGTGGAGTGAAACAGGCACTTCTCCGCCTTGACCAACAGCTTGTTCTCCAGGAGACGTTGGAGAACCAAGCAAACATGCTGCCGGTGCTCCTGCTCTGATCAAGAAAATTCAAATTATTGATATATTTCTTTCATTTAATTCTTAAGGGGGTTCATATAGACTATGTCTTAATGGGAAAGACTAGCATGGTTGTCTTGTTATTGCAGAAAAGCACCAATAGTCTCTTTGTTTTCCAGGTTTTTTAGTGTTGTTTAGTGAGTGACTCAACCCGCCTCAGGACCACATGTGTCACCATTCATTAAGTCGCTACACAAAAATACTAAAATGTATTTTCCAATATTGCAGTACACATCAATGCCTTTGTGTATTGTTAAAAACATTGAGCACACAGATCTGCAACAATTGGGGCTAAATTCTATTAAATAGTAAGCCATTGAAACATTAATAAATATTGAAACATGAGTTAATGAATGGGCTTCTTTCTAAAGATGATGCTTTGGCATATGCTCTGTGACTCAGACACTTTGTGTTGATGACGGCTGAGGGACGAATCTATCCTTTCACTTTTTTCTTCTGTCAATTATGAAGAACAACATGAAAACATTTTGGCTTGGAGTTATGAGTATGTTGGCAATTAAAAAGCATATTATTACACTAGTCTCTGTCCTTATTGAAGCAATGGTCAATGTTTATCATTTAAGTTTCATCAGATTTCAAACAATCTCTAACATCACCATATGTCTAATACAAATATATACAATTATACTGGAATTGGTGAGAAAAACTAATAATACCGGGAACCCCATACTCAACGTAGCAATGCATTGATGCCTATGTGTATGATTTAAACCTGCAAGTCTTCTCATTAGCAGCCTCTAGTGGCTTGAGTTGTTGCTACAGTTATAGCAAAGTGGATTACAATTAAATTATTAATAATGGACTCGTGAATGTGCACGTTTTGTTCTTGAGAAACGTTCTAGCTCAGATATGTTTGTTTATGGAGTAAGCTACAGTACAACAGTTACATATTGAAGGTTTAAATATAGGGTCTCTTTCAAATGTAGACATGTTCTACTGTGTCATGGGAACATAAATGAGAGATCTTCACACCGAC
This sequence comes from Muraenolepis orangiensis, assembly GCA_027704905.1. NCBI lineage: Eukaryota > Metazoa > Chordata > Actinopteri > Gadiformes > Muraenolepididae > Muraenolepis > Muraenolepis orangiensis. The sequence goes on from CM051004.1 coordinate 27,408,844, forward strand.
AGACGAGACACACGGTGGTTTCTGCGGTTGTGGTGGATGTTTCGGAGAAGACACATGTTTGCAATGTGTTATCTACAAGCATTTATGTGCAAAAGTCACCAGACCACACAGTGTTTCCATCATCTACATAGGAATTACATCACAAAATGATGACTATACGTTCCAACCTTGGGTATATTAAGAGCACCTCAACCCTGAACAGTCATCCGTTACTTCAGCCGGCATGATGAGGAGCCTTCACAAACTCCTCGTTATCCTGCTGGCATGTTCAGTGCTACAAGGTAAGAACATTTTATAACAATGTAACAAATATAATACAATTAATTATACATTTATGTAGAGAGTGTGTCTTTGGTCTTAATGAGTTAAACTCTTTGATTGCTATATTTTTCCTTTATAAGCACTTGGAAGTGAAATTATTCACGGATCAGAAGTCCCGCAAAAAACTTGCCAGCACATGGCTTCTGTGCAAATCAACGGGAAACATAGCTGTGGAGGATTTCTTATTCGAAAAGACATTGTACTCACTGCTGCTCACTGTGACAAGTAGGTGAACGATATGAGTGATTATTAGACATCTGCAGTATGTATATAATGGTGGTTGGGGAATATTCATTCTGAGAAATGGACGGATGCTTTTGTCATTTTATTCAGGAAGGACGCCCACATGACAGTGGTCCTCGGAACCAGGGACCTCAGCCAAGTCAACGAGAGAACAATGAGATACAACGTCACAAAATGCAAGCACCTTGACTTTAAAGACGTTTCACTTGGGAATGACATAATGATGCTCAAAGTGAGAACTAAATATTTATTTTCTATTTTATCTAATTGATCTAATATTTAGATTGTCCAACGGAATGTTTCTTTGTGAAATCAATCCTTTTAATGCCTTTTTTCCATTTTTATTTTATTTTAGCTGTCCAGACCATCCAAAATTAAACCAATTAAACTTTCAAATAAGAAGACAAAGTTGAAAGCTAGTGCATCGTGTTCTGTAGCTGGATGGGGTTATGTTAAAAGCGGCGGTCCTAGTGTTGATAAACTAAGAGCGGCCATTGTGTCAACTATTGACCAGAAGGCCTGTAAGCAGCAATGGGGTTTGATTAAAAAAAAACTCCCAGACAACATTATCTGTGCCGGTGGATACAAGACGGACAAAGGTGCTTGTCAGGTAGGCCTGAATGTTTAATCCCATTCTATCTAAAAGTCAACTTTGCTCTATAGGATTCTGTGGCTGAATTATTCTTGATTTTGTTTCCAGGGGGATTCTGGTGGACCTCTGGTGTGCAATGGGAAGGCTGTAGGAATTGTATCATTTAACATCAATGGCAACTGTGAATATCCAAATGTACCTAACATCTATACTGATATATCCAAGTTTGGTGCATGGATTAATAAACCCCCCAAAAATTGTTATATTTAATCCATTTGTTGATGGACAAGTAGGGACATTTCTCCTGATTGGTTGTTCTATCTAGTTATGTTTAGTTATGTTTTGCTTTGTTGAACAACAACAAAAATCAATACACTTCAACAAGCATTTATATTTCTGACTCAGCACTAGAATACTGAGAATACTGCCAATAAAGGAGTTGAAACCTGAAGGAGTCTTTATTGTCTTGGGTAGAAACAGCGTGTATGGTGCACCAGGGAGTAATCTGAGATGTGAAGAATGAGATGTGATGTACCAACTATGTGTATTAAACAACAATTATTAGTAATAATAATAATAAATAATAAATAATTAGTTTATTAATAACGCTTAACGCTTACCACTTGGTCAGGATCAGGGAGGGTGACGAGTGGAAGACATCTCGGCCAATATGAGTACCACGTAATGCCGTTCGGTCTGTCCAATGCCCCCAGGGTTTATCAAGGCCTTGTGAATGACGTGCTGAGGGACATGCCAAACGTCTTTGTGGATGTGTACCTGGACGACATCCTGATTTTCTCAAGGTCCATGGAGGAACACCACCAGCACGTCTGCTTGGTGCCAGCGTGTCCGCCTCCAACGGCTGTTGGAGAACAGGCTCTACGTTAAGGCAGAGAAGTGCATGTTCCACACCAACTCTGTGACGTATCTCGGCAACGTGGTGGAGGATGGACAGATGCGTGCAGACCCCGCCAAGGTCAAGGCGGTGATAGAATGGCCGCGCCCTTCTGACCGCGAGCAGCTTGAGCGCTTCCTGGGTTTTGCAGGCGGCTAAAACGGCGGAGTCCCGTCCACCAGGGCCCACCTCCACCGGTGTCGACACCTTTCGGAGGGCCGCCCAGGCCGCGCTACTCCAGGCCACTGAGCGGGCCCGGCTTGGCGCTAACCGGCAGAGGGAACCTGCCCCCTTTTACCAGCCTGGCCAGAGGGTTTGGCTGTTGGCCCGGGACCTGCCCTTCCAGACCTCCCAGACGTCAACTCGGAAGTTGAATCCCCGGTACGTTGGTCCCTACACCATGGATCGTGTCATTAACCCCTCTGCGGTGCGTTTGGTTCTCCCTCCGGCTCTCAGGGTTCACCCTGTGTTTCATGTGTCCCAGCTAAAACCCGTGGCCTCCAGTCCCTTGTCTCCCCCTGTTACAGCTCCTCTGCCTCCCTGGGTCCTGGCCGATGGCCGAAGACCGATATCGGGTGCTTGATTATTGAGAACCTTATGGCTCCCTCCTACCCGTGAACCTGTGTCTCCAGCTCCGACTATGTCGCGTCTCGTCCCCCCCCCCCGCACTCCAAGGACCCTCTCCGCGTTCCACCCTCTGGACCATCTCCCTGTGTCGACCACACCACGTAACCTATCCTACCTTACCCTGTTGTTTTTGGAGTTTGGGGATTTTTTCAGTAAAGACATTCTCCGTTGTTTTGAGTGTCCAGTCTCTTCTTCTGGGTTCTCTGGCACATTTGGCTAGCCGGTCTCGCTGGGTCCTAACACTAAGAGCGGCCAATATGTCCACTATTGACCCACTATTGGAAGGCCTGTCAGCAGCAATGGGATCTGATAAAAAAAACACTCCCAGCCAACATTATCTGTGCTGGTAGATTCAAGACGGAGGCGCTTGTCAGGTAGGACAGAATGTTTAATCCCATTCGATCTAAAAGTCAACTTTGCTCTATAGAATTATGTGGCTGAATTATTCTTTATTTTGTTTCCATGGGGATTCTGACCTGTAGGCATCTTTATTGTCTCGGGTAGAAAGAGCGTGTATGGTGCACCAGAGATTCATCTGATATGAGGTGTGATGTACCAACTATGTGTATGAAAATTACGGAAGTAATAATACCATATGTAGCGACTTATGTGTATGCAAAATATAAATCACAAAAATCACAAAAATTGTCCAATGGAGAAAAACAGTTAGGAAATAGCCTAAAGGGTCTTCACAGGTATTTACAGAGGAATCGGCTAGAGAGTCTCGGGTTGTGTAAACGGGAAAGGCAACGAATGAACAGTGTGTCGTCACGCGGAGAGTATGGCGCCGTACGAGATGGCTGTCGTGTTGCGAGCTCCCGCATGACGACACAGATTTTTGTTATTTATTCTTTTTATCGCGACTATCTTTGTTCAGAAAGTTAGCAGCTCGTTTTTTGAATTTTATGAATTTTGCACACTTCTGGAGATCAGATCGACAGTCGCTCGCTGCCTACCGTAATTTTTTCATTCTTTCGACTAAGTCTTAACATAAATAAATATTGAAACATGAGTTAATGAATGGGCTTCTTTCTAAAGATGATGCTTTGGCATATGCTCTGTGACTCAGACACCTTTGTGTTGATGACGGCTGAGGGACGAATCTATCCTTTCACTTTTTTTTCCTGTAAATCATGAAGAACAACATGAAAACATTTAAGCATATCATTACACTAGTCTCTGTCCGTATTGAAGCAATAGTCAATGTTTAACATTTAAGTTTCATCAGATTTCAAACTATCTCTAACATCACCATATGTCTAATAAAAATATATACAATTATACTGTAATTGGTAAGAAAAACTAATAATAGCGGGAACCCCATACTCAATGTAGCAATGCATTGATGCCTATGTATATGATTTAAACCTGCCCCAAGTCTTCTCATTAGCAGCCTCTAGTGGCTCGAGTTGTTGCTACAGTTATAGCTAAGTGGATTACAATTAAATGATTATTAATTGACTCGTGAATGTGCACATTTTGTTCTTGAGAAACGTTCTAGCTCAGATATGTTTGTTAATGGAGTAAGCTACAGTACAACATTTACATATTGAAGGTTTAAATATAGGGTCTCAAATGGGTTTCAAATGTAGACATGTTCTACTGTGTCATGGGAACATAAATGAGAGATCTTCACACCGACAGACGAGACACACAGTGGTTTATGTGGTTGCGGTGGATGTTTCGGAGCAGATACATGTTTGCAATGTGGTATCTACAAGCATTTATGTGCAAAGGTCACCAGACCACACAGTGTTTCCGTCATCTACGGAGGAATTACATCAGAAAATGATGACATATATACGATGAAATATACGTTCAAACCTTGGGTATATTAAGAGCACCTCAACCCTGAACAGTCATCCGTTACTTCTGCCAGCATGATGAGGAGCCTTCACAAACTCCTCGTTATCCTGCTGGTATGTTCAGTGCTACAAGGTAAGAACATTTTATAACAATGTAACAAATATAATAAAATCAATTATACATTCATGTAGAGAGTGTGTGGTTTCGATCCTAATGAGTTTAACTCTTTGATTGCTATTTATTTCCTTTTTAAGCACTTGGAAGTGAAATTATTCACGGATCAGAAGTCTCCCCAAAATCCTGGCGGCAATCCTGGCAGCACATGGCTTCTGTGCAAATCAATGGGAAACATCACTGTGGAGGATTTCTAATTCAAAAAGACATTGTACTCACTGCTGCTCACTGTGACAAGTAGGTGAACGATATGAGTGATTATTAGACATCTGCAGCATGTATATAATTGTGGCTGGGGAACATTCATTCTGAGAAATGGACGGATGCATTTTGTCATTTTATTCAGGAAGGACGGCCACATGACAGTGGTCCTCGGAACCAGTGACCTCAGCCAAGTCAACGAGAGAACAATGAGATACAACGTCACAAAATGCAAGCACCATGGCTATAAAGAAGTTAACTATAAGAAGGACATAATGATGCTCAAAGTGAGATCATAATATTTCTTATTTATCTATATTTATGTATTATGTATTTATGTATATATTATGTATTATTTATCTATATTTATTTTTATTGTCCAACAGAATGTTTCTTTGTCCTCTTTGTCCAAATCAATCATTTTAATGCTTGTTTGTTTGTTTTTTCAGCTGTCCAGACCATCCGAAATGGAACCAATTCCACTTCCAAATAAGAAGACAAAGTTGAAAGCTAATGCATCGTGTTCTGTAGCCGGATGGGGTAAAATTAAAAGCGGCGGTCCTAAAGTTAAACAACTGAGAGCGGTCAATGTGTTCACTATTGACCAGAAGGCCTGTAAGCAGCAATGGGGAACTCTCCCAGCCAACATTATCTGTGCCGGTGGATTCAAGACGGAAAAAGGCGCTTGTCAGGTAGGACTGAATGTTTAATCCCATTCTATCTAAAAGTCAACTTTGCTCTATATCAGGGGTCGGCAAGTAAGTTTGGCCTTGGGCCAATTTTTTATCTGGGCCACTAGATGGCGGGCCATGAGACACGTTCTAATGCTTTTCTTTTGAAACATTTTAATACATTTCCGTGTTGCACGTCGGAAATGTCGCTAGTCAACTAACACAGCTTGTTTTGTGAGCCTGCTAACAATGTAAAGTAGTGTTCTAGTTAACTAGGTAGCAGTGGTGATTACTAGTGTTCTAGTCAACTAGGTAGCAGTGGGGATTACTAGTGTTCTAGTTAACTAGGTAGCAGTGGGGGTTACTAGTGTTCTAGTTAACTAGGTAGCAGTGGGGAATACTAGTTATTACTAGATTACTGGTGTTCTAGGACCTAGAACACCAGTAACCCCCACTGCTACCTAGTTACCTATAATCTAGGTAACTAGGTAGCAGTGGGGATTACTGGTGTTCTAGTTAACTAGGTAGCAGTGGGGATTTCTAGTGTTCTAGTTAACTAGATAGCAGTGGGGATTACTAGTGTTCTAGTTAACTAGGTAGCAGTGGGGGTTACTAGTGTTCTAGTTAACTAGGTAGCAGTGGGGATTACTAGTGTTCTAGTTAACTAGGTAGCAGTGGGGATTACTAGTATTCAAGTTAATTAGGTAGCAGTGGGGATTACTCACCCAATCCATTACACTGACTAGCGAGTTTGTGTTGTGATTCTCAACGACGTTGAAACGTATTTCCGTGTTACAAAAAAATTGTCAGAACACATTTAGGGCATTTGGCACCAAAACACCAAACACCACACAACACCAAAGCATTATAACTAGGGCTGTCAAAGTTAACGCGTTAATGTAATGTCATGTGATTAATCTCGAGACTTCAACACACACTATTTTTGAGTTTTTAAATTAATTAAAGAAGACGCGTAGTGCTCCAGACCGGCCCACCACAATTGGAGGGGGGGGGGGGGGGGGGGGGCGGTGTGCTGCGCAATCAGCAGCGAACGTTGACGGGCCGATCGACCTGTTTTATGGGCCCACGATGGGCCCAAGAAAATGTTACTGCATTCTCGATTCGGACATTATAGCCTATATGTGCAACTGTCGGTCCGATATTGTAAAAAAATAAAATTTTAAATAAAAAATCTCAAAATAATATTTTATTTTTTTATTCTCAAAAATATTCTTCCGGGCAAAATATTATTGCTGGCGGGCCACCAATGGCCCGCAGGCCGCCTGTTGCCGACCCATGCTCTATTGTATTCTGTGGCTGAATTATTCTTTATTTTGTTTCCAGGGGGATTCTGGTGGACCTCTGGTGTGCAATGGGAAGGCTGTTGGAATTGTATCGTTTAATGACAAAGGCAACTGTACATACCCAAATGTACCTAACATCTATACCGATATATCCAAGTTTTTTGCATGGATTGATAAACCTCCGAAAAAATGTTATATTTAATCAAATTTTTGATGCATGTAGGGACACTGCAGAGGGTCTGAAGAGCCGTATGCGGCTCCAGAGCCGCTGGTTGCAGACCCCTGCACTAGTCTCTGTTCTAATTAAAGAAATGGTCAATGTTTATAATTTAGGTCTCATCAGATTTCAAGATTCAAGATTCAAGTATGAAATTGTAGACACATTTCTTCTTTTACGAATTATTCTAACACAATACTATAAGAATACTATACACAATAAAAAAAAATGTACATAAAAAGAACAATACATTTATTGATGGATGATACATGTGTACATGTGTTATATTGTGCAAAAAGGAATTAAAAGCATGTTAAATGTTGATAGTGGCAGCACTCTTAGCAGTTCAGTAGGCTGTGGATAAAAACTATCCTTGAACCTGGTAGAAAGAGATGAAGAGATGGTGAGAAGAGATGGTGCCCAGGGTGGTTGCAGTCCTTTGTGATGGACATGGTCTTCTTCCTACATCTGGTCCACAGATCTCCTTAATGCATGGAAGTGCACACCCGATGATATTTTCTGCCGTCCTCTATACCATCTAGGTGGCTTGCCTGTCCTGTGCAGTGGTGTTGCTGTATCACACAATGATGCCACTTAAAACGCTCTCTACAGTGCCACTGTAGAAGTTCACTATTCCGCTTTTCCTAAGGCACCACATGGCATAGAGGCGCTGGTGTGCCTTCCTCAGCATGACCTCCGTGTTGCGGGTTCACGCCAGGCTGTCGGAAATCTGTAGCCTAGGAAACGGAAGCAGCTGACGACTTCCACTGGTGACCCGTCCAGGCTAATGGTGGAGTGGGTGCCCCGGTGGCTCCTGAAGTCCACGATGAGATCCTTAGTCTTGCTGACATGACGCTTTTCAGGCCATTGACTGTGGTGTCGTCTGACAACTGGATAATCAGATTATTGCTGTGAGTGGCAGTACAGTCATGTGTGTACAGCGTGTACAACTGGGGAGTGAGGCCGCAGCCTTGGGCTGCTCAGAGGGAACATTGAGGACCAGAGTGGATGAGATGTTGTTCCCAATCTTTACCACTTGAGGCCTGCACGTCAGGAAGTCCCTCCAGTTAGAAATGGTGGGCGCCCAGACCTACGTCCCTCAATTTCAGGACAAGCTTGCAGGGAACGATGATGTTTAACGCCGAGCTGTAGTCAATTAACAGCAGTCTGACATAGGTGTCAGACTGCTGTTAACACTGTTACCGTCAGGCAGGCGATACCGCAGTATCAAGTGCCGTACAAATAGGCTTAGAGATAGCTTCCACAGTCAGCCCATCAGGCTGCTGAACAAGGGCGTATAGCATATAACAATATATATTTTAATACATTGATTTATATATACATATTGCTCTTTTCTGTGCCGATATTTTGCTTTACTTTATTCTATTTTTATCAATTTTTTATCTTATTTTATAACTGCTGTCTGTCGTCGGGTATTGCACATAAGATTTTCACATCACTGCTTTATACTTGTGTAAACTGTGAAGTGACAATAAACTTGACTTGACTTGACTTGACTTGGTCCGGGGCGGCCGGCCCGGTTGGTCCCACGGAGAATCCCCCTTTTCCTCATGTCACATGCTGCTTCTTGTGCGGATCCGTAGAGCTTCGGTCCGTCATCCAAGTGGATTCTCATTTTAGTGAGAGGAGTTTGAAAGCGGATCCCTCTCTCCTTCAGAAGCTTCTTAATTCCGCTGTAAGCTTTACGTTTCTGAACCACTTCTGTTGCATAGTCATGGTCTAATATCAGCGGCCGCCCCTCCACAACGATTTTCTTTTGCCAAGCTTTCGTCAGGACCATCTCTTTAACCGTGAATTCCAAAAAATGTACGATCATAGATCGCGGTGGCGAGTTGCAGTTTGGTTTTTGGGCCAGCGCCCTGTGGGCCCGTTGGATTTGCAGGTTGACATTTGGAGGCATTGAGAGCTCCGTTGTGAGCAGTTGGTGTACATATTTGGGAGCAGAATCTCCTTCTTTATCCTCGGGTATTCCAAAGATACAAATGTTATTTCTCCTACTCCTCGCTTCAATATCTGTCAACTTATCCTGCAGAATCTGCTGTTGTTTTAGGGACTTACAGAGCGCGTCCTTCACCTCCATATTCCACGTCTCTGTTTCCGCGATCCGTCCCTCTGCCTCGGCGATTCGAGATCCTTGTGCTTGTAAAGTTTTAGTGTTGGCAGAGAGTTGTTGGTACATTTCTCGCTTAAGCTCGTTTATTTCTGATTTAACGTCCTCCGTGACTTTCTCCTTGAGCGTGGTTAAGTCATTTTTCATTTAGGTTTTGAGGTCGCGTATTTCTTTGCTAATTGCCTCGAGCCCTGACCGCATTGTCAAGGTTAGCGAGTTAGCTTCAGCAAGTTGCACCTCTTCTTCGTCGTGGTTCTCCATTTTTTTAGAATTTTGTCCGTTCTGTTGGTCTCGTCTTTCCCTACCTCTAGTTACAACTCCCCCACTCATCGAACTTTACTATAACCTGTGTTTTTATGAATTTTTATGTTAGTTTTAAGCTAGCTATCGGAGAGAAGTTTTACACAGTCATCACCTTCGCTGACCGGAAGTCCTCTAATCGAAATGACGAACTGTCGAGGATTTCTAATTCGAAAAGACATTGTACTCACTGCTGCTCACTGTGACAAGTAGGTGAATGATATGAGTGATTATTAGACATATATTGTGTATGTATATAATAGTGGCTGGGGAACATTCATTCTGAGAAATCGACGGCTGCTTTTGTCATTTTATTCAGGAAGGACGCCAACATCACAGTGGTCCTCGGAACCAGTGACCTCAGACGAGTCAACGAGAGAACAATGAGATACAACGTCAAAAAATGCAAATGGGAATGACATAATGATGATCAGTCTTTACTCTTTTTTATAGTTTATCTAATATTTAGATTGTCAAACAAAATGTTTCTTTATGAAATCGATCCTTTTAATGCTTGTTTGTTTGTTTGTTTGTTCAGCTGTCCAGACCATCCAAAATTAAACCAATTAAACTTCCAAATAAGAAAACAAAGTTTAAAGCTAATGCATTGTGTTCTGTAGTCGGATGGGGTTCTGTTAAAAGCGGCAGTCCTAATGTTGATAAACTAAGAGCGGCCATTGTGTCCGCTATTGACCAGAGGGCCTGTCAGCAGCAATGGGATCTGATTAAAACAACTCTCCCAGACAACATTATCTGTGCCGGTGGATTCAAGAAGGACAAAGGCGCTTGTCGGGTAGGACTGAATGTTTAATCCCATTCTATCTAAAAGTCAACTTTGCTCTATAGGATTCTGTGGCTGAATTATTCTTTATTTTTTTTCCAGGGGGATTCTGGTGGACCTCTGGTGTGCAATGGGAAGGCTGTAGGAATTGTATAGTTTAACATCAATAGCAACTGTAAATACCCAAATGTACCTAACATCTATACGGACATATCCAAGTTTGTTGCATGGATTGATAAACCCCCTGAAAATGTTTTAGATTTAAAACATTTTTTGTGCTATCTCCTGTTATGTTATGTTATGTTTTGCTTTGTTGAACAACAACAAAAATAAATTCACTTCAACAAGCATTTGTATTTTCTGACTCAGCACTAGAATAATGACATTAATACCACACACGGATCGTAGCTGGCGGAACCCCTAGGTACTACAGACAGAGTAGGAGGTGAAAATGGAGTTGAAACCTGTAGGCGTCTTTATTGTCTCGGGTAGAAAGAGCGTGTATGGTGCACCAGAGAGGAATCTGATATGAGGTGTGATGTACCAATTATGTGTATGAAGATTACGGAAGTAATAATACCATATGTAAAGTGACTTATGTGTATGCAAAATAGAAATCAAAAAATCACAAAAATTGTAGAGGACGGATCCAACTCCTCCAGACCTTATCCCTCTCAGTCCACCAGGTACTGGAATCCTCTGCCCCGTCAGCGGATTGGGGAGGTGCAGGGGCAGACAGGGTGCCGACAGACACAGGTTTTAACAGGGAGACATGGAACACAGGATGAACATTATGGGGGTTAAGTTTCGGAGGTGTCGGTCCCGACACATCCCGAGGATGGTAGGCAGGGGCTGGAATCTGTTGCCGGTTTGCTCCCTGTTGAGCCTGTTGGGTGGCTCTCAGGAAAGCGGCTTGTGCAGACCTCCAAACACGGCGACAGTGGCGGAGTCGAGCGCTGGTGGAGCGGACAGAGTCATCCAACTCCTGTTGGGGGAACATGGGGGGTTGGTAACTGAGGGAACATTTGAAGGTAGAAATGCCAGTGGGTGCGTTGGTCATGGAGTTATGGGAGTACTCCACCCAGTGAAGGACCTTGCTCCATGATGCGGGGTTGCTGGTGGTTAGGCATCTGAGTGTGGCCTCCAGGGACTGGTTGGCTCTCTCGCCTTTCCGTTAGTCTGGGGATGATATCCGGAGAAGAGGCTGACCGTGGCCCCAAATCCCCTTCAAAAAGGCCGGCCACACCTTGGAAGTGAACTGTGGACCACGTTCGACACAATGTCCTGATGGATACCGTGGAGGCAGACAACGTGAGTTACTAGGACATCTGCTGTCTCAGCAGAGGATACTAGCTTGGGTGTCACTTGAGTGTGACATAGTGGGCCGCCATGGAAAATGGTCCACTATGGTAAGGATGACAGAATTGCCGTGGGACAAGGAAAGACCGGTGACAAAGTCGATGGAGATGTTGGACCAGGGACGACTGGGGATGGGGAGCGGTCACAGGAGACCAGCAGGGGGGCTATGGGAGGACTTATTGCGAGCGTAGGTAGGGCAAGCGGCCACAAACTCACGAGTGTCCGCCTCCATGGACGGCCACCAGAACCAACGGTAAAGGAAGGATAGGGTGGTTGCCTCACTCAAGCACTCCTGATCGGGCAGACACTGGATCAAACAGCCAGCCAGGGGGTCCCCCACCCGGATCAGGTTTTTCACGGTGGACTGTCCTCACCACCGCCTCGATCTCTCCATACCATTCACCCGGGTTATAGGCAGGACGGTGTCCTCCGATACGGGGCTGGCCCTCTCAGGGAAGAGATGGGACACTGCGTCAGCCTTGGTGTTGTGGGAACTCGGGTGAAAGGTGGGGGAGAAATCTAAACAGCTGAAGAACAGGGACCAGCGTGCCTGATGGGAATTCAGCTGCTTATCCGTACGGAGGTATTATTATTTTTTTATTTTATTCTATTTTTATCTATTTTTATCTTATTTTATAACTGCTGTCTGTCGTCGGGTATTGCACACAAGATTTTCACATCACTGCTTTATACTAAACTGTAAACTGTGAAGTGACAATAAACTTGACTTGACTTGACTTGAGGTAGGTGAGGTTTTGTGGTCCAACCAAACCACCACGTTGGACCACCACGAGTCCCTCCATCCGGGGTCGCCATTTATTGAGTTCCGCCTGATCCACCGATGTCATTAATTCTCTCCGCCGGACTGAAGCGTCAAGAGAAATAGCCGCTGGGATAGTAAACAGGTTCTTCAAGGCGGAGAAGGCAGATTCAGCCTCTGGAGAACAGGAGAAGGAGCGAAGAGTGGAGGTGAGGTCCGTGAGAGGAGTGGCCACATGGCTGAAACCCTGAATGAAACTCCCTTAAAAGTTTGTGAACTTCAGAAAAATTTACACAGTTGCTTTCTGTCTTCAAGTCGGGGCCATTGATGGCCCGCCAGCAATAATATTTGGCCCGGAAGATTATTTTGAGAATACAATTTTTATATATTTTTTATTTTTTATTTTTATTTTTCTTACAATATCGGACCGACAGTCGCACATATAGGATGTTCGAATCGAGAATGCAGTGACATTTTCAACAGGCCATCTTGCATACCGTGGGCCCATAAAACAGGTCGATCGGCCCATTGTTTTTTTCTACGAGGTGATACACACGACCCCCTCCAACCCCCTCCAATTGTGGTGGGCTGGTCTGGAGCACTACGCGTTGCATCTCCTCGTCTAAACCGGATTCTATGATTAATTTGATTTAAAAACTCTAAAATAGTGTGCGTTAAAGTCTCGAGATTAATCACATGACATAACATTAACTTTGACAGCCCTAGTTCTAATGCTTTGGTGTTCTGACTATTCTTTTGAAACAAGGAAATTGTTGTTGACAATCACAACACAAACTCGCTAGTCAGTGCAATGGATTGGGTGAGTCATTCCCACTGCTACCTAATTAAGTAGAACACTAGTAATCCCCACTGCTGTCTAGTTAACTAGAACACTAGTAATCCCCCCTGCTACCTAGTTAACTAGAACACTAGTAACCCCCACTGCTACCTAGTTAACTAGAACACTAGTCACCCCCACTGCTACCTAGTTAACTAGAACACTAGTAATCCCCACTGCTGCCTAATTAACTAGAACACTAGTCACCCCCACTGCTACCTAGTTAACTAGAACACTAGTAACCTCCACTGCTACCTAGTTAACTAGAACACTAGTCACCCCCACTGCTACCTAGTTAACTAGAACACTATTAACCTCCACTGCTACCTAGTTAACTAGAACACTAGTCACCCCCACTGCTACCTAGTTAACTAGAACACTAGTCACCCCCACTGCTACCTAGTTAACTAGAACACTAGTAACCTCCACTGCTACCTAGTTAACTAGAACACTAGTCACCCCCACTGCTACCTAGTTAACTAGAACACTAGTAATCCCCACTGCTACCTAGTTAACTAGTTAACTAGTTAATCCTCTTGATGTGACCCATGAGGTGTTTTAAAAAAATATTTTTAAATGTATTATAATTTGTATTATTATTATTATTATTATTATTATTATTATTATTATTGTTAATAATAACATGTGCATAGATATTTTTATTATGTAAGTCTGTTTATATGTAAGAGTGACAAATAAAGGAATTCTGATTCCGACAGATTCACGACAGTATCATTTGCAGCTGATAAAAGCCACACACACGATGTTCGCGATCGTGATTACCCCCCCCCCGTTGGACTTCACGATGTTCGCCATCGCCATTACCCCCCTTGGACTTCACGATGTTCACGATCGTTGGACTTCACGATGCTCGCGACCCCCCTGTCCCGTCCCGTCGGACGGAGATAGTGGGGGGGTCGCAAGTCTCTAGCGCTGTTATTTTGGGGTTAGTTTGGGAACCCCTGAACTAGAACACTAGTAATCACCTACCTAGTTAACTGGAACACTACTTTACATTGTTAGCAGGCTCACAAAACAAACTGTGTTAGTTGACTAGCGACATTTCCGACGTGCAACGCGGAAATGTATTAAAAAATAAATAAAAGTAAAAATCTAAACAAAAGTCAAAGCATTAGAACGTGTCACATGTTTTAACAATCAATTACTTCAATTAGCTTTTGATTATGTTCTGGCCGCCAACTAGTGGCTCACAAAAAAATTGGCCCATGGCCAAACTTACTTGCCGACCCCTGATATATACTATGTCTTAATGGGAAAGACTAGCATGATTCTCTCTTGTTATTGCAGAAAAGCACCAATAGTCTCTTTCTTTTCCTCGTTTTTAGTGTTGTTTAGTGAGTGGTTCTCAACCCGCCTCAGGACCACATGTGTCACCATTCATTAAGTCGCTACACAAAAATACTAAAATGTAATTACCAATATTGCAGTACACATCAATGCCTTTGTGTATTGTTAAAAACATTAAGCACAAAGTTATGCAACAATTGGGGCTAAATTCTAACAAATTGTAAGCCATTGAAACATAAATAAATATTGAAACATGAGTTAATGAATGGGCTTCTTTCTAAAGATTATGCTTTGGCATATGCTTTGTGACTCACACTTTTGTGATGATGACGGCTGAGGGACGAATCTGTCCTTTCAGTTTTTTCTTCTGTAAATTATGAAGAACATTTTGAAAACATTTGAAATTATGAAAACATTTTGGCTTGGGGTTATGAATATGTTGGCAATTTAAAAAGCATATCATTACACTAGTCTCTGTCCTTATTGAAGCAAGAGTCAATGTTTATCATTTAAGTTTCATCAGATTTCAAACTATCTCTAACATATGTGTCTATAATAGACACCATATGTCTATTACAAATATATACAATTATACTGTAATTGGTGAGAAAAACGAATAATAGCGGGAACCCCATACTCAACGTAGCAATGCATTGATGCCTATGTACCGGTATATGATTTAAACCTGCAAGTCTTCTCATTAGCAGCCTCTAGTGGCTTGAGTTGTTGCTACAGTTATAGCTAAGTGGATTACAATTAAATGATTATTAATTGACTCGTGAATGTGCACGTTTTGTTCTTGAGAAACGTTCTAGCTCAGATATGTTTGTTTATGGAGTAAGCTACAGTACAACAGTTACATATTGAAGGTTTAAATATAGGGTCTCTTTCAAATGTAGACATGTTCTACTGTGTCATGGGAACGTAAATGAGAGATCTCCACACCGACAGACGAGACACACGGTGGTTTCTGCGGTTGCGGTGGATGTTTCGGAGCAGACACATGTTTGCAATGTGGTATCTACAAGCATTTATGTGCAAAGGTCACCAGACCACACAGTGTTTCCATCATCTACGTAGGAATTACATCACAAAATGATGACTATACGTTCCAACCTTGGGTATATTAAGAGCACCTCAACCCTGAACAGTCATCTGTTACTTCTGCCGGCATGATGAGGAGCCTTCACAAACCCCTCGTTATCCTGCTGGCATGTTCAGTGCTACAAGGTAAGAACATTTTATAACAATGTAACAAATATAATAAAATAAATTATACATTCATGTAGAGAGTGTGTGGTTTCTATCCTAATGAGTTTAATTCTTTGATTGCTATTTATTTCCTTTTTAAGCACTTGGAAGTGAAATTATTCACGGATCAGAAGTCTCGCTAAAATCCTGGCGGCAATCCTGGCAGCACATGGCTTCTGTGCAAATCAACGGGAAACATCACTGTGGAGGATTTCTAATTCGAAAAGACATTGTACTCACTGCTGCTCACTGTGACAAGTAGGTGAACGATATGAGTGATTATTAGACATCTGCAGTATGTATATAATGGTGGCTGGGGAATATTCATTCTGAGAAATCGACGGAGGCTTTTTTCATTTTATTCAGGAAGGACATGACAGTGGTCCTCGGAACCAGGGACCTTAAAGACAAGAAACAAAAGAGATACAACGTCACAAAATGCAAGCACCATGACTTTGAAAAAGAAAGCTATGCAAATGACATAATGATGCTCAAAGTGAGAACATAATATTTCTTTACTATTTTATCTAATTGATCAAATATTTATATTGTCCAACAGAATGTTTCTTTGTGAAATCAATCCTTTTAATGCCTTTTTTCCTTTTTCTTTTTCTTTAGCTGTCCAGACCATCCAAAATTAATCCAATTCCACTTCCAGATAAGGAGACAAAGTTTGAAGCTAATACATTGTGTTCTGTAGCTGGATGGGGTTATGTTAAAAGCAACGGTTCTAGTGTTGATAAACTAAGAGCAGTCAATGTGTCCACTATTGACCAGGAGGTCTGTCAGCAGAAATGGAAACAGGAAAAAAAAGCTCTCCCAGCCAACATTATCTGTGCCGGTGGATATGAGACAAAAAAGGCGCTTGTCAGGTAGGACAGAATGTTTAATCCCATTCTATCTAAAAGTCAACTTTGCTCTATAGGATTCTGTGGCTGAATTATTCTTGATTTTGTTTCCAGGGGGATTCTGGTGGACCTCTGGTGTGCAATGGGAAGGCTGTAGGAATTGTATCGTTTAACCTCAATCGCAACTGTACATACCCAAATGTACCTAACATCTATACTGATATATCCAAGTTTGTTGCATGGATAAAAAAAACCCTGAAAAAATGTTAGATTTAATCAATTTTTCGATGCATGTAGGGACATGTGCTATATCCTGATTGTTTTTTCTATCTAGTTAGGTTTTGCTTTGTGGAACAACAAAAATAAATACACTTCAACAAGCATTTGTATGTTCTGACTCAGCACTAGAATAATGTGTTGTTATGAAGTTAGGCTATCATTTCATGGTAGATCGTACGAAAAAATTCGATTGTTTTTGACGATCCCCTTTAACTTGTAGACTATGTAAGCCACCATTAAACAGTTATCCAATAAAGCTTACATACAACATGTGTGGGCTAAAGATAATAAGTTAGCATCTAAGTTAGTTATTTATCTTGCTCACACAAAATAGTATGCAAACTGGAGTGGGTCTAGGGAGTCAGGGATGCAAAAGTTAATGTGTGACATGACAAGTTTCTTCAGACACTTCATGGCTATGGGTGTTAAAACCACTGGATGACAATCATTGAGGCTTGTTTCCTTGGTCTTTTTGGGTAACGGCAAAGTGATTGTCTCTTTGAAGCCCACTGGGATGACAGACTCTTGCAATGATGCGTTGTAGATGTCCATGAACACAGGAGCCAGCTGGTCAGCGCAGGTCTTGAAGACACGGGATGGAACTCCATCTGGGCCGGCTGCCTTCCCTGCCCTCATCCTCCTGAAGGTTCTGCAGATCGGACTCGGACAGATGTAGAACGTATTACTCTTGGTGAATGTTCAATTCAGTCGACTCAGAGTTCCACCTTTCAAAGCAACCATAAAATGTGTTCAGCTCGTCTGATAGGTTGGGGTTGTTTTGGTGACTGCCCCTGAGCCCCCTGAACCCCGAACCCCGAACTTAATCGCTCCCCTTCCTGGTGGCTTTTCTGTACTTGGCCTTCTTGGATTTATCGGAGTCGGACCCCGTGTGAAAGGGGCACTCCGTTCCTCACCGGGCTGGTGAGGAACAGGTTTGATTTTGACACTCACAGACACTTGGCACTGGTGAACTTTCCACGATCAGAGTGGTGCCTTCCTCCAGCTTCTTCTTCATCTGGGGCCTGTTATGAATAATGTTTACATTATATTTAGATGTATGTACAATGTGTATTTAATATATGTATTATATTTATTTATATATTTAACATATACTCATAACTGACAGAAAACCTTTGGTATTTTGACGACGTAGTAGATATTGTATATGATACTGTATTTATATAATAGTTATAATAGTATAATAGTAGTAGTAGTAGTAGTAGTAGTAGTAGTATTAGTAGTAGTAGTAGTAGTATTAGTAGTACAGAGGTAGTGTATAATATTGGGAACCTCATGTGTGTGGGCTGTCCCCTGTGCTGCAGAGCCTCCACCAGTTTATATAATACCAACAATACATAATACAGGACATGACCGATGTTTAAAACTGTATATATACGTCTGATAAAAAATATATAATGTAGTAAAACTCACCGGGGAACCTCATGATGTGCCCACAGTGCTGCAGCGCCTCCACTAGTCCACTCCACAGTGCTGCAGCGCCTCCACTAGCTTGAGACACTGCGTGGTTTTACTGGCACAGTCAACTCCTTCGAGCACTACCAGTGCTCCTCTCTTACACGCCATGGTGAATATATTTAATCAATGGTCATAAAGTGAATAGAAATAGTACAAGTAATATATATATATATATTGATGTAAGGGAGTGAGTTAGGTTGCCAGTAGGGGGCGATCTTGAGCTATTTTGTTGCTTGTGATTTGCCATAGTGAGAGCCTTTTTGACACTCCGCAGCCACCGTAGGTTCTGTTCCGTTTTGTATGTTTCCTGAGCAAAACATACAAGTATGAGAAAAAAACTAAATAAATAAAAATAATAATTGATGTATGAGGATCAAAAACTAACTTTCACAAAAAAAACACAACTAAGGTTTTCAGAACAGTTAACGGAAAATCACTCACAGAAGGAGGAACAAAACTTACTAGAACAAAAAACTCGGGAGCAGGAATCAGGCTTGAAACCAAAAGAAAAAACACTGGTACGTGGGCTACTGACATCACGACAGGAAAAGACGAACTGGCACAAGACAAGGGTAAACTGGAGAATTTAAACATGAGATAACAGGTGGAAACAATCGGGGCCTGACGCTGACGAGGGCAGGGACACACACAGGGATTGGGAGTCAAGGGACCTGGAATGAGACACAAAAGGTGAGTACCAAAATAAAACAGGAAGTGACTTAACAAAACATGAAACATGACTAACATTTCTGACGAGACACAACAGTGATCTTGCTGACATGGAAAGTTGGGTGCACTCTCATTGACCTGGGCAGTCGTAGATGCACAGCCACAGGATTAATTATCTTGGACACAGGGAATAGACCCACAAACCTTGGGGCCAATTTCTTGGAGGCGACATGAGGAGGTAGGTCTTAAATAATAATAAATAATAATACGTTCTGGCCCGGTCTGTAGAGGGGAGCGGCCCTGTGATGCACGTCTGCTACAGCCTTCATCCGGGCTGAGCTTCTGAGTAGGGCCTGGCCCTGGACCGGCCCAGATCCGGCGGCAGCGTCTGATCATGGCGTGAGCTGATGGCACCGTTACCTCTCCTTTGACCGACTCCCATTGGCACACTGAAAAGCAGGGAGACCTGTGGCCAGGAGACAGGCAACATAGAGTAGTCTCCAGTTTGTCACGGTTACGGTGGTTGACAGGGGGCGTTGCCAGGCCGCGTGCGCTAGAGGCGCACACACACGCACCTGCCAACCATTACCGTGGCTAATTACCATTGATCTCACCTGGGGGCTATTTATACAGCGGCGTCAGTGAGAGACGTCGCTCGTTCGTACTACGTGTAAACCGGTACGCTACCAGTCCCCAGGTGACATTCATCCCTGGTCCTGATCACCCTGCTACGGACTATCGGAGAGATAGTCCGCCCGTCTGCTGTTCCAGCCCCCCTCGTCGGTCCCGGAGTTCCGCCCGTCATCTACCTGTCGGTACGACGCACCTCGACCTCCCGGTAACCTGACCATCGCCTGTCCCCAACGATCCGTTCGCCTACTACCTGTCGGCACGACGCACCTCGACCTCCCGGTAACCTGACCATCGCCTGTCCCCAACGATCCGTTCGCCTACTACCTGTCGGCACGACGCACCTCGACCTCCCGGTAACCTGACCATCGCCTGTCCTCAACGATCCCTACGTCTCCTACCTGTCGGCTTGACGCACCTCGATCTCCCGGTCCCCGCTCCCTCGTCGGTCCTGGGGAATCACCTTCTATTGTGTTTTGTGCCATTAATAAACCCCTGTTCTTCCTTTCCTGGTCTCCGCCTGCGTTCAGGGTCCAACCTCACCACACACACCCGTGACACAGTTCCTGGTTCAGGCGCTCCGACTGTCCATCAGATTAAGGGTGACCTCCGCCGTGCCCTTGGAAGAAGGAAGCTTGGTTAGGGGGATGAAATGAGCCATCTTTGAGAACCGGTCCACCACTGTCAGGACCATAGTATTGCCTTTGGACGCTGGGAGTCCTGTTACAAAATCCATGGAGATGTGTGACCAGGGATGTTGGGGAACAGGCAGCGGCTGAAGCAAACCCATCTGGGCCTTGGATGAGGTCTTATTTCGGGCACACACAGGGCAGGCCGCCACGTACTCCGACACCTCCTTCTCCATGGCAGTTTTCAACACCAGGATGGCACATGAGCAAAAATGTGTGAGCCCAGTGGATTACCTTGGAGCGAAGAGACACAGTGACAAACAACAGGTTTCTCGGACACTCGCTAGGTGCCGGGCTCACAACATTAGCTTGCTTCACGTCTGATTCTGTTTGCCAAGAAAACACTCCAAGTGGTTCTGAGAGACAGAGAATCAGGTTTCTGGTTCCGGGACCCAGGACTAAAAGAGAGCGTTAAGTGAACCTACAAAAAAATAACGTCCACCTTGCCTGGCGAGAGTTGAGGCCTTGAGCTTTTCTGAAGTATTCCAGGTTCTTATGGTCTGTCCAGACTAAGAAAGGCTGCTCCGCCCCCTCTAATCAGTGCCTCCATTGCCGCTTTAACTGCTAACAGTTCTTTATTTCCCACATCATAGTTTCTTTCAGCTGCTGTCAACTTACGCGACAGGTAGGCACACGGGTGCATCTTGTTGTCTTCCACAGATTTTGAGACAACACCGCCCAAATCCCCTCATTGGAAGCGTCGACCTCAACCACAAACTGACACAGGGCATCCGGAATGGTGAGTATGGGGGCTGTGGTGAATCTTTTCTTAAGGCACTGGAAGGCAACGACTGCCTAGGGAGTCCATTTGAATGGAACTTTTGAGGAAGTAAGAACATGCAGAGGGGCAGCAACAGAACTGAAGTTTCTAATAAACTTCCTATATAAGTTTGCAAAACCTAAAAACTGCTGAACCTTCTTCCTAGAGTCTGGTGTGGGCCAATTGGACACCGCACTGAGGGTATATCTGTACCTGATTTGGTGTGATGATGTATCCTAGGAAGGACACTCTCTGCGTGGAACTCGCATTTCTCTGCCTTAACATACAATTGGTTTTCAAGCAATTTTTGCAGAACCAGACGGACATGAGTAACATGGATTTCAGAGTCTGGGGAGAAAATTAAGATATCATCAAGATACACAAAAACAAAAACATTTAGAAACTCCCGCAACACTTCAATCACAAAAGCTTGAAATACAGCTGGTGCATTACATAGTCCAAAAGGCATCACTAAATATTCCTAGTGGCCACGGAGTGTTGAACCCCGTCTTCCACTCATCCCCCTTTCTTATTGTAACCAATTGATATGCATTTCTCAAGTCCAACTTGGTGAATACCTTGGCAGTTTGAAGCAGTTCGAAGGCAGAGGACATGAGTGGCAGTGGGTAGTGGTTCTTCACCGTAATGTCATTGAGATGACTGTAGTCTATGCAAGCCCCCCCCCAGCTGGTGAGGATGAGGGGCGAATAATCCCTGTCTTGAGTGAGGAGGAGATGTAGTTGTCCATTGTTGCTCTCTCCAGTCCTGAGATGGAATATAGTCTCTCTCTGGGGATGGGGGTTCCTGGTAGAAGGTCCACAGGGCAGTCAAAAGATTGGTGGGGAGGTAGCGACATGGCTTTAGATTTATTGAAATCTTCCCTTAAATCGTGGTAGCATGGGCGTACCTTCAGCAGATCAGGATAATCA
Source organism: Muraenolepis orangiensis (assembly GCA_027704905.1). Classification (NCBI taxonomy): domain Eukaryota; kingdom Metazoa; phylum Chordata; class Actinopteri; order Gadiformes; family Muraenolepididae; genus Muraenolepis; species Muraenolepis orangiensis. Next base: position 27,430,903 of record CM051004.1, read on the forward strand.
GGATGATCTACAGCAGGGATCGGCAACCTTAGGCACGCGTGCCACAGTTGGCACGCTGCAGCTTAACCATTGGCACACTAGCATTTAGGTAATAAGTGTGCAAAAGAAAGAAAAACGTAAGAAACTTTTGGGGGGAAATATTTAAGTGCTTTCTCATCCGCATGCGAAATTACCTCTTTCACAGACAACCTGATGTCACGGTTACGGTGGTTGGCAGCGCACACTCACTCCTGTCAACAAGTGTTACGGTGGTTGACAGGGGGCGTGGCCACGTGCGCTGGTGGCGCACACACACACACCTGTCAGCAATTGCTGTGGCTGATTGCTAATCCCCTCACCGGGGGTATATAGACCCTGGCTTCCCGTTACCCCGGCGTTAGATTGTACGTTGTTCATGTTACGGCGTACATTCTGGACGGAATCGCCACGCTGATGTCCCGGAGATCCAGATCCTTTGCCTGTCCCGCGTCACCCGCCTGTCTCGCGTTACTCCGGTCTGTACGAGCTCCCCGGTCATTATAATTACCTGTCTGGTACCTGTCGCTACTCGACCTCCCGGTACCCAGAATCCTCTCCCGTCCCGGACTACTCGCCGGTCTACTACCTGCCGGTACTCCGCGGATCGACCTCCCGGTACCCAGACCCCTGGACTGTCCCTGATCACTCTCTAGTGTTGTGTTTGCTTGAAATAAAGCTCTGTTATAGCTCCACTGTGTCTTGGTCTGCGTTCTGGGTCCCACCGAACAATCCTATTTGTGACACCTGATCTCACAAAAATACGTGAAATGACCACAAACACACACCGTGGTGGAGACACGGAAACAAACCCACACACAACACACACTTATGTATCACTCCGTGCCACATCAGGAACGTCACAACAGTATATGTGCGCGGCACTATATACTATAATAACTAAATACTACAATAATGACCCGTGGTTAACGTGATATTTGCTTTATTGTGAATTTGTAATATTATATACTACTAATAATAGTAGTAATATTCCATAGTCCAGTAATATTAGATATTACTGGACACCTCAACGAGCTCAATCTCAAACTGCAAGGCGCAGGGCAAACTGTTTTGGACATGTTTGACACATGGAAAGCTTTTGTTGGAAAGCTGGCAGTTTTTTCACATGACGTTGCCACCTCCACTTTCCGCTACTTCAGCCACAGCTTGGAGCTGTCCACGCAGCACAGCATCAGCACCGCTGAAATATGCAAATACATCAGCGAGCTGGAGTCGGAGTTTACAACACGAACTCGGGGAATTTCAGAAGTATGGACCCATGTTCTCCTTCTTGATCAAACCCGACAGCTTTGATGGACATGAACTGGATTTATCTCTGATAGACTGGCTGGATACACAGGACATGATAATGCAGCTGATTGAGCTGAAGAGTTCGACACTGTGGGTGACGAAGTTTGCAGAGCTGCGGAAACAGCTGGAAACCACAGCAGGACGTGATCACGGCACTTGCATCTTCACCTGCTGGATATCTCTACCGGAGAAGTTCAGCTGTCTCAGGAAAATTGCCTTGGCTTTGCTGACAGTCTTTGGCTCAACATGTCTCAACATATCTCAACATATCTCTGTGAGCAGATCTTCTCACACATGAAGAGCGTGCTCAGCCCCTCACAGTCATTTGACAACTGACCACTCCGAAGCTTGTGTGCAACTGAAAGTGACAAAGTACGATCCTCAGATAATGGAGCTCAGCAAAGGAAAGCAGGGCCAGGGATCCGTTGACTGATCTGTTGATTTGTAGCACACATGGCTTTGCCTAATGGAGCCCTTTGTCCCGGTCTTTTTTTCTTATTAGACGTGAATATTTTCATAAGCATAGCAGCATTGTTGTATAGTGCTCATATATCATTTCAATGTTCTGATTATGGGAGACATTTTTGTTATTAAAAATGTTGCTATGTAGGTTGCCTATATGTATGGAATAAAATCCGTTAATCCATGAAATTGATGTGGTGTCATAATTAAACTTAATGTTAACTTGAATGTTGATATGGCACACTGATTAACAAGAACATTTAAAAATGGCACTTTATATCAAAAAGGTTGCCGACCCCTGATCTACAGCATTCCTATCACGACACGACGACACCGACGACATGACAGTGATGGGCCTGATCGCTGGCGACGACGAGACAGCCTACAGGGAGGAGGTTGGATCGCTGGAGCAGTGGTGCCAGGAGAACAGCCTCGCCCTCAACGTCAAGAAGACCAAGGAGCTGATCGTGGACTACAGGAAGCAGAGAGGAGAGCACGGCCCTATCTCCATCGACGGTGTTGCAGTAGAGAGGGTCAGCAGCTTCAAGTTCCTCGGCGTGCACATCTCCGAGGACCTCACATGGTCCACGCACACCACACACGTGGTGAAAAGGGCCCAACAACGCCTGTATTTCCTCAGGCGTCTGTGTCACGGGTTAAGTTTGGACCCAAATGCTGCACACGGACACCAAAGGCAGATAGTGATATTTATTACAAACACCACACAGACAGGGACAGGCAGAGACGTTGTCGGGGACAGGCAGGTGATCAGAACCGGGGCTGGGTAGACGAACCAGGCAGGGACAGGCAGAGGCGTAGTCAGGGACGGGCGGGAGATCGGGAACCAGGCAGAGTAGACGAACCAGGCATGGACAGGCAGATGCGTAGTCAGGGACAGTCGGTGGATCGGGAACCAGGCAGGGAACAGGCAGAGGCGTAGTCAGGGACAGGCGGTAGATCGGGAACCAGGCAGGGCAGACAAACCGGCAGGGACAGGCAGAGGCGTAGACGGGGACAGGCAGCAGATCGGGAACCAGGCAGGGCAGACGAACCGGCAGGGACAGGCAGAGGCGTAGTCAGGGACAGGCGGTAGATCGGGAACCAGGCAGGGCAGACAAACCGGCAGGGACAGGCAGAGGCGTAGTCAGGGACAGGCGGTAGATCGGGAACCAGGCAGGGACAGGAACGGGAATCAGTCCGGGTATCTATGTCATATGTCATCTGGACAATGTGGCAAAGTATGAGTGTGCGGGGGTAGGCTTAAATAGGCAGGTTAATTATAATGCGCTGAAGGTGTGGGGGAAATGTGAATGAGGGTTGACGCTGCCGTCTAGTGGAGGCAGGGTCATTCAGGAGCCATTGTGACAGTCTGAGGAAATTCAACATGGGCCCCCGCATCCTGAGAACATTCTACACCGGCACCATCGAGAGTGTTCTTACAGGGTGTATCACCGCCTGGTACGGGAACTGCACTGCACCGCACTCGAGCACAGAACGCTTCAAAGGGTGGTGCGGACGGCCCAGTAAATCGTTGGAGGTGAGCTCTCCTCCCTCCTGGATATATACAACCAGCGGTGCGTGGCCAAGGCCAAACGCATCATAAAGACATTGCCCACCCCAGCCACGAACTGTATTCACTTTTACCGTCAGGCAGGCGATACCGCAGTATCAAGAGCCGCACAAATAGACTCAGAGACAGCTTCCACAGTCAGGCCATCTGGCTGCTGAACAAGGGCATATAGCATATAACAATGTATATTTTATTACATTTATTTATATATATATTAGGGCTATCAAGCGATTACATTTTTTTATCAGATTAATCACAGCTTAAAAATTAATAATCATGATTAATCACCATTCGAACTATGTCCAAAATCTGCCATTTCTTTATGTATATTGTTGTGGGAATGGAAAGATAAATGAAAGAAGGCGGATATGTCTATTTAACATACAGTATGTATGTATGTATGTTTATTATAACCAATCCATCAATACAGCATGGAATTGTGGACAAAATCGTATCCAACGATAACAAAATATTCTAAGTCTTGGGTCTGAGAGTCTAAATCTCATCAAATGGTGGTCCGTGGCTCAAATGCAGAACAAATAATGGACCTTGATATGAAAAGGGTTGAAAACCACTGCTCTAAACTAAATAGGATGGTGTTGTTAAGAACATCTTTCTTTCTCGTCCACATTTTCTGAGAGTAAAGCTGACCGCTTCTTTTGCACAATGTGACCTGCAACTGAGAAGAGTCTTTCACATGGAACTGTGGATGCAGGAGTGGCTAGATATTTGCGAGTCAGTGGGGCCAGCTTGTCATGGGCTCCTGCATGAGATGACCACCACTGCAAGGGACAGTCCTCCATACTAGTGGTGGGCTCTGCCCTGTACCTGTGTATGGCTCTGTCAGGCTGTACCTCTTCCTCCGATTCTGAATCTGAGCCCATCTGTAGAAGAAGGTTCATTTTCTTCTTGGGTGGCCATCTTCAGTGTGTGGAGATCTTCTGGGTGGTGAACGCAGCATGCCTCTTCTCTGTCTGTCTTGGGCAGGCTCTTTAAGTCTTTAAAACGTGGATCCAGTGCCGTCGCAATCTTGAGCCATGCGTTGTTGGTGTGTTCTTGGCGGGAGGCTAGGTCTTCCTTGAATTTTGCCTTAAATCTCACCACATATGCAGGGTCCTCATCAGAGACTTCCATTACACGACGCAAGTGGCAGAGGGCAGGTAGTACCACAGAGCAGGAGACGTAGGCCTCCCCACCCAGAATCTCAGTTAAATACCTGCAGTGGAACTCACACACACCCACACACACCCACACACACCCACACACACACACACACACACACACACACACACACACACACACACACACACACACACACACACACACTACAGAGACACATACACACACACACACACAGACATAGACACACACACAGACAGAGACACACACACACACACACACACACACACACACACACACACACAGAGACACACACACACACACACACACACACACACACACACACACACACACACACACACACACACACACAGAAAAGGAAAGACGCAAGGAAATTACTTGAACACAAGTTACATTTAATAGTAGATTAACATTCAATATTCATTTAATTTCAGCCTACAATGAATGGTCACATTATATGATGGAAGGCTTACCGGCAGGGCTCTAGAAGGGTCTCCAGTCTCTGGATTTTGTCCCATTCTGGTGGCGTCAGCATAACAAGTTTATGCTGCTGTTGATCCAGGGTTGCTTTTATTGCAGCTTGGTTGCGGATCAAGCGCTTGACCATTTCCAACGTGGAATTCCACCGTGTTGGAACGTCTTGGATCAGTGGCTCCTGCTTCTGTCCGAGTGCCCCTTGTTCTACTTGCAGCTCCGCTGTGTTAGCCGGGCTGTGCTTGAAATGGCCCACCATTTTGCGACACTTTGCCAACGCACCGACAAATCCACTGTCAGAGAGACTCACGGTGATGCTTCTCTGTAAGATGTGTGCAACACAGGGCATGTGATCAATACAGGGCATGTGATCAATACAGGGCATGTGATCGTACGGTAGAATACGAGCCGCAGCCATCATATTGCGGCACTATCAGTCCCTATGGTTGTAACTTTCCCTTCCGTTTCCCACTTGGTCTACAGTTTGAACTGTTCTGCACAGCCTCCACAAAGTGACCTTCTTCTGTCTTCATTACAGTTAGCACAAAGGATTTCAATTCCCAGTCTCAGTGATGTGATGTCAGTTACTCCCAGGTGATTAGTGTTACTCCCAGGTGATTAGTGTTACTCCCAGGTGATTAGTGTTACTCCCTGGTGATTAGTGTTACTCCCAGGTGATTAGTGTTACTCCCTGGTGATTAGTGTTACTCCCTGGTGATTAGTGTTACTCCCTGGTGATTAGTGTTACTCCCTGGTGATTAGTGTTACTCCCTGACGTCCAGTGGTCTCAGTGGTCTCTTGTCAGTGCCACACGCTTGAGCTAAAGCCTCTTTTTTTCTCCTTTTCAGTGTCATAGAGTTGGTGGATTCTAGTCATTATTGAGCCTCTTGATGGTGGCTTGTAGGATGTGTCAAGGGACTCAACTTTCAAAACATCTGCGATTTGGCCATTGTGTTGGTTAATTGATCCGAGGTGGACTTGCTTCCTGGCCTGGTTCATCCAGGTGGTCTGACAGAGCAGGTGTTGACCTGGAGGTGAAGCCCCAACAGACGCAGCTGAGCGTTGAGATGGTACTTTAGACTGAAGAGCTGCGGGGGAACTGAAACTCCTTCTTGCAGTGCGTGCAAATAGCTATTGGTTTATTGATTGTTCCTGTTGTGCCCCCGCGCTCTAATTGATCCCAGGTGTTTCCCATCATAATCAGGCCGGCTGAGGCCAATGAACACCTGGGATCTTCCCTACTTAAGGCTGTTGAAGACCGACGTCGGTGCTAGACCATTGCACACCTTACCGAGAACCATCCTGACGAAGACCGACATCGGAGCGAGACCATTGGGAACCATCTGCCGAAGACCGATGTCGGGGCGAGATCCATGAGGACCTACTGCCGAAGACCGACGTCGGGGGCAAGTTCACTGTGAACCATATGGCTCCCTTCTGCTCGAGTACCTTGGGCTACTTGTCTCCAGCTCCGACTACGTCTCGTCCAACCTCACGTAACCTATCCTCCCCTACCTTGTGTTTTTGATTTGTGGAGATTTGTCAGTAAACACTTTTTCCGTTGTTTTGGTTGTCCTGTGTCTCTACTTCTGGGTTCTCTTGCACATTTGGCTCACCGGTCTCGTTGGGGCGTAACAGTTCCATCTTTGTTCTTTTTGAACTCAGATTCCCCATCCAGAGGCCAACCTGTTGTTCTAGCTCCATGGTGTTCTCATGCATCCGCCCCGCTGGAACACTAGAGCCACGTCTAGTGTGTTGGTGGAATTATGGGATGTATGGGGCGGGCCATTCTGCGCATGCGTTAAATGCGTTAAATATTTTAACGCAATTAATTAAAAAAATGAATTACCGCCATAACGCGATAATTTTGACAGCATTAATTAATATATATATATATATTGCTCTTTTTCTGTGCTGATATATTGCATTTTATCAATTGCATTTTTATTTTTATATATTTAACTTTGTACAGTTTTGTACTTTTTAAATTAATTTTATTCTATTCTGGGTTTTTTTTTATAAAACTCTGTCGTCGGGTATTGCACATCCGATTTTTACTCACTGCTTATACTTGTGTAAACTGTGAAGTGACAATAAACCTGACTTGACTTGACTTGACTTGACTTGACCACATACTGGAACATCATGAGAGTATGATGGGGATACTGTGCTTAGCGCTGATGGATTTAATGCATGTCTGGATGATTTAGAGTTTTGTTTTTTGCTTTTTTGAAACATTCAATGGGATTTTTAAGCATTCAGATGTGCTCTTTGGAATACTACAGAAACAAACATTGGATGTACAATTCTGTCTGACAAGGGTGAACTAGTTTAGTGCCGGTTTAATCAGATCTACGAGGACACAGCACGCATCTCAAGTGGTCCGAGCGCACGCAGAGGCCCACGTACAGCAGGAGACCTTCACGCATACTACCAACAACTCCACAGCAATATTCTGGACAACATTCTTTGCCAGATACGGAATAGGTTTCAAGAGCACGAAAAATGAATGTTTTTCTCCCTCTTCGACCCCCAGCACTTTCAGACCTACCAGAAAAAAATCCCGCAAACAGCCTTCTCCAGCTTAACACAGAGTCACGGAACACTGTTCGATCTGTCCCGGCTAAAAACAGAACTGACTGTAATGTATGCCACGACTGATTTTGAAAGGAAAAGCCCCACTGATCTCCTTGATGTCCTTAAGCAGAAAAATCGGAGTGAGAGCATGGGGCAGCTTTACACATTGGCATGTGTGGCAGTGACTATTCGACTATTTCGTTAATATTAAATCAATATTAACAATAATAATTAATTTATATGTAATTAAAATGGAAAATATATAAAAAAATAATGTTTGATGCTTCTGCTAGAGATGTGTGTGGCGCACCTGGCTCCGCTGTGCAGTAAATGGACTCAAGGAGTCTTGAATTGTTTTGGTAAAACCTTTATCAAAGTGGAAATTCAAGGCTAGGATTACACTTTCACCACTGTCGCAAATATATCCTCATGAACAAATGCAAATGATTTGTTTGTTTTCTTTTATTTTCAGTGAATAGTTTATGTAGTCTTTATAGTCTTTATAGTCTTTATCGTTCCGTTACTTAAATGAAACTGCTTTATGTCACAATGGCTATTCACCCTGCCTCCACTAGGGGGCAGCGTCAACCTGCATTTACATTTCCCCCACACCTGCAGCGCATGATAATTAACCGGCCTATTTAAGTCTACCCCCGCACACTCATACTTTGCCAGATTGTTCCTAATGACACAGACTCTCCAGCGTACCCGGACTGACCCTGCCTGCCCTGGACCTGACCGCCCTGTCTGGTTCCTGATCTACCGCCCGTCCCTGACTACGGTTCTGCTTGTAAATATAAATATATATATTTAAATAAATATATATATATATATTTATCGCAATAAATACCACTAACTGCCTTTGGTGTCTGTGTGCAGCATTTGGGTCCAAACCTAACCCGTGACACTTTAGTTGAGTGAACAAACTTGTTAAAGCTCACATACTTTTGGTGGACTTAATAAAACTTTAAAACCCTTAAAGAAGCCTTTTATTTTTAAGTTTTGACAGTATCCAAGCGATCTTAAAGCTGGTAGTTTAACACCCTTAATTGTAAATGCGGATTTATTGATTATAAATGCTTCTAAATATTAATATAACTCTGTTGAACTTCAAGTAAAGTTTATTGTCACATCAAAGTTGTACAAGTATAAGCAATGGGTGAAAATCTTTTGTGCAATATCCGACGACAGACAGCAGTTATAAAAATAATAGAATAAAAAAGAAGTAAAAAGTACAAACTGTATAAAGTTAAATATATAAAAATATAAAAGTGCATATATAAAATGCAATATATTAGCACAAAAAAAGCACTATATATATATAAATCAATGTAATAAAATATACATTGTCATATGCTATACACCCTTGTTCAGCAGCCTGATGGCCTGACTGTGGAAGCTGTCGCTAAGTCTATTTGTGCGGCACTTGATACTGCGGTATCGTCTGCCTGACGGTAAAAGTGAGTACAGTTCGTGGCTGGGGTGGGCAATGTCTTTTATGATGCGTTTGGCCTTGGCCACGCACCGCTGGTTGTATATATCCAGGAGCAGTGTTGGGGGTAACGCGTTACAAAAGTAACGCAATTACAGTAATGTATTACTATTTGCTGTAACGCAGTAATATAACGCATTACTAATACATTTTCGGTAATATTTTACTCGTTACAATCTAAGTAACGCGCGTTACAACGCATTTTAACCCGTTTAGCTGTTGTTTTTTAAAGAATTCACCAACACCGCGAGACATCCCGACAACAGAAAAAAGCCGGGACTCGGGAGCAAGCGCGATTTCCTGTTGTTTTTTTTTTCTCTCCTGTTGAGGCTGATGATGACAACAGACACGGCGCAGCCGGACTCTACGTTTGCGCGATGGACATTCGCCCATTATTTTCAGTTCCTCAAAGAGAAGGAGAAGAACATCATTGTAAAATGCAACCTGTGTGCGACACCGAGGGAACTCTCGACGTCAAAAAATAGCACCAGTAACTTAAAGAAACACCTGGACCGGTGCCACGCTAACACTAAGCTGAAAGAGAGGGATGCACCTGCGGAGAAGAGAAAGAAAAAAGAGGACGAACATACGGGACAGACAAAGCAACAAAAGTTAAGTTTCTCTCGGTCTGCCATGGTTCTTGAAGCCAGAGAAGTGAGGAGACTGGTGGCAGAATTTATTGTGGAAGACATGCACTCCCTATCAACGGTAGAATCGCCAGCGTTCAGAAAGCTTGTCAGCAAAATCCCCGTGAGCAGCAACGACAAGGTAAGCTAACGTTGTCATAGAGAGTGGGCCATGCGGCCATGTATCTACCTTGTTATCATTTTAAATAACAACCTAAATAGCGAGTCCGTGCTGTTGAGGAGAAGTGAATCTCTCATGTTTTTTATTTTTTTATTTATTTTTTTATTTTACGGATATGCGAATATAGTCTGACCAATTTAAAAACAGCATGAGTTTAACATCTAGCTATCTTCTTAATTGTTCAGCATGTACTGCCTGACAGAAAAACATTCGCCAAAGATTTGGACAAGGCATATGCTGTCATGGAGAAGGAGCTGAAGAAAATACTCGAAGCCCAGCAGTATGTGTCAACAACAGCAGACATATGGAGTGCCAACAACAAAAGTTTTATGGGGGTCACCGTGCACTGGATTGATGCAGATACCTTGGCACGAAAGAAGGCTGCAATAGCTTGTAAAAGATTTAGGGGTAGACACACATATGATGCAATTGCAACAGAGCTAGAAGACATTTTTTCTCAGTATGGACTGACATACAATAAAGTGACTGCATGTGTGACGGACAATGGGAGCAACTTTGTTAAAGCCTTCAAGGAGCATCAGCAGCTTCAAGTGGAGTTGGAGGAGGAGGGGGAGGAGGAGGAGGGTGATGGTGAGGTGGAGTTCACAGACCTTCATAGTGTGCTTACTGCCGATGATGCGCAGCATGGACAATGTGTACTGCCTCCCCACCATAGATGTGCAGCCCATACACTTAATCTAATTGCAAACAATGAGGTTGTTAAGTGGCTGGTATCTAATCCAGAATCAAGGGCTGTGTATCGTAGTGCTACAGCTAAATGTTCAGCAATGTGGACAAAGGCCAGCCGCTCCACCATCGCATCAGAGTGCCTGGAAGAGGTCAGTGAAAGAAAGTTGATTGTCCCCACAACAACACGGTGGAACTCATTCTATAACGCCTATGCTCGTGTCATAGAAATGCCCCTCACTGACATAAATAGCCTATGCACACAGCTTCAGATTAAATGTATGAATGACAGGGAATACCAATTTCTCAAGGAATATTGTTACATTATGAAGCCTTTCACAGTTGCATTGGACATCCTACAGGGTGAGGACACTTGCTTTTTTGGGACACAACATCTGACCCATGCTGTCTATATATATAATATAATATAATATATTATATAATATAAGTATAATATAGTTATATGATATAGTTACCGCTTCTGCATCAAACGTATTCTGGCTCCTGTAGTGCGCACAGCCCTATGGGCGCACTATCGACCATATTTTCAGATTATGTATAAAACATAATTATGTAAACATACATTTTCCTAGCCTATTAGTGAACTATCCCTGTAATGAAGCAATGGTCAATGTTCATCATTTAAGTTTCATCAGATTTCAAACTATCTCTAACATCAGCATATGTCTAATACAAATATATACAATTATACTGTAATTGGTGAGAAAAACTAATAATAGCGGGAACCACATGCATTGATGCCTATGTGTTTGTCTTTTAGATTTAAACCTGCACCAAGTCTTCTCATTAGCAGCCTCTAGTGGCTTGAGTTGTTGCTACAGTTATAGCTACTTAATTTTCTTCTGAGGTTTTCCCACGGTTGCAAAGTCGATTACAATAAAATTATTAATAATTGACTCGAGAATGTGCATGTTTTGTTCTTGAGAAACGTTCTAGCTCAGATATGTTTGTTAATGGAGTAGGTTTAAATATAGGGTCTCTTTCAAATGTAAACATGTTCTACTGTGTCATGGCGACATAAATGAGAGATCTTCACACCAACAGACGAGACACACAGGGGTTTCTGTGGTTGATCGGTTTCGGAGCAGACACATGTTTGCAATGTGGTATGTTCAAGCATTTCTGTGCAAAAGTCACCAGACCACACAGTGTTTCCGTCATCTACGGAGGAATTACACCAGACAAATGATGACCATATGTTCACACCTTGGGTAAATTAAGAGCACCTCAACCCTGGTCATCCGTTACGTCTGACAACATGATGTATTGCTTTCACAAACTCGTCTTTATCGTGCTGGCATGTTCAGTTCTACACTGTAAAACCGAATAAGTTAGCAGAACTCAAAAATTTTGAGGCAATGACTTGCCTCAAAATTTTTGAGTTTATCAACTCAAAAAACTCAAGTTCTCAGTACTCAAAAGTTTTGAGTTCTGAGAACTCAAGTTTTGAGTTCTGAGAACTCAAAAGTTTTGAGTTCTGAGAACTCAAATGTTTTGAGTTCTCAGAACTCAAAACTTTTGATTAGGTGCTACTTAACTAATTTAAGTTACTATGACTTAAAGTTGTCAGTTTTCAGAACTCAAAAGTTTTGATTAGGTGCTACTTAACTAATTTAAGTTACTATGACTTAAAGTTGTCAGTTTTCAGAACTCAAAAGTTTTGATTGGGTGCTACTTGATTATATTCAGTTACTACGACTTAAAGTTTTCAGTTTTCTATCCGTGGGAATAAGTTAACAGAACTTAAAAAAATAAGTACACAACCACATTATTTGAACTTAATAAAAAATAGTTTTATGTACACAAGTCAAACATAAATACAATAGAATCACTATAATTAAACAACTTTACAACAGTTAAATATGGCAAATAAAATAAAAACAAATAGAAAATAGAAAAAATGAACAGTGCACATTGTGTAGTAGGCCTATTGATAAATGTGTAGAAAGAAGGATACCTCAGTGAGGTATTATTGAAGGCCTTCTGAATCAAAGTTCTTTGCTTACTTCTTAAGGCATTATTGTGACAAAGGGAAAGAACTTTGATTCACAATAATAATACCTCACCCCACATCCTTTCTACACATTTATCATCAAGTCATTCTTGAGTGTCTGCAACCTGGGCGACAGTTTACCAGCTTCTAGACCAAGTACAATCTTCTGAACGAATTCAAGTGTTGGTCAGCGCTTTAGGATAGCTGAGGTGTAGTGCATAAATCAGTCCAAACATGACCAGGAAGGCATCACCAAATCTGGGGAGGCTGATCACGATGTCACTTTCGAGGACGACAGAGATTTTCACAGGCTGGTAGTGAACTGGACTTGTGTCATGGTCACTGATGACAGTAAGGAGGGCCACAGCAACATCGTCAAGCTCTGGCTCATCAGGCTCCTGAATGAATGAAAGAGACATACTAATCACAAACTAATCCATGGTTTCTACTAATATAAGAGTTAAATAGAATTATTTTTTCCACAATATAGTACTTAATTTATTTTATAACGTTTTTTTTGGTTATTGTTGTTGACAAATCATCTCTCCTTATCATTTAAGTACTGCTGGTGCAGCACAAAGCTAAGTATATGGAGTTATGTTTGTAAGTTGTAAGTAAAAACAGAAGATGCGTGTTCTGGACACAGGAATCAGCCAAGTTACCAGAGAATCTAAGTGGCGGGAGATAGACTGATACTAAGCTCAAGAACACATACAGGAAAATGTTTTACTAAACTTCTTGTCGCTTTGAACAAAACACCAAGCCAGTTCATTTGTAGTAGGGTGAAATAAAACAGACCATACCTCTCCAAATCACACAAACTGTATGGATAGACTAAACAAGGGTAAGTCCTAAAACATGTTAGTATTTTGATTAACTGTTCACTTAATATACAGTGGTACTGTTCATTATTTAAGGAGACTCACTGTGCAGGTTCTGAAAAATCCAGAGACTTCCTCGTTCAGATACACAGGAAGTGCATGGAGAACAGTGGTGCGCCTGGTGTGGATGTCATGGATTTCCTATTAAGATAAAAAACAGAAGTGTATATACTGAAAAGTTTACTGAACAATGTTGATTTTAAACAGTCCAATCAGAACATATGTCCACAAATAACCTCTACACATCTTTAATGCAATCAGACAAATAGCAAACACAAAGTGGACTAATTGTAAAATGTAAAAGCTCATTTGAATCATTGAAGCTGTCCAATGTTAGAGGTTCAACCTACGACATGTATAATAATCTATTCACCTGTTCATCGTGGATTCGTAAAATGTCTGCCAACGCAACTGCTGTGGTCCCAGTTTTAGTCGCCTTCTGTCGAAATAACGTCATCAGTCTACGAATATGGCGGTCAAGCTCTGCGTAGAAGGTGTTGGGCAGGTTCCGGTTTGTAACCATCTGGAACTCTGCATACACCTACATTTAAAAACAGCATCAGGACAATACATCAACATCAATTAGTCAGTTCAACTTGGAGGATCTCTTAAACTTCTATAACGCAGCAAATAGCCGCCAAATGAGTAAGAACCACAACTTTCACTTTAAACCACACAGAATGTGCAATATGTTAACACAGGAAAAAAATATCCATATTACCACACTCTATTTTAAGAGCAGGCCAGGTCCATGAGCTCGTTCACTGGTGGGCAGGAGTTTACTATGGTCTGTCCGCGCAGGGCAAATGTGGTCTGCATCATCTTGGTAATGAGAGGCAGGTTCTTCTCAGTCTTCTTCAGTTCTTCAGCAATTGTCTGCCTCAACTGCTGAATGATGACTGAAATGTACACACGCAATCAGTATAGAGGCATGGAAGAGGGCTGTGCTGCAGTCTGTAGTGTTTAAATAACTGTATTCTGGAAGTGAAAGAAGGAGCGCACAACTTACACTGCCAGACCATATCGGAACAAGCCACCTGAAAGGAAAAAAATGACAAAGTTTAGACCTCCATCAACAACATTCAAACCAGAATTACTTACAACTCAATATAACAAAAAGTTCATTACTATTAGCTTACAAAAACATGACCATGGAATACAGAATACACAACACTGCTGTGCGGTCGGAAACCTAGGCTGTAAAAGCCAGCTGGCTAGCTAATGACCAGCTAGCCATAAGTTATCCCTTACACGTGTTCTAACCACCATGAATGGAAGGAAACCACGTGCTCGAAATTTTAACACCGTTTTGGGCTTCGGTTTGGTTTAGATAGTAAAAGTTAGTAACCAGAGTTAGCTCTTAAAAACAAGATTCATTTTCCCATAACCTGAATACATTTACATTACATTTAGGGCATTTGTCAGACGCTTTTATCCAAAGCGACTTACAAAGAGTACAATTGTTGAAGACAGCAATATATCTCCGTGGTGCATAAAGATAAGAAAAAGAGTAGGTTTCAAGCATTCCTGCTGAATAGTGCAACGTTACATGAGCCTCATGTGCTCTGCACTACACCAACATGCGAGACTAGCGAGAACAATTGAGCGAAATTATATTTTTAAGTCAGGTAGATTAAATGAGCAGAAATAACTAACTATAATTGGTATAATGTATGTGATGTATCTATTAATTAATTAATACTTTAAGTAACTTACCATGCACTTTGGACAAGATCTTGGAGTTCTTCAACGCGGTTGGGGGGAGGAGAGCAAATGATCGCGGTGGAGTGGTGTGGAGTGGGGGAGGGGGGTGGAGCGAATCAAATGGGGGTGGGGGGTGGGTTGAAACCGCCCGTCAAGGGGAGAGGGGCGTGTTGCTGAAACAGTTCATGGAGGGGGGAGGGGGGTGTTGCTGAAACAGTTCATGGAGGGGGGAGGGGGGTGTTGCTGAAACAGTTCATGGAGGGGGGAGGGGCGTGTTGCTGAAACATCGTCTGACCCTCAAGGGTGGCGACTAGACCAATGTGTGCGTTCATGCAGCGTTTCCGCTGGTAAGGTTTCCACGGCTAAAACCTTGCCGCCACACCATACATTTGATAATAAAGAATAGGGCTGTCAAGGTTAATGCGTTACTAACGCGTCGCCGTTAACGCCCCCCCCCGTTCGGACCTGAAGTCCCGCCGCCACCCTCCCCCCCCACCCCCACCGCTGGCCATCGCGACCTGAATCCCCCCCCCGTCTGACACCCATGAGATCAATTCCACAGGAATCACTGCTTCCATGAGTATATACCACACACCCAACCCCAGATAAATGCCAGAAGAACCCATGCCTGTGGATTAAAGACCAAAGATCGTACCTCTTGTCTTGTGTTCTGACCGACACGAGTGCGAGTGCGCGCGATATACAGAGTCATCATATACAGTCCTTTAAAGTCCTCCCCAATACCCACTATGATGTTACTGACATCAGACACATGCAGTAATGTTGAAACAATAGAAATCAGTGGAATTTATCATTTTGAATATGTAATTACTTAATTATTTAAATTATTTTATTTTATTTTATTATTATTATATATTATTATATTATTATAATTATGATTTAATTATTTAATTATCGTGCTTAAGTTATGCTTTTAAGTTATGCTTACTTAATACACAAATAGTTCAAGTCAATCAAGTTAATCAATCAAGTTAAGTTGCAGTTACTCAAAAAAGGACGACAAGTCACACGAACTCAACATTTTTGAGTTCGTAGAACTTTTTTGAAACTTTGAGTACACACTACTTAATCTATTTGATTACTTTGAACATTCGGGTTTACAGTGTACATTTTATAACAATGTAACAAATAATAAATATAAATAAATTATACATTTATGTAGAGAGTGTGTGTCTTCAGTCTTAATGAGTTAACTCTTTGATTGCCATTTATTTCCTTTTGAAGCACTTGGAAGTGAAATGATTCACGGATCAGAATGTTGAATCTGTTGAATCTCGTGTGTTTTTCCTGCTTTTTCTCCCATGGGGTAACGATTGCAAGACAAAAGTGCATCCTGTAGTCGTACCTGTGTTCTCCCATGTGTCATCTATCATTAGAGCCCTAGATTATGCATATTTAGTTTGTGGAGCTATTCGGTACTGATTGATTTTGGGAAAGCATACGTCACTTAGGTAGGCATCTCAAACAATTGACATGTGTATTATTGGGAGGGAGCAGCAGGCCTTCAGTGAGTATATATATTATTTATATGGTATTGTTTTGGAGATGTATACTGCAGGAGGGAATGGGGAGTAAGCATTCCAATGTACCTGTTGCAATTGGCCAATCAAAATATCTTGTATCTTGTATCTTGGGGCCAGGTCCAGGTTAATGCTTCCCTGCGCATGAGTTGATGAAGCTTTCAGAAGAGATATTTGGCCAAAGTGTATTTGGCCATTCTACAGTGTTGATTTTAAACCATTACAGAGGTTACATTACAGACACATTAACAGTTGACTACTGCTGGCCAAGGTTGGGTTTGCCAATTACACACACTCCTTGCCTCCAGCGATGATTGATTGATCGGTCGAATGGTTGGTCAAAACAAATACGAAGCGAAAGAAAGTGAAACAAACCGTTCACCCAGAGGGTGGAGCTCGTCTGTCATCAGACTTCTGATATCAATCAAAAGTCGACATGGACGAATCTCAGAGCAAATTACAGAATATTCTTTAGTCACGGTGCATTCATTTTCACCAAACTGGAAAGTAGCCCAGACAAGGGCTCTTCACTTAGACTGTCAAAATAATGTCCAATTTTCTTTCAACATTCTTAAAACAAAAATCCTAACTTTGTTCATATCTTATCTATGAACAAAGTAGAGTGATTTTCTGTTTTGTTATTGCCGTCAATGGCCAATAATGTATTTTTCCTGTTTGTAATTATGTTCAGTCTGTCTGGTGAAATATGCTAGATATATAGCTTACCTTTAGCGATACATGCATTGCCTACCTTTAGTGATACATACTAGCTTTAGTGATAGACTGTAGTCTGGGCTGTAGTCTGTGGCAAGTGGGAACACACAGTGAAACTCACCTGACCACAAAGCCTTCTGCTACATATAAGGTTCACACTGTGCACCGTTCACTCCGTGTGACAGTGTGGTGTGTCACCATGATGTATGGCTTACACAAACTCCTCTTTATGATGCTGGCATGCACAGCGCAACCAGGTAGGAACATTTTAGAACAATCTCTTATGATCTTGATTGTAAAATGAACGATAGTGTAAGAATGTATATGGTTTATTTAGTTTATTCTGGCTTACAAATAGGACTGAATGTTGAATTGCTTTTGTTCCTCCTCCTTAAGTACTTGAAGGTGAATTATTCACAAGACAGACATCTCGCCAAAATTGCCAAATTAACAGTATAGTGTGTGTGTTTGTGTGTGTGTTTGTATGTTCTGTTTTAAGATTAAGATTAACTCTTTGATTGCTATTTATTTTCCTTTCAAGCAAATGGAAGTGAAATTATCCACGGATCAGAAGTCCCACCAGGATCATTGCAGTACATGGCTTCTGTGCAAGTCAATGGGAAACATATCTGTGGAGGATTTCTTGTTAAAAAAAACCTTGTACTTACTGCAGCCCACTGTGACCTCAAGTAGGTGAAATGGAGAAATGTTCGGTCGTATGCAAGACAGGGTCGCCTGAAACATTTCAGAAGTGCAAGAGGCCCAAAAAATATGCACATATTTGTATGGACTTCCTTTCGGTGAAGTCCAGGACATTCATGATTTGTAACCTTATTCAGGGGGAACCCAAATTTAAAGGTAGTTCTCGGTACCAACGACCTCGGCAGAGTCGACAAAAGAATGGTATACGATGTCAAAAGATGCAAACACCCCAACTTTGAAGAGATTAAATATGGGAACGACATCATGATGCTCAAAGTGAGAATATATATATTTTTACTTTCTTCAAAATATATATGAAGTTGTACAACACCACCAAATATTTCATGTTGCATTGAAATGCTCCCCACAGCCTTGAAATTAATTATTTTGATTTTATTCCTCTAGCTTTTACGACCCACAACAATTAAACCAATCCACCTTGCAAATAAGGAGACAAGCATCAAAGACAAGACCACCTGTTTGGTAGCCGGATGGGGTGTGACCGAACAAAATGCTATGGCTAATAAACTCAGAGTGGTCAATGTGACTACTGTGGGCCGGAAGACCTGTGAGCGGGCATGGTGTAGTGTACTGCCAGACAACATCATCTGTGCGGGCGGCTACAAGACAAAGAAAGGTTTTTGTTCGGTATGTCAATTTTCCCTTTTTTTAACGAAATGTCAACTTTGCTATGAGATTCTTGGGGTGAATTTAGTTTTTTGTATTTTGTTGTTTTGTTCAGGGGGATTCTGGTGGACCTCTGGTGTGCAATAGGATGGCTGTTGGAATCGTATCATTTTACAACCATACCTGTGCTTACCCAGATGTCCCTAATGTCTATACGGAGCTGTCAAAGTTTGTCGCATGGGTTAATGACCGCAAAGCAAAATGTAAGATTGATTAGTTTGCATGTTGCAATGCTCTGTTTTGTAGCTTGTCTGTAGAGATAGATTGTAGCTGTATGTTATTTCTAGTTTCATCAGGCAGTGCCATCTATCCTCAATTCACGTCCTTCATATTTTATGACTCGCAATCCTTTATAAATGAGTCTTTGGCTAAAAACATAATCACATACAAGGATATAGTTGTCAGAACAACAAGTTAAATGAGTGGGTTTGTTTTTATTGCACTATGCAGCATGCTGGTGGAAGGCCAAAAACATGGCTGCCATGCATTTACATTATCCAACATCTCCATCTGCTGGAATTCCGCCCCCCCCCCCCCCCAAAAAAAGCTTTTAAAATGGCCCAGAATTTGTTTGAGCGGGGAAGAGATTGGTACCCATGGAAACAGCAAGGCATAGAAAACAGATGTGACAGAGATTCATGAAAAGATTAAAGGTGGAACTTGAGATACAGTATGTTGTCCAAAGTCACGCTCATTACAAGGGCTTTTCACTTCGTCAACACATTAATTATATTAAGTTCAAATTATTGATATATTTCTTTCATTTTATTCTTTAGGGGGTTCATATAGACTTTGTCTTAAAGTAAAACACTAGCATGATTCTGTCTTGTTATTGCAGAAAAGCACCAAAAGTCTCTTTCTTTTCCGGTTTGTAGTGTTGTTTAGTGAGTGGTTCTCAACCCGCCTCAGGACCACATGTGTCACCATTCATTAAGTCGCTACACAAAAATACAAAAATGTATTTACTAATATTGCAGTAATCATCAATGTCTTTGTGTATTGTTAAAAAACATTGAACACAAATAACAAAGATCTGCAACAATTGGGGCTCAATTAAATTAAATAGTAAGCCATTGAAACACCAATTAACATTGAACAATTAGTTAATGAATGGGCTTCATTAACTGACTACGGTTTGGCATATGCTCTGTGACCCAGAGACCTTTAAAATGATGAAGGCTGAGGGACGAATCTATCCTTTTAAATTTTAATTTTTCTGTCAAAAAACAGCTTTTAAATATGACAACTTTTACAACAGCAATTAAAAAATATATCATTACACTAGTCTCTATCCTTATTGAAGCACATGGACAATGTTTATAATTATGGTTTCATCCGATTTCATCACATCAAAATGAATAATAGCGGGAACCACATACTCAACATAGCAATGCATTGATGCCTATGTATATGAGTTAAACCTGCACCAAGTCTTCTCATTAGCAGCCTCTAGTGGCTTGAGTTGTTGCTACAGTTATAGCTACTTAATTTTCTTCTGAGATTTTCCCACGGTTGCAAAGTGGATTACAATTAAATTATTAATAATTGACTTGTGAATGTGCACGTTTTGTTCTTGAGAAACATTCAGTTTGTTTATGGAGTAAGCTACAGTACAACAGTTACATATTGTAGGTTTAAATATAGCGTCTATTTCAAATGGTTGCGGTGGATGTTTCAGAGCAGACACATGTTTGCAATGTGGTATCTACAAGCATTTCTGTGCAAAGTTACCATCATCTACGTAGGATATACACCAGAAAAATGATGACTATACGTTCAAACCTTGGGTATATTAAGAGCACCTCAACCCTGAACAGTCATCCGTTACTTCTGCCACCATGATGTATTGCTTACACAAACTCCTCTTTATCAAGCTGGCATGTTCAGTGCTACAAGGTAAGAACATTTTATAACAATTTAACAAATATAATAAAATGAACTATACATTTATGTAGAGAGTGTGTCTTCAGTCTTAATGAGTTTAACTCTTTGATTGCTATTTTTTTCCTTTTTAAGCACTTGGAAGTGAAATTATTCCCGCCAAGTCCCGCCAACATCCTGGCAGCACATGGCTTCTGTGCAAATCAATGGGAAAAATCACTGTGGAGGATTTCTAATTCGAAAAGACATTGTACTCACTGCTGCTCACTGTGACAAGTAGGTGAATGATATGAATGATTATTAGACATCTGCAGTATGAATATAATGGTGGCTGGGGAATATTCATTCTGAGAAATCGACGGCTGCTTTTGTCATTTTATTCAGGAAGGACGCCCACATGACTGTGGTCCTCGGAACCAGTGACCTCAGACGAGTCGACGAGAGAACAATGAGATACAACGTCAAAAATGCAAGCACCATGGCTATAAAGAAGTTTTAAATGCCAGGCGACTTGTTCAACCTTTACTGAAAACAACCAAGCAACGCTCTTCCAAGACCCAGCTCTTCACGGCTCTGGCTCCACAGGTGGAATGAACTCCCGTCTCATGTCAGGACGGCAGAGTCCCTCGCCAGCTTCCGCAAGAGACTCAAGACCCACCTGTTCAGAGTCCACCTGGACTCTCCATGAACCCTCCTTCTCCTTTGTGAACCCCTAACTTGCTTAAGTCGTGACATTAATAGTTCTTAGCATGTTGTATATTCTACCAAGTGTATATCCTTAATGTTGATAACACGCTCTTATCACAGCTACTTAAGCAGGTGACCTGGCAGTAAGAAATACTGTTATTCATCTTGTTAATATGAATGCTTGTGAACTGCTCTATTTTTATGTTTGCATACCTCAGCGTTATGCTATTGTCTACTTCAACAAATGTACTCCTTGTAAGTCGCTTTGGATAAAAGTGTCTGCCAAATGTCCTAAATGTAAATGTAAATGGGAATGACATAATGATGCTCAAAGTGAGAGCATAATATTTCTTTACTATTTTATCTAATTGATCTAATATTTAGATTGTCCAACGGAATGTTTCTTTGTGAAATCAATCCTTTTATCCTTTTATTTTAAGCCTTTTTTTTGTTTTGTTCAGCTGTCCAGAGCATCCAAAATGAAACCAATTCCACTTCCAAATAAGAAGACAAAGTTTAAAGCTAATACATCGTGTTCTGTAGCCGGATGGGGTTATATTAAAAGCGGCGGTCCTATCGTTGATAAACTAAGAGCAGTCAATGTGTCCACTATTGACCGGAGGGCCTGTAAGCAGCAATCGGATTAAAACAACTCTCCCAGCCAACATTATCGGTGCCGGTGGATTCAAGAAGGACAAAGGCTTTTGTCAGGTAGGACTGAATGTTTAATCCCATTCTATCTAAAAGTCACCTTTGCTCTATAGGATTCTGTAGCTGAATTATTCTTGATTTTGTTTCCAGGGGGATTCTGGTGTACCTCTTGTGTGCGATGGGAGGGCTGTTGGAATTGTATCGTTTAACTACAATAATGACTGTACATTCCCAAATGTACCTAACATCTATACTGATATATCCAAGTTTGTTGCATGGATTAATAAACCCCAGAAAATGTTATATATCATTTTTATGCATGTAGGGACATATTTATCTCCTGATTGGTTTGTCTATCTAGTTAAGTTTTGCTTTGTTAAACAACAACTAAATAAATTAACATCAACAAGCATTTGTATTTTATGACTCTAGATAGTGTGCACTAGAATAGTGTTGTTGTGCCACACACAGATCATAGCTGGCGGAACCCCTAGGTAGTACAGACAGAGTCTGAGGTAAAACATCCAGGGCAAAAACCAAATCAAAAAATCCAACGAAAGTAACAAACTAGAAAAATAGTCCAACGGAGAAAAACAAAGAGTTTGCGGCAAAGATTGCCCAAAGGGTATTCACGGGAGAATGCAAAAGGGTCTTTATGGGTCTTCACAGAGAAATCAACGTCTCGGGTTGTAGAAACGGGAAAGTTCTGGCAACGAATGAACAGTGGAGCAGAGTATGAGTAGGGAACTTGATTGGGATAGGGAACAGATGGGCTGAGCGTGATCACAGTCTTCTGTGACGATAGGGACCTACACGGATGGTAGACAGGGGCTGGACTCTGTCGCGTTTTTTTTTTTGCTCCCCATTGAGCCCGTTGGGTGGCTCTCAGGAGAGCGGCTCGTGCAGACCTCCAAACACGGCGACAGTGGTGGAGGTGAGAGCTGGTGGAGGGGACAGCGGCATCCAACTCCTGCTGGGGGAACATGGGGGGTTGGTAACCGAAGAAACATTTGAAGGGAGACATACCAGTGGCTGCCTTGGCCATGGAGTTATGAGAGTACTCCACCCAGGATAGGACCTTGCTCCATGATTCGCTGGAATGCTGGTGGAGGCATCTGAGTGTGTGGATCCATCCATCCATTACTAGGAGTTCCGCTGTCTCAGCAGAGGATATTAGCTTGGGGAGTGCCACAAACTCACGAGTGTCCGCCTCCATGGAAGGCCACCAGAACCAACAGGCGGACACTGGAACGCACATCCGGCCAGGAGGACCCCCGACTGGATCTGGTTTGTCACGCTGTGCTGTCCTCACCACCGTCTCGGTCTCCCAGGTGACCATACCAAACATCCGGGTTAGAGGCAGGATGGTGTCCTCCGTTTCAGGGCTGGCCCTCTCAGGAAAGAGACGGGACATGGCGTCAGCCTCGGTGTTGTGCCTAGCTCAACAGTGAGCTAGTGGCCCCTCGGGCCGGGGCCACTCCTCCCCGGCCTGGATCTTCTTGGGGTCGGCTCTGGTGTGCCCCTTCTCCACCATGTTGCCGAGGAACTCAACAGACGTGCATTGAAACAGGCACTTGTTTGCCTTGACGAACAGCTTGTTCTCAAGGAGACGTTGGAGAACCAAGCAAATATGCTGCCGGTGCTCCTGCTGTGATCGAGAAAAAAAACTTTGTCACTTTGTCAACATATTATGTCCAAGTTCAAATGATTGATATATTTCTTAAATATTTTTTTATTTTGGGGGTTCATATAGACTATGTCTAAAAGTGAAAGACTAGCATGATTCTGTCTTGTTATTGCAGAAAAGCACCAATAGTCTCTTTCTTTTCCAGTTTGTAGTGTTGTTTAGTAAATGGTTCTCAACCCACCTCAGGACCACATGTGTCACCATTCATTAAGTCGCTGCACAAAAATACTAAAATGTATTTACCAATATTGCAGTATTCATCAATGCCTTTGTGTATTGTTAAAAACATTGAGCACAAATATCTGCAACAATTGGGGCTAAATTGGGGGCTTCTTTATAAAGATAATGGTTTGGCATATGCTCTGTGACCCAGACACTTTTGTTATGATGAAGGCTGAGAGACGAATCTATCTGTTATACTAGTAGGTTCATAAAGAGCAAGGCTGCCTATCCCTTTAAGGGAGAGGCGTGTGTGTGTGTGTGGGAGCGTGAAGTGAATGAGCGAGCGTCTGTGTGTGTCTGGAAGTGAACGGGAGTAGTAGCAATATACCCTCTCGGATGTAAACCCTGCCTGTCTGTTCATTAAGTGGGTTATTGAAGCCTGTGCTTCGGCCCTGGATGAATATCCCCTGTATTCCTCGACTACGGTCTGGGAGCTAGTCAGGAAAGTTCAACATTGGCGACCACGAATGGACTACTCAAGTCAACGTAAAGGCAGTGGTGAGCACATAAGCGGAGTAAATAAATGGTGGAGAGAAACAGTCAAGTTATTTTTGATAATCAGCAAGTTGGGCGGCTGCAAGCTGGGCTAAATGGCGGCCGCTAGTTTATTAGTTTACTCGTTCATTCCCATATTCCATCTTGTTTGTTCGTTCACTTTGTTGTTGTTGTTTTTTTTAAGTGCCTCGCGGGCCGGATCGCTCCGCGGCGGAGTGATTCGACTGTGAGTGGACTCGGAGCACTAGGGAGGGCTGGAGCCCAAAGAGTGACATTAGGCTTTCTTATTGGTCGAGCTAGGCATCTGAGTCATCGAGGAGGCGGGAAAACTGTTCTGAATCCACCACTCTCGTTCATCATCCCGATTAGGTGAACCAATCAACAAGACTCAGTGAATGATCCTCTTGTCGGTCGTTCAGTGAACGAGTCTCTTGTCGCTCTGTTCGTTCTCCCAGTTCTTTCAAACAGTTTGTTCAACGAACAAACTGTATCTTATTTCAGAATTTTTTTTAAAGAATTTATATTTTAAATATAATATTATATATATTAGATTAGATGCAAATGTGTTGTCATTTCACAGCACAAGTAAAGTACAGCGAAAATAAGCTGGGATCTAACCAGACGAAATGTTACAGTGAAGTGCATGGTAATATATAATGGGAATATATAATATATAATAGGTATAAAAACGGTATAAAATAACTTATAGAGTATGTACAACAATAATAATTATGTGTGTGTATATATATATATATATATATATACACAGGAAAAATACAAGTATTCAACTGGTAGTGATCATGGGCATGCAATTATATCAACAGGATAAATAGATATAAATGTACATACAGCAGGTAGTGGGCAGGGATATTATGCAGTTGAAGATTAATATATATGGTTAGTATAAATTAATATATATATATACGGTAAGTACAGTCAAAATAAAAATGTACATGCTATCATACATGTAAGTAAACAATAAATAATCAAATGTAAACTATAGGTAGAGGTGGGGAGTTGTGACTACAGTGCAAGGCCATTGAAGACATTGATGGTGATAGGATAAAGTCAGCGAGTTCAGAGTTTGTACGTTGGGCACTGGGGGGGGGGGGGGCTGTCATCGTTGTTCAGAGAGATGACAGCGGATTAGATCAGATCGGATAACGGAGTACTGAACACGACATTGGCTGGAAAGTAAATGTGTGAATGACCATATAGATCGAACGAACAAGAGTATTGCCCGTTATGATTCTGTGACGGGTTGTAAAACAAGTCGTTCGCAGCATAGCTGCACGTGAACGACGCAGTGACTACATTTTACACATGGAAACAAAACCTGCGTGTTAGAGAAATACATGATTTATAAAAACGTCATCCCCCCACATGCCTGGGTAAAACACATTAGTAAAGGAAACTACAACCGGAAACTACATATAAACTACAACCGGAAGTGGAAAACCCGAAGTGCCACTTAACTAGTTTGCGAACAATCTAAAAGAGCTAAAAGAGCTAGATCTTTTAGGTGAACTGAACGAAGTGAACTGGATCCCAGAAAGGAATCATTTTTGCCACCTCTACAATCTACGACTTTCAAGACTGTGATAGGCCACGGCCAATGCTACCACATGCATAACCCCCAAACTCATGCCGTGCCATTAAGGGTACAGAATACAGCTTTGACTTCCATTGCTACTGTTAAAAACCCATTTTCCCCTGCATATATGGGAGGATTCACACATAGCACACCGGTCCCTTATTATTCCCCAGGTCCCACTTGCCCAGGGCTGCACACCACTTGTTGTAACCCAACTGTAGATGCTAGCTACAGGCTTTCACCAAAAAAGAAGCATAGTCAGACTGCGCAGTTTAAACACTATGGGCTATATGCACTAAGCTGTGTGAAGTACTTTCGGCTTCAAGTTATACGGGTCAACCTCTTCTGGTATATTTGTTTACTTCCAACTAGCTAGCTACAGCTCCTGAGGTACTATTTCGCCATGAATTCCCATAAGAAAATGCGTTTTCAAAAACAGGAGAAGAAATACTCCGAACATTGCTGTGTTCCTCTTTGTTCGGCATCATCGAAATGTAATTAATGGTATTTAGTTTCCATGACTTTCCAATCCATCCCGACCTGAGAAGAACCCGACACGGACATCCGATTCTATACCAGGTAACGTTAGACCGAAGTTGTGCTATTCAGCTAACTGTTTGACATCGACCAAAGTAAACATCAGTTAAACTATAAAGAATCCTATCGTAATTCTTAATAAAAAAAGACTTAATGTGCCTACTGCATGACCGCTGCAGCCTGTCATGCATACGAGATGAGACATTGGCTTAGTTGTTATAGCTAACAGTATTTTGGTGACCGTGTATGATTATATTTACTTTGTTAATTAATGACTGACATGTATATGTCTTTTTGTAAATACATTTCCAAGCTATGACCACCTGGCGTTTGGGGTTTGATTGAGCCTTCAATTTACTAAATGGTTCGGGTCTCCAGAGCCAAGAGCCTCCAGAGCACGTCCATCAACGGTAGGTTATGGTCTGAGCTGCTCTGTAGTAACAGAGGGTGGGATGCCATTGCATTTACAGAAGGCTACACTAAAGGACTCAGCCCCCTTTAAATACACCAGTGCACTAGTGATGGGAATTCCGGCTCTTTTGAATGAGCCGGCTCATTTGGCTCGGCTCACCAAGAAGAGCCGGCTCTTTCGGCTCTCAAACGGCTCTTCTATTTTACCACATATACCTTTTATAATTCAATCAAATGTTGCCCTATTTTGACTAATTATTTATATGTGTACACATATATCACTTAAATTATTCAATACATCCTTTGTACTGAAGTATTCAAAAGTAAAAATTAAAATTTTAATATAAATGATTTGCTGTGGCCAATTGTTTTCATTGCATTTACAGACTCTTGTAACTCTGATACCACCCAATGAATGCACTGACTTAATTGTAGAACCACGCTACACAAAGCAGATAGCAACACCTAGAACAACTTAAGCATAGACATTTAAAAAAGGACAGCTACTGTTTTTTGTATATTTGACATTTGTATTTAAACAAAAAGCCCTAACAAAACAGCAGGGCTCTATTTCAGTATAAAAAAAAGTGCCTGTGGAGGTGGTTTGTGGACCCTGCTCTATATGAGAGCTTCATGTTGCAAATTCTGCATTCTGCCTTTGTGTTTGCACAATTGTTAAAATGCAGCCAAATGCTGCTTCTTTTCCTACTTTCACTCATCTTATTAGCGCGACGCAAACTGACACATCACCGTGTGTTCTCCCTCTGTTAACAACCAGCACTGAGCACGCGCCGCCCCTCCTCCTTATCTATCCTCACGTGATGCACAGCATGCGCGTGACATTCAGTCACTGCATGTACGCGGAGCACCCGTCACAAATCAATAACGGCTCGTTCGCGGGTGCGAGCCGGCTCCCGTCGTTCACTAAAAAGAGCCGGCTCTTTGAGCCGGCTCGTTCGCGACCGACACATCAAAACACATCATCTAAACGGCAGTCCGTGTTCACATCCATGGTTCACGTAGCAGCACTGCGCGTTCACGAGCTTGCTTGAAGGTAGCTGTTGAATCAGGTGAGTCTTTTTGATGGATTAAATGAACATGGATTATAAAGAACATTCATTCTGATGAACCTCTATTGATGTCAATGCAACAGAGCTAAGTTAACATTGATAATAAAGCTTAATATGACACAACGTTACACTTAAACAGATAGATGCCGGTTTAATCTTTGAGAATGTGTCGTATTTTGAATGCTTGTTATATTATCAATTATGTGAAACATCTTTAATGTATCATTCTAATCATATTCATGTAGATGAATACATATTTCCCTCTGTAATTAGAAGACGATTTAGACTTCGATTTAGACTTAGAAGTCTAAAGTAATATCAAATGGGAGTAAATTAATTCAATTACTTTCAACCACTGTGTTGATCATACCTTTAATTTAATGTTAATATAATTAATAAGTCCCAACTCTTCTCCTTATGGCACCACAGTGGTGGAATGAGCTACCGGCCGTCGTCAGGACGGCAGAGACGCTCGCCACGTTCCGCAAGAGACTCCAAACACACCTGTTGAGAGTCCACCTGGACTCTGCTTAACCACCCCCTCCCCTTTTATGCAGTATGTATTCATATTGGCACTAAATCCTTGTGATTTTACGACTTGGTAAATCCTTGTGCTCTGCTTTTTATGCTCTTTGTACTTTTTGTGCTTATAAGCACTTGGTTTTTTTAACATATTGTACAATCATGTTGTTAATGCACTTCATGACATTATGCAGGCATCCTAGTAGTTGGGAGATTTTCTCTATTGGCCTGCAATTGGGAATGCTGGGAACTTGTTCTACTCGTATCTTTATTTACCACAGAAATTGATTGTTGTCTCTTTCAAATTACTTCGTAAGTCGCTTTGGATAAAAGCAAATGTAAAATGTATAAAATGTATTATTTATCACTGTGCATGGAAATGTATCATTATAGATTATACATTATTATTATAGGCTGTTATATATGTTATAAAGTAAATGACAACAACGATATTACAACATTAAACTATTGGGCTAAAACCATGGATGTATCAATGAGACACAAACCAACATATAATCAGGATCGGAGAAATAAAAAATGAACCGATTCAAAACGTGCTGTATCCATGGATGTAGAGATGTTCCACTGTGACTTTGACCTGCAAGATAGTAGTAAATAGTAAATAGTAAATTACATACATGTAGTTTGTGTTACTGTTTTGTAACTGAGACTTTAATTAATGTTTATTGCATTAAGTTTATGTATTCAAACATTCACGATAAAGGATTTACTGCATACAGCTCACGGAAGTATTATAAGATGAAACAAGTTCTGAATTACAGCCAATATCTGCAATATATCCATTAATAGTTATTTTAATCCATCCATGATACAGACAGCAGGAAGCCTATAGAACAGGATTTGTCACATGAACGCGCTGGCTGCACAGTCCCGTGGGTCTGATGCGTGTTTATTATGCCTATACAAATAACTCCCTGGATGGCTATCAGTGATTTTTACAACTTTTAGGACCTAATGATTCAAATAAGGGCTATTCAAGTGTTCATATTGGGAAGTTCATTTCCCCCCAAAAAAATGATACGCTGATTTATAGACGTCTCTTTCCCCATGGTAATCAATGGGTGCCCAAACGGCACCACGTGACATGTAATTCCACCGTTTTTTCCAAGTGTCTGTTGCCTACAGTAACAGGAGTGAGACTGAACAGGACACGACAGGCGTTTTCACTAATGCTGTAGGAGATGCAGAAATGGTACAAAAGCTGCTGGAGCAGCGGCCCCAGGCGCTAGCCGAAGCCTATGACATCGCCGCCGGCAGCCATGAAAACACCAAGCAGACCCCAGCAAAGCCCAGAAGGAGCAGGAGTGGCCGGCGCCTACATCAGTTCAAGAAGTTCGCCAGTTCACCGGCCTTGCATCATACTACAGGCGGTTTGTTAAAGTCTTTGCTACCATGGCTGAGCCCCTCCACGCCCTGACAAAGAAATATGCTTGTTTTCACTGGAGTGAAAAATGCCAGGCATCATTAGACGAGCTCAAGTGTCTGCTAACGACAGCACCAGTTTTTGGTTATCCACTTGACCAAGGTAACATGATACTGGACACAGATGCAAGCGATGTCGGCATCGGCGCCATCCTCTCACAAGTTCAGGAGGGTGTGCTGCCAAACTATCCAAAATTGAAAAAAAACTACTGCACTACAAGACGTGAACTGCTGGCTGTGGTGGATAACACTTCGCTGGCTAACACAGATGAAAGAGCCTGAGGGACAACTGGCCAGGTGGCTGGAGAGACTGGGTGAGTACAACTGGGTGAGTACAACTTTGAGATTGTCCATCGTCCCAGCAGGTTACACAGCAATGCAGACAGCCTCTCCAGAATACCCTGCCAGTGTTGTCCATGTAAGCTGCCATGCCCCTCCCCCCAGCCGGTGAGCTTTAGTGATAAGGCTGTGCAGTGCCAGTTGGACTCACTGGTCCAGTGGGGGTAGACAGACCCTCAGTTTCCACAGCAGTGAGTCCAGTGGGGGTAGAGAGACCCTCAGTTTCCACAGCAGTGAGTCCAGTGGGGGTAGAGAGATCCTCAGCTTCCACAGCAGTGACTCCAGTGGGGGTAAGCAAAGTGTCACCTGCTGAAATTGACAATGTAAATTCTGGAATTTACATTGTAAGTTCTGCGACTGGAGCCCAGAGGAGCTACAGCAGGCTCAGGAGGCTGATCCGGACATAGGCCCCATCATAGCATGGATGGAGACCAGCAACGAGCGGCCACCATGGGTAACAGTCTCCCCGTGCAGCCCTGCCACTAAGACATATTGGAGCCAGTGGAAGCGGCTGTACCTCAAAGACACCATTCCGGTTAGGCTCTACTGCCTACTGTCTACTGCCTAGATGACACACAGTTTTACTCACAAGTTGTGCTGCCTCGAATCTTCCGCCCTGATGTCATGAAACAGATACATGACGGCCAAATAGGTGGACATTTTGGTGTGGAGCGCACAGTGGCCCGGCTGCAGACCTG
Organism: Muraenolepis orangiensis; assembly: GCA_027704905.1. Classification (NCBI taxonomy): domain Eukaryota; kingdom Metazoa; phylum Chordata; class Actinopteri; order Gadiformes; family Muraenolepididae; genus Muraenolepis; species Muraenolepis orangiensis. The sequence goes on from CM051004.1 coordinate 27,461,918, forward strand.
TTACTTCTGGTACAGAATGAGAGAAGACGTGGCCCTCTGGTGCAGCACCTGTACCAGCTGCGCATCCACAAGCTCCCATGGGCACTGTCAGGGTAGGAGCCTCCATGGAGCGCATCACCCTGGACATCATGGGGCCACTGAATGAGACAGGTCGCAAAAACAGTTATGTGCTAGTGGTACAGGACTATGTCACAAAGTGGGTGGAAGCTTACCCCCTTCCCAACAAGTGCTGGCCTCAGAGTGGGTGTGCCATTAACACTGCACAGTGACCAAGGGCGAAACTTTGAATACACCCTTCAGACCTCAATCTGATGGCCAAGTGGAAAGATTTAGTGCCATACTGCAAAATATACTGGCCACAAGCAATGCCACTGGGACTGGGACCTCATGATCCCCTTTGCTGTAATGGCTTACAGAGCAACCAAGCACAGTGCAACTGGTTTCACTCCCAACTTCATGATGTTCGGCCGGGAAGTGAGTGAGACTGTGGACCTGGTAGCTGGTCTACCCCAAGACTCTGACACACTCCCCCGTCAGCCCCGGAATATGTCAAGCAGACCCAAGAACGCCTGGAGCTGGCGCATCAAATCACCAGAGACGCCCTTGGTGAGTCTGTAAAACGTGCAAAGAGACAATATGACAAAAACTGCTGTCGCACACAGTACCAGATTGGTGATGCTGTGTGGTACCTGATTAAAGGAACACAGAGGGTCAAAAACAAAGTCAGGAAGTTTCTCCCAGCATATGAAGAACCATACTTTGTTCTGAGACAATTGGATGATCTAGTGCAGGGGTGGCCAACCCGCGGCTCTTGAGCCGCATGCGGCTCTTTGCCCAGTTTCATGCGGCTCTTCAGTTCATATCGAATTATATTTGTGTGTGTGTGTGTGTGCAGTGGCGTAGAAATATCGCGATGTGCGACGATGTTGACGGGGGTGGGGTGCTACTACCCGATCAGAAATTCAGATATATAGATGTTAATTTTTTTTCTTACATCCAACGCCAGGGGGGGGGGTCCCACTGCAAGGCACCCACTGCGGGGGGGGGCCTTCCCTACGCCACTGTGTGTGTGTAGTGTCAGTATGAGAGCATGACAGCGTGTCTAATTGTGATGCGGCCCAAGAGCCTATCACAAAAATGCCTGCGATGCAGTGAACCAATCACCTTCGAGGGGTGAAAACCCTATCGTTGAGTAAGCACTATCTGAGTTGACCATCTGAGTTCAAACCTAAAATGGCAGGGAAAAAATGCACAGCTAAGCGAAAATATGAAGACGACCTCGGTCAGCTGCTAAGCGCAGTTCCTGAGCACGCGACCGAGGTCCTTACTGACATTTTCAACTTGTCACTAGCTCAGGCAGTTGTCCCCGTGTGCTTTAAAACCACCTCCATTGTGCCAGTGCCAAAACAATCCTCTGCAGTGAGCCTCAACGACTTCCGCCCTGTTGCACTCACCCCCATCATCATGAAGTGCTTCGAGAGGCTGGTCCTGGCTCACCTCAAATCTGGCCTGTCACCCTCACTGGATAAAAACCAATTTGCCTACCGTGAGAACAGGAGCGGGATGAGCCGTTCCGGGCGTTTACAGCGAGGGTGCACGGTAAGGCAGAGACCTGTGATTTCACGGCGGAGTGCGAGTGCGGCAAGAGCGTTGATTATACAGACCATGTTATAAGAGACGTGCTACTCAGCGGGATTCAAGACGCGGATATCCAGCGTGAAGCCCTGGGGACCAAGGGCATTCTCAGGACGCCAGGGCCCCTGACCTATCAGCAGGAGGTACAGTTCTGCAACCAATTATACTATCAGGAAAGGTCTAAATATAAACAAGTTCTGTTTAAGTGTAGTTTACCCAGTAACTAAAACCCAGCCATTAGATGTCTTAATGTTTAAGCAAAGTACACACATTATGTGAGAAAATTATATTATATATTTTCATGCAGTGGTAAGAGCTCCAGTTAAAGTGTTTCAACATTTGAGGAAAAAGTGGAAAGGTCAAAGTCAGCATAGACTATGTCATTTGTACCGACTATGTTCTGTAATGTGGACATCGACAGGCCTGTACAACTTGAACCCCCATGCTAAACCTATACTTTCAAGATGTTTTAATACAAGATGTTTTTTATTTGTCATGTGCAACAAGTAAAATGAAATGCTTACTTCCCATACC